>CAWUFW010003063.1:1200000-1945761 GCA_963921515.1 Calotriton arnoldi | reverse complement strand
AGTGGGTCACTCTCTTCCTCCTGCCCTTCATCAGTAGCCATGAGCAAGCCCATGTCTGCCCTGTCCACATATGGTTTTAACCTGTTGACATGGAGAACCCTGTGGGGACTCCTGGGTGTTCCTAGGTCCACTAAGTAAGTGACCTCACCCTTCTGCTCAACAATAGTGTGGGGTCCACTCCATTTATCTTGGAGAGCTGCTGGGGCCACTGGCTCCAACACCCACACCTTCTGTCCTGGCTGGTAAACAGTCAGAACAGCTCTTTGGTCATGCCAGGCCTTCTGAAGTTCCTGGCTAGCCTCAAGGTTTTTGGTTGCCTTTTTCATGTACTCAGCCATCCTGGAGCGGAGACCAAGTACATAGTCCACTATATCTTGCTTTGGGGGCTTGAGAGGTAACTCCCATCCTTCCTTCACCAAGCACAGTGGACGCCTCACAGGGTGGCCAAACAGAAGTTCATAAGGGCTGTAACCAACCCCCTTCTGAGGCACCTCCCCATATGCGAATAAAAGGCAGGGCAAGAGTATGTCCCATCTACGCCTAAGCTTTTCTGGGAGCCCTTTAATCATGCCCTTCAAGGTTTTGTTGAATCTCTCAACTAAACCATTGCATTGTGGGTGATAGGGTGTGGTGAACTTATAAGTCACTCCACACTCCTTCCACATTGCTTTTAAGTACCCAGACATGAAGTTAGCACCCCTGTCTGATAATACCTCCTTAGGAAAGCGCACTCTTGAGAAGATTCCCAGGAGGGCCCTTGCCACCACAGGTGCTGTAGTGGTCCTGAGGGGAATAGCTTCTGGGTACCTGGTGGCATGATCCACTACAACCAGGATAAACCTGTGCCCAGAGGCTGTTTGGGGATCCATGGGACCAACAATGTCAATCCCTACCCTTTCAAAGGGCACCACCACCACAGGTAGTGGTATCAGGGGGGCCTTTGTAGTGCCACCTGCTTTGCCACTGGCTTGGCAGGTTACACAGGAGCGACAAAACTCCTTACTGTCTTCAGACATGTGGGGCCAGTGAAAGTGAGGGACAATTCTGTCCCAAGTCTTGTTCTGGCCCAGGTGACCTGCTAAGGGAATATCATGGGCTAGGGTCAATAGGAAGCCCCTGAACTTCAAAGGTATTACCAACCTCCTGGTAGCACCAGGCTTGGGGTCTCTACTCTCTGAGTACATGAGTCCATCATCCCAATACACTGTATGGGGACCACTAGCTTTCCCAGCAGCCTCAGCAGCAGCTTGCTGTCTGAGGGGTTCAAGGGAGGGGCAGCTCTGCTGCTCCTGGCTCAGATCTGCCCTAGAAGGTCCCCCTGTCCCCAAGAACTCAACCTGGTCAGGTTCAAGTTCCTCTGGGACAGTTCCTTCTTCAGGGCTGAGATCATCCCCTCAAGGGACTGATCTTCCTCCTGAGCCAAGGGGAAGGCACTGCCTTAACCCTACTACTCCTCCTCTTGGAAGGCACTTGGTCCATTCTTCCAGAATCCAAGGCCTGTTCAGTGCTAGACATTTTGGCTTGTGACCTGGTCACAGCAAACACATCTGCAGGGATCCCCAGCATTTCTGCATGGGTCCTGAGCTCCACTTCTGCCCAAGCAGAAGTCTCTAAGTCATTGCCAAGCAAGCATTCGACTGGTAGGTTTGCACTTACCACAACCTTCTTAAGGCCAGTTACCCCTCCCCAGGAGAAGTTAACAACTGCCAGAGTATGGTCTGTTCTGACATTGCTAGCATTGGTCACTTGGTACATCTCACCAAGCATAACTTGCCCAGGAAGCACAAGGTCTTGTGTCACCATTGTGACACTTGCCCCTGTGTCCCTAAATGCCAAAGCCTCACGTCCATTGATTAAAGGCTGTTGTCTGTACTTGCCCAGATTACTGGGACTCACAGTGGAGGTCACATCCATGCCTCCATCACAGACTAACACAGCCTGAGTCAGTTCTCTGACTAAGTCAGAGCCCAACTCAGTTCCCAGGGTGAACCCTACTAAACCCTTTGCTGGAGCACTTCCACCAACTGTACTAGGGGGAACAGGTGCCTTAGGGGCATTGGTGGGTGCTGGACTGGAGTCTTTGGACTTGGTGCAATCACTGGTCCAGTGGGTCTTTTGCTTACAGACCTTGCACCATGGTTTTCTTTGGCCTTTCCCTTTGGTAGACTGTGAATCCCCACCAGAAGAAGATTTTGGGGGCCTGATGAAGACTTTTGATCTTTACCCTTCTCCCCACCCTTGTCAGAGTTCTTAGCATCTTGCTTCTTGGTTTCCCCTCCTTGGTTCTGTACCTTCTGCTTCACCCTGGTTCTGACCCATTTGTCTGCCTTCTTTCCCAATTCTTGGGGAGAGGTCAGATCAGAGTCTACCAGGTATTGATGCAACAGCTGATTTTGACAGTTATTAAGAATCTGCTCCCTCATTATCAGATTGTACAATCCTGAGAAGTCACACACCTTACTGCCCATCAACCAGCCTTCCAGAGCCTTGGCAGAACAATCCACATAGTCTACCCAGTCTTGAGTCTGTGCTTTTGGGTGTCTCTGAACTTCAACCTGTACTGTTCAGTGGTTAGGCCAAACCCATCAATAAGAGCACTCTTCAAGACCTTGTAATTATCAGCATCCTCCTCTCTAACAGTGAGGAGCTTATCTCTACCTTTGTCAGCAAAGGAGAGCCACAAGATTGCTGCCCACTGCTCCTGAGGGACCTTCTGTACCTTACAGGCCCTCTCTAATGCAGTTATCCATTTGTGGATATCATCCCCACTCTGGTAGGGAGGGACAATCTTGCTCAGGTTCCTATGGTCATAGGACCTTTCCCTGTCTCTAGGGACATGGCTGCCACCATGGGACTCTAGTCCCAACTTTCCTCTCTCTCTAAGGAGATCTAGGGATTCCCTATCTAAAGCCAATTGCTTTTTTCTGATTTCCAGCTGAGTTTCCTCATACTGGACCAGTCTGGCTCTCCTCTCATGAGAGGATTCCCTCCTGTGAGAAGAGACAGAGCTCCCTATAGAGGTGCCAGAGTGGTTAGACTCCTGAGAAGGAGATCTAGACTTCCTGGGCACACTCTTAATCCTTCCTGGGGGACAAAGAGGGTGTCATCTTGATCATCCTCATCATCGTCCACAGGAGGGATTGGGTTATCCAGGTCAGGGTCATTGTCACCCTCCTGGCCAGTTTCAGAGGGGGGGCTGGGGGTATTGGTACCCCTGGCGTCCTCCTCTTCTCCTGCCCCACCCTCAGCTCCTACCCCTTCAGTCCCTACAGGCTTACTAAGGTCATAAGCCACCAACAACTCCTTGAGGTGTTGGGTGGTGGGACTTTGGCCTGTCCTTATTTTTCTCAAGTTACATAAAGCTCTCAATTCCAAGAATGGGAGTGTATCATACTTGGAGGGTGGAAGCTCAATGGCTTCCTGCAAGGATTCTTTGGATCCTGCCCTTAAAGACATTACTAGTGTGGTGTGGTGTATGCACTACCTACTCTAGTGTGGCCTACTAAACTCTCTTGAGTTGTAGAAAGGGTTGTGCTATCCCTTAACACACAACTCTAAGTTCAGTAGAACTTACTGTATTCTAAGCTTAAATTATATGTACCTTAGGTACCTTTAGTGGTTTTCAGTTGATCAATTCAATTGAGATTATCTGGTAAAACAATAGCAAGCTGGAATCCCACACGCTGCACACCAATGTGAGAAGTTGGCCTGGTATATGCTGTCCACTAATTATAGTGGGCACCTTGCACCAGTCCAAACAACCCCTTATTGGAGATAGGTTAAAGACAACCTTATTGAAAGCTATCCTAGTGGTAGCTATGGAGAGCAGCCTTCAGGCTAAGTCTTGAAGGAATGTAAAGCAGCTTGTTTTACCAGTCTATAATCTCTTGAGTGACCAAATGAAAGAGCACCACACCAGGTATATATTCAAAATATATGTATTTATTGCTAAACACACCCCTCTAGTCTCTTTATGAGGCTAGAGTTCGAAGTACATAAGTTATAAGTTATTAAATCACAGTAATAGCACAAATACACGTTTGGGCCCTAGGGGCGTACTCAAACCATATACCAATAAAGTGGTATGCGAACCACGACTGAACTAGACACTAGGCCTAGAGCCTCTAGAAGTGCTTGGACCACAAGGAACCACCCAAGGTAGTGACACAGGGGACCTACGGGAGACGCGTGCAGTGTAAATACACAACCGCGATACGCCGTTGACTTCTATGGAGAAAGTCGGGATCGGGAAAATAGAGAAAAGGGACACTTAAAAGATGACTAGGACAAAACCCTTTGAGATCTAGGACTTTGAAGAGTCTCTACCCATGGGAGCACCGGAGTACTCGTGTTACCTCACCCAGGGAAGCCGGGTGCATAGGTGCCTTTCGGGGTCGGGTTTCGTCGTCGATTCGAATGGCGATCTGCTGCAAAGTGCTGCTGGCGGCCAAGAGAAAAATGTCCGGGTGGATCCAAGGGTGGATCGGAGTTCTGAAGAACCTGAAAGCAGAGGGGACAGAGTCTGGGTCACTAGCCAGTGACCAGGCAGGCGATGGACGGATGCCCACCGATGTCGAGTGCTTCAGGTGCATTGACGGTTGTCTTGACTCTTCAGCCACGAGGTCCAGGAGGCGTTGTCGGCAACCAGGAGCAGGATTCGGGCTGGTACACAATGTCTGTCGAGTGCTGAGGTGCTGGCGACCGGATTGGACCCAACAAGCCTTGGCAACGGCAAGTCTCGGTGAAGATGTAGATCGTCGATGGTGCAGACCAGCAAGGTCTGTGGAACTCACCCAGCGAGGGTAAGTGAGGGCAGGCCTGGAGCAACCAGGATGCCAAGTAAGAAAAGGATTGGCCTTCGTTAAGGGCTACTAGCCAACGGGCTAGCGACCGTGAAGGAGCCTTGTGACGCCGCACGTGGATCTGGCTTACAGGACACTTGTAGAGTGGGGGCCAGTGATCTTCGGTACAGGTGGTGCTGGAGACTAGGGCTACTCGGAGCCCAAAGCACGACTTCTTGGGATACCCAGAAGAGGATGCACTTGCAAATGTGCTCGGTGTCCAGGGGTCACGGTCTCAAGTCACCCACGATAGCCACGGGCCTCAGCTTTGCTGGGGACTCAGGGTAGCCTCGGGGAAGTCTGAGAATCCACCTCTGGTGATGCGATGACTTCGGCGTCCGACGGGAGCTTCAGAAATGCGAACCGGACATATGCTTCTTTGGTGCCTGCCAAGCAGGGGAGTCACTCCTTGACCCCAAGGGAGATTCTTCTGTCCTCTAATCGTGAGTAGAGCGTCGAAGGTCCAGGATTCAGTTACAGAGTTTCGTCCAGGGATAATCTAAAGTCCTAAGGACTGGGTTCCTACCTTTATTCTAAAGATAGGGGTTGGACTACTCTGTGGCCCCACCTATGGGTGGGTCAGGGCAAAGGGGTGGCTACACCCCTTTCCCTTTGTCCAGTTCACGCCAAAGCAGGGGCTGCAAGCCCCTGATCCGGTTTGAACTGGGGTATGCACAGGGACACCAAATGTGCCCCCAGTGCAGGACTTCAAAGCACCCGAAAGTGCTCCCGCCCAGCCCCAATACACATTATCCTGTCTGGGGAGGTGGTCACACCTCCCTGGGACAGGAAACCTATTGTCCAGGCCTCCCTGCCGGAGTTTCGTCCAGCAGCAGGAGGCCAGACTCGTGTCTGTGGCAGCAGCATCCATTTTGTGATGCCAGGGCTCTGGAAAGAAGTTACCGGACTAGTCAGAGTTAACATGTCTTTCCTTCTAGAAGGGTGGAATGCTACCCCCGCCGCCAGGATTGGCGAGGGGTAGTATTCCAAGATGTTTGACACCAAACACGACATGTTTAGGTGCAGCCATTCCAAAGTTAGCATTTTACCGCGAGGATATAATGCGCTTAAGAGTATATGGTCAGGCTGCACTACAAACAGCATCAGAGATGGTCACCGAACGCTGCAGAGGGGCCCTGCTCATGCAGGGGCACCCTCTCACATAGGAACCACGCACTCTGCCTTTAGGATTGATAAGGCCTGCCTTAGGAGTGACTTATAGGTTTATATGTGTGTATGTATTTCAGTGATATAGGTAACCTATATCACAGTAAGGGGTGCATGCACCACCTTACCCAGGCTGCAGTAGCAGACCTGTGGTGTCAGTTTGGATGGCCTTCCAGGGGTGGCATAATACATGCTGCAGCCCCTGGCAGGCCTCTGAGGTACCTATGCCCTTGGTACATAGTATACCATATACTAGGGACTTATAAGGGCACTCCAGATCCCAATCAGTGAGGTGCCTAAGGCACATGGAAACCATTTTAGAGAGGAAGCAGCTAGGCTGGGGTTCTGATTAGCAGGGCCCCAGCCAGACTAATGTCGAAAAACAGTGAAGCATCAGCAAAAAGTGGGGGTACCCATGTGAAGCAGATCCTACTCTCCTACACCTATGAAATACTTCAACATTATAGCTTTAAAAGAAACATTACAGAAAATACAAATGAAAAATATGCAGTAATTGGTTGTGATGGATGTTTGGTAAAACATGCCAAAGGAAATCTTATTAACCACCAAAAACTCAGTTGTGAAAGTCCAGATAGGAGGGAATTTTTCTATTTAGCACTTCTGCAACTGTTCAAGCCTTGGCGAAGTGAAGCAGAAATTACTTGGAGATTTTGACTGCTATGAAGATTCTTTTAATGTATGTAAAGATAGCATTCAATGCACAATCTTCCCAGCTTATCTACAAATGTTAAATGATGAGATTGAACAAGAAACAACTATTGCAGCTGAAATAGATAGAGACAGTTCTGAAGATAGTCAAAGTTCGGGTCCACTAAGTCAAGATCCACTAGGACAACCAATTATTGAAAATGAAGCAGCAATAGCCATGAATGAAGTAGAAACTGCAATGCAACAAGCACAACAGGATATTATTCAGTTGGAAAAGTTAGAAAAACAACTAAACATTGAACAAAAAGAAATATATCTACAAGTGACAGAACAGATACAACATGGTTTGCACCATGAGAAAAAAAGAATGCCAATGCTCATCGTTTAAACCTATTCTAATGTACATCAGTGGTCAAGTTGGAAAAGGAAAAAGTTTCTTAATGAAAGTTTTGACCAGTTATCTATACAAAACTACAGAATCAGATGTATCTTGTGTTGTAACAGCTCCAACTGGATTAGCAGCACACAACATTAAAGGGATTACTTTACATTGATTACTCATGCTACCAGTTGAACATGAAAATAAATTGGAATATCACAAGCTATTAGGAGAATCTTGTTATGAAGTCTCAAGAGTACTGAAGAAAATGAAACTTCTAATCATTGATGAGGTGAGCATGGTCTCAAACTTAATGCTTGCCTTTGTACACTTGAGAATGCAACAGATTTTAAAAACAGATTACGATGTTTTGTTTGGAAGAAAACATGTAATTGTATTCGGCGATCTACTACAACTTACTCCTGTAAAAGGGAAACCTATTTTTTTAAAACACTTGTGCATGAAGATACTAGAAAATCTTTGGGAAGTATTGGAAATGTGAACATTTGGTCTCATTTTGAATATGAAGATCTTATTAAGAATATGCGACAAGCAAGTGATGAACATTATGGAAATATTCTTCAAGATATAAGAATTGGTGTCTTGACGAAACATGGTAAACAAGCTTTAGAAAGGCGGCTACTGAGGAACTTGTTTACAACTGGAAACGCAGCAGCTGAAATAATGTACAATAAGCTTGGAGAAAAGAAGTCTATAGCTTCCCTAATGCCTACACTGCAAGAGTGTTCTACATTTAATCAAGAACGTTTAAAACTGGAAAAACAACAAATAGTGGAAATTGAAGCTATTGATTAAATTGAACATAAAGGAGTGACTATTCTTCTCACAGAGAAACTAGAGTCAAACTTGGATTCTTTGGAAAAGTCTGTATCTAAGACTGCAGGCTTAGAAAAGACTTTTCATGTATGTATAAACTGTCGGGTAATTTTACGGTGTAATTTGAATTTAGAAGAAGGTTTAGTAAATGGAGCAATGGGAAAAGTTGTTGATTTTGTAAATTTTCAGAACAGAGATGGAATAGAATTTTTGAAGATAAAATTTGATCAGATTAAAGAGGTAAGACAGATTGGGCATTGTGTTGTACATTTTTTGCTTGTAAAACACTTGTATGTTCGCAGAAAACAGTTTCCTTTGTCTTTAGCATATGCAGTAACTATTCATAAATCTCAAGGTTTAAGTATAGACAGTGCTTTTGTAAATATTGGAAGTACAGTGTTCAAAGAGGGAATGGCATATGTTGCATTGTCTCGAGTAAGAACATTATCTGGTTTGTATTTGATTGATTTTGATTAAAAAAGGTTAGTGCTGATGCAAGTTGTGTAAGAGAGTACAATCGTTTAAGAAGACTTTATACTCCTCATTTTGATGAATATCCCATATATAAGAAACGTGTAGTGTGTCCAAAATGGAAATATGTCAAGCATTCAATTGAGGTTTAAAAAAAGAAAACCATTGAAGAAAACCATGAAGGTGTAAAGAAAATGAAAATGGGAACTGTTGATGAGATTATAGGGCACCAGTTGGAAAACAGTTCAGGTATCAACTGCTATGCTAATGTGATTTTGAATGTTGTGTTTTATCTAGAAGAGCTTCATTGTGAAATTATGGGAAATCATGAAAAAAGATTTTGGGGCTGATTACGATGGCGGGCGGAAAAGCATTCCGACCGCCGTGCTAGCGGGAAATTTCCACCGACAGGTACCGCGGCAAAACCGCTGGCCAGATTAGGATGCACCGCCAGAAACTCCCGACCGCAGCGGTCGGATTCCAGGATTCAGTGCGGGAAAAGCTGAAAATCCATCTGCGGCGGTCGGATTTGCTGCCGTAAGGCCAAAGACCGCCGTTTCCCCAGCGGTCTGGAACACATGGAGCTATCCGCAGTATTGCCATCGCCATCCTCGAATGGCCGGATTCTGTGCAGCGGTGTGGTGGGCTGTTTGAGGCATCGTGATTTGACCGGTGGTCGTGACCGCATTCCGCACAGCGGTACCTCTCTTTTGGCTCCGTCCGCTACCGGTGCGGACAGAGATTTTCGGCGGAACCCGGAACACTGCAGCGGACGGGAAATGGGCTAACTATGCCCATCATAATACGGCAGACGCAAGGACCGCCGATGGAGTGCGGAAAAGGGCATTTTCCGCCACTGCCAGCATGGCGGATGTGCCTCCACCCGCCATCGTAACCAGCCCCTTTGTTCTTTATTACGTCATGTATTTAAACAATTGCTAACTGACAGAAGTAAAATCCATACTGCTCCTGCTGTTCGACATCTTTTGGATATATGTACTGGTTCTTTGACATTTACTCTTAATGTACAACAAGATTCACTAGAATTTCTAATGTTTATGCTTGGAGTATTAGAACATGAAGGAATACAGATTGAAAACTTATTTGGAGTAAGTTACAGATGGGATCTTAAATGTGAAGAGTGTTTATTTACTTCCAGTGCTGAAATAGACACAGAACGATTCATATACTTGACGATACCAGATTGCAAATCAGTATCTTTTAACAAATTAGTAAAAACAGCCAATCAGGATATGAAATGTTCGCATTGTAAATCAGAGATGTTGTCTACATTACATATAGAAAGATCTGGAAAATATCTAATTTTATTGTTTCAACGTTGTAGAGCAAATGAAAGAATATTGGAGACCAAAATAAAAAATGTTGTTGCAAGTCAAATATCTATTTCAGGAAGAACTTTTATAGCAGTGGCTATTATTTTCCATGATGGGCCTGCTACTACATCTGGACACTATACTCTGTATTTAAAGTGTAATAAAGGATGGACACATTGCAATGATGCCCACTTGCAATTCAAATCTAGGTTGCCTTTCGATTTACAAAATTAATTTTTGATATTTTTGAAACCAAAGTTTTGAATACATTATTCGGCCTATTGGGAAGATATCAAAACGAATTAACAAATTTAGATTGGATTCTTTTGAAGCAAAAGTTTTGAATACATTATTCGCGCTATTGGGAAGATGTGAACACGAATTAACAAATTTATATTGGATTTTTACCAAGCGAAAGTTTTGAATACATTATTCTGCCTATTGGGAAGATGTGAACAGAAAGTGGCCAGGATTGAAACAATTACTATTTATAATTAGTGTTTGGGTTATTATTTGTGCTAATTGATATTGCATTTGGAAAATTGTGTTTAAAAGCAATAGTTTATATATTTGTTGTCTATATTGTACCAGATGAGAGTATACATTTTAGCAAATGTACTTGAGAGTAATAAAAGACTATGGGGCCGATTCCGATCTGGGTCGGAAAACTCTCCGACCGAGCCGGATCCGGAGAGATTTCCGACCGAGCCGGACTCCTGCAGACCGACCGAGCGAGTACGATGCGGCCGCATGCTGCCGGACTCGATTCGGTCGGACTCCCATTGAAGTCAATGGGAGCCGGTCGTACGACGCGTACATGGGCTCCCAGTGACTGAATGGGTACGTCGCAAACAAGTGCGCCCCCTACAGTGTGTATGCGTCGGTGCAACTCGCACCGTACATGCATGTTTAGGGGGGACCCTTGGGCCCCCCTTGTGTTTGACTCGTACGGCTACGGGTGAAGGGGGGTCCGGCACGGACCCCCCAAGTCCGGCTCCGGGAGCTTTTTCTAGCTTTTTCGAGCCGGACGCTCCGACTCGATCCGGCTGTCCGACGCGTCCATCGTACTCGCTCGGTCGGATAACGTCTCCATTGCGTGGTGTGATTCGTTTCCGTACGAGTCGGTCAGAGCGGTTCGGATCCGGAAACGGTTCGGTCGGAACACACACGTACATTCGCATCGTACTCGCTCGGTCGGACAGCTGTACGAGTCGGTCGGAAAAAACGCTTACGGCTCGTACTTTTTCTGGCCGGATCCCGTTCGGAGAGCTTCCGACCGAGATCGGAATCGGCCCCTTAATGTACAAGTTGGACATAATTTAGAAACTGTAGATAGGTAAACATATAGGTACACATATTGGAAATAATGCTTTGCGGTAATTTTTTTTTTTCACAATCTCGTTGATTGCTTTTTCCCCGCTGTTCAATGATGATACTACGTTGAAATCACTGTGTATGGCGAAGTTCAGTAGAATCTGAGAACAGCAAAAAAAGGGAAACTGAAAATGTTATGTAATTCTAAAATTATGCTGTGTTCTTAAAAGGGTAGTATTTTAATTTCTGTAATACATCACAATATATTAAAAAAAAATCTTCTTTACAATAGGTAATGGTGAATTTGAAAAGTGTTTTATTTCAGTTTACGACAATACTATTCTAAAATAGTTCAACAGAGTTATGTATCTAAATTACTAAAAAAGGTAAGAACACATAACATAATATGCATGATAACATTCATTTATGTGTATTTATTTCTAATAAAAATAATGTTGAACCTTTCACTATTTAGAAACTTTCAGATATCATCAGACAGGTACTATCCCTGCACTCATGCAATCAGCCAGGTAGTACACATGCACTCATGCAATCATTCAGGTACTACTATTGCACTCATCCATTCTCTCAAACACTACCTATGCACTCATCCATGTACTCAGGGACTACCCACACACTCCTACAATCATCCAGGAACTACCTAAGCACTGATGTCATCACTTAGACACTACTGTCATCCAAGTAGTACCCCTGCATTCATGCAATCACCAAAGCACTACCCATACACTCATGCATTCACTCTCGTACTACCCATGTAGTCTTCTAATCAACCAGGTACTACCCTTGCACTCATGCAATCAGCTAGGCACTACCCATTCACTCATCTTATCACTGAGGCACTACTGTTGCATTTATCCATTCACTCAGACACTAGCCATGCACTGATCCATGCACTCAGGCTCTAACCATGGACTCATCCAATCACTCAGGCACTACTATTTCACTCATCCATTCTCACAAAGTCTACCCATGCACTCATGTAATCACTCAGGCACTACCCATGCACTCCTCCAACCACCTAGGCACAGCCCATGCACACATCAATGCACTCAGGCTCTAACCATGCACTCATCCAATCCCTCAGGCACTACTATTGTGCTCATCCATCCCCTCAAACACTACCCATGGACTCATCCAATCACTCAGGCACTACTCATGCAGTCCTCCAATTACCCAGGCTCTACCCATGCACTAATCCAATCACTCAGGCACTACTATTGCACTCATACATTCTCTCAAACACTACCCATGCACTCATGCAATCACTCAGGCACTACCCATGTACTCCTCCAATCACCCAGGCACTACCTATGCACTCATCCATGCACTCAGGCTCTACTCATGCACTCATTTAATCACTCAGGCACTACTATTGCACTCATCTATTCCCTCAAACACTACCCATGAACTCATCCAATCACTCAGGAACTACTCATGCACTCCTCAATCACCCAGGTACTACCCATGTACTCATCCATGCACTCAGGCTCTACCCATGCACTCATTCCATCCCTCAGGTACTACTATTGCACTCATCCATTATCTCAAACACTACCCATGCACTCATGCAATCACTCAGGCACTACCTATGCACTCATCCATGCACTCAGGCTCTACTCATGCACCCATCCAATCACTCAGGCACTACTATTGCACTCATCCATTCCATCAAACAGTACACATGCACTCATCCAATCACTCAGGCACTACTCATGCACTCCTCCAATCACCCAGGCACTAACCATGCACTCATCCATGCACTCAGGCTCTACTCATGCACTCATCCAATCACTTAGGCACTACTATTGCAGTCATCCATTCCCTCAAACACTACCCATGCACTCATCCATGCACTCAGGCACTACCCCTGCACTCATGCAATCACTCAGGCACTACCCATGCACTCCTTCAATCACAGAGGCACTACCCATGCACTCATGTTCTTTATTTTATTTATTTATTTCGAGAGTTTTATATAGCGCTAGCCAGACCCGAAGGTATCGGAGCGCTTTACAACATTGTATCAGAATGTCAAGTGACAATAATAGAACATATTGATTCGTGATGAGTACAGTTTAGGCATAAAGAGTAACAAATAAACACATTGAGTTCTTGACGAATCCAGTTCGGGGAGGGGGGACAAAGGAATGAGACAAAGGTTAGGTGACGTATAGGTTCTCTTAACAAAGTGATTGTGTACTGCCCTGGGTGAGATACAATGTAGAGCGTCAGCTATCCATTCGGGAGAGATTGGTTGAGAAAAAGGTCTTTGAGCTGGCTTTTGAATTTTGGAAAGGAGGGGTTAGTCCTGATATGGACTGGGATGGAGTTCCAAATTTTGGGCGCATTTCCAGAGAAGGAGCGTGATAGGGCTTTTTGTTTGCGAGTTTTTGGAGGAATGAGAAGTAGAGTGTTAGTACTCCAGAGGTTCCTCGTCTGACCGGCTTTGTTAAGTTTAGAGGCCAGGTATGCGGGTTTACCGGTATGCAGGGCTTTGTGTGTGAGAAAGGCTGTTCTGAAGCTGGCGCGCATTTCTGTTGGGATCCATTTTAGCTCTCTGAGAGCAGGAGAGATGTGATCATATTTTTTTATTCCAGTGACCATCCTGGCTGCTGCATTTAGAGTTGTTCTGAGGGGAGCTAGGTGGGATTTTGCTGTGCCTGTGAGGGTTCCGTTCCCGTAGTCTAATCTTGTTAGTACCAGGGATTGAGTCGCTTGTTTGAGGTCATTGGGAGGGATAAATGGTTTTATTTTGTTGAGCAGTTTTTGGTTAATAAAAGTGCTCTTAGCGGTGTTCTTGATGTGTTTGACCATGTCTAAGTTTGGGTCCAGAGTGATTCCCAGTGATTTTACGGAGTCTGCCGGGGTGAGACTGCAATTGAGAGCGTCAATGGTTTTTAACCATTCTGTGACTTGGGGGATCTGGTCTTTGTTGGCTATGATGAGGATTTCCGTCTTGTCTTGATTGAGTTTCAGGTGGTTGAGGGATAGCCAGTGTTGGATTTCTTTTAGGGTGATGTTTAGTCTCTGTATGTCATCAATGGAGGAAGTTTCTAGGTAGATCTGGGTGTCGTCCGCATATAGGTGGAAGGGGATGTTAGCTTTTTTGAGTATCATGGAGAGGGGCTCCATGTAAATGTTGAATAGTGATGGGGAGAGAACTAAGCCTTGTGGGACACTCCTGTTTACAGGGCGTAGGTCTGATGTGCAGTTTTTAATTTTTATTCTTTGGGTGTGGTTCTGCAGGAAGGAGGAAAACCACTTTTGGACCACCTCGTCTGCTCCGACCTTTTCCCGCAGTGCATTGATGAGCAGTTTGTGGTCAACTGTGTCAAAGGCTGCCGATAAGTCCAGGAGAGTTCTCGCTCAGGCACTACCCATGCATTCCTCCAATCACCCAGGCACTACTATTGCACTTATCCATTCCCTCAAACACTACCCATGCACTCATCCATGCACTCAGGCTCTACCCATGCACTCATCCAATCACTCAGGCTCAACTCATGCACTCATCCAATCACTAAGGCACTACAATTGCACTCATCCATTTCCTCAAACACTACCCATGCACTCATGTAATCACTCAGGCACTACCCATGTACTCCTCCAATCACCCAGGCACTACCTATGCACTCATCCATGCACTCAGGCTCAACTCATGCACTCATCCAATCACTAAGGCACTACAATTGCACTCATCCATTTCCTCAAACACTACCCATGCACTCATCCAATCACTCAGGCACTACTCATGCACTCCTCCAATCACCCAGGCACTACCCATGCACTCATCCCATCACTCAGGCACTACTATTGCACTCATCCATTCTCTCAAACACTACCCATGCACTCATGCAATCACTCAGGCACTACCCATGTACTCCTCCAACCAATCACCCAGGCACTTCCTATGCACTCATCCATGCACTCAGGCTCTACTCATGCACTCATCCAATCACTCAGGCACTACTATTCCACTAATCCATTCCTTCAAACACTATCCTAGTACTCATCAAAACACTCAGGCACTACACATGCACTCCTCCAATCACCCAGGTACTATTCATGCACTCATCCATGCACTCAGGCTCTAACCATGCACTCATCCAAGCCCTCAGGCACTACTATTGCATTCATCCATCCTCTCAAACACTACCCATGCACTCATGCAATCACTCAGGCACTACCCATGCACTCCTCCAATCACCCATGCACTGCCTATGCACTCATCAATGCACTCAGGCTCCAATCATGCACTCATCCAATCACTCAGGCACTGCCCATGCACGCCTCTAATTACCAGGCACTACTCATGCACTCATCCATGCACTCAGGCTCTACCCATGCACTCATTCAATCACTCAGGCACTACTATTGCACTCATCCATTCCCTCAGACACTACCCATGCACTCATCCAATTACTCAGGCACTACTCATGCAGTCCTCCAATCACCCAAGCACTACCCATGCACTCATCCATGTACTCAGGCTCTACCCATGCACTCATCCAATCCCTCGGGCACTACTATTGCACTCATCCATTCTCTCGAACACTACCCATGCACTCATGCAATCACTCAGGCACTACCCATGCACTCTTCCAATCACCCAGGCACTACCTATGCACTCATCCATGCACTCAGGCTCTACTCATGCACTTATCCAATCACTCAGGCACTACTATTACACTCATCCATTCCCTCAAACAGTACCCATGCACTCATCCAATTACTCAGTCACAACTCATGCACTCCTCCAATCACCCAGGCACTAACCATGCACTCATCCATGCACTCAGGCTCTACTCATGCACTCATCCAATCATGTAGACACTTCTTTTGCAGTCATCCATTCCCTCAAACACTACACATGCACTCATCCATGTACTCAGGTACTACTCATGCACTCCTCCAATCACCCAGGCACTACCTATGCACTCATCCATGTACTCAGGTTCTACCCATGCACTCATCCAATCACTCAGGCACTACTATTGCACTCATCCATTCTCTCAAACAGTACCCATGCACTCATCCAATCACTCAGGCACTACTCATGCACTCCTCCAACAACCAGGCACTAACCATGCACTCATCAATGCACTCAGGTACTACCCAAGCATTCCTACAATCATCAAGGCACTACCCTTCCATTAATGCAATCAAAAAGGCACTTCTGTTGCACTCATCCAATCACTCTGGCACTACTATTGCACTCATGCAATCACCCAGTCACAACCCATGCACTCATCCAATCAACCAGGCACTACCCTTGTACTTATGCCTTCAGCCAAGAACTACTCATGCACTCCTCGAATCACTCAGGTACTTCTATTGCAATGTTCCATTCGCTCAAACACTACCCATGCACTCATCCATGAACTCAGGCACTACCACTGCACTCATGCAATCACTTAGGCACTAACCATGCACTCCTTTAATCACTCAGGCACTACTCATGCACTCATCCATGCACTCAGGCACTACTCAAGCACTCCTCCAATCACCCAGGCACTACCCCTGCAGTCATGCAATGACTCAGGCACTACCCATGCACTTCTTCAATCATTCAGGCCCTACTCAAGCACTCATCCATGCACTCAGGCACTACCCTTGTACTGCACCTTGCACTCAGGCTCTACCCCTGTACTCATACAATCACTCAGGTATTTCTGTTGCACTTATCCATACTCTGAAACATTAGTCTTGCACTTCTCATGCACTCATCTATTCCCTCTAATACTACCCATGCACTCATCGGTGCACTCAGGCACTACCCAAGCACTGATCCATGCACTCAGGCTCTACCCATGCACTCATCCAATCACTCAGGCACTACTATTGCCTTTATCCATTCTCTCAAACACTACCCATGCACTCATGCAATCACTCAGGCACTATCCATGCACTCCTCTAATCACCCAGGCACTAACTATGCACTCATCCATGCACTCAGGCTCTACTCATGCACTCATCCAATCACTCAGGCACTACTATTGTACTCATCCATTCCCTCAAACAGTACCCATGCACTCATCCAATCCCTCAGGCACTACTCATGCACTCCTCCAATCACCCAGGCACTAACCATGCACTCATCCATGCACACTGGCTCTACTTATGCACTCATCCAATCACTTAGGCACTTCTATTGCAGTCATCCATTCCCTCAAACACTACCCATGCACTCATTCATGCTCTCAGGCACTACCCCTGCACTCATGCAATCACTCAGACACTACCCATGCACTCCTTCAATCACCCAGGCACTACCCATGCACTCATCCATGCACTCAGGCACTACCCAAGCACTCCTACAATCATCCAGGCACTACCCTTGCATTCATGCAATCACCTAGGCACTTCTGTTGCACTACTATTGCACTCATGCAATCATCCAGGCACAACCCATGCACTCATCCAATCACCCAGGTACTACCTGTGTACTTATGCAATCAGCCAAGAACTACTCATGCACTCCTCCAATCACTCAGGCACTTCTATTGCAATGATCCATTCCCTCAAACACTACCCATGCACTCACCCATGCACTCAGGCACTACCACTGCACTCATGCAATCACCTATGCACTACCCATGCATTCTTTCAATGATTCAGGCACTACTCATGCACTCATCCATGCACTCAGGCACTACCCAAGTACTCCTCCAATCACCCAGGCACTACCCCTGCAGTCATGCAATGACTCAGGCACAACCCATGCACTCCTTCAATCACCCAGGCAGTACTCATGCACTCATCCATGCACTCAGGCACTACCCATGTACTGCTCCATGCACTCAGGCTCTACCCCTGCACTCATACAATCACGCAGGTACTTTTGTTGCACTTATCCATTCTCTGATACACTAGTCCTGCACTACTCATGCACTCATCTATTCCCTCTAATACTACCCATGCACTCATCCAATCACTCAGGCACTACTCATGTAGTCCTCCAATCACCCAGGCACTACCCATGTACTCATCCATGTATTCAGGCTCTACCCATGCACTCATCCAATCTCTCAGGCTCTACCATTGCACTTATCCATTCTCTCAAACACTATCCATGCCCTCATGCAATCACTCAGGCACTACCCATGTACTCCTCCAATCACTCAGGCACTACCTATGCACTCATCCATGCATTCACGCACTACACCTGCATTCATGCAATCACTCAGGCACTACCCATTCACTCCTTCAATCACCCAGGCACGACCCATGCACTCATCCATGTACTCAGGCTCTACCCATGTACTCATCCAATCACTCAGGCACTACCCATGTACTCCTCCAATCACCCAGGCACTACCTATGCACTCATCCATGCACTCAGGCTCAACTCATGCACTCATCCAATCACTAAGGCACTACTATAGCACTCATCCATTTCCTCAAACACTACCCATGCACTCATCCAATCACTCAGGCACTACTCATGCACTCCTCCAATCACCCAGGCACTACCCATGCACTCATCCCATCACTCAGGCACTACTATTGCACTCATCCATTATCTAAAACACTACCCATGCACTCATGCAATCACTCAGGCACTACCCATGTACTCCTCCAATCACCTAGGCACTACCTATGCACTCATCCATACACTCAGGCTCTACTCATGCACTCATCCAATCACTCAGGCACTACTATTCCACTCATCCATTCCCTCAAACACTAGTCTAGTACTCATCAAATCACTCAGGCACTACTCATGCACTCCTCCAATCACCCAGGTACTATTCATGCACTCATCCATGCACTCAGGCTCTAACCATGCACTTATCCAAGCCCTCAGGCACTACTATTGCATTCATTCATTCTCCCAAACACTACCCATGCACTCATGCAATCACACAGGCACAACCCATGCACTCCTCCAATTACCCAGGCACTACCTATACACTCCTCCATGCACTCAGGCACTACTCATGCACTCATCCAATCACTCAGGCACTACTATTGCACTCATTTATTCCCTCAAACAGTACCCATGCACTCATCCAATCACTCAGGCACTGCCCATGCACTCCTCTAATCACCCAGGCACTACCCATGCACTCATCCATGCACTCAGGCTCTACCCTTGCACTCATCCAATCACTCAGGCACTACCATTGCACTCATCCATTCCCTCAAACACTACCCATGCACTCATCCAATCACTCAGGCACTACTCATGCAGTCCTTCAATCACCCAGGCACAACCCATGCACTCATCCATGTACTCAGGCTCTACCCATGCACTCATCCAATCACTCAGGCACTACTATTGCACTTATCTATTCTATCAACCACTACCCATGCACTCATGTAATCACTCAGGCACTACACATGTACTCCTCCAATCACCGAGGCACTACCTATGCACTCATCCATGCACTCAGGCTCAACTCATGCACTCATCCAATCACTAAGGCACTACTCATGCACTCCTCCAATCACCCAGGCACTATCCATGCACTCATCCTATCACTCAGGCACTACAATTGCACTCATCCATTTCCTCAAACACTACCCATGCACTCATCCAATCACTCAGGCACTACTCATGCACTCCTCCAATCACCAAGGCACTATCCATGCACTCATCCTATCACTCAGGCACTACTATTGCACTCATCTATTCTCTCAAACACTACCCATGCACTCATGCAATCACTCAGGCACTACCCATGTACTCCTCCAATCACCCAGGCACTACCTATGCACTCATCCATGCACTCAGGCTGTACTCATGCACTCATCCAATCACTCAGGCACTACTATTCCACTAATCCATTCCTTCAAACACTATCCTAGTACTCATCAAAACACTCAGGCACTACACATGCACTCCTCTAATCACCCAGGTACTATTCATGCACTCATCCATGCACTCAGGCTCTAACCATGCACTCATCCAAGCCCTCAGTCACTACTATTGCATTCATCCATCCTCTCAAACACTACCCATGCACTCATGCAATCACTCAGGAACTACCTATGCACTCCTCCAATCACCCAGGCACTGCCTATGCACTCATCCATGCACTCAGGCTCTACTCATGCACTCATCCAATCACTCAGGCACTACTATTTCACTCATTTATTCCCTCAAACAGTAGCCATGCACTCATCCAATCACTCAGGCACTGCCCATGCATGCCTCTAATTACCCAGGCACTACCCATGCACTCATCCATGCACTCAGGCTCTACCCATGCACTCATCCAATCACTCAGGCACTACTATTGCACTCATCCATTCCCTCAGACACTACCCATGCAATCATCCAATTACTCAGGCACTACTCATGCAGTCCTCCAATCACCCAAGCACTACCCATGCACTCATCCATGTACTCAGGCTCTACCCATGCACTCATCCAATCCCTCAGGCACTACTATTGCACTCATCCATTCTCTTGAACACTACCCATGCACTCATGCAATCACTCAGGCACTACCCATGCACTCTTCCAATCACCCAGGTACTACCTATGCACTCATCCATGCACTCAGCCTCTACTCATGCACTTATCCAATCACTCAGGCACTACTATTATACTCATCCATTCCCTCAAACAGTACCCATGCACTCATCCAATCACTCAGGCACTACTCATGCACTCCTCCAATCACCCAGGCACTAACCATGCACTCATCCATGCACTCAGGCTCTACTCATGCACTCATCCAATCACTTAGACACTTCTTTTGCAATCATCCATTCCCTCAAACACTACACATGCACTCATCCATGTACTCAGGCACTACTCATTCACTCCTCCAATCACCCAGGGGCACTACCTATGCACTCATCCATGTACTCAGGCTCTACCCATGCACTCATCCAATCACTCAGGCACTACTATTGCACTCATCCATTCTCTCAAACACTACCCATGCACTCATGCAATCACTCAGGCACTACCCATGCACACCTCCAATCTCCCAGGCACTACCTATGCACTCATCCATGCACTCAGGCTCTACTCATGCACTCATCCAATCACTCAGGCACTACTATTGCACTCATCCATTCTCTCAAACAGTACCCATGCACTCATCCAATCACTCAGGCACTACTCATGTACACCTCCAACACCCAGGCAATAACCATGCACTCATCAATGCACTCAGGTACTACCCAAGCATTCCTACAATCATCAAGGCACTACCCTTACATAAATGCAATCAAAAAGGCACTTCTGTTGCACTCATCCAATCACTCCGGCACTACTATTGCACTCATGCAATCACCCAGGCACAACCCATGCACTCATCCAATCAACCAGGCACTACCCTTGTACTTATGCCATCAGCCAAAAACTACTCATGCACTCCTCTAATCACTCAAGTACTTCTATTGCAATGTTCCATTCGCTCAAACACTACCCATTCACTCATCCATGCACTCAGGCACTACCACTGCACTCATGCAATCACTTAGGCACTAACCATGCACTCCTTCAATCACTCAGGCACTACTCATGCACTCATCCATGCACTCAGGCACTACTCAAGCACTCCTCCAATCACCCAGGCACTACCCCTGCAGTCATGCAATGACTCAGGCACTACCCATGCACTCCTTCAATCATTCAGGCACTACTCATGCACTCAGGCACTACCTATGTACTGCACCATGCACTCAGGCTCTACCCCTGTACTCATACAATCACTCAGGTACTTCTGTTGCACTTATCCATACTCTGAAACATTAGTCTTGCACTTCTCATGCACTCATCTATTCCCTCTAATACTACCCATGCACTCATCGGTGCACTCAGGCACTACCCAAGCACTCATCCATGCACTCAGGCTCTACCCATGCACTCATCCAATCACTCAGGCACTACTATTGCCTTTATCCATTCTCTCAAACACTACCCATGCACTCATGCAATCACTCAGGCACTACTCATGCACTCCTCTAATCACCCAGGCACTACCTATGCACTCATCCATGCACTCAGGCTCTACTCATGCACTCATCCAATCACTCAGGCACTACTATTGTACTCATCCATTCCCTCAAACAGTACCCATGCACTCATCCAACCCCTCAGGCACTACTCATGCACTCCTCCAATCACCCAGGCACTAACCATGCACTCATCCATGCACACTGGCTCTACTTATGCACTCATCCAATCATTTAGGCACTTCTATTGCAGTCATCCATTCCCTCAAACACTACCCATGCACTCATTCATGCTCTCAGGCACTACCCCTGCACTCATGCAATCACTCAGACACTACCCATGCACTCCTTCAATCACCCAGGCACTACCAATGCACTCATCCATGCACTCAGGCACTACCCAAACACTCCTACAATCATCCAGGCACTACCCTTGCATTCATGCAATCACCTAGGCACTTCTGTTGCACTACTATTGCACTCATGCAATCATCCAGGCACAACCCATGCACTCATCCAATCACCCAGGTACTACCTGTGTACTTATGCAATCAGCCAAGAACTACTCATGCACTCCTCCAATCACTCAGGCACTTCTATTGCAATGATCCATTCCCTCAAACACTACCCATGCACTCACCCATGCACTCAGGCACTACCACTGCACTCATGCAATCACCTATGCACTACCCATGCATTCTTTCAATGACTCAGGCACTACTCATGCACTCATCCATGCACTCAGGCACTACCCAAGCACTCCTCCAATCACCCAGGCACTACCCCTGCAGTCATGCAATGACTCAGGCACAACCCATGCACTCCTTCAATCACCCAGGCAGTACTCATGCACTCATCCATTCACTCAGGCACTACCCATGTACTGCTCCATGCACTCAGGCTCTACCCCTGCACTTATACAATCACGCAGGTACTTCTGTTGCACTTATCCATTCTCTGATACACTAGTCCTGCACTACTCATGCACTCATCTATTCCCTCTAATACTAACAATGCACTGATCAATGCACTCAGGCACTACCCAAGCACTCCTCTAGTCATCCAGGCACTATGCCTGCAATCATGCAATCAGCCAGGCACTACTCATGCACTCCTCTAATCACTCAGGCACTTCTATTGCAATCATCCATTCCCTCAAACACTAACCATGCACTCATCCATGCACTCAGGGTCTAGCCATGGACTGCTCAATGCACCCAGGCACTACCCATGCACTCATGCAATCACTCAGGCACTACTGCTGCACTCGTGCTTTCCCTCAAATACTACCTATGCACTCATCCATACACTCAGGCACTGCCCATGCACTGCTTCAATCATCTAGGCACTACCCCTGTACTCATGCAATCAGGCAGACACTACCCATGCACTCTTGCTTTTATTCAGACACTACTGTTGCACTTATCCATTCCTTCAAACACTACCCATGCACTCATCCATGCACTCATGCACTACCTATACATTCCTCAAATCACCTTGGAACTACCCCTACACTCATCCAATAAGCCAGGCACTATCCATACACTCATGCAATCACTCAGACACTACTGTTGCACTCATCCATTCCCTCAAATACTATCCATGCATTCATTCAGTTACTAAGACACTATTTATACACAATTCTAACATTAATCATACACACATTCATACAATCATTCACTTTCATTACGTACAATCTTTCTATTTTTTACCAGTTTAGGTGGTTCCATTAGAACCTTTTTTTTCAGAACAATTTTTTTTGCATTTTCTGATTTCTTCTTTTTGGAGGGGGTTTAAATGAAAAAGAAAAGTTAAACAGTCCAACTCTGCTGTTTCAGTATAACTAGAAACATAAGCAAGAACAAAAAAAATTAACCCCTGTGACTCTTGATCAGTGTCTTCACGGCATCAATGGATAACTCTCTCACGCACAGTGTCGTAAGGCAGTGGCGGCAGACGATTGAAGCATCTGCCAACTCCAGAACTATCAGGGGTTGTGTAGTGGCCAAAACAAACCCTGCAGATGTTGATGGTCGTTGTCCATTATTGTTGGCTGCTTGTTCTTGTCTCCTACGCTCCACTTCACGTGCCAGGCGAATTGGATGAATAGTTTCCAAATGCTTTTTTATAGAAGAAGTACCACAAGAGTACATCTTCTCAGAGCCTCTTGATAATATTTTGTGACAGATGTTACATATCACTTTACGGGCATTAACTTTTTTGTCACGTGCTGGCACAGTGAAGAAGGCCCACATGATACATTCTTTCCTCTTCTTCACTGGCTCTTCAATATCCTCCATCTCCTCCTCATGCTCCTCTGGGTAGCTGCTGCCACTTTTCAAGATGGAAAATAAAAAACACCACAAAAAAATGAAAAATTACAGACCTACAAACCAGGTTGTCTTTAATGCAGACACATCCAAAAAGAAAGGACTGTAACAGGTGTTGGTTCCACCCATTAACAGAATGAAAAGCTGTTTAACCAATGAGAAGCTTTCTTTCTATGTCACATGGGGTTGCGCACCCTACACGTTTACGTTGCACACCCGTAAAATGTACTAAATGTTATATATAACGGTAATTTGCTATCAGGACATTATGTTCCAAAGTATTTCAATGAAAACTCTTTATGCAAAACCGATATTTAAATAGAAACAGTCATATTTTAGAGTTTTGAAATTACGCCGAAGTCGCAACTCCTACGCGATCCCGGAAATACGTGACGGCAGGGTTCGTGCACCCACCGCGTAAAACCGCTTCCCCTACGCCATACCATCGCGACCACAAAAATCTGTCAAAAACATTCGAAAACAAATTTAAATCTCCTTTATTAATATTTTTATGTAGTTATTAATAAACCTCTATTTGTTCTAAATGTGTTTTTGAGCATGACATTCGTATACCAGATTCGGGCACCCATCGCGTGAGATCGCGTAGGGTGCGCGACCCTTTTTTGTAAATAAAAAAAAAATAGGTAAAAAAGATAGTTATCAGAAAAATACAACAAAACAACTTTCATAGTATTAAAAGCAATCTTACAAAATTTAACTTAGCAAAAAATTATTGAAAAAAACTATATATTTTTTTAAAAATCTTTTCATTTGAAAATTCTATTTTATTATATCACACTGATCAAAAATACAAACAATAAAACAGTGTTAATTTAAGTAGATAACACTATAAATCTTTCATCAGCGATGTTATATATTTTTTAAATAACAGATTATAATTATTTTAAAACAAAAAAAAATACTTAAAAAGACATATACAAAAAATAAAATAATAGTTACTAACATGTTTTCACAAATAAAATCATGTACAAAAACATAGAAATTCACTGAAAAAATCAGAAGTTTCAGGGACGTTATTGTTACGCATTAGCATTTTTAAAAACGTAGAAATTCACTGAAAAAACCACTGGTTTCAGGGACGTTATAGTTAGGGATTAGCACTTAAAAACCTTAGAAATTCACTGAAAAAGCCACAGGTTTCAAGGACGTTATAGTTAGGAATTAGCATTTAAAAAACCTTTGAAATTCCCTGAAAAAACCACAGGTTTCAGGGACGTTATAGTTAGTCAGACATTTCACTCGTACAAAACCAGAGAAATTCAGCCGTTATAACTCACACCCCCGCCATGCACTGCTGATGACGTCACATATTACATCACTCATGACATGGTCAGTGACATCACTGATGACATCACTGATGACATCTCAAATGGCATATATATATATTGCCTACTGGCCATCACCATGATGTAGTTCTAGTTACAACCTAGTTTCCATAGGAAAAGCATTGTTTTGCCAATAACTTTGGCACCGTTTGACGAATCTTCATGAAATTTTCAAAACTAATACGACGCTCACTACAGCTGCTATCGTGAGAGTTTTGTGGTGATCCGTCAAGCAGGGAACGAGAACCAGGCGGTGCTTAAAAGCACATTCTCTCCATGTTAATTCCCTTAGGACATTTAGACACTGCTGCAGCCCGAACTGCTGAACGGAATTACACCAAATTTAGATTGAATGTAGATGTTGGTTTAAGGAAGTGCCTTTCTGTGATTTGATATAAATCCGCTTAGTAGTTTCAGACAAATTTAAAGAAATTCCCAGTTGTATATATAGGGATGCAGTGGATCTGCGACTCCTCCCGATCTCGTGCTGAGATCTGATTGGCTGCCAACACTTCAAAGCAGGAATTGTTGGCAGCCATCTTGCGGCTTGATTGAACCAAGTCACAAGAAAAAATGTTAAAAAAAAGAAAAGGGGGCAGGGTTGAAACACTCTGATCCACTAGGTCTCTTAGGGGGGTACCACAGGGACCCCCAAGGGCCAAAAAAGCATTTTTTTAAAACATTTTTGCAGGAGTCACGCTGGATCCACAACTCCCACCACAATTTTTAAAAAACACAAAGCACAGTGTCCCACACTTTGTTAAACATAGGCCCCCAGGTGGGCAAGGTTGCAGGGGCATGTTTATATAGTAAAGAGGGATGGTGCCCATGCTGCACCCCTGCTCCCCGGGGACTGCCACCTCCCCAGGACAAACATAGTGAAAGAGATGTGTGGGGCCCCCGCA
Organism: Calotriton arnoldi; assembly: GCA_963921515.1. NCBI lineage: Eukaryota > Metazoa > Chordata > Amphibia > Caudata > Salamandridae > Calotriton > Calotriton arnoldi. The sequence continues at coordinate 1,919,230 of CAWUFW010003063.1, read as the reverse complement.
ACCCAGGGGACTACACCCTCCCCGGGACTAATGAATTAAATGAATACAGGAGAGGCCCTTATGACCTCCACTGTGCACTGAGGAACACCACCTCCTTGGTGCTAATTGTGACATAAATGCGGGGGCGTGCGGTCCCCTGCAGCCTTGGGGATGCCACCTCCCCGGGGCTAAATTTAATAAAAATGCGTAGGGATGCTCTGGCCCCCCAACGCGGCCCTGGGGACAGCCACCTCCTAAGGGCAAGTCTGTAAGATTAATTGCGGGGCCACGCAGCTCCAGCAATATCCGGGGTGCCCACCCCTGGGACATTGCTCGTTCGCTATGGCTTGGCGGGTGCACCTCTTGTTTCCGCGGCTCGGGCAGCCGCGTAGCATTTTTTCTCCCAAACGCCCTTGCGCTCAAGAATGCACTCGACAATGCTCTCGCCCTTCGGGTATTGTTAGCATTGCTGCAGCACGCTGTCTCTCTGTCCAAACTTGGCAATTATGCTCGACGCGTATCAAGGTACTCACCTCTTAATCATGAGCTTCACACAAAGGCATGGAAGGCTCACCTGTTTGTTCATTTCATTTTTATTGTTGAATGAGACAGCCCTCAGTGGGCGTGGCTTGCAGTAAACGCCACATAGCATGATGGTAATTGCAGTTCCACAGGTAAGTATTAGTGTCACACCTTTAGTAGGCTCCGTGCCCCTGTGTAAAAATAAAAAGCTGTGTAAGGTCCTTTAGTAGGTAGGGACATCTTGAGATTGCATGCTTCATTTTGCAAGAGAACATTGTGCCTGACGGAAAAGGATTTTTGCCTTCCATGGCCTTTCAACATTAAGAAATGGTGCACCTCTTGTTTCCGCGGCTCGGGCAGCCGCGTTTCATTTTTTCTCCCAAACGCCCTTGCGCTCAAGAATGCACTCGACAATGCTCTCGCCCTTCAGGTATTGTTAGCATTGCTGCAGCACGCTGTCTCTCTGTCCAAACTTGGCAATCATGCTTGACGCGTTTCAAGGTATTCGCCTCTTAATCATGAGCTTCACACAAAGGCACGGAAGGCTCACCTGTTTGTTCACTTCATTTTTATTGTTGAATGAGACAGCCCTCAGTGGGCGTGGCTTGCAGTAAACGCCACATAACATGATGGTAATTGCAGTTCCACAGGTAAGTATTAGTGTCACACCTTTAGTAGGCTCCGTGCCCCTGTGTAAAAATAAAAAGCTGTGTAAGGTCCTTTAGTAGGTAGGGACATCTTGAGATTGCATGCTTGATTTTGCAAGAGAACATTGTGCCTGACGGAAAAGGATTTTGGCCTTCCATGGCCTTTCAACATTAAGAAATGGTGCACCTCTTGTTTCCGCGGCTCGGGCAGCCGCGTATCATTTTTTCTCCCAAACGCCCTTGCGCTCAAGAATGCACTCGACAATGCTCTCGACCTTCGGGTATTGTTAGCATTGCTGCAGCACGCTGTCTCTCTGTCCAAACTTGGCAACCATGCTCGACGCGTTTCAAGGTATTCGCCTCTTAATCATGAGCTTCACACAAAGGCACGGAAGGCTCACCTGTTTGTTCACTTCATTTTTATTGTTGAATGAGACAGCCCTCAGTGGGCGTGGCTTGCAGTAAACGCCACATAGCATGATGGTAATTGCAGTTCAACAGGTAAGTATTAGTGCCACACCTTTATCAGGCTCCGTGCCCCTGTGTAAAAATAAAAAGCTGTGTAAGGTCCTTTAGTAGGTAGGGACATCTTGAGATTGCATGCTTGATTTTGCAAGAGAACATTGTGCCTGAGGGAAAAGGATTTTTGCCTTCCATGGCCTTTCAACATTAAGAAATGGTGCACCTCTTGTTTCCGCGGCTCGGGCAGCCGCGTATCATTTTTCCTCCCAAACGCCCTTGCGCTCAAGAATGCACTCGTCAATGCTCTCGCCCTTCGGGTATGAAAGACCATGGAAGGCAAAAATCCTTTTCCGTCAGGCACAATGTTCTCTTGCAAAATGAAGCATGTGTTTGTGTGTGTCCTGTGCCAATAAATTTGGTCAGAAAGTCCCATCGAGTGCTGTACTTTGTGTACAACGGAGCCGTACTATATATATATATATATATATATATATATATATATATATTCACTGAAAAAACCACAGGTTTCAGGGACGTTATAGTTAGTTGGACATTTCACTTGTACAAAACCAGAGAAATTCGGCCGTTATAGTTTGTTGGGCTAACTATAACTCGCGACCCCGCAATGCACTGCTGATGACGTCAGATATTACATCACTCATGACATGGTCAGTGACATCACTGATGACATCACTGATGGGTGCAGAAAGAGGCAAGAGGGGTGCAACAATTTGCAAGAGAGGTGTAGAAAGAAGCAACAGAGGTGCGGAAGGATACAAGAGAACTGCAGAAAGAGGGGAGAGAGTTGCTGAAACAGGCAAAAGGGGTACAGAAACAGGGAACAGGTGGGCAGACTGAGGCAAGAGAGGTGCAGAAAGAGGGCAGAGGGGTGCAGAAAGAGGCAAGAGGGATCCAGAAATTTGGAACAGAGGTGCAGAAAGAAGCAAGAGCAGTGCAGAAAGAACCAACAGAGGTGCAAAAAGAGGCAAGAGGGGTGCACAAAGTTGTAGGAGAGGTGCACAAAGAGGCAAGAAGGGTACAGAAAGAAGAAGGAGGGGTGCAGAATGGAGGAAGAGAAGTGCAGAAAGAAGCAATAGAGGTGCTGAAAGAGGCAGGAAGGGTGCAGAAAGAGGCAAGAGAAGTACAGAAAGAAGCAACAGAGGTACAGAAAGAGACAAGAGTGGTGCAGAAAGAGGGAAGGGAGGTGTAGAAAGAGGCAAGAGAATGGCACAAAGAGGGAAGAGGGTGCAGAAAAAGGCAAGAGCAGTGCAGAAAGAAGCAAGTGAGGTACAGAAAGAGGCAGGAGAGGTACAGAAAGAGGCAAGAAAGGTGCAAAAACAGTCAAGAGAAGTGCAGAAAGAGGCAAGGGAATTGCTGAAAGAAGCAACAGAGGTGTAGAAAGAAGCAAGAGAAGTGCAGAAAGAGGCAAGTGAGGTGCAGAAAGAGGGAAGACGAGTGCAGAAAGAGACAAGAGGGGTGCAGAAAGAAGCAAGACAGGTGCAGAAAGAAGCATGAGAAGTGCAGAATGAAGCAACGGGGTGCAGAAAGAGGCAAGAGAAGTGCAGAAAGAAGCAACAGATGTGCAGAAGGAGGCAAGATAACTGCAGAAAGAGGCAAGAGACTTGCAGAAACTGGCAAAAGAGGTACAGAAAGAGGGAACAGGGGTGCAGATAGAGGCAAGAGAGATGCAGAAAGAGGTAAGAGGGGTGCAGAAAGAGGCAAGACAGGTGTAGAAATTTGTAAGAGAGGTGCAGAAAGAAGCAAGAGCAGTGCAAAAGAACCAACAGAGGTGCAGAAAGAGGCAAGAGAACTGCAGGAAGAGGCAAAAGAGTTGCAGAAATAGGCAACAGGGGTGCAGAAAGAGGAAACAGGTGGGCAGACTGAGGCAAGAGAGGTGCAGAAAGAGAGAAGTGCAGAAAGAGGCAAGAGGGATGCAGAAATTTGGGACAGAGGTGCAGAAAGAAGCAAGAGCAGTGCAGAAAGAACCAACAGAGGTGCAGAAAAAGGCAAGAGGGGTACAAAAAAGAGGCAAGTGAAGTGCAGAACAAAGTAAAAGAGGTGCAGAAAGAGGCAAGAGAACTGCAGAAAAAGGCAAGAGAGGTGCAGAATGTGGCAGGAGAGGTGTACAAAGAGGCAAAAAGGGTACAGAAAGAGGCAAGAGGGGTGCAGAAAGAAGCAAGAGAAGTGCAGAAAGAAGCAACAGAGGTACTGAAAGAGGCAAGAGTGGTGCGGAAAGAGGCAAGAGAAGTGCAGAAAGAAGCAACAGAGGTGCAGAAAGAGTCAAGACGAGTGCAGAAGCAGGCAAGAAAGGTACAGAAAGAGGGTGCAGGGGTGCAGAAAGAGGCAAGAGGGATACAGAAATTTGCAAGAGAGGTGCAGAAAGAAGCAAGAGCAGTGCATAAAGAAGCGCGAGAAGTGCAGAAAGAAGCAAGAGAAGTGGACAAAAAAGGAAGAGGGGTGCAGAAATAGGCAAGAGGGATGCAGAAATTTGCAAAAGAGGTGCAGCGCAGAAAGAACCAACAGAGGTGCAAAAAGAGGCTTATGACATATTGATCCATGCAGTACCATTTGCTTCTCTAGAATCTTAGGGTTCACCACTGGCTTGCTTGCTGCAGGGAGTGGAGAGGTACACTGTGTGGGTGCGCTGTGAAACGCCGGTCTGTCTTCAGGTCCCTCTGACCCATGACGTGAGCCTTGTAAACAATTGCAGAAGCCTGTCCTGCGGTACTGTCACTTGCTAAGCATCTACATGCATTGTACCAAAGAGCTCGGGGACAAGATGGCATGACTTCACAAATGTTTAGAGTTAGGTACAAAACAAGCGGGAGAATTAGAAAAAAATATATATAATGAGAATAAAACAGGAACATATAGAAAAGGCAAGGGGCGTGAAGGAGGCTGACAGTTGGAGTGTTCGAAAAAAGGCAAGTAATGTAGAAAACAGAGAAGATGCACACATAGAAAATGGGAAAAGATGGGCAGAGGGGCAGGAGGGGAAGTCAGAGTGGTCAACTGTCACAAAAGACAGGCAGAAAAGATTAAGATAGGTAGAAAATGAGAAAAGACAGACAGAAACAAAGGTAACAAGGGAAACACGCAGATAAAAAAATTAAAATCACAACAAAGAGACAGTTACAGTGAGCTATGGCTAAAGTGGAGGCAGGCAGATAGAAAAAAGGCAAAAGGATGAACGAATATTCAGACGGAGAGGTGCCATGCAGCAAAGAGACACAGGAAGGCAGATAAAAGGCGGAGAAAAGCTAGCTATAGAAAAAGTAAAAGCAAACAGAGAATGACAACAAGGGAGGCAGACAGTTAAAGAAGGGATACACACAAGTAAACCAAGAGGGGAAAATGAAGAAAGGCAGGATAAGGGACAGATACAATACTATAAAAAAACAGGCAGTTAAAAAAAGCCAAAAAATAGGTTTAACCAGGCAGGCAGACGAATAAAAATGACGAAAGACAGACTGAAAAGTAAAACAACCATTAAGCAGTAGGACAGAGAATGGGCAAATGGCACACAGACGCAAAAGGGTAAAAAAGAAATTCTGCAAAAGACAAATGGAATGACAAGCGGATGGGAACTCAGACAGAAAATGGCAACCACACATTCGGGCAGCCATGCACAGCTTGAACATAGGAGAGTCGGGCAGACAGAAAGAAAACAAGAAAAGCAGATAGAAAATGTCGAAAAGACAAGCGCTACCGATGTGCAGCGGATGATAAAAGGGGGAAATATAGATCAGTTGAAATACTTAAAAAGCAGAAGACAGGCTTCTAGATAGAGGGGAGGGCAAATAGAAAATACATAGATTGAAAAACGTTTGCAGCTAGTGGATGGCAGAAGGAAAGATACTAGCATAAAAGGGAAATGGAGTGAAACCAGACTGAGATGATAACAGAAAGACTGGTGGGAAGCAAATAACAAAAAGCACTCTTAGAAATAAAGAAAAAGACAAGCAGAAAGACAAACAACTGAAAGCTAGAAGAAACACAAGTACATTTTGCAAAGAATGAACAAGTTGTGTGTAAAACACCAAATGCACACCCTACTCCCAATTCACTATGGAGGCAGAAATTTAGAATATAAAACTTTATCAAAAATAATTAAAAGTCCCTGTTGAAAAAAATGTTCTACGGCAAAAAGTGTGGGTGTTTCTTTCGCCTTCTGCTTCTTTGATGCAGGCATGGTGTGCCTTCTGTTCCCCTACACATGCTGACTGCGGGATATTTTTTTGCTTCAGCCACGAAAAGAATGCAGCAGTTCTTAATGTGCATAATATCTATATAGTTACACATATATGTAGGCCATGGTTTCTTCGAAATGATTAACAATCTTAGCATACGAAGGGTTCTATGGAACTGTATGGTATACTAGTAGATGTAATGTCCCTCCGAGCAGCTGCTCGTGTGCGGTGTGAAACGATGCACCGATAATGCAGGTGTATTGCCATGTGACACGTATCACATGGTGCGTGCCAACGAAGGGGGCAGCTCGGGGAAATCAGTGAGTTTAGGTGCGGTCGAAACTACCGCGAGTTTGGGGGAAAATAAAGTAAAAAAAAGTAAACATTTTAAATGAAGAACAACAACCACAGAATAGTGAAAGCAGTATCCACAGAGTAGTACAAGGGGTCGGAAATACAGGGGGAAATAAAAATTGGATAGCCGCTCCGTAAGTAAAAGAGGGAGTTTCTGCCTACCATGTCAATAAATTATTGCACAAAACGTGGGGTAGAGTTGACTTCATCGTCGCATATGACATTTAGCTAAACCATGGGCTGTCTTCATTTAATATTTATATTTTTAATGTATTGAGCCATAAAAGGGGCATTCTATATATAATAAATGCCCTTTAAAGCTTAGTGTACGACATAAATTTTTTTTTTTTTAAAAGAACAAAAGAAGAGGCAACCCGGGCTAGTTCCCAAGTTTCAGATGAAGAGCAGTATATATATATATATATATATATATATATATATATATATATATATATATATATATATATATATTTTAAACAAAGACCCTCGATTCAAAGACGCACTCCAAACCAGTAATTTGTGTGCAAAGCAGCATTTCTTAATATACACACAGGCGACCCCTGACCTTGACTGGTAGGTCGCTCCCCCACCACACAGCTCCGTCTGTGTGCCCTGCTGCTGCCCCTGATTGTGCTCGTTTTTCCTTTCTGTGCCCCCTTGCTGCCCCTGATTGTGCTTGTTTTTCCTTTCTGTGCCCCCTTGCTGCCCCTGATTGTGCTCTGTTTTTTTCCTTTCTGTGCCCCCTTGCTGCCCCTGATTGTGCCTCTGTTTTTCCTTTCTGTGCCCCCTTGCTGCCCCTGATTGTGCTCATTTTTTTTCCTTTCTGTGCCCCCTTGCTGCCCCTGATTGTGCTCGTTTTTCCTTTCTGTGCCCCCTTGCTGCCCCTGGATTGTGCTCGTTTTTTTTCCTTTCTGTGCCCCCTTGCTGCCCCTGATTGTGCTCGTTTTTCCTTTCTGTGCCCCCTTGCTGCCCCTGATTGTGCTCATTTTTTTTTCCTTTCTGTGCCCCCTTGATGCCCTGATTGTGCTCGTTTTCCCTTCTGTGCCTGTTTCCCGCCGCTGCGCCCCTGCGGCCCCGCCCCCTCACTGCCCATTCGCTGCCCCATTCCCTGCTCCTCCCTCCCACCTCCCCATTTATGGCGGCCGCTGCGTGGTGAAGAGAGCGACCCCTGACCTTGACTGGTAGGTCGCTCCCCCACCACACAGCTCCGTCTGTGTGCCCTGCTGCTGCCCCTGATTGTGCTCGTTTTTTCCTTTCTGTGCCCCCTTGCTGCCCCTGATTGTGCTCGTTTTTCCTTTCTGTGCCCCCTTGCTGCCCCTGATTGTGCTCGTTTTTTTTTCCTTTCTGTGCCCTCTTGCTGCCCCTGATTGTGCTCGTTTTTTTTCCTTTCTGTGCCCCCTTGCTGCCCCTGATTGTGCTCGTTTTTTCCTTTCTGTGCCCCCTTGCTGCCCCTGATTGTGCTCGTTTTTTTTCCTTTCTGTGCCCCCTTGCTGCCCCTGATTGTGCTCGTTTTTCCTTTCTGTGCCCCTTGCTGCCCCTGATTGTGCTCGTTTTTTTTCCTTTCTGTGCCCCCTTGCTGCCCCTGATTGTGCTCGTTTTTCCTTTCTGTGCCCCCTTGCTGCCCCTGATTGTGCTCATTTTTTTTCTTCCTTTCTGTGCCCCCTTGCTGCCCCTGATTGTGCTCGTTTTTCCTTTCTGTGCCCCCTTGCTGCCCCTGATTGTGCTCGTTTTTTTTCCTTTCTGTGCCCCCTTGCTGCCCCTGATTGTGCTCGTTTTTCCTTTCTGTGCCCCCTTGCTGCCCCTGATTGTGCTCATTTTTTTTTCCTTTCTGTGCCCCCTTGATGCCCTGATTGTGCTCGTTTTCCCTTCTTTGCCTGTTTCCCGCCGCTCCGCCCCTGCGGCCCCGCCCCCTCACTGCCCATTCCCTGCCCCATTCCCTGCTCCTCCCTCCCACCTCCCCATTTATGGCGGACGCTGCGTGGTGAAGAGAGCGACCCCTGACCTTGACTGGTAGGTCGCTCCCCCACCACACAGCTCCGTCTGTGTGCCCTGCTGCTGCCCCTGATTGTGCTCGTTTTTTCCTTTCTGTGCCCCCTTGCTGCCCCTGATTGTGCTCGTTTTTCCTTTCTGTGCCCCCTTGCTGCCCCTGATTGTGCTCGTTTTTTTTCCTTTCTGTGCCCCCTTGCTGCCCCTGATTGTGCTCGTTTTTTCCTTTCTGTGCCCCTTTGCTGCCCCTGATTGTGCTCATTTTTTTTTCCTTTCTGTGCCCCCTTGCTGCCCCTGATTGTGCTCGTTTTTCCTTTCTGTGCCCCCTTGCTGCCCCTGATTGTGCTCAATTTTTTTCCTTTCTGTGCCCCCTTGATGCCCTGATTGTGCCTCGTTTTCCCTTCTGTGCCTGTTTCCCGCCGCTGCGGCCCCGCCCCCTCACTGCCCATTCGCTGCCCCATTCCCCTGCTCCTCCCTCCCACCTCCCCATTTATGGCGGCCGCTGCGTGGTGAAGAGAGCGACCCCTGACCTTGACTGGTAGGTCGCTCCCCCACCACACAGCTCCGTCTGTGTGCCCTGCTGCTGCCCCTGATTGTGCTCGTTTTTTCCTTTCTGTGCCCCCTTGCTGCCCTTGATTGTGCTCGTTTTTCCTTTCTGTGCCCCCTTGCTGCCCCTGATTGTGCTCGTTTTTTTTCCTTTCTGTGCCCCCTTGCTGCCCCTGATTGTGCTAGTTTTTCCTTTCTGTGCCCCCTTGATGCCCCTGATTGTGCTCATTTTTTTTTCCTTTCTGTGCCCCCTTGCTGCCCCTGATTGTGCTCGTTTTTTCCTTTCTGTGCCCCCTTGCTGCCCCTGATTGTGCTAGTTTTTTTTCCTTTCTGTGCCCCCTTGCTGCCCTTGATTGTGCTCGTTTTTCCTTTCTGTGCCCCCTTGCTGCCCCTGATTGTGCTCATTTTTTTCCTTTCTGTGCCCCCTTGATGCCCTGATTGTGCTCGTTTTCCCTTCTGTGCCTGTTTCCCGCCGCTGCGCCTGCGGCCCCGCCCCTCACTGCCCATTCGCTGCCCCATTCCCTGCTCCTCCCTCCCACCTCCCCATTTATGGCGGCCGCTGCGTGGTGAAGAGAGCGACCCCTGACCTTGACTGGTAGGTCGCTCCCCCACCACACAGCTCCGTCTGTGTGCCCTGCTGCTGCCCTTGATTGTGCTCGTTTTTCCTTTCTGTGCCCCCTTGCTGCCCCTGATTGTGCTCGTTTTTCCTTTCTGTGCCCCCTTGCTGCCCCTGATTGTGCTCGTTTTTTTCCTTTCGGTGCCCCCTTGCTGCCCCTGATTGTGCTCGTTTTTCCTTTCTGTGCCCCCTTGCTGCCCCTGATTGTGCTCATTTTTTTTCCTTTCTGTGCCCCCTTGATGCCCTGATTGTGCTCGTTTTCCCTTCTGTGCCTGTTTCCCGCCGCTGCGCCCCTGCGGCCCCGCCCCCGCACTGCCCATTCGCTGCCCCATTCCCTGCTCCTCCCTCCCACCTCCCCATTTATGGCGGCCGCTGTGCGGCCGCGCCGCTGGCGCGCCAAAGGCGCGCCTAAGGCAAGCCCGTCTGCGCCCGTCCGCGCCGTGACCGCGCCCAGCGCCAGAACCCCTGGTCCAGGCATCCCCCGCGCCCGCCACATCAACAGACGCCGATACGACGCCAGCACCCTCCATGCACTCAACCCTGGAAAAGATTACGCCTGCTACCAGGCCACCCCCCGAAGCGCACCCAAGGGCCCTTCACCTGCCGGAACTGCAGCTTCACCAGCACCCGCCCCGCCAAACCACCGCCCAGGAAAGAACCCAACTACCTCAGATGCATCCTCCTCAACACCCGCTCCGCCCGCAAACACGCCATCGAACTCTGGGACCTTCTCGACTCAACCTCCCCAGATGTCGCATTCCTGACGGAGACCTGGCTGAATCCCGCTTCAGCCCCCGACATCGCCATTGCTATCCCGGACGGATACAAGATCACCCGCAGGGACCGCACCAACGGAGTCGGAGGAGGCATCGCCATCGTCCACAGGAACACCCTCAGAGTCTCAACCAACACCGACGACACCCTCAGCACCGCCGAACACATGCACTTCCAGATCCACACCGATCCCAACACCACCCTCAGAGGAACCCTCATCTACAGACCCCCGGACCCCGACCACAGTTCAGCGATTCCATCGCTGACTTCGTCAGCACACACTCCATCGCCTCCACGGACTACATCCTCCTCGGGGACCTGAACTTCCACCTCGAGAACAACAAGGACACCAACTCCACCACCCTGATCGACAACCTCGCCACCCTCGGACTCAGACAGCTCGTGACTACACCCACCCACGCCGCCGGCCACACGCTAGACTCCATCTTTTCCGCAAGCCCACACGTCTCCTTCAACCACACCTCCGAACCCCACTGGACTGACCACCACTGCATCCACTTCACCTACAGGAAGCCCACCACGCACCACCGCACCGAACAAATGCCTCGCCGCTGCTGGAGCAGAGTCACAGAAGACCAGCTAACCACAACCCTCGCCCTGAGCCCACCCGCCGAACCCTCCGACCCCGACACCGCCGCCCGCAACCTCAGACAGTGGATCGACGACTGCGCCAACACCCTCGCCCCGCTCAAGAATCCGCCCAACAGCCACACCAGCAAGAAAGCCACCTGGTTCACCGAAGACCTCCAGGCCTCCAAACAAACATGCCGAAAACTGGAGAAGATCTGGCTCCACGAACGGACAGCGGACAGCTACGCCGCCCACAAGAGCGCCACCCGCAGTCACCATCCCCTCATCAGATCCGCCAAAAGGGCCTCACTCAAAGACCGCCTAGACAACAACGCACACAACAGCAAAGAGCTCTTCAACATCGTGAAGGAACTCTCCAACCCCAGCTCCAACACCAACGACATCCAGCCATCGCGAGACCTGTGCGACTCACTGGCCACCTTCTTCCACCGCAAAATCACCGACATCCACGACAGCTTCAACACCACGACCGCCCCGGCAACCACCGAGACCACTGCCCCCACAACCACCAACCGCCTGCTCTCCTGGACCAACATCAATGACGAGGACACCAGCGAGATCATGAACACCATCCACTCCGGTTCACCGCTAGACCCGTGCCCTCACCACATCTTCAACAAAGCCAGTACAGCCATCGCGCCCCATCTCCGGAAAATAATCAACATCTCCTTCGAGACAGCAACCTTCCCAGAAAGCTGGAAGCACGCCGAGATCACCGCCTTACTCAAGAAACCCAAGGCAGACCCCAAGGACCTCAAGAACTTCCGACCCATCTCTCTGCTCCCGTTCCCCGCGAAGGTCACCGAGAAAATCGTCAACAAACAACTGACCCGCTACCTCGAGGAGAACAACATCCTGGACCCTTCCCAGTCCGGCTTCCGCAGCAACCACAGCACCGAAACCGCCCTCATCGCCGCCACCGATGACATCAGGACCCTGCTAGACAACGGAGAAACAGCAGCCCTCATCCTCCTGGACCTATCAGCCGCCTTCGACACGGTCTGCCACCACACACTACGAACATGCCTTCACGACGCCGGGATCCAAGAGAAGGCCCTGGACTGGACCACATCCTTCCTTTCCGGCAGAACACAAAGCGTCCGCCTCGCCCCCTTCCGATCCAAGGCCGCCAAGATCATCTGCGGCGTACCCCAAGGCTCCTCCCTCAGCCCAACGCTGTTCAACATCTACATGGCACCCCTCGCCCACGTCGCCCGACAGCACAACCTCAACATCATCTCCTACGCCGACGACACCCAGCTGATCCTCTCCCTCACCAAAGACCCTCACACCGCCAAAGCCCACCTCCACGAAGGAATGAAGGCTGTCGCCGAATGGATGAGGACCAGCCGCCTGAAGCTGAACTCGGACAAGACGGAGGTCCTCATCCTTGGTTCCAACCCTTCAGCCTGGGACAACTCCTGGTGGCCAACATCACTGGGAACAGCCCCGCCACCCACCGACCACGTACGCAACCTAGGGGTCATCCTCGACCCCACCCTCTCCATGACTAAGCAGGCCAACACCGTTTCCTCATCCTGCTTCAACATCCTCCGAATGCTCCGCAGGATCTTCAAGTGGATCCCCACCGAAACAAGAAAAACAGTCACCCAGGCCCTCGTCACCAGCAGGCTGGACTACGGAAACGCCCTCTACGCAGGAACGACGGCTAAGCTCCTGAGACGGCTGCAACGCATCCAGAACGCCTCTGCACGTCTTATCCTCGACATCCCCCGATGCAGCCACATCACACCCCACCTGAGAGACCTGCACTGGCTCCCTGTCTACAAGAGGATAACCTTCAAGCTCCTCACCCACGCACACAAAGCACTCCACAACTCCGGACCAGCCTACCTCAACAGACGACTCAGCTTCTACACCCCCACCCGCCAGCTCCGCTCGACCAGCCTCGCCCTCGCCACAGTCCCCCGCATCCGGAAAACGACCGGCGGCGGCAGATCCTTCTCCCACCTCGCCGCCAAGACCTGGAACACCCTCCCCACCAACCTCCGACAGACCCAAGACCTACTGGCCTTCAGAAGACTCCTCAAGACTTGGCTCTTCGATCAGTAGCAGCACCACCCCCCTCTTCCCCCAGCGCCTTGAGACCCTCGCGGGTATGTAGTGCGCTTTATAAGTGACATGATTGATTGATTGATTGATTGATTGATTGACCGGAACAATCCACTAAAGTAAAATATTCATGGACTTTAAATCCCAGCATGCCATACAAATGGAACCTACCTGATGCCCATTGGAGGGCTAAACAAGTCACATGCGGTGAGGAGTGCCTTTTTAAATCAAACTGTGCCGTTACATGCAAAATGCCTGTGATCAAGTGGCGTGATGCCCTGAAACGCGTAAGGCGGAAACTTAACTCCAATAAAGAAATGCTGCTTTGCACACGAATTACTGGTTTGGAGTGCGTCTTTGAATCAAGGGTCTTTGTTTAAAATAAATATTTCCGGCAGTCCAGCCGTAAAGACGCACCGAAAGTCAAGGGGCCACGGAGACACAGAACTGATCGCAGTCTCCGATCGGGAAATCAGCTGGCAGAAACAAGCAACATTGCTTAATATGGAGGCCCACTGGAGGGTTTTGAAAATGTTGACAAATTTCATGTAAGAGGTCGGACCTACTATAGGAATTAATATACACAAAGGCACCGGAACAATCCACTAAAGTAAAATATTCATGGACTTTAAATCCCAGCATGCCATACAAATGGAACCTACCTGATGCCCATTGGAGGGCTAAACAAGTCACATGCGGTGAGGAGTGCCTTTTTAAATCAAACTGTGCCGTTACATGCAAAATGCCTGTGATCAAGGGGCGTGATGCCCTGAAACGCGTAAGGCGGAAACTTAACTCCAATAAAGAAATGCTGCTTTGCACACGAATTACTGGTTTGGAGTGCGTCTTTGAATCGAGGGTCTTTGTTTAAAATATATATATATATATATATATATATATATATATATATTGTTAGACAGCTTGCCACTCCTCCTCCTTTCGACGTCGGTGCCAGCAGCGGTAATGACACCCGCTAATATCATTCACACGAAATATCCGGGAGATCCAGAATAAATCAAGCGGCACACCACAAGGACAGCACAAAGGTTTATTTGTGCATACAATGACGCGCTTCGGCGAAGCCTTTTTCCAGTTGTGTGACCTGCGTCCAATCACCCATAGAAATACGAGTTACCGTGCATAGACATAGAGAAAATATACATATATTATTTAACAGTTTCTAATGCAACTTGAGACAAATATTATTACATTCATAATACTTTCCAATGAAATCAAATAGCGGCGTACGGAAATTGCAGAATTCAAAAATGAATTTAGGAATGAGTTTACTTTCGCCGTGTATTGCTGCTGATTAGAAACATAAAAGACAGACTTTACTCATCAAATCACTTCTCAGTGTTGCCATTAGTCCACCTTAAAATAGAAAACGACTAGACTATACATAAAACACACACTGCTATTAACGTGTATATAATTCATGTCTTTAAATTTATGCACAGAAAAATTCTGAATATTCATATCAATTAATATACCAATGCGCACAGTGCAGCAAAATCATGGGTGATGTACCCCTTGAAAAATGCGTTTCTCAGGCAGACGAAGGCACAAATTCTATCAAATCGGCATAGTTGATTTCTGCCATATCATGGGTAATGTACCCCTTATAAAATACATTTCAAAAGCATGCATAAGCATAAATTCTATCACATAAACACAATTAATTCAGTTATGTTGTGGGTAATGTACCCCATAGAAAATGCTTCTCATAAATAGCCAGAAGCATGCAGTATTCTTATATAGACATGATGGACTCAAGAATGATGTGTAATCATTTGTATTCAGAAACGCATGAGCATCATGGTGAAAAGTCACAAAACCAATAATTAATTACATCCTGCAATAACCGTACATTGATAAATAGTCAGAGTTGCATTGTAACTGGCTCCTAATGGTCAGTGACTCTTTCTACACTACGCATAGTAAATAGTGGGCTGATACCAAGTAAATGTGATGCACCTAGGTGAACGTAAACTAAATTAAATCTTAGAACAGGAATTCTACTGGAAGGGAATATGACAACATACAATGTAGAGGGAATCTAGTTACTGCGCATTCATTTTTGAATTCTGCAATTTCCGTACACTGCTATTTGATTTCATTGGAAAGTATTATGAATGTAATAATATTTGTCTCAAGTTGCATTAGAAACTGTTAAATGATATATGATATATGTATATTTTCTCTATGTCTATGCACGGTAACCCATATTTCTACGGGTGATTGGGCGCAGGTCACACAACTGGAAAAAGGCTTTGCCGAAACGCGTCGTTGTATGCACAAATAAACCTTTGTGCTGTCCTTGTGGTGTGCCGCTTGATTTATTCTGGATCTCCCGGATATTTCGTGTGAATGATATATATATATATATATATATATATATATATATATATATATATATATATATTATCTACTGGCGGTCGCCATTAGATAGTTATAGTTACAACCTATTATCCATAGGAAATCCGCGACATTCTATTTGAAATAACTCTCTTGCCGGTTGACGTATCTTCGCAAAATTTTCAAACTTTGTGGGGCGCTCCGGTCCGCTCCTACCCTGAAAGTCTCGGGGGGATTCGTCAAGCGGGGGCCGAGAAAAAAGGGGGGTCCCAAAACACGTTTTCCCCATGCAATTTTCCATAGGAAACTTTAGACACGGCTACAGCCCGAACTGCTGAACGGAATTACACCAAATTTGGCAAAGAGGTAGTTCTTGGTTCAGAAAGAACCCTTTTTGTTAAATGGTGTAAATCCGTTCAGTAGTTGCTGAGAAAATCAAAAGTAAAAAGATAGTGATATCTATGGCCGAGTAGGGTCCGCGTACCCTCAGCGCACCCTGCGCGCACCGTCCCGATCATGAGCTGCATGTTAATTGGCTGTCAGCTGGCTGTCAACATTCCGATTCAGGAAATGTTGGCAGCCATTTTGTCCCTCGGTAGAACCGAGGGACAGAAACAAGTGCGCAAAGCGCACAAAGGGAGCAGGGTAGAAACACCCTGACCCCTAGGTTTGCTCAGGGGGTCCCACAAGGACCCCCTGGGCAAAAAAAAAAAAAATTATTTTAAAAATCGGCAGGATGCGCTCAGGGTGCGCGAATCCTGCCGGAGGCAAATAAATCGAGCGCGGTCTCCCGCGCTTCGATGTTAATTGGCCCCGGGTGGGCCAAGTCCCGGGGGCATGCTGGGGGGTTAATTTTATGTGTGGGGGCCTCTAAGGGCCCCCAAGCCCCGGGGACCACCACCCCCCGGGGCTTTATGTATAATGGTGCGGGAGGGCTCTGAGCCCTCCCGCAGCCCCGGGACCGCCACCTCCCCGGGGCTTCTCTTTTATTTTTGAAAAACCTGTGTGGGGGCTCCAGCCCCCACATGCCCCGGGGACCACCACCTCCCGGGGCACTAAGAAAATTACAATGGGGGTCCGTTTTGGACCCCCAAGCCCGGGGACCACCACCTCCCGGGGCTTTCAAAATGTAAGGAGGGGGCCGCGCGGCCCCCTCCTGGAGCCTGTGGTGGCCCTGGGGACCGCCACCCCCAGGGCCGGCTCCTGCAGTGTCCCGGGGTGCCTACCCCCGGGACACTGCTGTTTGCAATGACAGGACGGAGCCTCGCGGCTCCCGTCCTGTCATTGCAAACTGCTTTGGATATTGGAAGAGAGAGCAGGAAACCTGCTCTCTCTTCCAATATCCAAAGCTGATTGCTTTCCACATGGGGAGCAGCATGTTAGCTGCTCCCCATGTGTAAAGCAATGCCGGCTCCCGTAGGACACGGGGAGCCGGCGGGACTGTGGGGGGTTTGGGGACCCCTCCACAGTCCCCAACGAGAGGCCAGGACCCGGGGATGGGGTCCCCGGGGCCATAAGTGGCCACGGAGGGGGCCACGCAGCCCCCTCCCCAAAGAAAAAAAAAGAAAAAAAAAGTGCAAGGCCGGCCCCGGGGATGGGGTCCCCGGGGCCTTAAATGGCCTGAGGAGGGGGCCACGCAGCCCCCTCTAAATAAAAAAAAGAGGCCATGCCCCGGGGATGGGGTCCCCGGAGCCAATACAGGCCCAGGGAAGGGGGGCCACGCGGCCCCTTCCCGTTTTTTTATTTTAATTTTAAAAAAAGGGGTAAGGCCATGGGGATGGGGTCCCCAGGGCCTAAAAATAGGCAAAAGGAAGGGGGCCACACAGCCCCCTTCAGGGGGAAAAAACAACAACAAAAAAACGATTGGGCCCGCAGGCCCCGCCCCTTCCTTCACCACTCTGCAAACGCGCCCTGGCGCGTTTGCAGAGGGAGAACGAATTCCCCTTGAATACTGGGGGTCCCTGGGGTCCAACTAGCCCACCAGGAACCTCCAGTATGCGCCAGGGGCTGCCTTGCAGAGAGGTGTACAGAGGCCACGCCCTTTTACACCTCTCTGCAACGCAGCTCTGTGGCGCTTTGGAGGTATATGGTGGGCTAGTTGGACTCCGGGGACCCTCAGGATTCAAGGGGACTTAATTCCCCAACTTAAAATGCGCCACGGGGCGCGTTTGCACAGTGGTGAAGGGAGGGCGGGGCTTCAGGTGACATGTGTGCAAACAGGCCCCGTGGCGCGTTTTAAGATGGGGAATTAAATCCCCTTCAATCCTGAGGGTCCCTGAGGGCCAACTAGCCCAACAGGTACATCCAGAAAGCGCCACAGAGCTGCGTTGCAGAGAGGTGTAAAAGGGGTGTGGCCTCTCTACACGTCTCTGCAACGCAGCCCCTGGCGCATATTGGAGGTTCCTGGTGGGCTAGTTGGCCCCTAGGGACCCTCAGGATTCAAGGGGACTTAATCCCCAAACTTAAAACGCGCCACGGGGCGCGTTTGCACAGATGTCACCTCAGGCCCCGCCCCCTCCCTTCACCATTGTGCAAATATTCTTCTAAAATCATCCGAAATACGAATTCCTATTTACTCACCTGTTATAAGGAGAGACCTCAGTGCTGCATCTTTCAGCCCAGTACTGGTCCTGAAAAGTAATTTTAACCGTACTTACCAGTAACTTGAATTTCCTTCCATAGGCTAACATTGACTGGTTTCACTTGGAAATTCTTCTGTGTGTGGAGTTTTGGAACTTTAAAATATTCCTCTAAAATCAGCCGAAATACGAATTCCGATTTACTCACCTGTTATCAGGAGAGACCTCAGTGCTGCATCTTTCAGCCCAGTACTAATCCTGAAAAGTAATTTTAACCGTACTTACCAGTAACTTGAATTTCCTTCCATAGGATATCATTGCCTGCTTTTTGCTGAAAAAGTTTCTAAGTGTTGATTTTTGAAACATACAAATATTCCTCTAAAATCAGCCGAAATCCGAATTCTGATTTACTCACCTGTTATCAGGAGAGACCTCAGTGCTGCATCTTTCAGCCCAGTACTGGTCCTGAAAAGTAATTTTAACCGTACTTACCAGTAACTTGAATTTCCTTCCATAGGCTAACATTGACTGGTTTCACTTGAAAATTCTTCTAAGTGTGGAGTTTTGGAACTTTAAATTATTCTTCTAAAATCAGCCGAAATACGAATTCCGATTTACTCACCTGTTATCAGGAGAGAACCCAGTGCTGCATCTTTTAGCCCAGCACTGACCCTGAAAAGTAATTTTAACCGTACTTACCAGTAACTTATCTTTTCTTCCATAGGAATCCATTGTCTGGTTTTCAGCAGAAAAGTTTCAAAGTGTCGATTTTCACAAACTACAAATAATCCTTAAAAATCGCCTGTATGACTTAAACGCATTTTTTCAACTGTTTACAGGAGATGCACCAGTGCTGGATCCAGGATCCAACACTGAGTAAGAAAAAGTAACGATAACAGTTTTTACCTGCTAAGTGAATTTCCTTCCATAGGATAACATTGGTGATTCTATGAGGAAAAGTTTCTAAGTGTCAACTTTTAAAATACAATAATATTCCTTAAAAATCACGACTGTAACCAAAACGCTTTTACTCAACTGTTTACAGGAGATGTCCCAGGACTGAATCTAGGATCCAGTCCTGTGGTTAGAAAAGTAATCCATAAAGTAACTAATTGCATTTAACTAGAAATTCACATTGAGCTGAATGTTGCATTGTGTTTGAAAATGTGTTGCCCATTGCAACAACTGTAACTACTGTACTTAAAAGTCTATTGCCTATGTGCTAAGTATTTAAACTAATGTAATTCATTCTGAGAAAGTATTTTTTGTAATGTAATGTATAATGTAATTACAATGTAATTTAAAAAATAAAATATGTAAAAGAAATTGTTTCTAAAAATGTAGTAAATCAGTATGAAAAAAATGTATATAAAAATTAAAACATTTAAAAAATGTCATTTAAAAAACCTTTGAAATTCACTGAAAAAACCGTAGGTTTCAGGCACGTTATAGTTACAAATTAGCATTTAAAAAACCTTTGAAATTCACTGAAAAAACCATAGGTTTTAGGGACAGTTATAGTTACAAATTAGCATTTAAAAAACCTTTGAAATTCACTGAAAAAACCATAGGTTTCAGATATGTTATAGTTACAAATTAGCATTTAAAAAACCTTTGAAATTCACTGAAAAAACCATAGGTTTTAGGGACAGTTATAGTTAGTTGGACATTTCACTCGTACAAAACCCGTGAAATTCCCCCGTTATAGTTAGTTCAGCTAACTATAACTCGCGCCCCGCAATGCACTGCTGATGACGTCACATATTACATCACTCATGACATGGTCAGTGACATCACTGATGACATCACTGATGACATCTCAAATGACATCACTGATGACATCATCCACGTGATAATCTGATGCAGCTCCTCACACCCTAATATAACCTTTGATACACCCAATCTAAATTACAGACTGCCATTCGCAAAACTATAGACACTCCAACACCAATAACTACATACCCACTCACTGATTCTTAGGTCTACACACACACATCCACTCACTCACCCGTACAGTCACTCATACTTATGGTCACTCAGTACAGGACTATCATATGCACTCTTACTCCTATATAGACACTCAAACACCGCCACTCATCCATAGAGGTACTCACACACCTAGTCAGTCATGCAAATAATTAAACACACTGCCATTTACTCACCTATACAGTTATACACACACCAGCTCACTTAATCATACAAATACTAGCACATTGTTACGCTCTTATACAATCACTGATACAAGCACACACTCATCCATACAGCCACTATCACAATCACTCACTCTAAGCTTATAGCTATTTATATACTCCAACACACATATATACTGGCTTTCACATATGTAGTTACTCACACATGTACCACTGGGACATACATTCACTCACTAACACACTCTTACACACACTTACCCACCCATACAGTCTATCACAGATGCACTCTTGAAACCATCCACCCAGTGAATCACCCACTCACACATCTATGCACAGAGTCGCACACACCCCACCCACACAAACACTCAGGCACCCATACAGATACTCAGACAACCAATCAATAACTCATATAGACACTCATGTAGCTATTCACAAACCCATGCAGCCACTTACACAGCAACAGACAGACGGATACAGACATTCACGCAGTTTAGTCACTAACCCATGCATTCAGTAAGATACGTTAAATCACTCACTTATAGAGTCAGTCACGCACCTACTAAATCATCCATACAGACACTTACACACCCACTCATTCTTCAATACGTCTTTTCCTATATATATTAAAAATATTTAAACTTTACAGAAACACAGTCACTGGATGATGTCATCAGTGATGTCATTTGAGATGTCATCAGTGATGTCATCAGTGATGTCACTGACCATGTCATGAGTGATGTAATATGTGATGTCATCAGCAGTGCATTGCGGGGGCGCGAGTTATAGTTAGCTGAACTAACTATAACGGGGGAATTTCACGGGTTTTGTACGAGTGAAATGTCCAACTAACTATAACTGTCCCTAAAACCTATGGTTTTTTCAGTGAATTTCAAAGGTTTTTTAAATGCTAATTTGTAACTATAACATATCTGAAACCTATGGTTTTTTCAGTGAATTTCAAAGGTTTTTAAATGCTAATTTGTAACTATAACTGTCCCTAAAACCTATGGTTTTTTCAGTGAATTTCAAAGGTTTTTTAAATGCTAATTTCTAACTATAACGTGTCTGAAACCTATGGTTTTTTCAGTGAATTTCAAAGGTTTTTAAATGCTAATTTGTAACTATAACGTGCCTGAAACCTACTGTTTTTTCAGTGAATATATATATATATATATATAACTCACGCCCCTGCAATGCACTGCTGATGACGTCACATATTCACATATTACATCACTCATGACATGGTCAGTGATATCACTCATGACATCTCAAATGACATCACTGATGACATCACTGATGGCATCATCCACTTAATCTCTGATGCACCTACTCACACCCTAATATAACCTTTTATACACCCACTCTAAAATACAGACTACCATTCTCGAAACCATAGACACACCAATACCAGTTAGTACATACCCACTCACTGATTCATAGGTCTAAACACACATCCACTCACTCACCCATACAGTCACTCATACATGCAGTCACTCATAAATACAGACACTATTATATGCACTCATACACCCATACAGACACTCACACATCGCCACTCACCGATAGAGTTACTCACACACCTAGTCAGTCACCCAAAAAGTCAATCACAATGCCATTTACTCACCTATACACTTATACACACACCACCTCACTTATACACAGATACTAACACATACTTACTCTCTTATACAATCACTGACACAAGCACACACTCATCCATACATCCACTCTTACAATCACTCACTTTCACATACAGTCACTTATATACTCCAACATTCACATATACTGCCATTCACATATGCAGTTACTCACACATATACCACTGAGACATCCATTCACTCACCAACACAGCCATATGCACACTCACTCACCCATACAGCCCCTTGCAGATGCACTCATGAACCCATACAGCCAGTGAATCACCCACTCACACATCCATGCAGGTAGTCACACAACACACATACACTCAGGCACCCATACAGGTACTCAGACAATCAATCAATAACCCATATAGACACTCATGTACCTATTCCCCAACCCATGCAGCCACTTACACACCAACTGACAGACTGATACAGACATTCACACAGATTAGTCACTTACCCATACATTCACCCAGACACGTATAATCACTCACTTATACAGTCAGTCACACACTGACTGAATCATCATATATATATCACATTCTTAAACTTTTTAGAAACACTCACAGTCACTGGATGATGTCATCAGTGATGTCATTTGAGATGTCATCAGTGATGTCATAAGTGATGTCACTGACCATGTCATGAGTGATGTAATATGTGACGTCATCAGCAGTGCATTGCGGGGGCGTGAGTTATAGTTAGCTCCGCTAACTATAATGGCTGAATTTCTCTGGTTTTGTATGAGTGAAATGTCAGACTAACTATAATGTCCCTGAAACCTGTGATTTTTTCAGTGAATATCTAAGGTTTTTTAAATGCTAATTTCTAACTATAACGTCCCTGAAACTTGTGGTTTTTTCAGTGAATTTTATATATATATGTATTTAATCTCCTCTCACTCTTACAAGGAAGGAATCAGCACTCAGGTTGTAGTTTGGAAATATTTAATCTGCAAAGGACGCGATCCACGCGTTTCGGCTCGAACCTTGATAATGATACAAGACGTCATTGTAGCTTCCTTATTTAAATGTACAAATGGCTCCAGTTGCCAACATTAACAAAGGACTACATATTACTTTAATCCAAAAAGCTGGCGGCCATATTGGCCTGGTCACGATGTGAAAATTCAGGAATTGATACAATAAAGAAAAGAAAACAAGTGTTAATATGCACACAATGTCATTTCAGCATATCTTGCCCCTTGACCGCCATACCTGTATGTTTGTCAACGTGACTTATTCATAATAAACATACTTAGGATTGCAAACATCAACATTAACAGTGGACTACACATTACTTTAAAGTGAAAGGCTATCAGCCATATTGATCTGGGCACGTTGCGTATTATAATGGTTCTTACACGAAAGAAAAGAAAAAAGGGGTGTTAATTTACACACACTATCCCTAAATAAAGTTCTAGCGATTATAGTTCCATTCCATTCACAGCTCATTTGAGATGTCATGAGTGACGTCATGAGTGATGTCACTGACCATGTCATGAATGATGTAATGTCTGAGGTCATTAGAAGTACATTGCGGGAGCGTACGTTATAGTTAGCTCAGGTAACTATAACTGCTGAATTTCACTGGTTGTGTATGAGTGAAATCTGAGTCTAACTATAACGTCCCTGTAATCTTTGTTTTTTTCAGCAAATTTCTAGGTTTTTTTTAACGTTAAGTAAGATGCCAATCACAATGTATGGTGGGGGTTGGAAGCAGGGCCTGGCCTGGCATTGTGCTGCCCCCACCCAAGCTTGCTGCTCCTGCCCCCCCTACTCCTAGCCATCCATTGTCCAAGTCCATGTCCCTGCTCCCTTATTACAGCCCTGTGTGGCCGTTGTTCTGCCACTGGACTTCCCGCCTTCTCTGAACAGTTAGCTTGCTGCCCCATCCATCTCCTCCCTATCCTCTGTTGTCTGAATCCATGCACTAGCCTCCTCCCTCCTGCCATGCATGGTCTGATGTGCTGCCACTGCCCTCCATTTAGCATGATGTCCCAGTCCACTCCTCCTGCCCTCCATTGCCCAATTCTATGCCCCATCATTGACCTCCTGCTTAGCCTCTGTGCTTAGCTTGCTGCCCCTACTCTCCTTCCCCCTGCCCTCCGATGTCTGTGTGCATGCCCCTGCTCCATCCTTTTTGCCCACCATGTTCCATGGACCTGCCCCTCCTATCTACTCTGAGTGTTCTGTTGAGCTGCCACTCCCCTCCCACCTGCCTAGCATTGTCAGATGACTGTAACCTGTCCCTGCCACCTCCACCCTGCCTGTCCACGTTCCATGCCCCTATCCCCTTCCTCCTGTCCTCCATGGTCCATTTTACTGCCACACCCTTCTGCCCTCCCTGGTCTGTTGTGCTGCAACTGCTCCTCCTGCCTGCCCCCACGTGGTCTGTTGTGAGGCCCCTTCCCCTGAACTCTCTGGTCTGTGCCCAGCTCCTACCCCTCCCTTCTATCCTCCATGGTCCTTTGTGCATGTCCCTGCCCCCTCCTTCTTGCCCATCATGGCCATTGTGCTGCCACTAACCCTCCCGCTTGCCATGCATGGTCTTTTGTGCTGCCACAGTCCCTCCCACCTTCCCTGTGTGGTCAGCTAGCTGCCCCTGACCCCCTCCCACCTTCCCTCCATGGTCTGTGTGTATGCCATTATAGTCTCACAGTTGCTCTCCATGGTGTGTCTTGCTTCTAGTGCCCATTCTGCCTGACCTCCATGGTCAGCTTGCTGCTCCTGCCCTGCCCCCTTGCCCCCTGCCCTCTGTTTTCCATGTGCAGACCCCTATTCCCTCCCTCCTGGCTTGTCTGTTCCATTGTAATGCCCCTGATCCCTCCCTCCTGCCCTTTATGGTCCGTTATGCTGCAGCTTTCTCTCCTGTCTGTCCATTATGGTCAGCTAGCTGCCATTGCCTCTTTCCCCTCTGTTCTCTGTTGTCCATGCGCATGGTCCTGTCCCCTCCCTATTGCTTTCTATGGATTGTTGTGCTGCACTCCCATCCCGCATGCCCTGTGTGGTGTATTGTGCTGCTGCAAACCCTGATGCCTGCCCTGTAAGGTCAGTTTGGTGCACCTCTCCATGTCTCTCCTGTCCTCTGTTATCCGAGTCCATGTCCCTACCCCAATTCCTCTTGCCTTCCATGATCCAATGTACCATACTTGCTAACATTTTGAACTTGGTAAGAGGGAGATTTTGAAAAAGAACTGGGGTATTGATTTTCCCCATTGACTTACATTGAAAAAGAGGAGATTGTAGACAGGAGACAGATCAAATAAAGCCCATTTGGGCTTAAAAACATTGGGCGTTTCCTGGCTGAATTGGGTCTGTTGGCATGTTTGGTTGTACTACCACTGCCTCTTCCTTCTGCCCACAATGGTCTATTATATTGCCACAGCTTCTCTTGCCTGTCCTGTATTGTTGGTTTGTTGCCCCTGCCCCCCTTTCCACCGCCCTCCATAGTCTGTTGTGCTGCCACTGCCCTTCCTGCCTGCCCAGTGTGGTCAAATGGTTGCCTCTGCACCCTCCTACCTGCCTTCAATTTTCTGAGTGCGTGCCCCTGGCCTCTGCCTCTCAACAGTATCCTAATGAACAACTAGATTGCTAACATTCTATATTTATTACAAAAGTGTGGCACGCCTGACGTCATCTTGATGTAATCAAAACTGTAATACCTAGAACATTTCCTTTAGAAATTACATAGATGAGAGGGTCTTATTTGCATCGAAATTATGCTTAGTGCTCTAAAAAACTAAAATGAGGACATATTTTCTGAGTTTTCAAATAGCGACAAAGCACTTTTAAATTATTTGTTATCTTTATGTTTTTTTATCCAGTTAACCACTTGATTACATGTTGCACTTAGGGGAGAGGATGTGGTGTTACTTCCAGAGCTGCAGACTTTGCAACTGGGGAACCAGGTTGGAGTTTCTGCTTCAGCTCGACATTCTGTGATTCTGGTCAAATCACTTAATCTCCCCATGTCTGCAACCAAAATGAATTTTTCCTTGTGTTATGTAACCAATGCTCATGTAAAGCACTCTAATACCTGACCAGTCTGCACTATATAAAACTGCAAAAACACAAAAAATAAAAAGTGTTTTGCACACTTCTGTCATTGGGCTACACGTGGGCTACATCTGGGTGGTATTTGTGCTACATTTGGGCTCTTTTGTCTCTGGTGGCCATCTTGGGAGACTTATTTGTTATGAAGTTTCCTAATTTCCTCATTTACTACAGTCTCCTCAGTAGGAAATACTTCAAGTTTTTTACTTTGATTGCATCAAGAAGGCATTCAGATGTGTCACACATTTGCCATAAACTCAGAATGTTAGCACTCTAGTTGCTCATTAGATCACTGTAGTAAAGCTACTGCTCACCAGGGAAGTCTGCTGCTGGTATTGAAAGTGCATGTTTCAGTCTGCATGTCAGAATTTTTTAATGAAATAGAAGAGGATTTGAGAAGTCACTCAAAATGTGCCCTAATTTTTCTTTCTGCAGCACTAATCATAATTTCTAAGGCAAAATGAACCCCCTCATTTTGTTCCTTTTTAAATTAAATGTTTTAAGAGTTACCACTTTATTCCAATCAAGATGGCTTCAGGTGTGCAATACTTTTGTCATAAGTAAGACTGTTAGCGCTCTAGATGTTCTTTAGAACACTCTGGGAAGCTGCAGTAGAACACAAAGGAATCAACTGACAGTCTCTGCTCTTGTTGGATGTACATGTTTTACTGAGAATGTCAGACTTCATTCTCACATGACTGCGAAAGATAATGTGAATTTACAGAAAATATGCTCTCATTTTAGCTTCTAGATCACCTTCCAAACCTCTGTGGGAAAAGTATGAGAAAATAGTTTTCTCTCAAACATGATTCATGATCTCCCAGCAGAAGGCTTTTTCACAGGGTAAAATCACCTTAGAACACATCACAATTCCTAAAATTAGTATGGTACCATCAACAAATGATTTATAATGTAACTAAAGTCTTATCACCCTTTATACGTTCTCCTTTTGGTGACCCTCAAAACCTTCCATTCACTACAATGCATTTCAATGGGGTGCTATCATGTATATTGGTCCCAAGATGTCTGCCAACACTTCTTGGATGAAGTGCTGACAGCCAATCAGATCTCACGATGAGATGTGTGGTTAGGCTCCGCCCAGATATAAACATTTCTTTTTCCTTTAATATTTAAAAAACTACTGAACGGATTTACACCATTTAACAAAAAGGGCTCTTTCCAAACCAAGAGCTACCTTTCTGCCAAATTTGGTGTAATTCCTTTAAGCAGTTCGGGCTGTAGCTTTGTCTAAAGTTTCCTATGGAAATTTACTTGGGGAAGACGTGTTTTGGGACCCCCTTTTTTCTCGGCCCCCGCTTGACGAATCACCCCGAAACTTTCAATACAGGAGCTTTCCGGTGCACCCCACTAGTTTTGAAACTTTCGCTAAGATTCGTCAAACGACGCCAAAGTTATTGGGAAAACAAAAAACGCTTTTTGAATAGAAACGAGGTCCTAACTATAACTACCTACTGGCGACCGCCAGTAGGTAATATATATATATATATACCCTGCCTCTATATAAATCATGATAGAGGAGTCGAGTCAGAACCAGCATTAATGCAGGAATAGGAGTAGGACTCCACAACAAAATAAATCCCTGGCCCGATATTTTTACCTATTTAGATACTGGTCAATAATCAAATGAGATTTTTTATTGCGCATTTGCACAGTTTCAGTGCTGACCTCGCTAATTTTATGCATTTATGCAGTAACATGTTTTAACATTAAGCATAGAACACTCAATATTATGTGTCTTGCTTTCAAGTGGGTTCTTTTTTTCTCTTTTTTTAAAAAAACATTTACTATATTTGAAATTATTATCTAATTAGTAATGTATTTCAACATGTTTTTTTAACGGATGTATTTTTTACATGATGAGACATCTATCTCAGTCAGAACTATGTATTTCAATCACAATGTGCAATAATATTTCTGCTGACGAAACAGTATAGAATGAGCCTGCATTGGAGTAAATGGAGAAATTAGCAGACCTGAGAAAAGACTATACGACAGGTTTGAGTATGTTGTCTCTGTTTATTTAGGTGTTTAATACGTGACACGGGTGTATGACAAAATGCATTATAAAAATTGAAGACGGACTGCGTTTCCGCATGTGATCAAGGGCATCTCACTGCTCGAAACGCGTCATACGGCTACTATGAAATAAACATCAGTTTCTGCCACGAATTTTGGGTCCGTGACTCTCTTTCCACAAGGAAGCAGGAGGGAGTCTTTACTCTGATCGAATATATATATATATATATATATCCAACACACCTTTTTCTTCGCGATTCCCTGCCACTGGAATCAAAAAGGAACGGACACCACTTTCTGCGTGCAATATCTTTATTCATGCTCCGCCGCCATTACGCGTTTCAGCCCCTAGAGGCCTTGGTCACATGACGTACCCACAATTCCCTCACATTTTAAAGTGCACCGTGCTTTAACAGGAACTGAAAACAGACTATCCGTTTGTTTTTGTTACAGCCATTATTTCCTTACTTCATCATAAAACTCAACTTTGATAATTGTGCAAAATTACGTAGTGCAATTATTTGTAAACATATAACTCCAATTGGTTATTTTATATGTGCAAAATCAAGCAACATACTATTTACAAATAAATACATGGCATAAAATCCTGTGCAATTCCGCAATGGATTAAAAAGACCTCTGACCCTAATTGGTCAAATTTTCTTACATAACCCATTCGTTGGTTATTTCTCGGTCATTGCCAACTGTGCCAATTATGCCTGAATCTCAGTATAAATACATAGCAAGACGTAAATGAATGTTATCCTATCAGGTTAAATTTCGCAATGCAATTATTTGTAAACATTAAACTCCAATCAGTTGTTTTATATGTGCAAATTCAAGCAACATACTATTTACAAATAAATTAACGACATAAAATCCTATGCAATTTCCGCAATGGATTAAAATGACCTCTGACCCTAAATGGTCAAAATTACTTGAACCACCTTTTGTTGGTTATTCCTCGATCATTGTCAAATGTGCAAATTATACCTGAATCACAGTATAAATACGGAGCAAAACATAGTTGAGTAATGTAATATCAGGTTAAATCCCCTGAGTAGTCCTGGTGCATATGTCTGTTTCTAACTGTTTAAAATACAATGATCTACCACCCAGTTTGTTGACTCCCACCTTCTGTGTGGAGCCTGGTTGTTTTTATGCACCGGCTGTAACTTCTGATTGACATCAGTCCTGTTAATAACTTTAATACATAAAAGTCCTTTTGAAACATTATGAAAAAATAATAAAAAGGTGCTAATTTAATTTAAAATATATTTCACATAATTAGGAAGGCCTATCGGAACTTCCCAGTGATAATGAAAAAGAGAACCTGTTTTCAGTAGAGAGGAAGGACAATTATTATAGTTAATTTTATGGTGGAGGAGAGAGAGGCAAACTACATTCATTTTCTATTTAATTATAACTAAAACTACATAAGATGGAAAAAATTGGAAAGAATTAGAAACAATTATTATAGTTGTTAGATTAACTGCTTGATGTGCAGGACAAAAAATCACTGGTCCATCTTAACTATTCTATGCTGATAATCCAACCTGATACTATGAGTCTCGATACTCATGAGCTCTATAGCCAAGTATGCAGATCCTCTGTGGTGTTTAAGCCATTCGGACTTTTACTATCTAGTTCTAGGATGTATTTTGTCTCTAGACATCTCAAAATGGCTTCCCTGTTTCCTCCCCATCTTAGCGGTGGCACGGCATCAACCACAAAATATTTGAAATCTTTCAGATTGTTGGCATGTATGTCCTTAAAGTGGCGCGCCACGGGGTAGTTGGGATCTGAGTTCGTAATTGCTCTCATGTGCTGGAGTACTCATTTGTGGACCTGCAGTTTCGTACTCCCAACGTACTGCAGTCCACAAGAGCACTCCAGCACATATATGGCAAATTCTGTTTTGAAAGTTAGCCATTTGTCTATGTTGCAAGGATGTTTTTTAAAAGGTGAATTAAAATTTATTTTATTCATTCCATATTGGCAAGCTCTACAATTGGAGCATTTGACAAATCCCTTGCGATTAAAAAACCAATTGCTGGTGGGTTTGTTTCAGGACTGTTACGGACTACCATGTCTCTGGTGCTGGTGGCCCTCCTATAGGTGATGGTCGGTGTGCGTGGTAATCTATCACCCAGAACAGGATCATTTAAAATCAGGTGCCAATTCTTTTTCAGTATTTTGGACAGACTGTCTTTTGGTCTATTAAATGTTAGAATGATTCTTGGATTGAAACACGTTTGGTCAATGGTCTCATGGGTCACAGTCTTATTACGTGGTGGTTTTGCTAACAAATCTATGCGAGATGATGTTCTAGTGCGTTTGATAGCTTCATCTATTGTGTGGCTAGAGTACCCTCTTGCAAGAAATCTATTTTTACATTCATTCTGTGCTTTCACCAAGTCTTCCTCCCTACTGCATATATATATTCACTGAAAAAACCGTAGGTTTCAGGAACGTTATAGTTAGTTGGACATTTCACTCGTACAAAACCATAGAAATTCCGACGTTATAGTTAGTTCAGCTAACTATAACTCACGCCCCCGCAATGTACTGCTGATGACGTCACATATTACATCATTCATGACATGGTCAGTGACATCACTGATGACATCTCAAATGACATTTCCATTTCCAGGTAGTCCAACATAGCCACTGCACGCAGGACAGGTGCATCCATTTGCGAGGTAGGAACTTGCGCGCCACACATCAGAACTTTAAACAGGATACAGAGCACTCATGGGGTTTTTCAAAATATTTATTAGCAGCTGTTGTTCCGGCATGACGCGTTTTGGCATTTTGCTTTTTTCAAATGCCATAGACTGCTTTCAACAGCGTGTGCACATGATTGGCTAAAATACCATATCCAGCATTCTCATTGGTGAATCCTTGGGCAATGAGGGGACTGATTCTTCCAAAGACTTTTAGCGGTTCCCTTCCCCTCCGATATTACACAACCATACTCGATCTCATAAGTCTGCATAAGGGCTCCAATGTCCCGTTAACATTTTCCACCAATGGGCTGACATTAATGCGGGTGATGTCAAAAACATAGGACTGTCCCTTAATTTAAATCCTTAAAGTTCCCCTCAAACATATCAAACATATTCCTGTGAAACCTGAGCCTAACTATAATGTCTCTGTAACCTTTGGTTTTTACATTGAATATATTTATATATATATATATATATATATATATATATATATATATATATATATATATCACACCTACCGCTTCCTCCAAGAAACAACAGGGGACACAGCGGCTTTGCGCAGGTATGTTTTAATTTTTTATGGCATGACTCTTTTTGGTGAATACCTTCCTCAAATGCCAAACACTCTGGCTCCCATTCACAGGTCTCCTTAAATGCGTGTTACCTCACTCCCATTGGAGGAACCAAAAGGTTATTGAAGCTGCAAGTCCCAGCATCCCCTTCATTGGACGCTGCTGCTTACTCTTTACCACCAGAGTCTTTGATAAAAAATTGTCACTACCAATGCTGAGACTACGTCCTCATCAATTCCTGATGCTCTGCAAGCCAGGAGGCACGGTGTAAGTACTCGGCGTCTCATCAAGAAGTCATGGCCCGATTTCCGGCAGGATACATTCCCTTTCAGGTTTGCGGCAGTCCATAGTCTTTCAACAACTCGAAATCAACTAACACCTGATGCCACTGTTGACTCCTGAACACTGAAGGACGGGTCCCCCGCGTGCTAGCGGCCGCACACAAATATCACACCAATCGCTTCCTCCAAGAAACAACAGGGGACACAGCGGCTTTGCACAGGTATGTTTTAATTTTTTATGGCATGACACGTTTCAGTGAATACCTTCCTCAAATGCCAACCACTCTGGCTCCCATATATATATATATATATATATATATATATTCACTGAAAAAAACATAGGTTTTAGGGACAGTTATAGTTAGTTGGACATTGCACTCGTACAAAACCCGTGAAATTCCCCCGTTATAGTTAGTCCAGCTAACTATAACTCGCGCCCCGCAATGCACTGCTGATGACGTCACATATTACATCACTCATGACATGGTCAGTGACATCACTGATGACATCACTGATGACATCTCAAATGACATCACTGATGACATCACTGATGACATCATCCAGTGACTGTGTGTTTCTGTAAAGTTTAAATATTTTTAATATATATAGGAAAAGACGTATTGAAGAATGAGTGGGTGTGTAAGTGTCTGTATGGATGATTTAGTAGGTGCGTGACTGACTCTATAAGTGAGTGATTTAACGTATCTTACTGAATGCATGGGTTAGTGACTAAACTGGGTGAATGTCTGTATCCGTCTGTCTGTTGCTGTGTAAGTGGCTGCATGTGTTTGTGAATAGCTACATGAGTGTCTATATGAGTTATTGAATGCTTGTCTGAGTATCTGTATGGGTGCCTGAGTGTTTGTGTGGGAGGGGTGTGTGCAACTCTGTGCATAGATGTGTGAGTGGGTGATTCACTGGGTGGATGGTTTCAAGAGTGCAACTGTGATAGACTGTATGGGTGGGTAAGTGTGTGTAAGAGTGTGTTAGTGAGTGAATGTATGTCCCAGTGGTACATGTGTGAGTAACTACATATGTGAAAGGCAGTATATATGTGTGTTGGAGTATATAAATAGCTATAAGCGAGAGTGAGTGATTGTGATAGTGGCTGTATGGATGAGTGTGTGCTTGTATCAGTGATTGTATAAGAGCGTAAGATTGTGCTACTATTTGTATGAGTAAGTGAGCTGGTGTGTGTATAACTGTATAGGTGAGTAAATGGTAGTGTGTTTAATTATTTGCATGGCTGACTAGGTGTGTGAGTACCTCTATGGATGAGTGGCGGTGTTTGAGTGTCTATATAGGAGTATGAGTGCATATGATAGTCCTGTACTGAGTGACCGTAAGTATGAGTGACTGTACGGGTGAGTGAGTGGATGTGTGCGTAGACCTAAGAATCAGTGAGTGGGTATGTAGTTATTGGTGTTGGAGTGTCTATGGTTTTGCGAATGGCAGTCTGTAATTTAGAGTGGGTGTATCAAAGGTTACATTAGGGTGTGAGGAGGTGCATCAGATTATCACGTGGATGATGTCATCAGTGATGTCATTTGAGATGTCATCAGTGATGTCATCAGTGATGTCACTGACCATGTCATGAGTGATGTAATATGTGACGTCATCAGCAGTGCATTGCGGGGGCGCGAGTTATAGTTAGCTGGACTAAGTATAACGGGGGAATTTCACGGGTTTTGTACGAGTGCAATGACCAACTAACTATAACTGTCCCTAAAACCTATGGTTTTTTCAGTGAATTTCAAAGGTTTTTTAAATGCTAATTTGTAACTATAACGTGTCTGAAACCTATGGTTTTTTCAGTGAATTTCAAAGGTTTTTTAAATGCTAATTTGTAACTATAACATGTCTGAAACCTACAGTTTTTTCAGTGAATTTCAAAGGTTTTGTAAATGACAATTTTTAAATGTATTAATTGTTATATAAATTTTTTTCATACTGATTTCCAAATTTTTTAGAAACAATTTTTTTTTACATATTTTATTTTTTAAATTACATTGTAATTACATTATACATTACATTACAAAAAATACTTTCTCAGAATGAATTACTTTAGTTTAATTACTTTGCACATAGGCAATAGACTTTTAAGTACAGTAGTTACAGTTGTTGCAATGGGCAACACATTTTCAAACACAATGCAACATTCAGCTCAATGTGAATTTCTAGTTAAATGCAATTAGTTACTTTATGGATTACTTTTCTAACCACATTACTGGATCCTAGATTCGGTCCTGGGACATCTCCTGTAAACAGTTGAGTAAAAGCGTTTTGGTTACAGTCGTGATTTTTAAGGAATATTATTGTACTTTAAAAGTTCACACTTAGAAACTTTTTCTCATAGAATCACCAATGTTATCCTATGGAAGGAAATTCACTTAGAAGTTAAAAACTGTTATCGTTACTTTTTCTTACTCAGTGTTGGATCCTGGATCCAGCACTGGTGCATCTCCTGTAAACAGTTGAAAGAATGCGTTTAAGTCATACAGGCGATTTTTTAGGAATATTTGTAGTTTGTGAAAATCAACACTTTGAAACTTTTCTGCTGAAAACCAGACAATGATATCCTATGGAAGGAAATTCAAGTTACTGGTAAGTACGGTTAAAATTACTTTTCAGGACCAGTACTGGGCTGAAAGATGCAGCACTGAGGTCTCTCCTGATAACAGGTGAGTAAATCGGAATTCGGATTTCGGCTGATTTTAGAGGAATATTTTAAAGTTCCAAAACTCCACACTTAGAAGAATTTCCAAGTGAAACCAGTCAATGTTAGCCTATGGAAGGAAATTCAAGTTACTGGTAAGTACGGTTAAAATTACTTTTCAGGACCAGTACTGGGCTGAAAGATGCATCACTGAGGTCTCTCCTGATAACAGGTGAGTAAATCAGAATTCGGATTTCGGCTGATTTTAGAGGAATATTTGTATGTTTCAAAAATCAACACTTAGAAACTTTTTCAGCAAAAAGCAGGCAATGATATCCTATGGAAGGAAATTCAAGTTAATGGTAAGTACGGTTAAAATTACTTTTGAGGATCAGTACTGGGCTGAAAGATGCAGCACTGAGGTCTCTCCTGATAACAGGTGAGTAAATCGGAATTCGTATTTCGGCTGATTTTAGAGGAATATTTTAAAGTTCCAAAACTCCACACTTAGAAGAATTTCCAAGTGAAACCAGTCAATGTTAGCCTATGAAGGAAATTCAAGTTACCGGTAAGTACGGTTAAAATTACTTTTGAGGATCAGTACTGGGCTGAAAGATGCAGCACTGAGGTCTCTCCTGATAACAGGTGAGTAAATCGGAATTCGTATTTCGGCTGATTTTAGAGGAATATTTTAAAGTTCCAAAACTCCACACTTAGAAGAATTTCCAAGTGAAACCAGTCAATGTTAGCCTATGAAGGAAATTCAAGTTACTGGTAAGTACGGTTAAAATTACTTTTCAGGACCAGTACTGGGCTGAAAGATGCAGCACTGAGGTCTCTCCTGATAACAGGTGAGTAAATCAGAATTCGGATTTCGGCTGATTTTAGAGGAATATTTGTATGTTTCAAAAATCAACACTTAGAAACTTTTTCAGCAAAAAGCAGGCAATGATATCCTATGGAAGGAAATTCAAGTTACTGGTAAGTACGGTTAAAATTACTTTTGAGGATCAGTACTGGGCTGAAAGATGCAGCACTGAGGTCTCTCCTGATAACAGGTGAGTAAATCAGAATTCGGATTTCGGCTGATTTTAGAGGAATATTTGTATGTTTCAAAAATCAACACTTAGAAACTTTTTCAGCAAAAAGCAGGCAATGATATCCTATGGAAGGAAATTCAAGTTACTGGTAAGTACGGTTAAAATTACTTTTGAGGATCAGTACTGGGCTGAAAGATGCAGCACTGAGGTCTCTCCTGATAACAGGTGAGTAAATCGGAATTCATATTTCGGCTGATTTTAGAGGAATATTTTAAAGTTCCAAAACTCCACACTTAGAAGAATTTCCAAGTGAAACCAGTCAATGTTAGCCTATGAAGGAAATTCAAGTTACCGGTAAGTACGGTTAAAATTACTTTTGAGGATCAGTACTGGGCTGAAAGATGCAGCACTGAGGTCTCTCCTGATAACAGGTGAGTAAATCAGAATTCGGATTTCGGCTGATTTTAGAGGAATATTTGTATGTTTCAAAAATCAACACAGAAACTTTTTCAGCAAAAAGCAGGCAATGATATCCTATGGAAGGAAATTCAAGTTACTGGTAAGTACGGTTAAAATTACTTTTGAGGATCAGTACTGGGCTGAAAGATGCAGCACTGAGGTCTCTCCTGATAACAGGTGAGTAAATCGGAATTCGTATTTCGGCTGATTTTAGAGGAATATTTTAAAGTTCCAAAACTCCACACTTAGAAGAATTTCCAAGTGAAACCAGTCAATGTTAGCCTATGAAGGAAATTCAAGTTACCGGTAAGTACGGTTAAAATTACTTTTGAGGATCAGTACTGGGCTCAAAGATGCAGCACTGAGGTCTCTCCTGATAACAGGTGAGTAAATCGGAATTCGTATTTCGGCTGATTTTAGAGGAATATTTTAAAGTTCCAAAACTCCACACTTAGAAGAATTTCCAAGTGAAACCAGTCAATGTTAGCCTATGAAGGAAACTCAAGTTACTGGTAAGTACGGTTAAAATTACTTTTCAGGACCAGTACTGGGCTGAAAGATGCAGCACTGAGGTCTCTCCTGATAACAGGTGAGTAAATCAGAATTCGGATTTCGGCTGATTTTAGAGGAATATTTGTATGTTTCAAAAATCAACACTTAGAAACTTTTTCAGCAAAAAGCAGGCAATGATATCCTATGGAAGGAAATTCAAGTTACTGGTAAGTACGGTTAAAATTACTTTTGAGGATCAGTACTGGGCTGAAAGATGCAGCACTGAGGTCTCTCCTGATAACAGGTGAGTAAATCAGAATTCGGATTTTGGCTGATTTTAGAGGAATATTTGTATGTTTCAAAAATCAACACTTAGAAACTTTTTCAGCAAAAAGCAGGCAATGATATCCTATGGAAGGAAATTCAAGTTACTGGTAAGTACGGTTAAAATTACTTTTGAGGATCAGTACTGGGCTGAAAGATGCAGCACTGAGGTCTCTCCTGATAACAGGTGAGTAAATCGGAATTCGTATTTCGGCTGATTTTAGAGGAATATTTTAAAGTTCCAAAACTCCACACTTAGAAGAATTTCCAAGTGAAACCAGTCAATGTTAGCCTATGAAGCAAATTCAAGTTACCGGTAAGTACGGTTAAAATTACTTTTGAGGATCAGTACTGGGCTGAAAGATGCAGCACTGAGGTCTCTCCTGATAACAGGTGAGTAAATCAGAATTCGGATTTCGGCTGATTTTAGAGGAATATTTGTATGTTTCAAAAATCAACACAGAAACTTTTTCAGCAAAAAGCAGGCAATGATATCCTATGGAAAGAAATTCAAGTTACTGGTAAGTACGGTTAAAATTACTTTTGAGGATCAGTACTGGGCTGAAAGATGCAGCACTGAGGTCTCTCCTGATAACAGGTGAGTAAATCAGAATTCGGATTTTGGCTGATTTTAGAGGAATATTTGTATGTTTCAAAAATCAACACTTAGAAACTTTTTCAGCAAAAAGCAGGCAATGATATCCTATGGAAGGAAATTCAAGTTACTGGTAAGTACGGTTAAAATTACTTTTGAGGATCAGTACTGGGCTGAAAGATGCAGCACTGAGGTCTCTCCTGATAACAGGTGAGTAAATCGGAATTCGTATTTCGGCTGATTTTAGAGGAATATTTTAAAGTTCCAAAACTCCACACTTAGAAGAATTTCCAAGTGAAACCAGTCAATGTTAGCCTATGAAGGAAATTCAAGTTACCGGTAAGTACGGTTAAAATTACTTTTGAGGATCAGTACTGGGCTGAAAGATGCAGCACTGAGGTCTCTCCTGATAACAGGTGAGTAAATCGGAATTCGTATTTCGGCTGATTTTAGAGGAATATTTTAAAGTTCCAAAACTCCACACTTAGAAGAATTTCCAAGTGAAACCAGTCAATGTTAGCCTATGAAGGAAATTCAAGTTACTGGTAAGTACGGTTAAAATTACTTTTGAGGATCAGTACTGGGCTGAAAGATGCAGCACTGAGGTCTCTCCTGATAACAGGTGAGTAAATCAGAATTCGGATTTCGGCTGATTTTAGAGGAATATTTGTATGTTTCAAAAATCAACACTTAGAAACTTTTTCAGCAAAAAGCAGGCAATGATATCCTATGGAAGGAAATTCAAGTTACTGGTAAGTACGGTTAAAATTACTTTTGAGGATCAGTACTGGGCTGAAAGATGCAGCACTGAGGTCTCTCCTGATAACAGGTGAGTAAATCGGAATTCGTATTTCGGCTGATTTTAGAGGAATATTTTAAAGTTCCAAAACTCCACACTTAGAAGAATTTCCAAGTGAAACCAGTCAATGTTAGCCTATGAAGGAAATTCAAGTTACCGGTAAGTACGGTTAAAATTACTTTTGAGGATCAGTACTGGGCTGAAAGATGCAGCACTGAGGTCTCTCCTGATAACAGGTGAGTAAATCGGGATTCGTATTTCGGCTGATTTTAGAGGAATATTTTAAAGTTCCAAAACTCCACACTTAGAAGAATTTCCAAGTGAAACCAGTCAATGTTAGCCTATGAAGGAAATTCAAGTTACTGGTAAGTACGGTTAAAATTACTTTTGAGGATCAGTACTGGGCTGAAAGATGCAGCACTGAGGTCTCTCCTGATAACAGGTGAGTAAATCAGAATTCGGATTTCGGCTGATTTTAGAGGAATATTTGTATGTTTCAAAAATCAACACTTAGAAACTTTTTCAGCAAAAAGCAGGCAATGATATCCTA
This sequence comes from Calotriton arnoldi, assembly GCA_963921515.1. Taxonomy (NCBI): domain Eukaryota; kingdom Metazoa; phylum Chordata; class Amphibia; order Caudata; family Salamandridae; genus Calotriton; species Calotriton arnoldi. Next base: position 1,881,150 of record CAWUFW010003063.1, on the reverse strand, counting down.
TGGAAGGAAATTCAAGTTACTGGTAAGTACGGTTAAAATTACTTTTGAGGATCAGTACTGGGCTTAAAGATGCAGCACTGAGGTCTCTCCTGATAACAGGTGAGTAAATCGGAATTCGTATTTCGGCTGATTTTAGAGGAATATTTTAAAGTTCCAAAACTCCACACTTAGAAGAATTTCCAAGTGAAACCAGTCAATGTTAGCCTATGAAGGAAATTCAAGTTACCGGTAAGTACGGTTAAAATTACTTTTCAGGACCAGTACTGGGCTGAAAGATGCAGCACTGAGGTCTCTCCTGATAACAGGTGAGTAAATCAGAATTCGGATTTCGGCTGATTTTAGAGGAATATTTGCACAATGGTGAAGGGAGGGGCGGGGCCTGAGGTGACATCTGTGCAAACGCGCCCCGTGGCGCGTTTTAAGTTGGGGGATTAAGTCCCCTTGAATCATGAGGGTCCCTACGGGCCAACTAGCCCACCAGGAACCTCCAGTATGCGCCAGGGGCTGCGTTGCAGAGACATGTACAGAGGCCACACCCCTTTTACACCTCTCTGCAACGCAGCTCTGTGGCGCTTTCTGGACGTACCTGTTGGGCTAGTTGGCCCCCAGGGACCCTCAGGATTGAAGAGGATTTAATTCCCCATCTTAAAACGCGCCACGGGGCCTGTTTGCACACATGTCACCTGAAGCCCCGCCCTCCCTTCACCACTGTGCAAATGCGCCCCGTGGCGCGTTTTAAGTCGGGGATTAACTCCCCTTGAATCCTGAGGGTCCCTGGGGTGCATCTAGCCCACCATATACCTCCAAAAGCGCCACAGAGCTGCGTTGCAGAGAGGTGTAAAAGGGGCGTGGCCTCTGTACACCTCTCTGCAAGGCAGCCCCTGGCGCATACTGGAGGTTCCTGGTGGGCTAGTTGGCCCCAGGGACCCCTGTATTCAAGGGGATTGTTCCCCTCTGCAAACGCGCCAGGGGCGCGTTTGCAGAGTGGTGAAGGAAGGGGGCGGGGCCTGCGGGCCCGATCGTTTTTTTTTGTTTGTTTGTTTTTTTTTCCCTGAAGGGGGGCTGTGTGGCCCCCCTTCCTTTTTCCTATTTTTAGGCCCTGGGGACCCCATCCCCCAGGGCCTTACCCCTTTTTTTTAAATTAAAATTAAAAAAACGGGAAGGGGCCGCGTGGCCCCCCTTCCCTGGGCCTGTATTGGCCCCGGGGACCCCATCCCCGGGGCATGGCCTCTTTTTTTATTTGGAGGGGGGCTGCGTGGCCCCCCTCCTTAGGCCATTTAAGGCCCCGGGGACCCCATCCCCCAGGGCCGGCCTTGCACTTTTTTTTAAAAAAATTTACTTTGGGAGGGGGGCTGCGTGGCCCCCTCCCGGGCCACTTATGGCCCCGGGGACCCCATCCCCCAGGGCCTGGCCTCTCGTTGGGGACTGTGGGGGTCCCCAAACCCCCACAGTCCCGCCGGCTCCCCGTGTCCTACGGGAGCCGGCATTGCTTGACACATGGGGAGCAGCTAACATGCTGCTCCCCATGTGGAAAGCAGTCGGCTTTGGATATTGAAGCGAGAGCAGGTTTCCCTGCTCTCTCTTCCAATATCCAAAGCAAGTTTGCAATGACAGGACGGGAGCCGCGAGGCTCCCGTCCTGTCATTGCAAACAGCAGTGTCCCGGGGTAGGCACCCCGGGACACTGCAGGAGCCGGCCCTGGGGCCACCACAGGCTCCAGGAGGGGACGCGCGGCCCCCCTCCTACATTTTGAAAGCCCCGGGAAGTGGTGGTCCCTGGGGCTCTGGGGGTCCAAAACGGACCCCCATTTTAATTTTTCTTAGTGCCCCGGGGAGGTGGTGGTCCTCGGGCGTGTGGGGGCTGGAGCCCCCACACAGGTTTTTTAAATAAAAAAGAAGCCCCGGGAGGTGGCGGTCCCGGGGCTGCGGGAGGGCTCAGAGCCCTCCCGCACCATTATACATAAAGCCCCGGGGGTGGTGGTCCCCGGGGCTTGGAAGCCCTTAGAGGCCCCCACACATAAAATTAACCCCCCAGCATGCCCCCGGGACTTGGCCCACCCGGGGCCAATTAACTATCGAGCGCGGGAGACCGCGCTTCGATTTTTTCGGCAGGGTTCGCGCTCCCTGAGCGCATCCTGCCGATTTAAAAAAAAAAAAAAAAAAATGTTTGCCCAGGGGGTCCTTGTGGGACCCCCTGAGCAGACCTAGGGGGTCAGGGTGTTTCTACCCTGCCCCCTTTGTGCGCTTTGCGCACTTGTTTCTGTCCCTCGGTTCTACTGAGGGACAAAATGGCTGCCAACACTTCCTGGTTTGGAGTGTTGACAGCCAATTAACATAGAGCTCGTGCTCGGGAGGATCCGCGGCCCTAGATATCACTATCTTTTTACTTTTCATTTTCTCAGCAACTACTGAACGGATTTACACCATTTAACAAAAGGGTTCTTTCTGAACCAAGAACTACCTCTTTGCCAAATTTGGTGTAATTCCGTTCAGCAGTTCGGGCTGTAGCCGTGTCTAAAGTTTCCTATGGAAAAATGCATGGGGAAAACGCGTTTTGGGACCCCCCTTTTTCTCGGCCCCCGCTTGACGAATCCCCCGAGACTTTCAGGGTAGGAGCGGACCGGAGCGGGCCACAAAGTTTGAAAATTTTGCGAAGATACGTCAACCGGCAAGAGAGTTATTTCAAATAGAATGTCGCGGATTTCCTATGGATAATAGGTTGTAACTATAACTATCTACTGGCGACCGCCAGTAGATAATATATATATATATAAAAACACACCACCGTTCTCTGCACTTCCGTTTCAGGCGTACAGAGAAACACGAGCCCAGCAAATATATGGCATTGATTTTTATTCCTCAAGAATGACGCGCTTCGGATAACTCGTGTCCTTGCTCATATATATATATATATATATATATATATATATATCCGAGCCAAACTGTCTTTTCCCCACCAGTTCTTTGTCGGTGAAAGCAGACACGGACCACGAGATAAGTGCAGTTTCTTTATTTCATTTCGTGTCGGCCATTACGCGTTTCGGTCCAGCCGGACCTTGATCACATGACAACGCTTGTATTTACTCTCCACCCATTTAAAGTGACTTGTGCATTACGTCATTGGTGCAATGGAGGTAGACATAGAAAACATACTTTTTAATTTTTTCCTTTTGAATTAACATGCCTAAATGCATTCGGTAAAAAACATGGACCACACTAATTAAAAACGGATAGTTGACCTTATCTTCCCCATACAAAGTTAAATATTTATGGCTTCTTACTGACAGCCTGTAATTTATAAATCTTCATGAAATATAAAAACAGTATTAAAAATAATAAAATACCATTTATAATAAATACATACATTTCATGACAATAATTTTGAATAAATATATAAATATATAAATATTCCTTTAAAATGTAAGGGAGGGAATTAGACCTAATTTTTAAAGAAATCGGTTTTGATTCAAAGCGTTCCAAAAATCTTTTTATATTTGCATAAATGCAGCATTGTAACCGTGTTTGATGATAGTCTAGGTCCATCTGTTACGTATGTTTGCCCTGTTCTGGGCTCCCCAGTTCTTACCTACCAATGCCTCCAATTAGTTTCATTAAAATGCTTGTGCTACCTAAAAATAAAAAGTCCCGTCACCTACTTAACCACTACTTTTAAAAACATGTTTTTTATTTTTCCTCATTTTTCTGATAAAAGTGCTTTGAGCGGTAATCCTTAAAAACCATTATGTCCATGGTTTAGGTTGGTTGGGCGGCCTATACTTTGCCATAAGAAAGTTCATTTTTGAAATTTGCTTCCTGTTTCATTTGTGTTTAACATCCTGGATCTGTTAACCTATTAACACCAAGTGAGGTTAAATTCATTGGACAAATTCTAGTACTATTTTCGAATGGAATTAAAGCAGGACTGATTTTATTACCATTAGAATTTATTGATTCCTCTCATCATTTAAGGGTACTTTATAGGCAAGTATAGAGGTCCTCCGTTGTATTGAGTCCTCCCGGGGCTTTACTATCGAGATTCAGTATGTATCTAGTTTCCATCTTTCTTAGTTGTCCTTCCCTGTCTCCACCTCTTCTATTGATTGGAATAGAATCAATCAGATAATATGAGAGGTTCTTTAGATTACTTTGATGCACCTCACTAAAATGCCTCGCAACTGGATAAGACTGGTCGTAGTTATTTATTGCTCTTATGTGTTGCAATATTCTCTTATGGGCGGGCAGCTTAGTGCTGCCCACATATTTGAGGTTGCAAGAGCATTCCAACACATAAATAGCATATTTAGTTTTGCAATTCAGTGGTTTATCAATATTGAATTCTCTATCGCTAAATGCCGACTTATATGTTTTCTTGCTTACGCCATATTGGCAGGCCTTACAGTTTTTACATTTGACAAATCCATTTTGAAGCCACCATTTTCTTTGTTCTTTGACTTCCGGACTACTACTGACCAGGCTCTTATGCATAGATGGCGCTCTTTTATATGTTACCCTTAAATATGGTGATAAAGTATCCCCTATTACTGGATCATTTCTGACAATTTGCCAGTTTCGTTGCATTATTTTTTTGATCTCTTTTTGTTGGGCATTGTACGTTAAAATTAATCTGACTTCCGGTGTCTGAGGTTCCATAGCCACTTCATCCCTCCTTCCCGTTTGCAGTAACTGGGCTCTGTCTTTCTTATTAGCCTTAGTTATGGCTGCCTCTACGGTTCTCCTACTGTATCCCCGTGCCAAAAATCGTTTTTTACTTTCTAGTTGTGCCGTCAGTAAATCAGTGGGGTTGCTGCACACTCTTTTTAGTCTTATCATTTCCCCATAGGGGATACTTTCAATTAAGTGTCTGGGATAGAAACTAGTAGAGTGCAACACCGAATTTCCTGCTGTTTCTTTTCTGAAAATTCTAGTTTTCAGGTTATTATCTTTTATGTACAGTTCAACATCTAAAAAGTGAATATTGGTCTCACTGACTGAGGAAGTAAATTTTAAATTAATGTTATTAGTATTTATAGCTGTTACAAATTCATTTGCTTCCTCCACTGTTCCTATATATATATATATATACATATTACCTACTGGCGTTCGCCAGTAGGTAGTTATAGTTAGGACCTTGTTTCTATTCAAAAAGCGTTTTTTCTTTTGCCAATATCTTTGGCGCTGTTTGACGAATCTTCGTGAAATTTTCAAAACTAATGGTTCACTCAGGTCAGCTCCTGTCCTAAAAGTGTTGGGATGATTCATCAAGTGGGGGGCGAGAAAAAAGGGGGGGTCCCAAAACGCGTTTTCCCCATGTTAATTTCCATAGGAACTTTAGACACGGCTACAGCCTGAACTGCTGAACGGAATTACATCAAATTTGGCAAAAATTTAGCTCTTGGTCCAGAAAGTGACCTATTTTTTTAAATGGTGTAAATCCGTTCAGTAGTTGCTGAAAAATTCAAAAAATAAAAATTTATATATCTGAGCACTGAGAAGGAGTTACGACTCCTCCCGAGCATGAGCTTCATTCTAATTGGCTGCCAACACTACAAACCAGAATATGTTGGCAGCCATCTTGTGACTCGGTAACCGAGTCACAAGAAAACAGTGGAAAAAATTATGAAAAACAAGAAAAGGGGCAGGGTAGAAACACCCTGACCGCCTAGGCCTGCTCAGGGGGCCCACAAGGACCCCCAGGGCCAAACATTTAGGCCAAATTCACGCTGGGTGCGCAAATCCGGCTGAAATATTGAAAAAAACAAAGCGCGGTCTCCGGCCCTTCGTTTGATTCGAGCCCCCGGGTGGGCCAGGTCCTAGGGGCAATTCTTAATTATGGTGTGAGGGCCCATGGGGGTCCCCAAAGCCCCGGGGACCGCCACCTCCCCGGGGCTTTGTTTATCATATGCGGGGGTCACGTGGCCCCCCACAGACCCGAGGACCGCCACCTCCCCGGGGATTTGTCTTAAAAAATGCATGGGGGGGCTCCTGCCCCCCCATGCTGCCCCGGGGACCGCCACCTCCCTGGGGCATTCCTAATTATGTGCGGGGGGCCTCGTAGGCCCCCCAAGCCCCGGGGAACGCCACCTCCCAGGGGCTTAAATTGATCTAAATAAGTGTGGGGGGCTCCTGCCCCTCCACACACTGCCCCGGGGACCACCACCTCCGCGGGGCAATTTTAAATAAAGGATGGGGGTCCTTTGCGGACCCCCGACCCGGGGACCACCACCTCCCGGGGCTTTAAAAATGCTGGGAGGGGGGCCGTGCAGCCCCCCTCCTGGAGCCTTCTATGGCCCTGGGGACCGCCACCCCCCAGGGCCGGCTCCTGCAATGTCCCGGTGTGCCCACCCCCGGGACATTGCCATTTGCTATGGCAGGGCGGGAGCACGGCTCCCACCCTGTCATAGCAAACACTGCTTTGCTTCGTTGAAGCGAGAGCAGGAAATCTGCTCTCGCTTCAATGAAGCAAAGCAGAATTGCTTTTGGGCAAGGGGAGCTGCATGTTAGCAGCTCCCCTTGCCCAAAAGCAATGCCGGCTCCCGCAGGAGGTGGGGAGCCAGCAGGGACCATGGGGGCATTGGTGCTCCCCCACTGTCCCCAATGCTGAGGGCCGGCCCTGGGGTATGGGGTCCCCGGGGCCAAAATCGGCCTGGGGAGGGGGGCCACATGGCCCCCCTCCTTCAATATATATATAAAATGGCCAAGCCCCGGGGGATGGGATCCCCAGGGCCAATAGTGGCCCAGGGAAGGGGGACCACGCAGTTCCCTTCCCTATAAATATTTTTTTTAAAAAGAGGCCATGCCCCGGGGGATGGGGTCCCCGGGGCCAATAGTGGCCCAGTGAAGGGGGGCCACGTGGCCCCCTTCCCTATAAATTTTTTTTTTTAAAAGAGGCCATGCCCCAGGGAATGGGGTCCCCCGGGCCAAAAGTGGCCCAGGGAAGGTGGGCCACGCGGCCCCCCTTCCCTATAAATAAATTTAAAAAAAGGAGGCCATGCCCCGGGGAATGGGGTTTCCCAGGGCCCTAAAAATACTAAAAGAAGGGGGGCCACACAGCCCCCCTTCTAAAAATACATTTTTAAAAAAGCCGGCATCTCGCCGGAGGCCCCGCCCCCTCCCTGCACCACTCTGAAAACGCACCCCCTGGCGTGTTCTAAGTTGGGGAATTAAGTCCCTTTGAATACTGAGGGTCCCTGGGGGCCAACTAGCCCACCAGGTACCTCCAGTAAGCGCCACACAGCTGGATTGCAGAGAGGTGGTCCGAGGCCATGCCCCCTTTTTACACCACTCTGCAAACATGCCTCTTGTCGCACTGCTGGTGGGGCGATGAGGTCCTCCTTGTGTCCTGAGGACCTCATGACACAAGTGGACTTCATCCCCCGAGCAGCAGTGCACCAGGAGCCGCGTTTGCAGAGTGGTGTAAAAAGGGGGCATGGCCTCGGACCACTCTCAGCAATCCAGGTGTGTGGTGCTTACTGGAGGTACCTGGTGGGCTAGTTGGCCCCAGGTTCCCTCATGAATGAAGGGGACTTAATATCCCAACTTAGAACACGCCAGGAGGCGCATTTGCAGACTGGTGGGGAAAGGGGGCATGGCCTTTGTCCACCTCTCAGCAATCCCACTGTGTGGGGCTTACTGGAGGTAAGAGGTAGGCTAGTTGGCCCCTAAAGGACCCCAAGCAGTGAAGGGGACTTCAATCCCCATCCAAGAGCGAGCCAGAGAGCACGTTTGCAGAGTGGTGGGCAAAGGGGGCGTGGCCTGCTATGAGAACTCAGCAATACTGCTGTGTGGGACTTATTGGAGGTAATAGGAGGGGTAGTTGGCCCCCAAGGATGCCCTTGGGGGCCAACTACCCCTCTTGTTACCTCCAGTTAGTCCCACACAGTGGGATTGCTAAGACGTCTTCAGAGGCCATACCCCCCTTTCTCCACCACTCTGCAAACGTGCCTCTTGGCAGACTATGGGATGGGCGATGAAGTCCAATTTACTCCTGAGGGACTTTGGGGGCCAAGAAGCCCTCCTGGTACCTCCTGTAAGTCCTACGCAGCAGAATTCCGGAGCGCTGGTCGGAGGCCCAGCACCCTTTTTCCACCACTCTGCAAACGCGAATACTAGTTAAAGAAGTGTTTGCAATGTAATAGGTTTCGCATTTGCGAGAATTAGAGCTATTGGCGTTGTAAATGGAAAAGTTTTTTACTAATGTTTTTTGTAGTGGAGTGGATGTACGTTGTGTGTAGTGGAATTATGTGGTATGTTGTGCAGTGAAATTATGTGAATAGAAAGTATGTGGTATTTAGTGTATAGGAATTATGTAGAGTGGGATTATGTGTTATGGAGAGTAAGTATGGGGTATGGTAGTCTGTGTTGTGGAGTGGTAACCTCAGGTTTAGTCTTCCTCGTTTCCATAGAAGCTCAACTATGAACTCAGTGAGACAAAAAAGGAAGGAATCACTGAGGAGCACTTGTGGACCTAGTCAGAGGTATGAGCAGGGCCACTGTAATTATGCGACTGTTTGGCTGCACCGACTTTCGCACATTTATACATTTTCTGCATTAGCCACATAATTCATCATCTGCTCCCTAATCTGCAGATTTGAACAAAAAAAGCCTTGTTTCTAGCTCAAATGGCTCAAACGTTACCAAAAATGCAGCAACAAGTGTTACAGCGTGGTGGAAGGCCCTTTGCAAACCTAGACTGGTCACCTGTTACTTATTGCTAAATGTCGGTGTTAAATTGGTACTAATGGTGTGCAAGCCACTCTTTCTTCCTTCTGCGCCTCTCTTGCCTCTTTCTGCATTTCTGTTGCTTCTTTCTGCACATTTCTTTCTTTTTCTACACTTCTCTTGCCTCTTTCTGCAAATCTCTTCTACTTTCTGCACCTCTCTTCCCTCTTTCTGCACGTCTGTTGCCTCTTTCTGCACCTCATTTGCTTCTTTCTGTACCCCTCTTGCCTCTTTCTGCACCCTTCTTCCCTCTTTCTGCACCTCTCTTGCCTTTTCTGTACCCCTCTTACGTCTTTCTGCACCCTTTTGGCCTCTTTCTGCACCTCTGTTCCTTCTTTCTGCACTTCTTTTGTTTCTTTCTGCACCTGTCTTGCTTCTTTCTGCGCCCCTCTTGCCTCTCTCTCCACCCCTCTTACCTCTTTCTGCACTTCTGTTGCTTCTTTCTGCACTTATCTTGCTTCTTTCTGCACCTCAATTGCCTCTTTCTGCACCTCTATTGCCTCCTTCTGAAGTTCTCTTGCCTCCTTCTGCACTTCACTTGCCTCTTTCTGTAACTCTCTTGCCTCTTTCTACACCTCTCTTGCCTCTTTCTGTACCTCACTTGCTTCTTTCTGCACCCCTTTTGCCTGTTTCTGCATCCCTCTTTGTGCAACTCTCTTGCCTCGTTCTACACCTCTCTTCCCTCTTTCTGCACCACTCTTGCCTCTTTCTGTACCTCTGTTCCTTCTTTCTTCACCTGTCTTGTCTCTTTCTGCACCCTTCGTGCCTCTTTCAGCACCTCTGTTGCTTCTTTCTGCAGTTCTCTTCCTCTTTCTGCACCCCTCCTGCCTCTTTCTGTACCCCTCTTGCCTCTTTGTGCACCTCTCCTACCCCTTTCTGCACCCCTCTTGCCTCTTTTTCCACCTCTGTTGGTTCTTTCTGCACCTCTTCTGCTTCGTTCTGCACTTCACTTGCCTCTTTCTGTGTCCCTCTTGCCTCTTTTCTGCACCTCTGTTGGTTCTTTCTGCACTGCTCTGGGTTCTTCCTGCACCTCTGTTCCAAATGTCTGCATCCCTCTTGCCTTTTTCTGCACCCCTCTTCCCTCTTTTTGCACCTCTCCTACCTCAGTCTGCCCACCTGTTCCCTTTTTCTGCACCCCTTTTGCCTGTTTCAGCAACACTCTTGCCTCTTTCTGCAGTTCTCTTGCCTCCTTCTGCACCTCACTTGCCTCTTTTTGCACCTCTGTTGGTTCTTTGCACTGCTCTTGCTTCTTTCTGCACCTCTCTTGCAAATTTCTGCACCCTTCTTGCCTCTATCTGCACCCCTTTTACCTGTTTCTGCACCTCTCTTGCCTCTGTCTGCACCTCTGTTCCCTCTTTCTGTACCTCTTTTGCCTGTTTCTGCAACTCTCTTGCCTCTTTCTGCAGTTCTCTTGCCTCCTTCTGCACCTCTGTTGCTTTTTTCTGCACTTCTCTTTCCTCTTTCTGCACCCCTGTTGCTTCATTCTGTACTTTCCATATTTCTTTCTGCACCTGTCTTGCTTCTTTCTGCACCCCTGTTGTCTCTTTCTGCACTCGTCTTCCCTCATTCTGTACATTTCTTGCCTGTTTATGCATCTCACTTGCCTCTGTCTGCATTTTTCTTGCTTCTTTCTACACCTCTGTTGCTTCTTTCAGCAATTCTCTTGCCTCTTTCTGCACCTCTCTTGCCTCTTTCTTCACCTCACTTGCTTCTTTCTGTACTTCTCTTGCCTCTTTCTGCACATCTCTTCTACTTTCTGCACCTCTTTTGCCTCTTTCTGCACCTCTGTTGCCTCTTTCTGCACCTCACTTGCTTCTTTGTGCAACCCTCTTGCCTCTTTCTGCACCTCTCTTGCCTCTTTCTGCACCCCTCTTCCCTCTTTCTGCACTTCTATTGCCTCTTTCTGCACTCTGTTCCTTCTTTCTGCACTTCTTTTGTTTCTTTCTGCACCTCTCTTGCTTCTTTCTGCACCCCTCTTGCCTCTTTCTCCACCCCTCTTCCCTCTTTCTGCATTTCTGTTGCTTCTTTCTGCACTTCTCTTTGTTCTTTCTGCACTGCTCTTGCCTCTTTCTGCATCCCTATTGCCTCTTTGAGCTCCTCTTTTGCTTCTTTCTGCATTTCTCTCTACTCTTTCTGCACCTCTCTTGCCTCTTTCTGCACCTCTGTTGCTTCTTTCTGCACTTCTATTGCCTCTTTCTGCACCTCTCTTGCTTCTTCTGCACCTCACTTGCCTCTTTCAGCACCTCTGTTGCTTTTTTCTGCAGATCTCTTGCCTCTTTCTGCACCTCTCTTGCCTCTTTCTGCACCTCTGTTGCTTCTTTCTGCACTTCTATTGACTCTTTCTGCACCTCTCTTGCTTCTTCTGCACCTCACTTGACTCTTTCAGCACCTCTGTTGCTTTTTTCTGCACATCTCGTGCCTCTTTCTGCATCCTTCTTTTCTCTTTCTGCACCTCTCTTGCCTCTTTCTGCACCCCTGTTCCCTGTTTCTGCACCTTTCCTGCCTGTTTCTGCACTTTTCTTGCTTCTTTCTACACCTCTGTTGCTTCTTTCAGCAATTCTCTTGCCTCTTTCTGCACCTCTCTTGCCTCTTTCTTCACCTCACTTGCTTCTTTCTGTACTTCTCTTGCCTCTTTCTGCACATCTCTTCTACTTTCTGCACCTCTTTGCCTCTTTCTGCACCTCTGTTGCCTCTTTCTGCACCTCACTTGCTTCTTTGTGCAACCCTCTTGCCTCTTTCTGCACCTCTCTTGCCTCTTTCTGCACCCCTCTTCCCTCTTTCTGCACCCCTCCTGCCTCTTTCTGCACTCTGTTCCTTCTTTCTGCACTTCTTTTGTTTCTTTCTGCACCTCTCTTGCTTCTTTCTGCACCCCTCTTGCCTCTTTCTCCACCCCTCTTCCCTCTTTCTGCATTTCTGTTGCTTCTTTCTGCACTTCTCTTTGTTCTTTCTGCACTGCTCTTGCCTCTTTCTGCATCCCTATTGCCTCTTTGAGCACCTCTTTTGCTTCTTTCTGCATTTCTCTCTACTCTTTCTGCACCTCTCTTGCCTCTTTCTGCACCTCTGTTGCTTCTTTCTGCACTTCTATTGCCTCTTTCTGCACCTCTCTTGCTTCTTCTGCACCTCACTTGCCTCTTTCAGCACCTCTGTTGCTTTTTTCTGCAGATCTCTTGCCTCTTTCTGCACCTCTCTTGCCTCTTTCTGCACCTCTGTTGCTTCTTTCTGCACTTCTATTGACTCTTTCTGCACCTCTCTTGCTTCTTCTGCACCTCACTTGACTCTTTCAGCACCTCTGTTGCTTTTTTCTGCACATCTCGTGCCTCTTTCTGCATCCCTCTTTTCTCTTTCTGCACCTCTCTTGCCTCTTTCTGCACCCCTGTTCCCTGTTTCTGCACCTTTCCTGCCTGTTTCTGCACCTCTCTTGCCTCTTTCTGTACCTCTGTTGCCTCTTTCTGCACTTCTCTTGCTCTTTCTGCACCCTTCGCGCTTCTTTCAGCACCTCTGTTGGTTCTTTCTGCACTGCTCTTGCTTCTTTCTTGCACCTCACTTGCCTCTTTCTGCACTTCTCTTGCTTCTTTCTACACCTCTGTTGCTTCTTTAAGCAATTCTCTTGCCTCTTTCTGCACTTCTCTTCCTTCTTTCTGCACCTCTGTTGCTTCTTTCTGCACTTCTCTTGCCTCTTTCTGCACCCCTGTTGCTTCATTCTGCACTTTCCATACTTCTTTCTGCACTCGTCTTCCCTCTTTCTGTACTTTTCTTGCCTGTTTCTGCATCTCACTTGCCTCTTTCTGCACTTTTCTTGCTTCTTTCTACACCTCTGTTACTTTTTTCTGCACATCTCTTGCCTCTTTCTGCACCCCTCTTTTCTCTTTCTGCACCTCTCTTGCCTCTTTCTGCACCCCTGTTCCCTGTTTCTGCACCTTTCCTACCTGTTTCTGCACCTCTCTTGCCTCTTTCTGTACCTCTGTTGCCTCTTTCTGCACTTCTCTTGCTCTTTCTGCACCCTTCGCGCCTCTTTCAGCACCTCTGTTGGTTCTTTCTGCACTGCTCTTGCTTCTTTCTGCACCTCACTTGCCTCTTTCTGCACTTCTCTTGCTTCTTTCTACACCTCTGTTGCTTCTTTAAGCAATTCTCTTGCCTCTTTCGGCACTTCTCTTCCTTCTTTCTGCACCTCTGTTGCTTCTTTCTGCACTTCTCTTGCCTCTTTCTGCACCCCTGTTGCTTCATTCTGCACTTTCCATACTTCTTTCTGCACCTGTCTTGCTTCTTTCTGCACCCCTGTTGTCTCTTTCTGCACTCATCTTCCCTCTTTCTGTACCTTTCTTGCCTGTTTCTGCATCTCACTTGCCTCTGTCTGCACTTTTCTTGCTTCTTTCTACACCTCTGTTGCTTCTTTCAGCAATTCTCTTGCCTCTTTCTGCACTTCTCTTGCCTGTTTCTGCACCTCTCTTGCCTCTTTCTGCACCTCTCTTGCCTCTTTCTGCACCTCACTTACTTCTTTCTGTACTTCTCTTGCCTCTTTCTGCACATCTCTTCTACTTTCTGCACCTCTTTTGCCTCTTTCTGCACCTCTGTTGCCTCTTTCTGTACCTCACTTGCTTCTTTGTGCACCCCTCTTGCCTCTTTCTGCACCTCTGTTGCTTCTTTCTGCACTTCTATTGCCTCTTTCTGCGCCTCTCTTGCTTCTTTCTGCACCTCTGTTGCTTCTTTCTGCACTTCTATTGCCTCTTTCTGCACCCCTCTTGCCTCTTTCTGCACCTCTGTTGCTTCTTTCTGCACTTCTATTGCCTCTTTCTGCACCTCTCTTGCTTCTTTCTGCACCTCACTTGCCTCTTTGAGCACCTCTGTTGCTTTTTTCTGCAGATCTCTTGCCTCTTTTTGCACCTCACTTGCCTCTTTGAGCACCTTTGTTGCTTTTTTCTGCAGATCTCTTGCCTCTTTTTGCACCCCTCTTTTCTCTTTCTGCACCTCTCTTGCCTCTTTCTGCACCCCTGTTCCCTGTTTCTGCACCTTTTCTGTCTGTTTCTGCACCTCTCTTGCCTTTTTCTGTACCTCTGTTGTCTCTTTCTGCACTTCTCTTGCTCTTTCTGCACCCTTCGCATCTCTTTAAGCACCTCTGTTAGTTCGTTCTGCACTGCTCTTGCTTCTTTCTGCACCTCACTTGCCTCTTTCTGCACTTCTCTTGCTTCTTTCTACACCTCTGTTGCTTCTTTCAGCAATTCTCTTGCCTCTTTCTGCACTCTGTTCCTTCTTTCTGCACTTCTTTTGTTTCTTTCTGCACCTCTCTTGCTTCTTTCTGCACCCCTCTTGCCTCTTTCTCCACCCCTCTTCCCTCTTTCTGCATTTCTGTTGCTTCTTTCTGCACTTCTCTTTGTTCTTTCTGCACTGCTCTTGCCTCTTTCTGCATCCCTATTGCCTCTTTGAGCACCTCTTTTGCTTCTTTCTGCATTTCTCTCTACTCTTTCTGCACCTCTCTTGCCTCTTTCTGCACCTCTGTTGCTTCTTTCTGCACTTCTATTGCCTCTTTCTGCACCTCTCTTGCTTCTTCTGCACCTCACTTGCCTCTTTCAGCACCTCTGTTGCTTTTTTCTGCAGATCTCTTGCCTCTTTCTGCACCTCTCTTGCCTCTTTCTGCACCTCTGTTGCTTCTTTCTGCACTTCTATTGACTCTTTCTGCACCTCTCTTGCTTCTTCTGCACCTCACTTGACTCTTTCAGCACCTCTGTTGCTTTTTTCTGCACATCTCGTGCCTCTTTCTGCATCCCTCTTTTCTCTTTCTGCACCTCTCTTGCCTCTTTCTGCACCCCTGTTCCCTGTTTCTGCACCTTTCCTGCCTGTTTCTGCACCTCTCTTGCCTCTTTCTGTACCTCTGTTGCCTCTTTCTGCACTTCTCTTGCTCTTTCTGCACCCTTCGCGCTTCTTTCAGCACCTCTGTTGGTTCTTTCTGCACTGCTCTTGCTTCTTTCTTGCACCTCACTTGCCTCTTTCTGCACTTCTCTTGCTTCTTTCTACACCTCTGTTGCTTCTTTAAGCAATTCTCTTGCCTCTTTCTGCACTTCTCTTCCTTCTTTCTGCACCTCTGTTGCTTCTTTCTGCACTTCTCTTGCCTCTTTCTGCACCCCTGTTGCTTCATTCTGCACTTTCCATACTTCTTTCTGCACTCGTCTTCCCTCTTTCTGTACTTTTCTTGCCTGTTTCTGCATCTCACTTGCCTCTTTCTGCACTTTTCTTGCTTCTTTCTACACCTCTGTTACTTTTTTCTGCACATCTCTTGCCTCTTTCTGCACCCCTCTTTTCTCTTTCTGCACCTCTCTTGCCTCTTTCTGCACCCCTGTTCCCTGTTTCTGCACCTTTCCTACCTGTTTCTGCACCTCTCTTGCCTCTTTCTGTACCTCTGTTGCCTCTTTCTGCACTTCTCTTGCTCTTTCTGCACCCTTCGCGCCTCTTTCAGCACCTCTGTTGGTTCTTTCTGCACTGCTCTTGCTTCTTTCTGCACCTCACTTGCCTCTTTCTGCACTTCTCTTGCTTCTTTCTACACCTCTGTTGCTTCTTTAAGCAATTCTCTTGCCTCTTTCGGCACTTCTCTTCCTTCTTTCTGCACCTCTGTTGCTTCTTTCTGCACTTCTCTTGCCTCTTTCTGCACCCCTGTTGCTTCATTCTGCACTTTCCATACTTCTTTCTGCACCTGTCTTGCTTCTTTCTGCACCCCTGTTGCTTCATTCTGCACTTTCCATACTTCTTTCTGCACTCATCTTCCCTCTTTCTGTACCTTTCTTGCCTGTTTCTGCATCTCACTTGCCTCTGTCTGCACTTTTCTTGCTTCTTTCTACACCTCTGTTGCTTCTTTCAGCAATTCTCTTGCCTCTTTCTGCACTTCTCTTGTCTGTTTCTGCACCTCTCTTGCCTCTTTCTGCACCTCTCTTGCCTCTTTCTGCACCTCACTTACTTCTTTCTGTACTTCTCTTGCCTCTTTCTGCACATCTCTTCTACTTTCTGCACCTCTTTTGCCTCTTTCTGCACCTCTGTTGCCTCTTTCTGTACCTCACTTGCTTCTTTGTGCACCCCTCTTGCCTCTTTCTGCACCTCTGTTGCTTCTTTCTGCACTTCTATTGCCTCTTTCTGCACCTCTCTTGCTTCTTTCTGCACCTCTGTTGCTTCTTTCTGCACTTCTATTGCCTCTTTCTGCACCCCTCTTGCCTCTTTCTGCACCTCTGTTGCTTCTTTCTGCACTTCTATTGCCTCTTTCTGCACCTCTCTTGCTTCTTTCTGCACCTCACTTGCCTCTTTGAGCACCTCTGTTGCTTTTTTCTGCAGATCTCTTGCCTCTTTTTGCACCTCACTTGCCTCTTTGAGCACCTTTGTTGCTTTTTTCTGCAGATCTCTTGCCTCTTTTTGCACCCCTCTTTTCTCTTTCTGCACCTCTCTTGCCTCTTTCTGCACCCCTGTTCCCTGTTTCTGCACCTTTTCTGTCTGTTTCTGCACCTCTCTTGCCTTTTTCTGTACCTCTGTTGTCTCTTTCTGCACTTCTCTTGCTCTTTCTGCACCCTTCGCATCTCTTTCAGCACCTCTGTTAGTTCGTTCTGCACTGCTCTTGCTTCTTTCTGCACCTCACTTGCCTCTTTCTGCACTTCTCTTGCTTCTTTCTACACCTCTGTTGCTTCTTTCAGCAATTCTCTTGCCTCTTTCTGCACTTCTCTTCCTTCTTTCTGCACCCCTCCTGCCTCTTTCTGTACCTCTCTTGCCTCTTTGTGTACCTCTCCTACCTCTTTCTGCACCACTCTTGCCTCTTTTTGCACGTCTGTTGGTTCATTCTGCAGTTCTCTTGCCTATTTTTGCACCTCTGTTGCTTCTTTCTGCACTACTCTTGCATCTTTCTGCACCCCTCTTGCCTCTTTATGCACCCCTCTTTTCTCTCTCTGCACCCCTCTTGCCTCTTTCTGCACCCCTGTTCCCTCTTTCTGCACCTTTCCAGCTTGTTTCTGCACCTCTCTTGCCTCTTTCTGTACCTCTGTTGCTTTTTGTCGGCACTTCTCTTGCTCTTTCTGCATCGTTCGCGCCTCTTTCAGAACCTCTGTTGCTTCTTTCTGCACTTCTCTTCCTTCTTTCTGCACCCCTCCTGCCTCTTTCTGTACCTCTCTTGCCTCTCTGTGCATCTCTCCTACCTTTTTCTGCACCCCACTTGCCTCTTTTTTCACCTCTGTTGGTTCTTTCTGCGCTGCTCTAGCTTCTTTCTGCACCTCACTTGCCTCCTTCTGCACTTCTCTTGCTTCTTTCTGCAGCTCTGTTGCTTCTTTCAGCAATTCTCTTGCCTCTTTTTGCACTTCTCTTCCTTCTTTCTGCACCCCTCCTGCCTCTTTCTGTACCTCTCTTGCCTCTTTCTGCACCCCTCCTGCCTCTTTCTGCACTTCACTTGCTTCTTTCTGTACCTCTCTTGCCTCTTTCATCACCTCTGTTGCTTCTTTCTGCACTTCTCTTGCCTCTTTCTGCACCTCTGAGTTAGAGGTAGTTTTAATACCCCTGCCCTATTATGTACTAGGGCCTTACAGGGGAGGTCATGCCAATCACAGGGGTACCCCAACCCATAGTGTACCCTAGTGTATGTAGGTGTTTTCACTGTATTCTAAGTGTCTTTCAGCATAGCACTGGCTCCGGGCCTGGTTAGTCAGAGTCAGTTACCACCAGTACCAGTCAGCAAAAAGTTGGGGGCACAGGATGACTTTGCAACAAGGCCGCTTTCTGCACCTCTGTTAGTTCTTTTTGCATATCTCTTGCTTCTTTCTGCACTTTTCTTTGTCTTTCTGGACTTCTGTTGCCTCTTTCTGCATTTCTCTTGCTTCTTTCTGCGCCTTTCTTCCTCTTTCTGCACATGTCCTACCTCTGAAGGCATAGTTAGAAATTAGCATTTAAAAAACCTTTGAACTTCACTGAAAAAACCATAGGTTTCAGGGACGTTATAGTTAGAAATTATCATTTAAAAAACCTTTGAAATTCACTGAAAAAACCATAGGTTTCAGGGACGTTATAGTTAGAAATTATCATTTAAAAAACCTTTGAAATTCACTGAAAAAACGATAGGTGTCAGGGACGTTATAGTTAGAAATTAGCATTTAAAAAACCTTAGAAATTCACTGAAAAAACCATAGGTTTCAGGGACGTTATAGTTAGAAATGATCATTTAAAAAACCTTTGAAATTCACTGAAAAAACCATAGGTTTCAGGGACGTTATACTTAGAAATTAGCATTTAAAAAAACATAGAAATTCACTGAAAAAAACACAGGTTTCAGGGAAGTTATAGTCAGTTGGACATTTCACTCGTACAAAACCAGAGAAATTCGGCCGTTATAATTAGTTGAGCTAAGAATAACTCGCGCCCCCGCAATGCACTGCTGATGAGATCACATATTACATCACTCATGACATGGTCAGTGACATCACTGATGACATCACTGATGACATCTCAAATGACATCACATCACTGATGACATTGTCCACGTGATCCTCTGATGCACCTCCTCACAGCCTAATATAACCTTTGATACACCCACTCTAAAATACAGACTGCCATTCTCGAAACCATAGGCACACCAATACCAGTTACTACATACCCACTTACTGATTCCTAGGTCTCACTCACCCATACAGTCACTCATACATGCAGTCACTCATCAATACAGCAACTATCATATGCACTCATACACCTATACAGACACTCACATACCGCCACTCACCCATAGAGTTACTTACACAGCTAGTTAGTCATACAAAGAATCAATCACACTCCCATTTACTCACCTATACAGTTATATACACACCACCTCACTTATTCACACAGACACTAACACATACTTTCTCTCTTATACAATCACTGACACAAACACACACTCATCCACACAGTCACTCTCACAATCACTCACTCTCACATATAGTCATTTATATACTCCAACACTCACATATACTGCCTTTCACATATGTAGTTACTCACACATGTACCACTGAGACAACCATTCACTCACCAACACAGCCATACACACACTCACCCACCCATACAGTCCCTCACAGTCGTACTCTTGAACCCATACACCCAGTGAATCACCCACTCACACATCCATGCAGTGAGTCACACACACCTCACCCACAAACACAGACACTCAGGCACCCATACAGATACTCAGACAAGCAATCAATAACCCATATAGACAATCATGTAGCTACTCACCAACCGACAGACTGATACAGACATTCACACTGTTTAGTCACTAACCCATGCATTCAGTAAGACACATCGTTTAGTCACTCACTTATACAGTCAGTCACACACCTACTAAATCATCCATTCAGACAGTCATACACCAACTCGTTCTTCAAAACACCTTGGCCTATATATATATAAAACATATTTAAACTTTACAGAAACACACAGTCACTGGATGATGTCATCAGTGATGTCATTTGAGATGTCATCAGTGATGTCATCAGTGATGTCACTGACCATGTCATGAGTGATGTAATATGTGATGTCATCAGCAGTGCAATGCGGGGTCGTGAGTTATACTTAGCTCAACTAACTATAACGGCTGAATTTTTCTGGTTTTGTACGAGTGAAATGTCCAAATAACTATAACGTCCCTGAAACCTGTGGCTTTTTCAGTGAATATATATATAGATATATATAGATATATATATAGATATATAGATATATATATCTATATATATCTATATATATATACATATATATATACATATATATACATACTCCTCCCCATCGATACTGACATTCTCTCCACAACCGAACTCACCGCCCATTACAACACTACTATGACTGCCATCTTAGACCAACTAGCCCCGTGCAAACAAAAAAGGGTTAGGAACACCCCATCTAGATCATGGTTCAATACAAGCATAAACTCTGAAAGAAGAGAACTAAGAGCTAATGAAAGACTCTGGTGGAAAAACCCGTTCACAATGCACCTCAATCGACTCAAATCAGTACGCAGAAAATACAATAAACACATCAAGGATGGAAAAAAGGCCTTCTTCTGCAGTGCTCTTGACAACGCAAAAACAGGCCGAGAGAACTCTACAATCTAATCAGACAACAAACCTCCAAGCCCCCTGCTTCATCATTCCAGGCCTCCAAAGACCTTTGTGACAACTTTGCCATTTTCTTCAAGGACAAAATCACAAAGATTGAGCTCTCTCTGGGTGACTACCCCCTGCAGCAGCTCGCTATGCGGAGATAGAAGGCACTACACACAAGCTCCACCCAAATAACTGGAAATCCTTTAACCCCATCTCTGTAGCTGAGATCGAAAAATGATTTCCTGCTCCACCCCCTCCTCTCATATCTTGGACCCCATTCCTGGCAAACTGGTCAAAAAGCTTAAAGGCACCCTAGCCCCGGTCTGGACCACGATTATAAATAGCTCCCTGAGAACTGGAGTCATGCCGGATTGTCTCAAAATCGGTCAAGTCACACCACTATTAAAAAAACTGGGATCGGACACCAATGATCTTAACAACTTCAGACCCGTCTCCAATCTCCCCCTCCTAGCCAAAACCTTGGAAAGATGCGTCCTCCTTCAACTTACCGAGCACATGGACTGCAACAACCTTTTCGACTCTCACCAATCGGGCTTCAGAAAAGGTTGCAGCACAGAGACAGCGATCTTGAATGTCATAGACGACATCCACAAGTCCCTTGATAGGGACCAATGCTGTCTGCTCGTACTCTTGGACCTATCGGCAGCCTTCGACACGGTGGACCACAATCTACTCGTTAAGGCACTGCAAGAAAGAGTAGGAGCGGACGAGATGGTCCTAAAATGGTTCACCTCATTTCTACAGAATCGCACCCAAAGAATAAAAATCAATAACTTCTTGTCCGACTCACACTCCGTCAGCAGGGGTGTACCGCAAGGATCAGTTCTCTCTCCGCAACTCTTTAACATCTATATGGAACCCCTCACCTCCATCCTCAAAAAAACCAACATCCCCTTCCACCTATACGTGGACGACACCCAGATCTATCTCGAAACCTCCTCTATGGAAGACATTCATAGACTAAACCACACTCTAAGGGAAGTACAGCACTGGCTAACACTCAACCACCTGAAACTGAACCAGGACAAGACAGAAATCCTGCTCATTTCCAATAAGGAGCACAACCCCCAAGTCACAGAATGGATAAAAGCAATCGATGCCCTCAACTGCAACCTCACCCTGACCGACTCAGTCAAATCACTGGGAATCACTCTGGATCCAAAATTGAACATGACCAAACACATTAAGAACTCCGCCAAGAGCGCATTCCTCAACCTTAAACTGCTCAACAAAATAAAACCATTCATCCCTCCCAGCGATCTCAAACAAGCCACTCAGTCCCTGGTGCTTTCCAGGCTGGACTATAGGAACGCAACCCTCACAGGAACAGCAAAATCCCACTTAGCCCCTCTGAGAGTAACCCTAAATACAGCAGCCAGAATGGTCACCGGAGTGAAGAAATTTGAACACATTTCACCGGCACTCAGTGATTTAAAATGGCTCCCAATTGAATTGCGTGCCAACTTCAGAACTGCCTGCCTCACGCACAAAGCCCTGCACACTGGGAAGCCCACCTACCTGGCCGCCAAACTCAAGAAAGCCGGCCAGACAAGGACCCTCAGGAGCTCAAACACCTTACTCCTCATCCCCCCGAAAACGCGCAAACAAAAAGCCTCTTCTCGATCCTTCTCTGGAAATGCTCCAAGAATCTGGAACTCCATCCCAGTACATATCAGGACTAACCCCTCCTTTGTAAAATTCAAACGGCAGCTCAAAGATCTCTTACTCAATCGCTCCCTGCCGAATGGATAGCTGCCGCTTGAATGCTGACTCTTGCCCACCACACCATCCAGTCACCCTAAGTTTAAGAACTCTACCTCACCCACCTACCAACTTAGTCCTGTCTCACCCCTGTGTATATCACCCCTTTATTTTGTAACTTTTTGGATATTAAGGCTGCATTCTGTTCTGAGACTCTCGACTCGCAGCGAATCAATATGTATACCATTGTTACGTTCTGAATTGATTTTCCCACCACCTTTGTTGTAAAGCGCTTCGATACCCTCGGGTCTGGCTAGCGCTATATAAAACTCCTAAATAAATAAATATATACACACACACAAACACACACATGCACAGTGGCGTTTGCCACTAGGTAGTTATAGTTCTGTCTGCTTTTCCATAGACCAAGTGCTTTTTTGTTTGCTAATAACTTTCACCCAATTTGACAAGTTCTTCATTACTTTTCATATATGAATCACACTGTTGAAATGTTCGATACATATGAATATATATGCATATGATATTCATCTAAAAAATTGATTATATTTTGGATAAATGTTGTTTAGAGAACCTTGTATTTTAAAGTAGAAGATTATACTTGGTTACACAACATGATTTTGAAGGAGCACATGCCTAATATTTGTTTTACAGAGCTGCACCAGCACTTGGTTGACAGGAAGCTGACTGACCCCAGGAAACTTGATGAGGAGGCACACATCTTGGTCAACACCACAATGTCCAAGAAGGTATCTGGAGGGGGCTCCCAAAAGGGCGGTCAGGGTTCCCAACAGAAGAAGGAGGGGGTGATAAAAAGAAAGAGTTTTTGCACTGCTCCCAAAACAGTTCTCAGGAGCAACGGTCCTACGCCAAATATGGCCACCATAAAAAGAGCTTCCCCGACAAGACTCCTGAGTGGTATGAGTGCTATGAGTATGGACCTTACAAGGGGGATTCCCAGTGTCCAAAAAGAGCACAGCCTCCCACTGGAGGCATTTCACCAAGGGTGACAAGTTTAGTGCTTGGGGAGAAGTTTGTCGAGTTAGTGGGGGGGACTCAGTGAGGTTACCCTAGTATCCCTGAGTGACATGGAAATGGTGCCTAAAACCCACATGCCTTCCAATAATTCAAAGTATAGGCAGTTGGTCACCATTAATGGGCAAGGTGTGAGGCTCTGAGGGTCACAGGAGCCAGTATGACTATAATAAGGAGTCAGCTCATAGCCTCAGAGCAGATCATACCCAATGCATTCCACCAGGTTGTAGTAGCCCACAGCTACAAAGGTCACTATCCAGTGGCCCTTGTTCCATTTGAGTGCGGGAGGCTCAGGTGTTCTGAAAGTTGCTGTGAGCCCTGCCATGCCTGTGGACTGTTTGCTAGGGAATGACCTTGAGCACACTACCTGGAAAGAAGGGGAGATTAGGTCACCCAAGGAAATGTTGGGATTGCCTGAGTGGAATTATGTAACCACCAGGTCCATGGCTGCCCACGATGGGAGTTAAGGAAGTCTGGAGCCTTAAAAAATGGCCTAGACAACTGCCAAAAGAGGGAAGCACAAGGGGCTTGGGAAAACAGCCCCTGAATGCCTCCCAGTGGACAAGAATGGGGCGGTAGAGGAGATTGCCCCGGAGCCCACTGAGGAGGACATTAACTCCCTTGGTGACCTACTTGAACTTGCTGGATGGCAAGTAGAGATAGTACCCACCAAGGAGGAGTTATGCACGGCACAGAAGGAGTGCTCAACCCTAGAGGACATGAGGCAACTGGCCGAAGCCTAGGCAGCTGGTGATGCCTTTGGTAATCACTGCATTTACTGGGATGGAGACCTCCTGTATAGTGAGCCTTAGGCACCTGTGCATGGGGCAACAAGGGCATTGGTCATTCCTCAATGCTACAGGGCCTTTCCACTGGAGTTGACTCATGAGATACCCCTGGCAGGACATCTGGGGCAGGGCAAGCACTTTGCCAGGCTTGTCCTCCACTTTTACCGGCCCCGGATGAGGATTTCCTCAGAAACATTCTGTAAGACTCACTTGAGCTGGCAGGCCAGCAAAAAGTCAGAGCATAAGCTCAAAGCTCCCCTGAATCCCTTGCCTGTCATTGGCACCCCCTTTGAAGGGGTGGGAATCGACATTATAGGGCCTATGGATCCACAGGCAGCCTCTGGCAAGAGGTTTATCCTGGTACTGGCAGCCAATGCCACAAGATACTCAGAAGCCATACCTCTGAGGACTGCAACTGCACCGGCAGTGCCTAAGGGCCTAAGGGGGATTTTCACCAGAGAGGGTTTCCACACTGAAGTGGTGTCTGACTGGGGCACCAACTTAATATCTGCTAATATGCAGTCAATGTGGAAGACGTGTGGCGTTACTTACAAGTCCTCTACCATCTATCATTCACAAACTAATGGGCTTGTTGAGAGATTCAACAAGACCCTCAAAGGCATGATCAAGGGCCTGCTTGAGGCCCTAAGGCATAAGCCGGGACGTCCTCATACCATGCCTTCTCTTTGCTTACAGAAAGGGGTTGAATTTAGCCCCTTTGACCTTCTGTATGGCAATCCTGTCAGAGGATCTTTCAGTCTGGTTGAGGAAGGGTAGGAGCAAGCTCCCAGGAAACCTCCCCAAGATGTGGTTAGCTACATGCTGGCCTTCCAGAGCCAGATGGCAAGTTTTGGAAAAAAGCTTCTGAACACTTAAAGGCCAGCCAGGAAGAGATGAAGTAGTGGTATGACCAGACAGCTGCCCCTGTGGAATCTCAGCCTGTACAGAAAGTGTTGGTGATAGAACCCAAGAGCCCAGGGCCTTCCAAGACCATTGGACTGGGCCCTGTGAGATAGTTGAGAGGAAGGGGGAGATTGCCTACCTGGTGGACCTCAGGACCCCCAGGCACCCCCAGAGGATGCTCCATATCAACCGTCTCAAGACACACTTTGAGAGGTCTGAGGTCACTATGCTCTTGGTGACAGATGGTGGGGAGGAAGAGGAGAGTGAACCTCTCCCTGACCTCCTAACATCCAAAGAGAAGGCTGGGTTAGTGGAAGGTATAAACCTTTCCTCTAACCTGACTTCAGAACAGCAGAGAGACTGTCATCAGTTACTGGGACAGTTCTCCTCTCTGTTTTCTCTCCCTCCTGGGATTATCCACCTGTGTACCCATGATGTGAACACAGGAGACAGCCTCCCTGTCAAGAATGAAATCTATAGGTTTTGCTCATTGGATTTTTGCGGCTTTTGTCATGTTTTATTCATAGAAATATAATCTATTTTTTAGGTCGAGCCTAGACAGCGCATGCGCTGTCGCAAGACCTGGTGTAAACACTGTACTGAGTGTAATCCCACCTGCTGCTTGGGATTGGTTCACTCCTCCGCTACTCTTCTTTCCTTGCTCCTAATTGGTTACTTGTCCCGATACATCATTTCCGGTTTTGCCAAGCAGCACCAACCAACTACAGCTTACTTACGCTGTAGCTGGTTAGTTCTTCCCTTCGGGACTACTTTGTTTATTTCCTGCTTGTGATTCCCCATGGTGCACGCTTAATGGTATGCTGTCCACATTACTTGTACGTACACGCTGATTCATCTCGTGCTTTTGATCCATTTTCTGTTTACATGATGCTTGTTCCTTAGTATTTATGATTATTTGCTGTTCTCGCACCGTGTGAAAATCTTGCTAGGTTGTTAAGTCTGAAATCTTTATTGCCAACAATGCAGGATGAAGCCGTACGTCATTTTGGTTGGGTGAAGGTCTTTAGAAATGGAAAGGAGACTGCGAGTGCACTTTGCAGTCATTTGAGTAAACATGGCCGCCATGGTGGAATTAGACAAATGTGTGTCTCCTGGAACAATAAGTATGAAGGTTGGCGCAATCAGAAAGACTACTGAATGGGCTGGTGATGTTTATCTATATCCTTTTGAGCTTGCGCTTCAGGATTCCTTTGACATGATGTCTGCGGGTCCGGGCAGCTGACTTTGCAGAGCCTATTTGGAGCGATTCACTGTTATTGATGCATAATTTATGTCTGGCCAGTATGCCCTTCTTCCAGGGCGCAGGTTGTGTGTTCAAATAGTTATGAAGTAACCTTTTTTATTAGTAAAGTAGTGGCCATGTCAGGAAAGGACTGCGGAAATGAGCTCGTTTTTTAACAAACTCGGCGGCATCTTAGAAGTGGTGCTGAAACCTTGAATTCGAAGTAAAATTGTTGTAGTAACTGAACATCTACGTTTTAGACATTTACTGAGCATTTACAATTGAAAAAAATAGTTTTGCATTTTGATGTTTTCTAATATACACGTATCATTCTGGCAGTACTAACGTTTATTCCATTAAGCGTAACATTAACAAATTCATATTCAATGCACATATTTGATTTACATTCTTAATTAATTCAGCTACTTATTTTACTTTATGATTTAAATTAAACATGGATTGCTTGCGCAAAAAGACCTCACAATATTTTAAAGTCCTCATGCCGATCCCAGAGTGAGTGAGACATGGCATCTAGAGCTGAGAGAAGGAGTCTAAATGCAATCCATGGGGAATCTTCGCCATCCTGTCTAGAAAGCCTCTGGTTTCGTTTTTCCAGAGAACAAGATCATTCTCCAGGCCAGGACCTTCCATGTTGACTAACTCGTTTGGGTTTTGGTTCTGCAGGAGTTTGGAGTGAAACAGGGCTATGGCTGTCCATATTAAGGTGGCTTCAGTGCCCGTACCTATTTGTTATCGCCATTGCTCTGATTGGTTTGGTTGTTTATTCTCTGCATCGCTTTTTGTACATCTCCCGTTATTAAAAAAAAAACAGAGCACTTTACAATGATGCGAAAACGGGCTAGCATGTTGCTGCGATAATGATGTTTCGAGGACACCTTTGAATTCATTATGAACTTTATTTGAATTCTGAGCAGCGAAAAGTACTGAATTTTAAGCCTACAGAAAAGTATAGCAACCTGCCTGCTTCACATTTTTACATTTTTTTTCTTTCATTCTTCAGTTAATCTCTAAAAATGGTGCGCTACTCACTCGACCCAGAGAACCCAACTAAATGTAAGTCACATTTGCGTGTATGTCTCGTATTTAGTATTGTCGTCCGTAGTGAAAGTGCAGCATGGGGCGCTTGTAAACAACAAGCATTTGCAATGCAATAGGTCTTGCATTTTTTAAACTTTGACCTATTGGTATTGTAAATGACAATGCCTTTAATTTGTTCTTTTTAAACACATAAATAACAGGCATTATCATTTACAATGCCAATGGCTCAAAATCTCACGATTGTGAGACCAATTGCATTGCAAATGCTTGTCTAACCTGGAGTTGAGCACAAATACTTTACACATTGCCTTTTAAGTTAAGCCTGACTGCTCTGTGCCAAGCTACCAGAGGGTGAGCACAGGATAATTTAGGGTGTTTGGTGACTTACCCTGACAAGTATTGTGGTTCATGCTTGGATGGGGTGCATACCTCTGTCATCCAGAAACCCAATTTCTAACAACTACACACAGTTGTCATCTGAGAGTGAGGTCTGAAATGAGAGGCCTGGCACTCCCCATACCCCACCACGCACACCTGACATCTGAGTGAGAAGTCAGAAAGAGGAGACCTGTCACATACCTCACCATACCATGCACACCAATCATCTGAGAGGGAGGTCTGAAAGGAGAGTCCTGTAACTCCCTATGCACTACTATGCATACCTGTCATCTGAGAAAGAAGTCTGACAGGAGAGGCCAGCCTCTCACCACTCACAACTACACACAACCATCATCTGAGAGAAAGGTCTGAAAGGAGAGGTCAGTCTATGAACACACCCTACAATGCACACTCTACTATGCATACTAGAAAATGCCCACTTTCTAAAAGTGGCATTTTCAAACACACAATTTAAAAACCACCTTTACTAAAAGATGTGTTATTAAATCCTGAGCTCAGAGGGCCCAAACTTCAAATTTCTAGCAGTTCCAATTGAAAGTTACACTTAATAAAATTAGCAGTATTTCACTATTAGGACATGTAAAACACACCAGCACATGTCCTTTGACATACACTGCACCCTGCCCATTGGGGTACCTTGGGCCTACCTTAAGGGTGCCTTACCTGTAGCAAAAGGGAAGGTTTGGGTTGCCAGGTTGACATGGCAGTTTAAAACTGCACTCACAGATGCTGCAATGGCAGGACTGAGACAAGTTTACAGGGCTACTCAGATGGGTGGCACATCCAGTGCTGCATGTTCACTAGTAGCATTTGATTTACAGGCCCTGGGCACACACAGTGCACTTCCCTAGTGACTAATCAGTAAATCAAATATGCCAATCATGGAGAACTAATCAGAATTACAATATACATAGAGAGCATATGCACTTCAACACTGATTAGCAGTGCCCAGAGTATTGAAACCAGTAAAAACAAAGTCTAGCACATAATCAAAAGTACAGTAGGTAGAGTAAAAAAGACAGGGGAAACCACAGCAAGGATGCCAGTTCTAACATGTGTCCCCTCCAGTTTAAAGTAGAGAGAACTACCCACCCTCTTTGGAGTTCTCATCACTAAGGCGGGAGAATTTGGACAGACCATCAGCATTGGTATGTTCTGTGCTAGGGCGGTGTTCCACCGTAAAGCCCCTTCCCTGTAGGGAAATTGACCACCTCAACAGTTTTGGGTTCTCACCCCTCATCTGCATTAACCATCTGAGGGGCCTGTGTTCTGCCTGAACCCGGAAGTGAGTCCCAAACAAGTAGGGTCTTAGCTTCTTCAGTGCCCAGACCACAGCAAAAGCTTCTCTCTCAATTGCTCTCAACTTCTGTTCCCTGGGAAGTAACCTCCTGCTGCTGAAGGCTACAGGTTGGTCTAGGCCCTCTTCATTTAGCTGTGCTAGAACTGCCCCAACACCATGCTTTGAAGAGTCTGTCTGCACAACGAATTCCTTGGAGAAGTCGGGCGCCTTTAGCACAGGCACCATGCACATGGCAGCCTTTAGGGCATCAAAAGCGGTCTGACAAGCCTCACTTTCCTGGGCTGCTTCTTAAAAGTCAGCTCAGTCAAGGGAGCAACAATGGTGCCATACCTCTTGACAAATCTCCTGTACTAAATGGTGACATCAAAAAAAAGGGTCTCACCTCAGTCTGGGTCATGGGGGGGCTCCCGAGCCAGAATGGTATCAATATTGGTTTGTAGTGGTGCCACCTGCCCGCTTCCTTACTGGTGCCCCTAGCTGTCCTATCTGGCACTTGCTGGCCTTGATAGTGATGCCCACCTTCTGCAGTGCCTTCAACACTTTCCAGAGGTGCTGCAAGTGATCCTTCCAACTGGAACTGAACACTGCAATGTCATTCAGGTAGGCAGCACTGACATCTTCTAGCCCAACCAAAGCCTGGTTACCTAACCTCTGTAAGGTAGCAGGGGCATTTTTCAACCCAAATGGCATCACAGGGAACTGGCAGTGCCCATCTGGCATTGAAAATGCAGACCTCTCTTTGGCCCCATTGGTCAAAGCAATCTGCCAGTACCCAGACGTTAAGTCAAACGTACTGAGGAGCTTGGCAGCTCCCAGCAGAATCTATGAGCTCATCAGTTCTGGGGATGGTGTGTGTCTCAGTCTTAGTGATGGTGTTGAGCCCACTGCAGTCTACATAGAACCACAGTTCAGATGTGCACCATGTGTGGCAGCCTTTTGGACCAAGACCACAAGGCCGGCCCAAGTTCTGCCGGAGGTCTCTATCACCCCTAGCACTAGCATCTTGGAAACTTCTTCCTTGATGCTGACTTTAACCTTGTCAGTCAACATGTACATTTTGTGTTTTACAGGAGGACCACCCCAGTATCCACATCGTGGGCACACCAGTGAGTGACTCCTGGGGTCAAGGAAAATATTGAGGCAAACTGTCCTATCAACTGGCGGCAGTCCCTCTGCTCTGTCATCCTTGTTGGGGAGAGGTTCACACCCTCCAGAGACCTATCCTGCTCCTGGGCAGAGAGAAGGTCAAGGACAGACTCACTTTCCTCCTCCATTCCATCATCTGTCACCAGGAGCATAGTCACTTCAGACATCTCAAAGTGAGGCTTGAGGCGGTTCACATGCAGGCCCCCAAATGGTTCCTTGGAAACTGCAAGTTCACCAGATAGGTGACATCACTCTTGTGCTCCACCACCTCAAAAGGCCCAGTCCACTGTGCCTGGAAAGCACGTGGTTCCACTGGAGCCATGACCCATGCTTTCTGGCCAGGCTGAAACTCAGCCAGAGTGGCATTCTGGTCATACTAATGTTTCATATCTTCCTGGCTGGCTTCTAGGTTCACCTCAGCAAGTTTCCTGAAGTGGGCAGTCTGGTTTCTGAAAGCCAGCATGTAGATAAATACATCCTGAGGGGGCTTCTTAGGAGTTTCCTCCCAACCCTCTTTCACCGGACTCAGAGATCCTCTCACAGGGTGCCCATACAGCAACTCAAAAGGGGAATCCCAGTCCCTTCTGTGGTGCCTCCATGTAAGCAAAGAGAAGGCCTGGCAAGAAGATGTCCCACTTGCGCCTCATGGAGTCATGCAGACCCATGATCATGCATTTGAGGGTTCGGTTGAATCTCTCAACCGACCTATTGCATTCGGGTGGTAAGGTGTGATAAACTTGAACGTTACACCACACTGTTCCCACACAGACTTCATATAGAAACATATGAAGTTGGCGCCCCAGTCGGATACCACCTCTTTGGGGAAACCCATGAGGGAAAAGATCCTCATCAATGCCTGGCCTACCACGGGCACTGTCATTATTCTCAGAGGTATAGCCTCCAGGTACCGGGTGGCATTCCAACCAATTATGAGAATCAGTTTTCTTAAAAGATCTAAACTTTTCCTTACCGGGTGATCAAGGCATCCTTCATGACAGAGTAGGTGAGATTTTGTGCTGGCCCTAGGGTGTCAAAGTGTCCCCCCCTCTATCTCACAGTGCTTCCACATACCCGTCCCCAGTGTGTGTCAAGAACCTGATTCATGTGGAGAGCTGCCTCATATGCCAAAAAACAAGCATGTATGTTATCCCCCTTGTTGGACTTGGCCCTTTTTGCAGGGTCATCCCTGAACTTTTTGCCTTCCTCCTGTACTTTTTCTGACCTGTTTTTGTTGGTTTTATGACTCTGGGCACTTTATCACTGCTGATCAGTGCTAAAGTGCATATGCTCTCTGTTATAAATTGATGTATGGATTAGTGACTCCATGTTTGGCCTATTTGATTCACTGTCAGACCCTAGTACAGTGCACTGTTTGTGCCCAGGGCCTGTGAAGCAAATGCTGCTGGTGGGCGTGCAGCACTGGTTGTGCCACCCACAAGAGCAGCTTGGAAAGTGTGTCACAGGCCTGCCATTACAGAGCCTGTGTGCAGTCTGGTACTGCCATGTCGACTTGGTAAGTGCACCCACTTACCAGTCCCCAAACCTTCCCTTTCCTGCATATTAGTCACCCCTAAGGTAGGCCCTAGGGCAGGGTGCATTGTATGTGTAAGGTAGGACATGCACTGGTGTGTGTGGCATGTCCTGATAGTGAATTACAGCCAATTTCGTTTTTCACTATTGCAAGGCTACCTGTTCCCATAGGCCAGAATGGGCAGTTTGTTTATAACATCTTATAATCCTAACTGACCCAGGGAACATGGTAGAAAAACGAATTTAGTATGCCTGAACTCAGAATGATAAAATACATCTTTTAGTGAAGTTGGTTTTAACATTCTGTGTTTGAAAATACCACTTTTAGAAAGTAGATATTTTCTTGCCTAAACCATCCAGCCTGCATCTGCTAGCTTGTGTATTTTGTGTCTGGGTTTGTGAGTGACAGGGGCTGGGGGACTCCAGGAGACAGGGTGAGTCAGTACAGGGCTGAATAGACCTATCTGCATGTAGAGTGGTGGGAGGAGTGGCACCTGGGTCTGAATAGGGCTGTGCCTGCCTTCCACAATGCTGGCTCCACCTCCTGTGGTGCGTCTGATGTCCCTGGCCCACACTGACAAAGAGAGAAGGTGTGCACTGGCAAAATGCACCCAGAACTGGTTTGGACTAGGTACAGGACCCTCTGCCTTCAGAGGACAAAGGATTTATGGGTATAAATACTGGGGCCCTGACCCCAAGACTTTAGATCACTTCTGGAACAAACAAGACAAACCTTTGCTGAGGAAAGGAACCAGAGAAGCTGAAGGAGGAGACTATCCCTATGCTGTGTGCTGTTTGAGGGATTGGCCTGCAGTGGTTGCCTGATTGTCAAAGAAAGGAGAAAGGAACTTTGTGCTACTTTCATCATCTTGCAGAACATCTCCAAGGGCTTGAAGATTGAGCTTGCCTCCTGCTGAAGTCTCAAGGACACAAGACTTCACCAACCAGCTCCCCTGAATTCCCTTGCTGGGAATTTGAAGTGCCTTCTGTTGTGTTGGGCCTCCTGAGAGACTGCGTGTCGCTGGGAGCTGGAAGCGTGACTCACGAGGGAGAAGCGTGTCGCCACCGCAGCCGCTGTCGTCGCATCCCCGAGAAAGCGTGCCGCCGCTGTCGCCATCGCATCGCCGAAGCGCCTCGCATCACCGGAGAAGAGTGTCGCCGTCGCATCAGATGCCGTCGCATCACCTGAGTGTCGCATCGAGAGGAAGACGCCATTTTGTTTCATTGCACCGGGTCGTCATCGCATCGCGGCGCTGCGGGTCGCATCGCCACAGAAGCGCAGTAAGAAACCGATGCATCACCGTCCCCTACGCAGCAGTAGGGAACCGACGCATCACCTCCCCCGGAGCAAGGAACCGACGCATCACCGTTCTTGCGTGTAAGGAACCGACGCATCACCTTCCCTGCAACTCTTTTGTTTGTATCGCGTTAGGCATCCAAAGGTACATTGAACATTGAGTGTCACATTTACCACCTTTATTGAACTGAACTATTTTCTACCATTGACAGTCATATTTTTCATAGTGTATTGTGGATTTTTGTCGTTTTGGGTCTTGCGATAAGTCTATATAAAAATACTTATTTTTATAATACAACCTGTGTGGTGTCCATCTGTAGTGTTATCACTGTGTTACTGTATGTGTTCACAAATGCTTTACACACTGCCTCTGAGATAAGCCTGCCTGCTCGTGCCAAGCTACCAAGGGGGTGAGCAGGGGTTATTTTAGTAGTGTATCCCCCTTACCCTGACTAGAAGCAAGGGTCCCTATTTGGACAAAGGTACCTACCTCTGCCAACTAGAGACCCCCAGTTCTAACATTGGTGGTCAGCGGTGAGGATTCTGGACTTGCATTTGTGACTCATGTACAGTAATTGGTGTAAACTACTAGTGAGTGCAGACCAAACGCAACCACATACTATTTTTCCCTGTTTCCCTTTGGACTTTGGTTTTTGAAACTCTGGTTAGTTGTTGTACCTGTTGGGCCTTGTCAAAATGGAAGTCAACTTTTGGCACCTGTACATCTACAAGATAAAGGAACTGAAAGTGTATTGCAAAGAGAGGGGGCTACCTGTGAAGAGGAGATCCACAAGGCAGGATCTTGAGGCAGCCCTGCATAGCTATGAGGTGCTACGCTGGGAAGCAACATTAGCAGATGACTCTGAGGAGGAATCTGAGGGGGAGGATCCCCAGCCAGAATACCAAGAGGGCAGTGGCCCTGAGGAGGAAACATTTTGGGAAAGATTGGCCCATGAAGAGAGGAATCAGATTTGTGCTCGTGACCGGAGGCTGAGGCAGCTAGACCGGGAGTGCGAGGAGATAGAGCGAGTCTTAGCTGAAAAAGAAATGTGTGAAGCTCAAGAAGTGAGCTTGGCTGAGTTGGAGGTGGAGTCCAGCTCAGATGGTGGCAGCAAAATCGAATTAGCTAATGCTGAGGGAGCAGTACACACACCCAGAGATGTGGCGCCTGACTTGAAGGAGGGGGTTAATATACACCAAGAGGTTCAAGGATATGAGGTAGCTCCAGTGGTGCGCAGTGTCCCTGAGGTGGATTGGGGAACTGGCACAGGGTTCATAGTCCTAGTGGTGGGAGGGACACTCTACTGACTCTAGATGGGAGGTGCAGGGAGAGGGGTTCCCCATGGTTGAAGTCCTGGTGTGTGAGTGTGGAGACCGCCCAGAAGAGTGTGGGTTGAGTGACAGAGACAGTCAGATACTGTCTTGCCAGTCTCAGGAGTGTGGTGTGGGGTACGTGTGCAAGGCACTGGATGGTGAGGTGAAGGATAGTTTGGTGGGACTGTGTGATCCCATTGAGGGAGAGCATATTGTAAGTCCCTATTTTCTAGAGCTATGCCAAGACCTGGTGGAGTGTGAGTTCTCTGACCCCAGGGAGCTCACAATGGAGGCAGACCTTTTGGTGGATTCCAGAGGGTCTGAAGAGGCATTGGGGAGTGACCCTAAGAGAAGTGGCTCAGGTGTCTTCCAACCCAGAGTGGTGGGAGAGGTTCAGTGTAGCCCAGCTAGGTCCCAGTGTAGTGGGAGGGGTGTAGGGGCTCATGTCCTGTCTCTGCGGAGAAGGAGTGAGTGTGGGACTGCGTGTCCCAAGGTGCCCGAAACCCAGTCTCAGGGCCTGGAGGGTTCCTTAAGGGTACACCAGGTTGGGGTCCTAGACTGTACTGGTAGGCCATTTGTGGGGATCTCCCAGGGTCTAGAGAACCTGGAGCATCTGTAAATTGAGCTCCAGTGGTTCTGGTGTCTGGCGGTGCTGCTCCAGTTGGGAGGGTGCAGAAGTCCAGATTGAGGGGTGAGAGGGGGATGTGTTCCCCAGTGGGATAGCCAGTGGGTCAGGGGCCAGCCAGAAGGGCTGAGCCTCCTAGGAGTGACCATGGTGACACCACTTCTGTTTTTGGGGGTCTTCACGCACTGTCAGGTGGACAGTGGTAGGGAGATCAGCAACAGGCAGACTGTCACACAACACATGAGAGATGTGTTACCCTCTGGGGGGGCATGCGTGCTCCCCAGGAAGTCCTGGTGTGCCAGGCAGATTCTTACACAACTCTAGAGGAGTGTGTTTCCCTTGGTGGGGGTTGGGGTACCCTCCCAGAAGTCCTGGGTTGCCAGGCACAGGTCCAGCCTAAGGGTACAGACCCAGGGTTGGAGGGCCAGGTTCAGGGTGTCCCCCCTGACCTGGAGGAAGGGGCAGCTGCTAACAGTGATCCTACCAGTTTGTCTTCTGGGGGAACCGCTCCAGGTGGGAGGGTGCAGGGCCCCAGTAAGGGGGCCGGGGAGAGGACAGCCTCACCCCTGGCCTCTGCCCAGTCTAAGGGTACAGACCCTATGCTGGGATCCCAGTTGCAGGATAGAACCCCTGAACTGGTGGGCGAATTGTGCAGGACGCCTGCCACAGGTGCCCTGACAATTCTGGAAGGGGGTACCGCTCCAGGTGGGAGGGTGCAGAGCCCCGAGGAGGAGGACCGGGTGTGGGAAAGCCCACCCCAGTCTCCGGTCCAGCCGCCGGGTACAGGCCCGGGGCTGGTGGGTCAGTGTCAGGATGTCATACCTGACCTGACAGGAGGGAGAGTGGACAAAGGGTGCAGGGCACCTGGGGCTACTGCCCTCCGCTCTCTGATGCCCCAGAGGTTTGAGAGCCCTGAGAGGCATAAGGCCTGGGTCTCATCACTGACAGCTGTCAGTGACCACTGTGGCTTGCTGTCCTGGTGGACAGAATGTTCCCTGGGGGGGACAGGAGTCGCACCCCAGGGGTGGACTGGGCCACACCTCTGTGTTTGCCATGAGCTTACTGTCTGTCTGTTGGGACACACCTGTGAGCAAGCTA
Source organism: Calotriton arnoldi (assembly GCA_963921515.1). Classification (NCBI taxonomy): domain Eukaryota; kingdom Metazoa; phylum Chordata; class Amphibia; order Caudata; family Salamandridae; genus Calotriton; species Calotriton arnoldi. Next base: position 1,845,878 of record CAWUFW010003063.1, on the reverse strand, counting down.
AGGCTAGGTGCTGCACAGATGGTGTCCACAGGTGAGGAGAAGGGTTCCCCATGGGTTAGCTTGGTGGGCCCTGAGAGTATGGACCGAGGGATCCAAATAGGTTCAGATTGGCGTAGAACTGGAATATGCCTGCTGTTGCGGGCCAGGGTCCAGGTTCTATCGCCCAAAGCAGGGAAGCCCATCAAGGTAGTGATTGGTCTACCCTGCGTTTTGGCTGGAAGGGGGTTGTGTTGGACTTGGCCCTTTTTGCATGGTCATCCCTGAACTTTTTGCCTTCCTCCTGTACTTTTTCTGACCTGTTTTTGTTGGTTTTATGACTCTGGGCACTTTACCACTGCTGATCAGTTCTAAAGTGCATATGCTCTCTGTTATAAATTGATGTATGGATTAGTGACTCCATGTATGGCCTATTTGATTCACTGTCAGACCCTAGTACAGTGCACTGTTTGTGCCCAGGGCCTGTGAAGCAAATGCTGCTGGTGGGCTTGCAGCACTGGTTGTGCCACCCACAAGAGCAGCTTGGAAAGTGTGCCTCAGGCCTGCCATTGCAGAGCCTGTGTGCAGTCTGGTACTGCCATGTCGACTTGGTAAGTGCACCCACTTACCAGTCCCCAAACCTTCCCTTTCCTGCATAATAGTCACCCCTAAGGTAGGCCCTAGGGCAGGGTGCATTGTATGTGTAAGGTAGGACATGCCCTGGTGTGTGTGGCATGTCCTAAAGGTGAATTACAGCCAATTTCGTTTTTCACTATTGCAAGGCTACCTGTTCCCATAGGCCAGAATGGGCAGTTTGTTTATAACATCTTATAATCCTAACTGACCCAGGGAACATGGTAGAAAAACGAATTTAGTATGCCTGAACTCAGAATGATAAAATACATCTTTTAGTGAAGTTGGTTTTAACATTCTGTGTTTGAAAATACCACTTTTAGAAAGTAGGTATTTTCTTGCCTAAACCATCCAGCCTGCCTGTGCTAGCTTGTGTATTGTGTGTCTGGGTTTGTGAGTGACAGGGGCTGGGGGACTCCAGGAGACAGGGTGAGTCAGCACAGGGCTGAATAGACCTATCTGCATGTAGAGTGGTGGGAGGAGTGGCACCTGGGTCTGAATAGGGATGTGCCTGCCTTCCACAATGCTGGCTCCACCTCCTGTGCGTCTGATGTCCCTGGCCCACACTGACAAAGAGAGAAGGTGTGCACTGGCAGAATGCACCAGAACTGGTTTGGACTAGGTATAGGGCCCTCTGCCTTCAGAGGACAAAGGATTTATGGGTATAAATACTGGGGCCCTGACCCCAAGACTTTAGATCACTTCTGGAACAAACAAGACAAACCTTTGCTGAGGAGAGGAACCAGAGAAGCTGAAGGAGGAGCTATCCCTATGCTGTGTGCTGTTTGAGGGATTGGCCTGCAGTGGTTGCCTGATTGCCAAAGAAAGGAGAAAGGAACTTTGTGCTACTTTCATCATCTTGCAGAACATCTCCAAGGGCTTGAAGATTGAGCTAGCCTCCTGCTGAAGTCTCAGGGACACAAGACTTCACCAACCAGCTCCCCTGAATTCCCTTGCTGGTAATTTGAAGTGCCTGCTGTTGTGTTGGGCCTTCTGAGAGACTGCGTGTCGCTGGGAGCTGGAAGCGCGACTCACGAGGGAGAAGCGTGTCGCCGCCGCAGCCGCTGTTGTTGCATCGCCGAGAAAGCGTGCCGCCGCTGCCGCTGTCGCCATTGCATCGCCGAAGCGCCTCGCATCACCGGAGAAGAGTGTCACCGTTGCATCAGACGCCGTTGCATCATCGGAGAAGCATGTCGCAGGGCCTGTCGCGGCTCAGAAGATTCACCGAGTCACCGCACGACCGTCGGGTGTGCACGCGTCGCCCCCTGAGTGTCGCATCGAGAGGAAGACGCCATTTTGTTTCATTGCACCGGGTCGTCATCGCGGCGCTGCGGGTCGCATCGCCACAGAAGCGCAGTAAGAAACCGACGCATCATCGTCCCCTAAGCAGCAGTAGGGAACTGACGCATCACCTCCCCCGGAGCAAGGAACCGACGCATCACCGTTCTTGCGTGTAAGGAACCGATGCATCACCTTCCCTGCAACTCTTTTGTTTGTATCGCGTTACGCATCCAAAGGTACATTGAACATTGAGTGTCGCATTTACAACCTTTATTGAACTGAACTATTTTCTACCATTGACAGTCATATTTTTCATAGTGTATTGTGGATTTTTGTCATTTTGTGTCTTGTGATAAGTCTATATAAAAATACTTATTTTTATAATACAACCTGTGTGGTGTCCATCTGTAGTGTTATCACTGTGTTACTGTATGTGTTCACAAATGCTTTACACACTGCCTTTGAGATAAGCCTGCCTGCTCGTGCCAAGCTACCAAGGGGGTGAGCAGGGGTTATTTTAGTAGTGTATCCTCCTTACCCTGACTAGAAGCAAGTGTCCCTATTTGGACAAAGGTACCTACCTCTGCCAACTAGAGACCCCCAGTTCTAACACCCCTCCTGTAATCATTTACCAGATCCTTTGGAATATGCCCCTACCACCCAGACTGCACTGGCTGCACACTGGCACCATTTGAACTGGACACCGCCTGCTTGGCCTGGATGTCCAGCTCCTTCAAACTTAACTCATGAGCCAACAACAGTTTTCTCTCCTCCAGAGCAAGGAACATCTTCTTTAGAGCAAGGACCTTCTCCTTCCCTCTCTCCTGCTGTTTGTGCTCCATTTCATACTTGAGCTTCTCAAACTCTCACTGATGCTCTCTTCTGACGCCTGCCCTCCAGCTCCTCTGGGGACAGATTGCGGGGTGATACACTGCTGCCACCCTTGGAAGAAGCTCCTACAGGCAGAGCCTGAGCTCCAAAATCCCTATGCTGTCTCTGCACATCCAGATCCACATACCTATTCTCAGCCTCCCCAGCTTCTCTTGCTGTTCACCAGGCACTCAAGGGGATATTTACAAAGAAGGGGCAAAGTGAGGCGTTCGCCGTCATGGCTTAACGCCTCACTCCGCCACTTCAGAAATGGAAGGCTGCACCATATTTACAAGGATCTGGTGCAGCCTTGTGTTTCCCCCTGCGCTGGTGCTACACTTAGCACCATAGTGGAAGGGTGTCTGCATGCAGGGGAAGATTGTTTATGTACAGGAAGGTGTCCTTTCCTGCACATAAACAATCTTTAAATGCCATTTTGTTACGTCTATGTGTGCTGCTTAATGTTACAAAATGTCATTTTTTATAAGGATTATTTATGTGCAGGAAGGGTCACCTTCCTACACATAAACAATCCAAGGCATTTTACTTCTTCCATGTGCGCAGCACACATGGAAAAAGCAAAAACGAGGAGAAATAAAGCATTTCTCCTCATTTCGCCAAGTTAAGACCAGGTTTTCCCTGGTCTTAATTTTGATGCTGCCTCCTATTTACACTGCCCTTGTAAATAGGGGGCAGTGTCAAAATCAATGGGTATTGCGGTGGAACGCCCACCGCAACACTCACTGCCCACCCCTTTCTCACGAAGCATAGTGTGAAAGGGGGCCGTAAATAAGGCAAAGCCCCTATCGCCACGGAAATCACAAAAAGTGACGTTCCCGTGGCGATAGGGGCTTTTGCATATTCCCCTCAGTGCCTTCTGCATCTCCTTCTACCTAGAGAAGCTTCTAAAGGAACATCCAAATCCTTGCAAAACTGTTTGAGCTGATCTACTTTGTAATACTGCAACATTTCAATATCAAACACCAATTCTGCAACCTCTCTTGCTGGCTGGCCAGAGAGAGACATGGTATGTGAATACTTCAAGAGTTGTCACAAAAATAGGAAAAATCAACAAAAAGCAGTATGTGGTTGTGCAATGGTCTGCACTCAGTAGTAGCGCACACTGATCACTGTATGTCAAAGTACAAATACAAGTCCTAATCCCACCGCTGCCACCAATTTTAGAAATTGGGGTCTCTAATTGGCAGTGCTATACACCCTGTCCAAGTAGGGACCATTCCCTCTAGTCAGGATAAGAGGATTACAGACCTAAAATAACCCCTGCTCACACTTTTGGTAGCCTGGCATGAGCAGTCAGGCTTATCTCAGAGTCAATGTGTAAAGCATTTGTACATAACACGTACAGTAACACAGTGAAAGCACTACTAATTGACACCACACCAGTTTAGAAATATAAAGTATCTTTATCTAAACCAAGCAGGACAAAAACTACAAAAATTCAATATACACAACTCAAAATATGACTTTTTAAAGGTTTCAAGCAATTCTGTCCATAGAGAACTATGGATGCGTGATTTTTACACAAAGTATCTCAGAATCAGATGCTTCAAAATCCTCATGGCAGAACAACCACTGAGGAGGGAAGTATCAGAAAACACAGATATGTCAGTTCCTGAGTCCTTGGGGAGGCAATGCAACAGTTCTACTGCACGTAGGAGAAGTGATGCGTTGAATCCGAACTGTAGGGGTAAGTGATGCGTCGATTCCAAGACAGTTCTGGTATGCGAGTGCTGAGTCAGAAAAACTTGACGCACAGGTGTGATGCATGGAAATCCGGGATTCGCTGGAGCTCGAGGTGGCCGTGGCAAACAGGTGCTGCATCAGTTTCTTTGGCAACGGTCCCACGATGCGTCGATCTTAACAGCCGCACAGCAGGGCCTGTGATGGCATCAGCGAGGGGTCTCATACCTTGAAGACTTGGTGCGCTGAACTTGACTTTCAGCTGATTTTTCGGCCGCGGGCAGGCGCTGCAATGATTCTTCGGCCGAAGGGCGGCGGTCCATTGAAATTTCCCCTGCACTGTGGCACTGCAACAGAAAAAACAGGCGCTGGAAGGGCGAAGCGTCGATTTTTATGTCTTCAAGCAGTTCTTTGCAGCAGGAACAACCTCCAATGGCCCAGAACTGGATTTGGCACCACAAGGCAGGTCAGAACTCCCAGCAGTGGAGTTCAAGGATGCTGCAGGTGAAGTCTTTGTGTCCCTCAGACTTCCTAACAGAAGGCAAGGTCTACTTCAAGCCCTTGGAGAATATTTTCAAGCAGGATACAGCAAAGTAAAAGTCCAGTCCTTTCCACTGCCCACAAACAGAAGCAGGAACTGCAGGGCAACCCAGCAAACAACACACAGCAAATGGGCAGTAATTCAGCTCTTCTTCTTGGCAGGTCCTCTTGATCCAGAAGTGTTCTAAAAGTCTGAGATTTTAGGTCCAACACTTATACCCCTTTTGGCCTTTGAAGTCTTTGTAGTTTGCAAGTTTCTGCCGTGCCTGGCCTTGGCTCCAGACACACTCCAGGGGGGTGGGGACAGCATTGTGAGGGGACAGGCACAGCCCTACTCAGGTGCATGGGACAGCTCCCCCACCACTCTAACTCAGGAAGGCCCATGAGCCTGGTGATGGGCCATCAGCATATGCACGGCACTCCTCAACTCCCGTTGAGTGACTATCTAGAGTGAATATACAAACAGGCCCCTGTCAGTCTAAACCAGATGTTGAATCCACAGGCAGGCAAAGGCACAAGAATGGTTAAACTAGAAAATGTCCACTTTCTAAAAGTAGCATTTCAACCACATAATTGAAAATGCACCATTACTAAAAGATGTGCTATTAAATTCCGCGCTTAGAGAGCTCAAACTCCAAATCTCTAGCTGTTCCTAATTGAAAGTTACACTTGTAAAGAGTTACAAGGCAGCTCCAATGATAGCCCATAGGAGAGCTGGTCCTTGCTATAGTGAAAAATGAAATTAGCAATATTTCACTATTAAGACATATAAAACACACCAGTACATGCCCTACCTTTCATATGCACTGCACCCTGCCTATTTACGGTACCTTGGGCCTACCTTAGGGGCACCTAACATGTAGTAAAAGGGAAGGTTAGGGCCTGGCAAGTGGGTGCACTTGTCAGGTCGACATGGCAGTTTAAAACTGCACTACAGACACTGCAGAGACGTTTACAGGGCTATTCATGTGGGTGGTACAACCAGTGCTGCAGGTCCTCTAGTAGCATTTGATTTACAGGCCCAGGGCACACATAGTGCACTTTACTAGGGACTTACCAGTAAATCAAATATGGCAATCATAGATAACCAATCAGAATCACAATTTACCCACGCAGCACTTGCACTTTTTTTTAATCCTGTTTTTATTGCTTCAATGCACAGTTAATACAGTACATGCCTATCATAGGATTTCTGATATTGACAAAGCAGACAGATTCATGGCCGTTTACATGTGCTACATGGGGCTTGCCTCCCCTTGACAGTCCTGTGCAGTAATTCTTTTCTTTGATAAAATTGAAAAAACAATAAACAGTGTGAACCAAGAGAACCATGGCGGCAATGGTGGCTATGACTCCTCTCTCTGGGGGCAATGGTGAATAATCTGGCATGGGATTTTCATCGATCTATAATGGGAATCATGTAGGGAACATGGGAAGAGTCCGCTACGCTAGTCCCCGGTGTGCTCAATGCCTAAAAGTGGGGGGTGTCAGGGGTTTCCATCAGTCTCCTGAGTTTGTGTGGTACTTGCACTGCTCTGTGTAAGTGATGTGTTCCCCTCATTGTTGCCTTGATTCTCAAGCGTGTGCATTCTCTCAAGCATGTATCCGCACTCTTCCAGGTCTCGCTCTGCATTCTCATCCATGCGTAAAGCTCGGAGGCGACATTCTTCAGCCACTCCTCATTCCCTTACATCTGCCTTCCATCCGCTGAGCTGGGGGTAGCATGCATGCCCAATGTATTGCAATGCAGTGCTTGGCCAGGACTAGGCCCAATAGGGCAAACCTGTGTCGTATTGCATTGTGCGCCCCCTTTTTTGGCTTCGGGAGTACCCCAGAAGGCACTGTTTGACCGACTCTTCAATGTTTACTCCTGTGGCCACCCGGAGTCCCTGTATTACTTGCTGCCAGTATGACTACAATCTGGCACATGCCCATGTCATGTGTATGAACGTTGCTGGGTCCGTCCCGCAGCGTGGGCATGCCACAGAGCGGCTGGCATTAAAATGTGTTAAGTAAGTATGATGCAGATAATTGAACTGGTGTGCGAATGCTCTCCTCCATTCACTGTCAGTGAGAGGGGAAGGTAAGTCCACCTCCTATCGGTCTTTGATTGTGGAGACTGCAACTGTGCAGTCCTCTTTCAGGGCTTCGTATATACACGAGATCAGTCCTCTGGTGGACCGCAGGTCTAATAGTAGCGCTAATGTGTGTGACTCCTCTGGCTCATCTGGGCAAGAGGGCCAAATGTCATGAACTGTGCATGCTATTTTAGCATGCTATAAAAAATGTCCTCCCAGCACCTGAAACCACTCCAATGCCTCCTCAAGAGTCAGGAAGGTCCCGTTCATGAACAGGTCCCCCACTGTCACACACCCCCCTCATACCATTTGGTGACGTTCATAACCGATTTGATAAAGAAGAATCCCTGCAACCATTGAAGTGGGAGCACTGTGGCATATGGGGCCCTGCAAATAATCTGTGTATCCGCCTGCACCCACGCCTCAGTTACCAGTCTGACTATGTGTGGGCAATCCCTCGGTGCCCACAAGCCCATCATGAGCCATCTTGGCAGGTCAGTTCCACTGCTCAGATCAGCCAGCAGTGCCTTTTCTGTGTTATGCCAGTCAGTGCACCACTGCGCTGGATACTGTAGCAGCCCTGCGTAGTAATAATGTCTGAAGTCTGGGGGTCCCAGCCCTCCCATCTCTGTGTCCAACTTCAGCAATTCTCGTTTTACCCTCTTTTGTCCCCCATCCCACACCAACAAAACTAGGAGAGTATTCAGGGAAGCAAAAATGGATGCCGGGATCTTGCAAAAGGAGTTCTGAATGGCGTATAGGCATCGGGGAGCATAACCATCCGGGCCATGGCCACCCGTCCGATGACCAAAAGGGAAAGTCTGTTCCAGAACCAGAACGAATCTCTCAGACCCTTGATCACCACCCCCATGTTCAGGACATACTGTACTTCTGGTGTGTGCCCTACCTTTATGCCCAGGTAGCAAAAACTGTCCCTCTTCCAGTTGAGTTCCACGTCGGGGAGGACTGTGATGCTTCCCCCTGCCAACGTTGCCAATGGGAATATGACCAATTTGTGATGATTTATGTGTGGGCCTGACACAATCCCAAAGGAGGTTAATACATCTAGGAGTACCGGTATCGCCTCCTTCGGTTGCTGGACGTATAGGAGTGCATCATTTGCATATAGGGAGATGACGTGTGTGCGCCCATCAACAGGGATACCCCATCAATTCATATTGTGCCTGTGCCAGATCGCCAATGGCTCCGCTGCCAGGGCAAAGAGAAGCTGGGATAATGGGCATCCCTGTCTTGTGCCCCTTTCGATGGATATGGATCCCGATGCTAGGACGCTGCTGCAGAACCAAAGACTAAGCTGGTAGTAGAGAAGGTTAACCCAATTTATGTATTCTCTCCCAAATCCATTTTCTTTAAGAACTCCCACAGATATTCCCATTGCAATGTGTCGAACATCTTTTAGATATCTAGGGCAACAACCGCCGCTCTGATATTGCTGCCTGCCACTGAGTGCCTCACGTGCGAAAGGAGGTGAAGATTCATGTGTGTACCTCTTCCTGACATAAAGCCGCATTGGTCTTTGTGCACTAAATGCACTACCACCCTATTGAGACGTGTCGGTAGGACCTTAGCTAGGATTTTTACGTCCACTCCCAGCATTGATAGGCGTCTGTAAGCCGCAGGGTCCCTTGTATCTCTGCCCTGTTTCAGGAGCATGACAATCTGCGTCTCTCTCATGGACTGCAGTAGTACACCCGTTTGCTTAGCTTCCTGCAAAGTGTCTAGCAGCTGGGGGAGCAGTATGTCTACTTAGGTCTGGTAGAACTCCACCGGTAAGCCATTGGGCCTGGGGACTTACAGCGAGCCATTCCCTGTAGTGTCTCCCTCAGTTCATCAAGTTGAATCACGGCCTCTAGCTCTGCCACCTGTTCCCCAGTGAGGGTTGGGAGAGGCACCTCATTCAAGAACTCCAGGTTTTCAGTCCGGTCTGCCTCTGGTGTGCAACATGAAGTTAATTCCCTTCTTGCATAATAACAGAGGTGCCGTCTATGGACTGAAGCGTCAGTATAAGTGGTGGGGAGCATTCCCGGCACAGGAGCCAGGCCAGTAGCCTACCTGATTTGTCTCCCTCCCTGTGTAGAAGCTGACAATAGTCACGTCTGGTGAAGCAGTCCAGCCTTTCCCACACCTCTCCCACTCTGCGCTGTGTGCATAGGAGAGCCTCACTGTGGGGCTCCTGTTCTTGTCCAATGTGTAGTAGTCTGGTTAACTTGCCTTCCACTTCAGTGAGCTCCAGCTCTAAACGTCTCCTGGTGCCCCTAGTTTGGACAGGCATTCTCCATGGGTGACCACTTTTAGTGTGTCCCATTCCAGCCCACGTTCGCTGCGGATAACCAGTTAGTGGTGAAAAAGCCTGTTATGACCTCTCTAATCTCTTCTCTGAATACCACGTCCCAGAGGGCTTCCAGTCGTAGGCGCCACAGTGATACCCCCAGTCTGCTGTGCTCCAACCCCCATTCCAGCAACGCTGGAGCATGGTCCGATAAGTAGCAGCCCAGTATACTGATCTGGGCCACAGCTGAGGAGGCCTCCTCGGAAATCAGAAACCTATTGAGTCTACTAGAGACAGTCCGGGATGGGGTATAGCAGGTGTACCCATGTGCAGTTGGGTGCTGTTTGTGCCAAATGTCCACACAGTGTAGGTGTGCCATTATGCCACACAGGGCTACTGACATGTTTGGTTTGGTGTTTAGTTTTGGGGGGTGTCTATCTAGGGTACCATCCAACACAGAATTGAAGTCTCCTGCCCATATTAGTGGCCTCCCCATGTAGGGGATTAACAGTCTTTCTAGTTCCAGATAAAAATTACCGTCATCTACATTCGGGGCATAGACATTCACCAAGCACACCTCTACGCCATCCAGCACACCATGCACCACAACATATCGTCCCTCTATGTCTGCTTTGTAACCATGGATCTGGAATGGGACTTATGGGGCTACCCAAATCGCTACCCCTCTTGCATATGTGGAGTAAGCAGAGGAGAATAGCTGTCCCCTCCATTTCTTATATAGCCTCTGTGACTCTGTAGCTGACAGGTGTGTCTCCTGCAGGAGAGCTACTTGGGCTCCCTGGTGTTGCAGATAAGTCTGCACTCTGTAGCGCTTTACGAATAAGTTTAAACCTCGCACCGTCCATGTTATACATTTTTTCACCTGTGGTTTTCCCACTTCAGTTACCTGTTTCCTTGCCACTATTGCTGCCAGTGATACACGCAAAATCAATATTTGAAGCACCCTAACCCCTGGGTAAACATTGCAGAACCAATTTGTGCATCCCCATGTGTGTCCAACTCCCCCTACACCCTTTCCATCCCCTTTTCCCCTTGCGGAAGTCAAAGTTAAGTCTAAGAGGAGAACATCAATAGTGTAAAAACAATGATCCTTACCTGTAAATGGGTAGAAGTCACTCTAGTTATCATCCAATCATTCAGGGCTGGCGGTCCATGACTGCCGTCCGAAATTCAGTCGCACTACACTCACTCATCTAAGATACGCTTTGTGCCAGGTAGGATGGCACATGGTCGGACCCCGTAATGTGCCCACTAGTACACCCTCCCCAATCCCGGTCTTCACTCACGCTCAAGCTCACCTTCAGTCAACCTAGTCACTCATCCATCAGTCACGCAGAAAGCTGAACAAGAAGAGAGAAGAGAAAGTGAAGAGGAATGAGCATGTGCCCGCCTGCCTTGCGATTGGTCCCCACCCAGTATCGCCATTGCCCAGCCCATATCAGCAAGCATTTATTTCAGGCCCCATACGCACTTGTCATGCCCCCCCTGTTCAGTCTGGCATGTCTCCCATCTGGCAACGCACACTCATCCATCTCCACAACAACAACCCACCAGTCTTGGCAGGGTTTTTCCCCTAAATTTTTCCCTTCAGCTTTCATGTTTTGCTGACTTTGTTTTTGTTTTCTTTAGTATTCGGTGCACTGTACCACTTCTGACCAGTGCTAAAGTGCTTGTGACCCCTCCTTAAAACATGGTATAATTGGCTTATACTCAATAGGCTTTTTTCATTTATTTGCAAGTCGCTAGTGAAATGGCACTAGCTGTGCCCAGGGCCTGTAAATTAAATACTACTGGTGGGCCAGCAGCACTGTTTGTGCCACCCACTTAAGTAGTACTTTAAACATGTCTCAGGCATGCCATTGCATCCTATGTGTGCAGTTCTAAACTGCCATTTCGACCTGACATAATAAAAGTTTTGCCAGGCCCAATCATTCCTTTTTAATGCATATAAGCCACCTCTAAGGTAGGCCCTGGACAATCCGGAGGGCAGGATGCAATGTACTTAAAAAGTAGGACATGTGTAACCTTAGACATGTGCTTTTAGGCTGTATATGTTCTGGAAATGAAAAACTCTTAAATTTGTTTTGAACTACTGCAATGCCTACCCCACCCAAAGAATAACATTGAAATTACCTTATACATTTAATAAGCTGTAATTTCCAAATGGGAACAAGTAACACGTTCATGTTTGGTGTCTTTGGAAGTGTAATGAAAAATCCTACCGCATGGTAAAGTATTTTAAATTACAATTTTGAAAGTGACACCTTTAGAAAGTTGGCATTTTCCTGCCTCAGCCATTTGGTGTCTGCAATCTGTCTCTGGGTTACATCACTGGGTGTAGTTAACAGTTGGACTTTGTCTATTCCTCCTAGACAGCCCCACACAATAGGGAGCATAGGTGTACCTGGATGGGCTTTCGCTGGCAGGATAGGAGAGAGGAACTGGGTGCAGCCCCACTTACACTTGAATAGACTGTATCCTGTCTCCACACAAAGGGATGCATACCCCTTGCAGTTTGTCTGGAGCCAAGGCCAGGATGGTAGGGCATGTCATCTTCAAATTCATGCCTCTAGAAGCGTCTCCTCACATCAAAGGCAAAACAGGGTATAAATACTGGACCTCAGACACCAACTCTTCAATACACTTGAGGAAAAGTGGATGCTGTGCCAGGAAGAAGGATTGCTGTGCTGCTGAAAGGTCTGCCACTCTCCTGGACTGTTGACCTGAAGGGACTGCTGCCCTGCTGTGCCGACCTGCTGCCCTCTTGCCTGGGTGAGAAGGGCTGGAACTGCATCTCTTGAACCCAGAACTCCAGAGTGACTCTAAGGGCTAGTTGGCTGGCCTCCTGGTCTGAAGCCTCAGGGACACAAAAGGGTGCACAGACAGAATTTCGAGTTTAAAATGTCGACATACACAAATATCGAGTTTTAAATATCGTGATACAGAAATATCGACAGGAAGAATATCGTGGTCAAGAATATCGACTTGCAGGTAAGAAATTTTGTTTTTGGAAATATCGAAGTTGTTAATATCGGTTGCAAAAATATAGGGGCCCATTACGATGGCGGGCGGAAGCACTACCGCCGTGCTGGCGGATGCAAAACCACCAGTTACCGCCCGCATGCCGCAGCCCACACGCCCGCCAAATTACGATGTGAAAAGGCAGCCAAACACCGCCGGCAAGCCAGCGACGCCGTCCGCCATCAAAGTGCGCCCGCTCACGTGACGGCGCAGCCCAATGGAGACACACCGCCAGACGAAATCACGTACCGCCCGGCGTACAAATTACGATGCCGCAAACAAACAGCTCCCACGGCTAAGAGACACCGCACGCGAAAGTGAGGCGGAAACCCGAACGCCGAGCACAGACACCGAAGAGGCGACCCCCCGAGCATGAATCCAGCACTGCAGGCCCTCCCCATGCTATACCTGATGCACCACCAAGGAGGCAACGTACCGCGGAGACGCAGGTAGGCACACACACAACAAGGGCACGCAAACAGCGCACACAGTGCAAGTGCGGAAAAGGAGGACATGGCACCCCCCAACACCCATGCGTGGACAAGAAACATCCACCACTGCACCCACAAATGTAACACAGGGCAAAGTGCAACATCTCGCAACTATCATGGGCACACCACCTGGGACCAGGAACTAATGACCCCGTCACGGCACCGCAGCACAGCGGCGATGACGCAGCCACACATGCGCACAACTCAGCGCCCAACCATAACGCCATGTATGCGTCGCACACAAACAACACAGGGACACAACGCACCACACACACCAGCCACACCCAGAACGCACATGACACGTGACAGGCCTGCCACAGTCATGACCCCAACGCCCAATTCACGGACAACACCCAACGTCACACAACCAACGCCCACATGTCAGTGAAGTCACGCAACATCAGGACACACCCCTGTATGACAAACATGGCGAAGCACACAGCGGCGGCAACACCACCCAGTAGAACATGGGCCCCGTCGGGAAGAGGTACGCCAGTACCACACAGAAACACCCATACCACCCTGCACCCATGAACCAGACATACAAAACGGAACACCAAAGAGCCCGGGGACCGACAACAGGTGGACCCAAGAATGACACCCACACACAAGGCCCAATGCATAGCGGAAACACAGCCTGCCGCCCACACACAGGAGAGCAGACAGCACTGAATGACCTTCCATTCCAACTCCGTAACCACATCCCGACTAAACAAGCCGGAGAATACAGCCATTGTCCCAAAAAAGACCAACACAGGCATGCAGAGGAAACCGACCACAGGGCAGATAGCGCATATCACCTAAGAACATACCGAACGGGAAAGAAAAAAATATATAAAACTCCCCCATGCCGTTCCCATGCAAGTTATCTGGACGGAGTCACACACCACTGACCTTGAACATTCAGAGAAGCACGTGGGATGAGGGCCCGTGTCCTCCGCACAAGCTAACAGAACACAAGTCCTGCCCCCCTACGACCATCACAGATCTCACAGCAACCTCGGAGCCTGCACACTGCAGACTGCACACACAGCCGGAGCACGCCACCACATCGCCCCGCAGCAAAATGGCACCTACAACACACCTACCCAACTACGCCAAACAGGTCAAGCTGTACAAACACAACCTGATACAGCTACTGGGATGCGAACCCCTATCCCTGCTGAATGTAAGTTACCGACTGACTTACCGCATCGCATTGTTCAGCTGCGTCATACCCGTCTTCTACTGTTGGAGGTGTCCCTTCCACCATCCTGTGGAGTTGTGCCTCTCCAACCCGGCATGTCCAAGGGCGGACCTGCTACCACTATTCCACCCTCTGGACGCACACGACAGGGCCTGTTCAGCCTATGGGGGCAAGGCGTATGTGGCGAACATCGGACCCACACTGCAATGGGACCACTGTACCTCCACACGACGGATCATGGATCACAGCTACATCGAATGTCACCCAGCATGCCCCATCCTGCTCCTACAAGGGACAACTTACGAACAACACCGTGACAGCCACCATCCGCTACATTGGCTGGCAAACATGTATACCACCAATGAAATGGAAGCCCTGCAGGAAGCCATCGCATACCTGACAACCTGTCAATTCGTAGGACCCCGGCGCAATCCCCCAATTGAGCCATGATGTCCGACACTGTACCCATGCTTAGCTTCCGCACGGACTGGCCAGTAACCACCACAACAGCCATACCAAACGACCTGCAACTGATACCACACCATCAACGACACTGCCATGACATCGGATGTGTCCGGGACATGCACTCCGTTCCCCATCACATCCAGGAACTCTGCATGTATCGGGGGAGGCAGTGGCATGGGATATGTGTATCGCACCCACATGGACAGAACTGCACGTACAACTATGCCATGACATGGATCCTGCGCCCATGGACAGGATTCGCCCGGCTGGAGTATGTGAGAGCTGCACCCCTTTTCCCCCTCCCCGGAAATCCCGTAACAGGACCTTTGCATGGACGACAAGTGCATACAACAACAACACGACCCCAGTGACTGTGACATGTCCAGTATCCACCATATGGCAACAACAAGTGGGACGCCGTTGCATGCACGTAAGCCCATGCCCTGATGTCAACTCACACGCACTCGTGCATGAGTAACAACAGCAGCACACCTGTCACATGGAACTGAGATGGACTGTGCCCATGATGCCAAGCGGTCTGGTAGGCTAAATGTATACCGTCTGTGTCAAAGTCCGCAGCACCGCAGCTACTTGCAAATGAACATTAGCACAGCAACAGCCAAGCAGATGTAACTCTGAAGCCCACATCCCACATGCAACAGCTAATCACATGTACCCCTACACCCTTAGCTATGTGTAATCATGCTCAGTATATCCTCCACATGCATACCGCTGCCAGTAGTGTCCACTATACTGCATCACAGAGGACATAAGTCACAATACATGGTTTGAAGAAAGAAACTGTCTCTGCTGATTCCTTTCACAAGTACGAATGTGAGATGATGAGAGTGTGTGATGTACACGGCAGTCG
The DNA here is from genome assembly GCA_963921515.1 of Calotriton arnoldi. Taxonomy (NCBI): domain Eukaryota; kingdom Metazoa; phylum Chordata; class Amphibia; order Caudata; family Salamandridae; genus Calotriton; species Calotriton arnoldi. Next base: position 1,830,454 of record CAWUFW010003063.1, on the reverse strand, counting down.
TGACATGACTATGTAGTCCACTGTCATTCGATGTCAACGCAAATGAGTAGCACAACTGTGGAAGACACACATGTGTCGTGTGAAGCAGGAGTGACGCTTCGCTCAGGTGGGTGGGTGTGACGGGTAGATGCGCACATGCAAAGTTGAAACACGCTGTGTCGGGAGGGGTCCGGAACTGCACATTACCGCTTCCCTGGGCAATGTCAAAGGCCACATGTCGGGGGGGATGTGAACACGTGTGTGCACAGCAGCCGGGCACACGAACAATGCGGTATCAGGCGTACACGTCAGCCCACCCTCTGTGGACAAGCTGGATCCTGTTGTGCGCCCGCCAGGCCCTTGACAAGGCACACACAGCCCCTGCCGACCAGGTGTATCCCCAACATTGTCAACCTGCACAGGCAATCCAGGGCACGGGATGGCAGTGGAGCATGGTGGGGGAGAGGACTCTGCACGCTCCTCTGGGACACATCACGCAGGCAAAACATCCTCAATGTGTAGCATGGCTCAAGTCATATGGAAGTATTGGGGGGACGCACACATCACGAGCAGGAGTGACGTCACGGAAGGTGGCTCGCACCATCCCACCCATTGCCTACATCTCCACACACGTCACATGCCGTTGCAACAGAGAAGCCAGCGCGTGCGCAAGCACCTCCGAGCCTGCCCCAGTGAGGCAAAAGAGTGAATGTGTGGGTCCATCAGCCCCAGATGGACGCGGCATGGGCCGCTAGGGCAGCTACAGCCTCTGTGTGTCGCAGGTGGTGTATCCGGACTGCGGAGACTGCTATGCATTGTCTATGTTGCCCGTGTCTCGAGTCGGGGCACCACGCAGGTGGACGGCGTCCCGCCACACATCATGCCGTGAGACAGACCACTCGTTCAACTGGACCCACACATACACTCCTTGGCCTCTCCGGGGCGAGCTTGGGGCTGCATCTGCATGCGCTAGCCCCACAGTTGCAAATGCATACTGGGGGGAGCGAGGGGAGGCCATGAGGACAGGGACAAAGACGACTGTATTACTGTCAGTGAGTTCAAGGAATGACCCTGATGTGGACAGGAAAAGACGTGCCCCGTGTGTATTGCAACTAGTCGCTAATCCGATCACCCTCCCATGTCCTGCATGTAAGCCCGCACCTAGCCCCGCCCACCCACCACATTGAAATTAGCACCAGCACAACATCATTCACATTCGAAGCACTGACTGGGGGTGACAACCATTGGACACACTTGTTGAGGCCACCCACGCGTACATGTGGGCCCTCCATGATCCATGTCACCTGCGGCCAAGTGATGACATGCGCAATGACGGAAGTGAGGAGAGCTGTCCGCCCCACGCACAGATGGTGCATCAGCTCCACAGACCCAGCAGCGAGTGCAGCAGGGGTCACATGTGCAGGGGCAGCTGTGCCTGGTGTGAAGGCACATTCAAATTGACAGCACATCGACCAATGTGTAGTCTGCCCACATCTACAGTCCATTATCATGCGGACATAGAAAATGAACATAGGGCAACACATCTGTGTGGGTGCACCCACTGTGACCAACACTGCGCAATCATCGACGTACTCGCCCTGTGCATGGCCCACCACACAAAGGAGGTCACATTCAGTGCCACCATCCCACACACACATCCCTATCACGAGACATGGTGTGTCCAATAGACAGTACTGAGTTAGCGCCCATCTGGAGGGTCCTGAACAGGAGACACATGCAACCCACTAGGCAGTCGGTGCTGTCACCTACTGGCATTGTGCAGTCAATGTGCAGGCCAGGCTTGCTGGGACTGAGAGGGGCAGCATGGCCCAGCCTGACATTCACACGAGCAACAAGTGCACTGAGACCTGCATTGGCAATTGCAGACGTTGGCCTGCACCCAGCTGGCCCGGGACGCCTACCTCCATAGTGGAACACGCAGGGTGCAACCGCGAGGGTCATCGGAGTTGGCCGTAATGGCCTGGCCCATGTTGGTGACAGTCCGCTGATGCCATGTGCACCACACAGTATGATGTGCGCACTGCATCTTCAGGTGTGGCCATGATGTGCGCGTGGGTGCAGGTGCACAATGGACGGGGCCACAACATGCCGTGTGCATAGGCAGGGACGGCCAGTGGCCGGCCCCCACATGTCTGTTAGCATGTCATCATCTGCACATTGGCATGGGTGCATGGTATACGCATATGCACACGCATGTCATCTCTCACTATGTACATCTGCCACTTGGCACGTGCAAGGTTACGTGTCACATGTGATGTGTATTTGCAAGCACACAGCCGTGTTGGCATGGGGCTGTCAATGTGTACACCTGACAATGCTTCTGGAGGTGTGATCCGTACAGTGCTGCACATAGGGTGCAGTGGTGACATCAATGACTGTCTCATATCCCCTCGTGCCACAGGTCCCACTTGTCTTGGCCGCTCAGCCTGTGCCCACATCGTCGTTGGTGTGTGCCATACTCATCCAGCCTTGGAAGCAGTGTGATGCACAGCAGCCAGTCATGTTGCCCTGGTGTTGCCGCTTGCCGAATATGCAGTCAGTCCCCATCAGCACGCCTCACAGGTCATTGAGGCCTGGATCCCCATGTGCATGCACATAGCAATGGTTTGTGTCACTGCTCATTGCTATTGGTGGGAGACCTGTGTAAGTGTATTGTGGCTGTGCTGTCCCTGCATGACAGCTGTTCTGTGACTCATGTTCTTGCTCTGTCATATCAGTTATGTGTATGTGAAAATGCCATGTGGCGTGTTGCTTTGACATGTGTCCACTCCCATCTTTCCTAGGCGGAGACCAAACATTTACCGCCCTTACCAATTGTTGGCGGACATGGAGGATTCTGAGGTCATCCGGAAATTTCGTCTGGACCGACCAACCCTGCATCGACTATGTGCCATGTTGGAACCCCACCTCCGTCCTCGCAGGGTGTATCCGACAGCATTCACCCCCACGGCTAAGGTGATGGCTGCACTGCATTTTTTCGCCACTGGGTCATTCCAGCACACAGTGGGCAGTGGAGGTGGGATGTCCCAGCCCATGTTCAGCATGGTGCTGAGGGATGTACTGGCAGCCATGATGCTGTACAGGAACAGGTACATCCGATTCCCCAGGGCACGTGAGTTGGCGGCAGTGAAGGGTGCATTCTATGCCCTTGGACGGATCCCACACGTCGTTGGTGCCATTGACTGCACCCATGTTGGCCTTGTCCCACCACAGGCCACTGAGCAGCTCTTCCGCAACCGGAAGCACACGCACTCCCTGAATGTGCAAGTGGTGTGCCTTGCGGACATGGTCATCTCCCACGTGTGTGCAAAGTTCCCAGGCTCGGCCCATGACGCGCACATCATGCGAAACAGCATATTACCACGACTGATGACCAATCTGCAACAGGACCGTGGCTGGATTGTCGGTGAGTATGTGGAGTTGTGTAGCGTGCTGGCTTAAGGATGCTGTCTTCTGTCCTTTTTGAATTGCAACGGTTCTCTGTGTCCCCCACGCCCAGGTGACTCGGCTTACCCGAATGGGCCCTGGCTGCTCAGTCCATTACGAAATCCTCGGACCCCAGCAGATGACCGCTACAATGAGGCACATGGGAGGACCAGACGTGTGGTCGAGCGTACCTTTGGCCTCCTCAAGTCCAGGTTCAGATGCCTGGACCGCACCGGGGGTGCGCTGGCGTACTCCCCACAGAAGGTGTGCCAGATAGTGGTGGCTTGCTGCATGCTGCCCAATCTGGCCATTCGAAAGCAGATCCCCCTAATTGTGGATGACGGAGATCAACCAGGGCCCCAGCCTGCACACCTGGACAGCTCCAGTGAAGAGGACAGTGGAGAGGATGAAGCTGTGAATGTGCGTCAGCAGCTCATCGCCCGCTACTTCACTTGACGGTGAGTGACCATGTACGACGGCTGATGTAGCTGTAGTTGTGCAGGTGTATGTGTGCTCTGTTACTGGGGCCTTTTGTTCACTGAGTGCTGTGTGTCAATGGTCCATGTCCAGGTTGGTATGCCACTGTCAGTGGCTGTAGCATTGTGCCCTGTTGCTCTCTGAGATGTGTGTGCATTGCTTGTAGTTGGTGACAAGTACTGTGTGATGAGTGTGTGACACACTCATTGAATGTACTCTTGTTCTGTTTTTCACCCCTAGGTCCCTGCAGCCTCTCCTGTCCCATCGACATGCCACACAGCAGATGCTATTCTGCTCATGGTGGCGATTGCACATCTTGGAATAAACCCAGGACACATTAAGCCGATTGTGATCAAGGTGTATTTATTAACAGCGGTGATATGTGATTGTGTGCAAGGTGATGACAAATGTGGTGCATGCTGTGACAATGAGTTGACGGTCATGGCTGCGTGATGGTCAAGGTGTACCCATGGAGTTCTATGTCCACAGTCCAACAGACACATGCCATTCACATGGCAGTGTGGGCTAGGATCGTATTCCAAGTCAATGCAGTAGGTGGTCAAGGTGGCTGGCTGACTCACTGGCGTTTGGTGCGGGCGAAGTCCTCTCTGGACACCTGTTTCCTCTTCGGACGGCCCCTTCCACGTTTGGTAGGGGGTGTTGATGTTCCGCTGGTGGTGGTTGAGGAGTGCTCACTCGCTGTGGACGCAGGGGAACGCGATGCTGCACGAACCTGCGCCACAGCAGGTGGTGGCGGAGGTGGTGTTGCTGGCCTTGCTTGTGCCCTCCCCACCACCAGCTGGCCCATGAGGTCCGCGATTTGGGCCATGTGGGCGTCCATGGACCTCAACACCGCAAGGACCTCCCGCGTGTCGCTTGCCGACCTGGCCCATTCGCCTTGGGCCTCCTCATAGGCCCCAAGGACTCTGTCGATTGGCGGCAGGGCTTGGCTCCCAGGCACAGTTGGCGTTGGCCTGGCCCTGCTCCTCCTACCAGTACTGCTGCCACCGACCTGCCCACTAGCCACATTGCTCACCACGGTCCTCGCTGTGGCTCCCAGGGTGGACCCAGTCGGCCGGACCACCACTTGCGCTGGGGCTGGGGCCAGTGATGACGTGGTGGTGGTTGCGGCAGTGGGAGTGGCCGCAACGACCGTGGGAGTGGCCGCCACAACAGTGGTAGTGGCCGCTACGACAGTGGCAGCAGGGGGCTGTGAGTGGTCATCAGCCCTGGATGATGGGTTGGTGGGTGGGAGGGTGCCTGGGGTGCGGTTGGGCCCTGCCACACCAGATGGGCCTGCTGGGTGGTCCGTGTCCGAATAGGAGGACAGATCCTCCACATCCGTGAGTCCTTGTTGGGGGCTTGCAGGCTGGCTGGGCTGGCTGCTGTCTCCATCTCCAGCATCCAGCAGTTCGTCACCTGTGGGGGGAATGAGATATGTTATTGTGTTGCACATGACAAAGTATGTATAGGTTGTCTGACATCCACAGTTCGTGCACAGTCGTGCACAGGTTTCCCGGAGCTGTGTGTGTGGCTGTGCTATTTGTTGTTGTGTGGGCATGCCAATGGGACTGTGTGCTGTGGACATGTGGCATGGGACGGATTGGCAATGCCGATGGGTGTGTTGCTGTGCTCCTGCTTTTTGTGGCTCTGGTGTATGCGGACTCCAGACCCATCGTGGAGGTTGATTTGTACTATGCTCTTGGGGTTCAAATGTAACGCTTCGAAACGCAGGTGGCAAAATGGGGGTCAGCCCCCTGAAACGCATTTGAGATGAACTATGCTTTGGGGGTTCATATGGAACGCTTAAAAACGTAGATGGCATAATGGGGGTCAGCCCCTGAAACGCATTTGAGATGAACTATGCTTTGGGGGTTCATATGGAACGCTTAGAAACGCAGATGGCATAATGGGGGTCAGCCCCTGAAACGCATTTGAGATGAACTATGCTTTTGGGGTACATACTGTGTGCCATGGGTGCAGAACGTGACATGTGTTGTGGCAACATGACAGTGCATGGTCTGAGGTGTGTGTATGTCTGACATACCCTGCATATTTACTGTCTGTTGTGATTTCTGGCCATGTAATTGGACGCATTGTTATGAGTGAGTGATGGTTGTGTGCCACACGACGTATTGCAGATGGTCCAATTCCTTGGTGTGCGTGCTGCCCTGTGCCATGTGCATCACTGCAGTGCTCGGGGGTGTGTGGCCCATGTTATGTGTGTAGTTGCTCACAGTGTGACGTGCGCTTCATTCACTTCTGGCACATGATTTATCATGGGCATGTTTCTTTGCGTGACTACTGTATGTGGACCAGCTGTTCGGATGACATACCTTTCATGTGACTGTGGCTGACGGATGAGATGGATGGTATGTTGTATGTGCATTGTGTGTCTGTGTGTTTGATGGGTCCAGTGGTGTTCGTGTGCATTTATGTTGTTCCACGCTGTTGCGTCTAGTGTGGTATGTCTTACATGGGCGTAGTTGTGGGATGTGTGGTTGACAGGCAGTAGGGGCTACATGGACAGGACTTCGATGGTGTTGCAGTTGTGTGTGATGGGTTGCACTGTGCCTGCCGTGTGGTTCTGTAATCAGTGTGACTTGTGCATGCAGACGTGGCTCCTTGGGTGTTGCTGTGTCTGTGATGGGTCATGTGGGGTGTGACTCTGTGGTTCATGTCCGTGTGCACATTGTTCACATGGTTGTGGCAGGGAGCAGTGCTGCGTGTTCCTCTGCTACTTGACATGTCCCATGTGTTAGTCGTAATTCAGTCCTCATGCCTCCAGTCACCCCGCCCTGTCCAGTTTCCCACCTGCAGGTTGTTTTTGAGCGTGCACTGGACTGGATGCAACATGGTTATGGGCGGGGGGTGCTCCATGTTGCAGGTCTGTGGGGGTGGGGGCGGTGTTATGGGTCGTGGTGATGGCTGGACACCCACTGACACCGTTTGTCCTGGGGCGGGATGTCTACCTGTCGGCTGCCGGTGTGCACTGCAGTGGCTGCTACGTGGGTGGGGGTGGGCTGTGCTCCTCCTTGCTGTGCTGTGGGACTAGGGGCCTGGTGTGTGTTGTACTTCAGCTGTCCCCCTCCCACCCACTGCGCTTTGTGTTGCTGCTACTTACCTGTTACTTGTCGGTTAGTGCAGCTACGGCTGCCACATGGGTGTGGGGGGTGCTCCGCCTTGCTGTGCTGTAGGACTAGGGGCCTGGTGGGTGTTGTACTTCAGCTGTCCCCCTCCCACCCACTGCCTTTGTGTTGCGGCTACTTACCTGTTACTTGTCGGTTGGTGCAGCTACGGCTGCCACATGGGTGTGGGGGTGCTCCGCCTTGCTGTGCTGTAGGACTAGGGGCCTGGTGGGTGTTGTACTTCAGCTGTCCCCCCTCCCACCCACTGCCTTTGTGTTGCGGCTACTTACCTGTTACTTGTCGGTTGGTGCAGCTACGGCTGCCACATGGGTGTGGGGGTGCTCGTTGTGGCGCTTCTGGAGTACTAGGGGACCTGTTGGTAGTTACGTGGCTGGCTGGGTGTACACATGCCCCCATGGTTTTGTTAGTTGATATGTTTGGGCTGTGTGTGTGGTGGTGCCTGTTGCATGTGTGAGTGATGTGTTGTGTATTGTGTACTGGACATGGGGGTGTTTGTCCCTCGGAGCTATGGCATGGTGGTAGTGCATGTGAGTACATAGCGGTGTGCTGGTATACATTTGTTTGTACTTACCAGCCTCCACTCCCCTGGTAATCCGGTGAGGATCTCCGGATGGATGATGACTCGCACCTTCTCCTCCCACGCTTTGAAGGTCTTGTAATGCGCGGGATTCCCTCTGCCAGTCGTGGCAGCCAGCTCTCAATTTTTGCTCTCCTTCTTCTTGACCAGGCTTTTGATGTCGTTCCACCGTTTGTTTATCGCTCCTCTGTTTCTGGGTACGGTCCCGACTGCATTGACCTGGTCTACAATTCTGTTCCACATTCTTTTTCTGGTGGCTAGTGGTGTGTGCTGGACCTGGTTGCCATAGATTTGTGTGTGCACCTTGACGATCTCGTCGACCATGACCGTCAGCTCAGTGGAAGTGAACTTGGGCATTCTGTGTGATGCCATGGTGTTTGTGGTGCTGGTGCGGTGTGTGATGTGTGATGTGCAGGGGGTTTGTGGTGCCGGTGTTTGGTGGTGGTGGTGGTGGTGGGTGTGATGTGTGCGTATCTGTGGTGTGCTGCTGTCCTTGCTGTGTCACTGTGTCCTCTCCTCTCTCTCTCTGCTTTGCAATGTTGCAAGGGGTTGTGGTCTGTGGAGGGGCTGTTTTTGTACTTACCTGTTTGGGTGTGTCCTGATGGTCTGTTGTTTTCAGGTGTGTTGTGGCTGGTGTTCTGGGCTTTGTGGTTTATTTGTTTGTCCAGGGGTGGTGTGTTTTCGGGATGTGTACTTTGTCTGTGTATTTGTGCGTGGGTTGCTGTGTGGACTTGTTTGCCATGTTGTGTGTGTTTGTTTGAGTCCGGGGCTGTTTCTGTGCAGGGACGTGGCCGCCATGGCTTCTGCCGTGTCCATTTTCTTCAGTGTTGTTTCCGCTGGCGGGCGGTGTATTTGTTGTTTTTCCGCGCTCATGTCGGTGCGATCGTAATTTCACGTGCGGTGTCTCGACCGTGAGGGCGGGCGGTTTTGTGTTGTCGTGCGTCTTCCGTCCGTGGCGGGCGGTTTGACTCCGACTCGGGCATGGGCGGGCGTTATTTTGTGTGTTTTTACCGCCGCTGGCGATTTTCGGTTCGAGGCATCATAATTGCTGGGTCGGTATTCAGAAGGTGTAGGCGGGCAGATTTTTGCCGCTTTCATGGGTGGCGGATTTTTTTACGCCCGGTATCGTAATGGGCCTTATAGTTGTTTAAAATATTGATGTTTTAATTAGTGTTATGTATTTTAGTATGTATTTTAAAAGTATGTGATCTATTTTGTTGAATAAGAATTTGTTTTGTTTTTTAATTTATGTGTTAAATTTTTAGTAGTTATTAATTTTATCTTAATTAAATTTTGTGTTTTTAGGTTCTGTAGCGAGTTGTGGGTTTATAGGGGAATGGGGTGGGAAGTAATTTAATTATAATAAATTAATGATTATTTTTTATGTATTAGTATTTATTTAATTTAGATTTTACAGTGTTAATTGTGGGAATTAATTTATTATTAATTATTGATTAATTGGCTGTTAATTATTATTAATTAATTGGCTATTATGTTAATTGTGTCATTTTTTTGGAGCGGGTTATGGGTTTATAGGGGAATAGGGTGGGTAGTAATTTAATTATAATAAATGTATTAATATTTGTATTTTATTAATATATATTTAATTTATATTTTATAGTGTTAATTGTGGTAGTTATTTTTTTATTAAATATTTATTAATTGGTTGTTAATTATTATTAATTAATTAATTTGTAATTAATTATGTTAATTGTGTCATTTGTTTAGTAGTGGGTGGTGGGGTGTATAGGAGAATAGGGTGTGAAGTAATTTATTTATAATCAATTAATAATTGTTAATTAATGCTAATCATTTAATTCAAATTAAAATATGGCAATTGTGTAATTAATGTTTGATGTAAGTTGTGGGGTTTAGAGTGGTAAAGGGTGGGAAGTAAATTATTTTAAATTAATTAATAAGTTATTCATTTATTAATGTAAAATTAGTTATGGAAATTGTGTAATGATTTTTAGGTGTGGTTTGTGGTGTTTATTGGGGTAGAGGGTGGAAAGTAATTTATGGTTAATTAATTAATAATTAGTTGATTATTAATATTAATGTATCAATTGATAAATATTTATGGTTAGTGTTTATTGTTATTTTGTGGGTGTGTTTTGTTTTTATAGGGGTAACGTTTGGGGAGTAAATTAATTTGTATTTGTTTTAAAATTTTTTAAATTAATAATATTTGTTCAATTGATAATTAATTATGTTAATTATGGAGGTACATTTTTTTTAAATTTAAATGTGGGTTGTGAATTGTGTGGTGTTTTAAGGTAGGAAATAAAAAATATTACATCTATGTAATAAATGTTTTTGTTTATAAAAAAAATTCTATTAAAAAATAGTTTTTTGTTTTTAAATTATTTTTGAATTTTTTTAAATAATATTTCTAGGTATTTGTTATATATTTTTGACATTCTAATCTGTTTCTATCGTTTGTAATATTTAAAACATTTATATATGTTTTATTTTTTTTGTTTTTTAAAATCTTTTTTGTTGTTAATTTGTTTGCTTTTAATTTTGAACTGACTCCAGTGGAAATATTATTTTTTTACCCTCCGCTATCCAACATTTTTCCTACTGTTGCACAAACTGGAGTGGGAAAAGTAATTTTCACCCCTCTGCTATCCAACACTTTTCCTACTGTTGCACTCACTGGAGTGGGAATAGTAATTTTTACCTCTCCGCTATCCAACACTTTCCCTACTGTTGCACCCACTGGAGTGGGAATAGTTATTTTTACCCATCCACTATCCAACACCTTCCCTACTGTTGCACCCACTGGAGTGGAAATAGTAATTTTTACCTCTCCGGTATCCAACACTTTCCCTACTGTTGCACCCACTGGAGTGGGAATAGTAATTTTTACCCCTCCGCTATCCAACACTTTCCCTACTGTCGCACTCACTGGAGTGGGAATAGTAATTTTTACCCCTCCGCTATCCAACACTTTCCCTACTGTTGCACTCAATGGAGTGCAAAATGTAATTTTAAAGACTATTAAATATTTTAATGTTTTAATTTATAATATAATGTTTTTTTTATTAGATTTTATGTTATAAGTGTAGGTAAATATATTTATATAGTTATTTGTAAATTTTTATATATTTATAAAATTATAAAATAAATAAAAAATAATAGTTTATTTGTTTTAAAGGAAATATATATATATATATTACATTTTATATATTTATGTTTAAATATTTTTTTAATTAAATGTATTTTATTATATTTGTTAAAATGTATATTAGATCTAAATAATTTTTTTAAAGTTAATTTTAATATTTAATATATTTAATATTAATTTGAATTTAAATAAAAAATGTATATTTGGTACATCTATATTTTTTACATCGATATTTTTGTTTTGATATTTTTGTACTTACACTTTTAAATATAGGATGTCAATATTTTTGACATCAATATTTTTGCATCGATATTTGTATATGGGGATATTTTGGGAGTCGATATTCTATCAGTGAACCACACAAAAGTCTTCCAACAACCTTGCACCTGCACCTGGACTCTGCCATCTGTGATTCTACTCTGCCAAGTGGTGCCGCCCCAGTCCTGGACCCTTGAAGGTGGGCTTAGGGTGCTCTGCTAGCCTCTGTGGATCCAGCAGAATCGATCCATATCTGCTGCAAGGCGCAACCCTGAGCAGAACCGATACAACGCCACTGCTGCATGGATTGGACTTGTCACAAAGACCTGCATCACCTCTGCAGCTTGCAACCTCTTTAACACCGCCACTGTACAATGTAGCTTCGGTGCAGGCCTTTCCATCCCTCATCGACAGCAGCTTCACCGACAAAGCCAGACTCAGCATCGAGCCTTGCAGCTCCCCAGAACCGACGCATCGCTTCAACTGCACAATGCATCCTCGACGTCAGACTGTACATTGCAAGCACTCGTCGACGAGATCCTCAACGACTGTTAGACTTGGCATCCTTGGCGTGGTTTCCCCTGACTTGTATTTTTGAAGCTGTGCTGGATTTCGTTTTTGTCGGATTAGATGCTTTGGGCACTTTGCCACTGCTGATCATTGTCAAAGTGCAAGTGCTCCATGTATAAATTACTATTGTGATTGGTTATCCAGGATTGGCAAATTTGTTTTACTGGTAAGCCCCTAGTAAAGTGCACTGAGTGTGCCAGGGCCTGTAAATCAACTGCTACTAGTGGGCCTGCAGCACTGATTGTGCCACCCACATGAGTAGCCCTGAAAAGGTATCTCAGCCCTGCCACTGCAGTGTTTGCGTGCAGTCTTAAATTGCCATGTCGACCTGGCAAGTGCACCTACTTGCCGGGCCCTAACCTTCCCTTTTCTCACATGTAAGGCACCCCTTAGGTAGGTCCAAAGTACCCCCATGGGCACGGTGCAGTGTATGTAAAAGGTGGGCCATGTACTGATGTGTTTTACATGTCCTAGTAGTGAAATATTGCCTATTTTGTTTTTCACTATTTAAAGGCTATATGTCTCATAGGCTATCATGGGAGTTACTTTGTAACATCTTACAAGTATAACTTTCCCCTTGGGACAAGTTAGAAAAGTGGAGTTTAGGCTCTCTGAACTCAGAATTTAATACCACATCTTTTTAGGAAGATAGTTTTTAAATTGTGTGTTTGAAAATGCCACTTTTAAAAATGAAAGACACACAGATGATGGACGGAATGCAGAGCAAATCAAGCATTCTCCCCCAGTCAATAGGTCTGGGTTAAATCCATTGTTCTTTTGCTCACCATGCCACCCCAGTTTAGACCCAGCCATATGCAAATCAGTCTTGACCCTGTGCCTCATGGGAACAGTCCAGACCGAACTGCCAAGCTAAGTCCTCCCTGGACTTGAAACAAGCATCCTGGTACCGGTTTCGGGGCATCACGCCTCATCAGCCAGGCTAGCTTGAATCCAGTGGCACAGTGAGCCCGGGACCCACGTCTGGGCATACCCGGTGCACTTAGGACGAGAAAGCAAAAGACACACAGATAATGGATGGAATGCAGAGCAAGTCAATAGATCTTGGTTAAATTCATTGTTCTTTTGCTCACCATGCCTCCCCAGTTTAGATCCAGCCATATCAAATCTGTCTTGACCCTGTGTCTCATGGGAACAGTCCCGACCCAACTGCCAATCCAGGTCTTCCCTGGACCGGAAACATGCATCCTGGGACCGGTTTCAGGGCATCACCCCTCATCAACCAGGCTAGCTTGAATCCAGTGGCACAGTGAGCCCGGGACTCATGTCTGGGCATACCCGGCGCACTTAGGGTGAGAAAGCAAAAGACACACAGATGATGGACGGAATGCAGAGCAAATCAAACATTCTCCCCCTGTCAATAGATCTGAGTTAAATCGATTGTTCTTTTGCTCACCATGCGACCCCAATTTAGACCCAGCCATATGCAAATCAGTCTTGACCCTGTGCCTCATGGGAACAGTCCAGACCGAACTGGCACGCCAGGTCCTCCCTGGTCCGGAAACACGCATCCTGGGACCGGTTTCAGGGCATCACCCCTCATCAGCCAGGCTAGCTTGAATCCAGTGGCACAGTGAGTCCGGGACCCACGTCTGGGCATACCCGGCGCACTTAGGGCGAGAAAGCTAAAGACACACAGATGATGGACGGAATGCAGAGCAAATCAAACATTCTTCCCCAGTCAATGGATCTGGGTTAAATTCATTGTTCTAATATTTTTCAGAGTGTTTTCTTTCAAGATGTTTTCTGAGCAATAGGACTCATGTAACAATATCTGTGAACACTGATATTAAGGTAACAATTTCTACATCATGTGTGGTGACCAATGTAATGCCGATATCAAAGTATGAATTTCTGCATCATGATCTGTAGGTATTTTCTTATTTAACCATTCTTTGAGCCTCTGCTGGTTTGTGTATTGACTGTCTGGTTTTGGAGTAACAGGGGCTGGGGATGTGCATTCTCTGTAGATAGCCACAAGGGGGGTAGAGATGTGTCCTGCCTTTCCTGGGTGACTCAGAGCTGAGCTGAATAGACCCTGACTGCAATTTGAGTGGTGGGAGGTGTTTCACCTACACCTGAATAGGCAGTGTCTCCTTTGCACAATGCTGTCTCCACCTCCTGTAGTGATGCTGCACTAGAGAGGACAGAACAGGTTTGGACTGGGCTCAGAGACCCTTGCCACAAAGAGAACAAAGAAAAAATGGGGTATAAGTAGAGGACTTTAAACCCCAAAGAGATAGATCACTTCTGGACTCAAGAGGAACCTTTGCTAAGGAGAAGAGCTGGAGAGTTGTGAGGAGTACTGCACCTTTGCTGTGAGCTGTGTGGGGTTGGCCTGCAGTTGCTGCTTCTGCCAAGGAAAGAACAAAGACTGGAACTCTGCTGAGAAACCTGCTTGAAGAAGAGTCTCCAAGGACTTGTGTGTGCTGGTCTCCTGTTCTGAAGCCTCAGGGACACAAAGACTTCACCGCCAGATCCCCTGAACTCCATTGTTGGGAGTTGTAACCTGCCAGTAGGTGCCTATTCCTGTGTTTGGCTTGTGGAGGTTGTTCCTACTGTTGGGATCTGGAGGCAACTTAAAAGAAGCAAGGAAAGCAATCTCCAATGCCATCAGCGATGCCGCCTGACTACGTGCACGCTTTCCAAAGCCTATTTTTAGAACGCTGAGTCACTCGCAGCCCTCTACTCGAGCAGACCAGCTGGATTCCCCCGGGCTGTGCGAAGATGATTCATTGAGACGCTGTGGGCGATTTTTCTCACCCATTGATTGAAGGTAAACTGCTGTTACCAAGCCGCAATTCTATTGCGGACCTTTAAATCCATAACTAGGGGCGGCACTTTTACTGTGCATCACCCATGATCAGTTGCTCCCCCCATCCCTCCTTTCTGTCTTGAGGAAGACCCGTTCGCAGAGGATACAAACTGCCCTCATTGCACTAGGGTCGAAACGTCGACACTCTCCCCTGTTCGGGGCCTGTACTGTATACTATCCCAGCCCTACTTGCTTACAGACGAACGTTGTTTGCTAACTTTTGAGAAAGAACATAAAGAATAACTATGAATTAACCATTGGACAGGCTCCTAATGTAGAACTGGTGCAATCATGAATCACGACCAGTTTTGCTTATGAGATTGTAATGTAAATAATGATGAATCATTGTCTTGCTTGATTGGATCCCCTCTTGTTTATTCTATCTTACTTCACGAGCACTTTCTTTCTTCACATTTTTCCTTGGAGCAACCACCCCTTTATCTTGAACATTGAATATGATAATATGTTATGAAAAGTGACCGAATAAAATACGAGTCACCAAAAAAGCAATAGTGTGTGCCTTCTTTGAATTTTGAGGATATATTTGAATGCTCTTTAAATAAGTTAATGGTACATTATTGATTTAAACTATATATGTACCTCATGCTGTTTATGATTGTTTCAGACAACTAAAATTTAACATAAGTCTAGGACCATTGTTTTTCTATACCAATTATTACCCAGGTCCATTGACTTCTATGGGTTACCCCATTATATCTTAATGGTGATGCTGAGACCTGCACTGAGGCCAGAGGCACCGCTCATGAAGTGCATGACTCACCGCCCCGCCTGCACCGCAGCTCCGACGCCCTTCGACGGCTGCCGTTATTGGCCTTCCCGACATCAGAGCTCACACCAATGCCATCTCTGCCAGCACCTGCATCCCGTCTTCGACTTCGCATCGTCTCACCGGAACTGATGCCTCACCGCCAATGCAACAAACTTCCCCTGTCCTGGACTCGACACGTCGCCTCCTCGTGGACACGACACCTCCCCTCCCCCGTGGCAGCCAGGGAGCCGGCCTCGACCTTGGCACCAATGCCTCATCTCCATGACGCAGTGCATTGCCCAAAGTATTCGCTCCAAAGTACTGTTGTTTAGCGGTACAGGTGACTCCGTGCCCGACTCCACGCACCTCGGTGGTGCTGTACTTTGGATTATTGGCTGTCATGACACCGTAATAGCCCAAGGTTGAACTATCTGTTTGCTACAAGTTCTATGTTTGAAGTAACTGCTCTAAAGTTGTATTTTACTACATGTACGTTGGATTCTTGTTGTTTTGGTCTTCTTTGGTTTAGATAAAGATACTTTATTTTTCTAAATTGGTGTGGTTTTCAATTGTGTGTATTTTGAGTACAAATACTTTACACATTGACTTTGGGATAAGCCTGTCTGCTCGTGCCAAGCTACTAAAGGGGTGAGCAGGGGTTATCTAAAGTGTCTATCCCCCTTACTCTGACTAGAAGCAAGGGTCCCTACTTGGGCAAAGGTTCTGCCAACTGGAGACCCCCAGTTCCAACAACGATGATGCAAGACCTTGCATTGCAGCCTCACTGTGCTTCAGAACTAACACGTCGCTACGACTGCACAACGCATCTTCGTCATGGATCCTTGGAACACTTTGCAAACCAGGATTCAAGGTACTAGTTGAGCAGGCCTAACTGGGTCCTTGCAGCCAACCCGCGCTCCATCATGGTTGGCCTAAACTTGTGACTTTGGCCTTGTCCGGTGCGACCAGATATCCACAGTTGGCACTTTATTCTTTTTGTCTCTATTTTATTGAAATATTTTAAATTGCATATCTCCGGTTTTACTAATTGGATTTTTCTCTTTTTGGTCTTGTTTTATATGTGCTTTTCACTTTATTACTGGCTAAAGTGTCGCACAAATACTTTACACAATGCCTCTAAGTTAAGCCTGATTGCTCTGTGCCACGCAACTAGAGGGTTGAGCACAGGTTAATTTAGGGTAGGCTTGTGCCTCACCCTGACAAGGATTGTGGTTGTTGCTTAACCAAGGCGCACACTCCATTCAACCAACAACCCAATTTCTTACAACTGGTCATCATTTAGTTGCTTGTTACAGTATTTGGTTGTTAAATTAGTACTGGTGAGGTGACATATTTTCCCAGACAGTGTTATCATGTGTAAAAATTACATTACGCCAATTGGTTCCAGTGGCCCTAGATATACTGTGTTTACTGTCATGCAATGAGTCATTTTTAGCACAAGTGTGACAAAACATATCAGTGCACAACCGATTTTAAATAAAGCAGTCTGTAACTTTTTGACATGTATTATTGCTTTGTGCAAATCTTAGTAAATCGTGGCCTCTATAAACAGAGCAGTGATAAAATCTGGTGAAATTGAGATTACTGGATTGCATATAATAAATATTTTATCAGTTTTCTATCATTCAGAAATTGGTGCATTCTGCAAAAGCTGCCATTTGATCAAAATAATGAAGTTGTGGAAGCATCAAACTGTTAAACAAGGAACATATTACAGATATGTCAGTTATTTCGTGGGATATGCTATTTGGCAAGTAAATTTACAAGTCCCTAGCCAACGTCACTGGAATAAAATTCAGTCTCTATTCACCAAGAAAAAATGACACCAGCTGTCATAAAACCCCATCTCAAATAAGGAAGAAACATGCAGAGAACGGTGGCAAGCGACATCAGAGAGGCAATTGCAACCGTGCCCTATGGCAGGCTCAGGAAATGTAGTCAAACTAATCTAGCTTTTTGTTTAGCTGTCTTCGAATATTCTGTTTGAATGAAAAACAGTCCGAAAGCCACGTGGCTACTAGAAACAGACGGACAACTGCGGCCTTCACAAGCAGGACTCTAATGCCCATTAATTTATCTAAAATCCTTCTCTTGCACCCATATTCAATTTCAGTTCAGTATATTGATCATGTAGAAGGTTCTTTGTGAACATGACAACTCATGTATTTCTATCGCCTGTATATCATCTGGGCTGATCCATGACCAGGTTCAAGTAGGCTTGCTATTGCTGCAGTCCTGTGACCTGAAATTCTCCACTGCACTCATGCTTGCATTTAATGGAGAGCGAACTAGGGCACATCTCCTACCAGAGCACTGCATTCGATGGTCAGCTCACGGCAGGTGTAACCAATCCAACTGCAAGACAAAACAAACGTTTACAAATGGCTTGGATGAAACATTCTGATTTATTATTTATTTATTTGAAAGTTTTGTATAGCGCGAACAAGACCCTAACGGGTATCAGAGCGCTTTACAGGGTTGGTGTAAGTAAACAGAAAACAAAAACAAGTAGAGAGAATGTAGGAGATACTAATACAAAATATTACTAAAACAACCTAGCAGATATATTACAGGTACATATAAGTAGTTCAAGTAAATTTAGCCATGAGAATAGCCTTCACTTCTTTTTGAAGAATGCAGTAGAAGGGTTCTGTCTCGTTTCAGGGGGCAAAGCATTCCAAATCCTGGGAGCCATTCCTGAGAAGGACGGGTTGTATGTTTTTTTCTTGGCAAAGCGTTGTGGTTTCAGTAGGAGATTTCTGGAGCTCTTGGTGAATCTATTACCACAGGATAGTACTAATTTCTGAGCTAGATAACTCAGAGTTTTGTGATGAAGTGCTTTGTGCATCATGCAAGCGATTTTCAGATGAATTCTAGCCTCGAAAGGTAGCCAGTTGAGGGCTCGAAGGTCAGGGGAGATGTGACTGTTTTTTTTGGAACCAGTGATGAGTCTGGCAGCAGTGTTGATTGCAGCTCTTAAAGGGGCCGTCGTCGCTCTGGGAAGGCCGCTGAGAGTGACACTCCCATATTCCACTCTGGGGATTACTAGAGCTTGCACTGCATGCCTGAAATCATTTGCGGGCAGGAATGGTTTCATTTTTCTCAAGGTGTTCATTTGAAGATTTGCTCCTTTTGTAGTGGCGCTGATGTGTTTCTGCATGTTTAGGTTTCTGTCCAGGGTCACTCCCAGTGATTTCGCTGAGTCGATAATGAGAGGTTGACATTTGAGTGCTGTTAGGTGGTTCATCCAATCGAGGATGGTGGTCGATTGGTTGGGGGAGCGATTAAGAGGAATTCAGTTTTGAGGGTGTTTAGTTTCAGATGGTTTTCGGCTAACCAGGTCTGCATTTTTGAAGCGTTGAGTTGAGAGATTTGATATCCTCAAGTGAGTGGATTTTAATGTAGAGTTGAGTGTCATCCGCGTACATGTGATAACGTACATTGGATGAGCTGAGGAGATCGGTGAGTGGTTCCATGAAAAGGTTAAAAAGTGTAGGGGAAAGGCATGATCCCTGTGGTACTCTTAAAGTGACTGGGACGGTCTTGGATAGTGATTGATCGACCTTGAATCTTTGTGATCTATTTTGGAGGAAAGAGGTGAACCAGTTTAGAACAGATCCAGATAGACCCATTCTGTATTTCAGGAGATCAATCAAAGTGTTGTGTTTGACGGTGTCAAAGGCCGAGGATAAGTCCAGCAAGATTAGTAAACAGGCATCGTTTTGGTCAAGGATTTTTAATGCGTCATCTATTATGTGGGTCATGGCTGATTCAGTGCTGTGACCAGCACGGAAGCCGGATTGGTATTGGTTAAGCAGGTTGAATTGGTGTATGTGTTTGCCAAGCTGCATGTGGACACATTTTTCTAAGAGTTTGGCCAATGTGGGGATGTTGGATATTGGGCGATAATTATTCAAGTCTGCTGGGTCCGCTGATGGCTTCTTTAAGATAGGGGATACCTGCCCTGCTTTAAGGGCTTCTGGGATGATTCCTTGAAGGAGAGAGGTGTTTATAATCTTGGTCCAGAGCGGCAATGGCAGTGGAATGAAGTCTTTTATGTGGTTTGCGAGGAGCGGGTCTGTGAAGTGACTGGAGGGATTCAGGGCCGTGAGCGTTTTTAAAATAGATTCTTCACTGTAGGTGTAGAAGGATGACCAAGATGCGTTGTTTTTGAGGTCGAACTTTGCGGGACGCATCAGTGGTGCAGCAGGCGAGGGCACTGAAGTGTCCAAGTGTGGGTTGGTAAGGGATATTAGGTCATTGCGCAGGTCCGTCTTAATGTTTTCTGTCTTTATTGTAAAGAAGGAGGCAAATTCCTCGCAGTTGGGTAGTGTGTCTGGGATAGCTTGGGGGCGGTGAGGTACCTCCTTAGATTGTGATTTGATTAGTTCGAAAAGCTTTTTGGGACGGTTCTTGGATTGGTCTAATTGCTTAGTAAAGAAGTCTACTTTTGATTGTCTGATCTTTCTGTAGTAGGAGTTTCTCGTGCTCCTTAGTAGCTTGAGGTGATCCGAAGATGGTGTCGCTCTCCATCTACGTTCGATTAGTCTTAGGGAACGCCTGTCTTCGTTTAGCCTGCCGTCATACCAGGGTTTTGAGTCTTTTATTGCACACCATTTGAAAGAATTTTTTTTTGCCATTTTAACAGGGAAACTGGGACTTTGTAGCAAGATTTGCACCTCCTAACAAGTGGGAAAATGACATTGTGCTAGTTGTCAGTTGCAGAAAGGACATTTTACATGGGTCGGTTGGTCCAAATATCAGTATGGAATAACAACAGTACAAGCGCAATCGGGGCAATCTGGAAATGCTGTGACAAACTGCAAAGAAGCCGAATTCAATCCTAAATACGCAAGGATATCAGATGTCGTTTCCAGTGAGAGCTGGCAAAAGGACTAGTTGCATTAAAGAGATTCAAAACAATGGCAGTAGTGATCCTTCAAACTGCACCGGTCAATATCCCAAAATTCCTACGTATCTTGTGCCTACTCCTAGAGTTTCAAGTGCAGTGGCGGTCGCCACAAACAAAGAGTGGTGGGCGGGAGAAGGGAACGCGGGAGGGGGAGCGCAGGAGGCGTTCGAAATAATATATATATTTTTTTAATTACTTACCTTTAGACACCTGCCGCCTCCAGTAACGCGTCGTGCTGCCTCTCCTCCTCCTGGTCCCAGCAGCCGCTGGGACAGACTCCCATCCAATCCCCATGCTGCAGAGCAGCATGGGGATTGGCCTGAGCGGGCTAGAAAGATGCTCCGCTCAGTCCAGGCTGGAGAAACCGAAAGTGCGCAGAGCCGGCAAATGCAAAATAAATTGATGCAAGAATTATTTTTTATTTTTTATTTGCTGGCTGTGAGCCAGGTAGTGGAGCGACGCTCCTCCGTCATTGCAGAGGAGCCGCCACTGTTCAACTGCCCGCAAAACTCAACAATATATCAAAAACTCTTTTTGGTAGGAGGGCAACATACTGTCTGTCAGTTCATTCATATATCCATGATTTTTTGTATATAGCTGTAATCACTTTAGATCCAAAATTCATAAGCAAAGTCTCTCCTTTTGTTGAGAATTATTCTCCAGGCATTGTAATTTTTTTAAATGTTCTTTATTTCAAACTAGTTTTTAATCATTATTTGCAGACCCAGCCAACGCATTTAATCGCTTATAGGGTCTTCATCAGGGAAAAAAAACTTTTTCATAATTCATTCCTGTAATTTCATCCATTCACTTCTAATCAATTTCAATCCATTAAAAACACCTAAAAATTAACGTATTGGGCAAATGCAAGTTCCTGCTTCCTATTTGAATCGGATTAAGAATTAATATTCTTTAATCCTGATGAAGTCCCTATAATGGATGAAACACGGTGGCTGTGTCTGCCAAAAAAGTATTGAAAACTGGTTTGAAATAAAGAACATTTTGAAAAAATTCCAACGCTTGGAGAATAATTCCCAACAGAAGGACAGACTTTGCTTATGAATTTTGGATCTAAAGTGATTACAGCTATATACAAAAAAATCATGGCTACATGAATGAACTGACAGATAGTATGTTGCCCTCCTATTTAAAAGAGTTTCTAGTTGCATTAAATATTAACTGTTGACTTCTGCTGTGATCTGTAGGTCAAAAGATGGGAATCCTGGGAGGGCAGAATCAGCTTTCCATTCTCCCGAGGTCGGTAACTCGAGTCCTGTACCTCGGGTAATAGTGCCAACTGTTCTATATAGTGCATAGAAAAAGCAGGCATGCGGCATGAAGCGCTACATGGAATAAGTGATACTATTAGAGCGGACACGACGCAAGAGCACTGGAGAGGTATTTTCGCCTCAACAGCATTTACTTCATCCTGGACGTGCTCTTATTTCAAACGTCTTGTTATACGCTGCTCATAAGAAAGATGATTGCTTTCCATCAATTTTAGCAACTGCAATCATTCCTGAGCCCGGCAGAGCACAAAGCCCGCCAGATTCTGCCCCATAACAGAGCCGAGTGCCTTAGACACGTCTAAATGGTGCGAACAGGTGCCCGGCCCAGTGTTCCTGCACCAGCCTGCTGCCGCCGCCGGGATGCCGCGGCTCCCCCTGCTCGGAAGGGTCTCGGCGGGGAGCGAGTGGGTGGGCAGGGGAATCCTCTGGCGTCTGCTATCAGCCTGGCTGCGGATGATGTGCGGATGATGTGTATTTTCTGTCTCAGCGCTCCGCGAGAAGACGGGATCCGCTCAGACAGGGTTGTAAAACCCTCCCCCAGAGACTGGACAGGGAGCGGAGGAGGAGGGGGGCAGAGGGGTGTATAAACGCAGGGAGGGGGAAATGAGAATGAGTGGAGGAGGAAGAGGGAGGAGGAGGCATTTCATTTTACATCACCCATCTCAGAACGGCGACGGAGACACGCAGGCACTGCCTCTGTAGTACCTTTGGCTGCGCCTCCCCGCGCTGCCCTCTGCCTCCGCGCGCCTGGTACATCTGAGAGGATAAAACACTCTGCCGTCAAGTGAAGCACAAAATGCCCCCCTCTCCACCATCCCGGCCACTACACCCGTAAGCACAGCGCCAGCATCTCAGCCCTGCTGCCAACAAATTCAGAATCAAAGGAGTCACCCAAGGTGGAAAGAAAGAGGGGAGACCTCCGCTCCTCAACAGAGAATCAAAGCAAAAACAACTTCTGAGCCAAAACAAAGCACCCACGAACTTGCACAGGTGCTTCTTACAGCGTCTCCCGCGGGCTCCGGGAGGGGAGTGCAGAGGCGGGTAAGGAGCGATGCATATTCCTTCTTGTGTCCGTGTGCAGGTGTGAATGTATGTGGGCTGGAAAGAGGACGGGCTATTTGGGTGGCGTGTGGGCTTGTGGTGCTGCAGGCTGGCGGTTAGGGGTCGTAATACACCCCCACAAGTGTCACGTAAAGCTGATTTGTCGGTGTTGTCTCGTTTGAAAAGGGGCCAAGCGGCACTTTACTGGCAAATAGCAGACCAAGATATAATGAAAACCTGCACAAAGAAATATGGCATGAGACGTAAGGGTGGGCTGGTGTTTCCCTAACTTCACCTAGAAATGTGGTCTCCATTTGAAAATAAAGGCTTTGTTCGCCGGAACACTTATTCTCTGGGTTTCATGCAAGTGCACAGAAAAGTTGTAAACAATGGCTTTGCCAAGCGGAAATTGGACTCCTTTGTAGCCAAAGTTCAGCGTTGATGAATTTAGACACCATGAAAAAGAGGAATTCGTAATTAAAAAGGAACGAAAACTCATTTCTTGGGGTCAGCAAATAGAATTTGGTTTCTCCAAACCCGAAGATGCAATTATTTCGCATTTTCTAACGATAACGATAAAAACTTGCATAGCAAAAAGAAAAGCTGTAAACTATAAGGTCATTCAAACATGTATTAATTAGAAGCAATGCACGTGTGCGTGTGTTAATGAGAGCTATGCGTAGGTATGGGGAATCTGCATACATGTATGTATATTATATGGGTGTGTATAGCTATATTTGTCTATATATCTCTCAATACTTTGTCTCTATATCTCTCAATACTTTGTCTCTATATACATACATACGTGATTCAAATGTATAGTAATATATACATTTTGAGCAATTCATACACATATATCCAGGTGCAAATATTCATAAGTATGCATATTAATTTTTTGTGATGCATATTCATTTATATGAATGCGCATGCATACAAATGAATACAGGTGCATACACCTGGACGCGTCAGAACCGCTGACATGCTTCTGTGTTTATGTGTGTGTGCGCGCGCGCGCGCGCGCGTGTGTGGTGCAAATGGATAAACTGGTTTATTTTCCGTTCTGGCAATGTTGCCACTTTTCTGAAATATTCTTTTGACACCTGATTGTCCATGGTTTTGTTAAGCTGCTGAAAGTAGCAAATACAGTGTTTTATACCGCCTCTTTCTGAGAGGTGTTCGCGTGCCTAAAAAAAGCCAATATTTGGGCTCTCTCCAGTGCTGGCTGAGAAAAGAGCGCTCCAAGCAGCTTGGCTAGGATGTGGGCTCCGTCAGCTGGAGTCACTTGTGCATGGAGCAGTCTGGTGGCATTTCATATCGCTGCCTGTGTTGCTGCTTACACTTGCTTGAAAGTCTACTGCAGTGGAGAGAAACGCGCAGCTTCTGCTGAGAGAGAGAATGTCTCGGCAGCCGCTGCGCCTCCTCCACGGATGCGGCTTCACTGTACCACGCACACTTCTGCAGTAAGTTCCCTCCTTCCAAGACACGATGGCAGCACAGTTCCGGGATACTGTGATGCTAGCAGTGCCTTAGAACACCTGTGATGCCAGCAGTGCCCTTTAGAACGCCTGAAAGTGTGCACTTCGTGACCGCATCGTGTGATTGGCAACGCAGTCTGGCTGCCTGCCTGTGCCGAGCGCGGGAGTGTTTCGGTGCCGAGAGCTGCATGGCTGTCGAGCCTGCTCACAGGGTCGGAGAGGGCATCGATCGGGGGCTGTGCCCAAGGGTGGCCGCTCTCAGGGCGAGCGGTGGGATGATGGAACACGCGGGGGGCGGTGGGAGGCCCGTAGTGTCCAGGCTCCAGAGAGAGAGGTAAACGCTGCTGTGTGAGGCGGAGACATGTGAGACAGGGTGACACACAAAGCCGCCAGCTCCAATCTCGGGCAGGGCAGGCAGGGCACGGCAGGCTTTGTGATAAAAGGCACATGCTTGTAATTGGTCTTCGGCTGGGAGGGGAAGTGGCGCGAGCCTCTTTGGATCTCAGCTTTTAATCGTTTTTTTCGACCTTTTACCAAGCTGGGGGCAAGAGAGGTCCGCCACGGACCCCTTTCAGAGTATTTATCACACTCACTGCGAGGGGCTGGGGTGCACAGTTCGTATTCGTATCTGCCCTTCCGGAGGTGGGGGCTGGGTGTTACTATCGTTTATTACACATACCTGTGAATGAGAAACCGCTCTGCTAAACCAGATATTTATTTAATTACATTAATTGCATCCAACTCTTTATCTAAATTGCGCTATGGTCACATACAATAACGGTCCCTCTGCATGTTTGGATCAGAGACCCATATAAAACCCCCACTCCTGCAGTGTGTAAGTCCAGCTGCCCTACAGAGCACTGACTGGGTCTATCTCGACGACAGGCAAAGGTCTTCAGCAGTCTTTCGGGTGTTCCGATTGGAGGCGACTGATTCGAATCATGGTGGCTAGAGATATCCTGTCCCTGTCGTAACCCCGACCCTAACCCTCCCCCCCCCCACCCCCACCGCCACCACTTTTGGTCTTGCTCTGCATGCGAAAGACTGCAGCGTGAAGTTGCACGAAGCTGTGCTGTGTTCTCCAGTCACAGCACTGATCTGCAGTAGACGGGAAAGAAAAGCTGGTTTTATTTCTAGCTCTTTCAGAGTTTACGGAAGATACCTCTATTTTAATCCGAGTTACTTCAGGAGAATTGCTTATGATAAGAAATAATAGGGTCAGAGCTCCACGCCCCAATGCAAATCTCCCCCTGGGCATCATTTAGGGGTCAGCAGGGTCGCAGCTGCTACCTTGCAGCACTACACTTGTTACCCTTGATCCCAGGGGCCATAAAGGCAGCAGCAGGAGTAAGCTCAACAGGGCTCTTGCGAACCCTGAGACTCCGTACACTTTCCACCCCTCGCCCTTTTTAGCCCTTTGCCTGCAAATAAGAGGCTGTAAAGAGCCTAAAGGCGGAATAGGGTTCCAGTCCTGTGATGTCATCAGGGGCAAAGGGCAGAGACGGCCTTTGCTCGCATATCGCCAGGGTGGGAAGAATTCCGCACCCTCGCAGTTGCTAATGAATAAACAGGCAGGTGGCAGTCCCTTTGTGTTGTCAGGCCAGTCCCGGGATGGTTAGATCATGACAGTGACTGACTGGCCTCTCTGAACACAAACATCTTCACTCCTCCCCAGCTCACCTGAACTACTCTCGACTTCGCTTCATCATGCTGGTGCCCGATTGTTGAGGGAAAGAAGAGGGTTTATTGGTAAATGACGGCAGGGGGAAAAGGGAGATGGGAGGAGACGGAAGGGGGCTGGTGGGTAATAAAAACGGCATCTCCAGCATGTAAAGAATATTTTACAGCAGATAAAATGTAGAAACCCCCTCCAGGAGTCGAGTTGCCCCTCCCCTCCCTTGCTTTAAAACAACTGCGCCCCCCCCCCGTGTCCCTCAAATCAAGCCACTGACTGTGCTTTGGTGCCAAAAAAGGTTGCAGTTTATTCAACAATTCAACATAACATGTTTATACTTTTGCAAACTTCATGTTCAACCTATTCTTAATCTTTCTTGGGAATATACTTCATTTTACTTGCAGCCCTTTTTGTCGCTGCGGGGACCCAGCCTCCTCAAGTTCCGGGATGGGCCACCTGTCTGGGCCTCTGTTTCCCGGGTCAAGGCTTCAACTTGCTACCGATCTGGGATCTGCCTGGGCTGCAAGTGCCGTCCCGTTTGCCCTGCCCTTTCGTTGGCCCTCCCTGCTCCCCGGGGGTCCCTGCCGTGTGGCATCCCAAGGACCTTTCTTGAGCATCTACTCTATCTATCATGAGGCTGAGTCCTTCAATTTTTGCTCCCTCGGTACCCCTGCCGTGAGGCATCCCAAGGGTCCTGGATGAGCATCACATCTACTCTTTTCCTTGGTGGTAGGCCGCCCTTGGCTCCCTCAGTGCCCCTGCCGTGAGGCATCCCAAGGATACTGTGTGAGCCTTTCTTCTACCTTTTAGTAATTTTCTCCTTTATTTTCTACCTTTCTTGTGTTCCCTCCGCCTCACCTCTACCATTTTGGCTGCGACGCCCGTTCCTTCTGGTGTGGGTGGGTGGGATTCTTTCTCTACCTGCGAGGAGGGGGTTGCTTTGTGTTTGCTTGGGCCTATAGGCCCCTATTTATCCCCCCCTCGCCTCATCAGCTCGCCCCCCGATTGGGGGGGGTTCGCACTTGCCCTAGGGCGACCAATCCTGGTCGCCCCCTTTAGAGCGGGCTATTTGGTTGTTGTGCGGGGAGGGGCTTCCCGCCTCCGGACGGCGTTTGTCCCGGGCCCCTATTGGGTCCGGCTTCGCCTTCCCCGGCCCGGGTTCCGACTGGACCCAAGTGAGAAGGGGCCACTATTTACATGACCCTAATGCAGATAGCGCTGTGTACCCCCTTGAAGGCTGGCACTCGGCACGGTATAGCTTCCATTTGTGCAGCAGCTGCAGGGGCGCCAGGGCTCAGTGGCCTGAGGGGCTCACTGAACCTCGATTATTGCTGTATAACACAGTTCACACAGTGGCTGCAGGACCCATTTCCTTACTCGCACTAGGGCCCATGACACACTGACTACTCCACTGGCGCTCGGGGCGTGGGTCCAGCTTGCCCATGACAAAGGGTGTGTGATGTCACTTCCTCTAACCCTTGCAATTTGGTGAATGGACATAAATTTATCTCTGGAATTGTCATTTCCACATGAATTGAGCTAAGCAGTGGGGAGATTTCGGTCTGGATGTTTGCTATTTCTCAGGAATTGTGGACATCAGCACAAAAACTCCAACATTCATGGCTTATTAGAGAACCGTGCTTCAAACGTCTTACTACGAGATTCAAAATGAATGTCTGTGTGCTAGTACTTTGTCTTAGGGTGCTAGTCATAAAATGCCATGGGCATAAGTTTCTGAAATGTTTCTTCCCTGTATTACTTTATTGTGGATTTTGAACTTATTTAATAGATTTTAAATCTGAAGTAAAACTAATTTAATTGACATTGATTTGGTTCCTTTCACCACTCCAAAATAGAAAGCGATCATATGGGCCACACATTTACCTGGAGCATGCAGTCAACCTAAAAATTATCTGTCATGTTTACCCACAGCACAGAAGGAAAAGCCAATCCAGAGCATTCAGACAACCTAAAAATGAACTGTCACGCCGTGTCATGCTTACTCACAGCACACAGAAGTAAAAGCCAAACCAGAGCATCCAGTTATGTTATGTTATGTTATGTTAATTGCATTTTTAGAGCGCACAGTTACCCAAGGGTGTCCTGGTGCTGGCTACTGTCTTTCTGATCACAGTGTGTACATTGACCTATGTGGCAAAAAGCCAGGTTTTCAGCCCTTTCCTGAATGCCAAGAGCTCTGTGGTGTTCCTGAGATGGAACGGAAGCTCGTTCCATGCCTGAGCGGCACATGTGACAAAACTTCTACCGCCCCAGCTAGCTTTTTTTGCTAGAGGTATAACCACCCTTTTTGCTTTGGCTGAGCGAAGAGCTCTTCTGGGGATGTACCATTTGAAACGCCGTTTCAGGTAGTCTGGGCCAATTCCACGGAGAGCCTTAAAGACCATACATAGAGATTTGAATTGTACCCGTTGTTTCACTGGGAGACAATGTAGTCTTTTTATTTCTTTTTTGACAGAAACAAACTTTGGTGTCCCTGTCAGCAGTCTCGCTGCTGCGTTTTGCACTAATTGAAGCTTGTTTAGGTGTTTCCTTTGGATGTTAAGGTAAAGGCTATTGCAGTAGTCCACCCGCGATAGGATTAGAGCTGATATCACTATCCTTTGACAGTCCTCTTGTAGGAATGATTTTATTTTTCTTATCATTCTAAGGAGATGGAAGCTCGCAGGGGTTACCACGTTTACCTAGTCCCCAAAGGTGAGTTTGTTGTCAACAATGACACCCAAGTTTTTTGCTTTCCTGGTTGGCTCTGGGAGAGATCCTAGTTTGTCCGGCCACCAGTCTGAGGTCCAAAAGTTGGCATTATTGCCAAAGATGAGGACCTCTGTTTTTCTGGAGTTTAATTTCAAACAGTTGGTCATCATCCATGACTTGATTGCTTTCATACAATCATGGAACCTTTTCCCTTTCTCTGCCTCCTGTCCAGGGCGTAGTGGCACCACTATTTGGGTGTCATCGGCGTATGATGTTAGCTGAAATCCAAAGGATCTAATCACCGCTGCCAAAGTTTCCACATAAACATTAAAAAGGGTAGGACTAGGGGAGGAGCCCTGTGGTACTCCACAAGGTAGGGAAAAAGGTTTAGAGCGGGCTTTATCGAGGTCAACTGTTTGAATTCTATCTGTTAAGAAGGACTTTAAAAGGTTCCAGGCATTCCCTCGGACCCCATAAATTGACAGACGGTCCATCAGAATGTCATGGTGGACCGTGTCGAAGGCCGCTGAGAGGTCTAGCATAATAAGAGCAGCCTTGCCCCCTTGGTCCAATGCTTCTCTTAGCTCTTCTGTAGCTTTTACCAGGGCTGACTCAGTGCTGTGTCCTGCCCTGAATCCATATTGAGTGGGGTCTAGAATGGTATTGACTTGTAGGAATGCGCTGAGTTGGGCGTTCATAGTTCGTTCTACCAGTTTTGCTGGCAGTGGCAGACGAGATATTGGTCGGTAATTATTTGGGTCATTAGGGTCAAGATTAGGTTTTTTTAACAGCAGGAGAATGGGCGCTGTTTTCCAACTATTAGGGAACCGGCCGGATTCAAACATAGCGTTAAATATGGGGGTCAATACTGTACCTATGATCTCAGGAGCGAGTTTGATCACTGAAACTGGGCAGGGATCATAGGGGGATCCTGATGTGGTGGAGGCAATAAGGTTTATCGTGTCAGGCTTCTCCAGTGGTGAAAAGAAGTCAAGAATAGGTCGTGAATCGGTTGTAATGGTTGCAATAAGGCTGGATCACCTAAGTCTCCAGGTTGGGGGAGGTTAAATGCAGAGAAGATAGCTTCCACCTTTTGTACGAAGAAGGTGGCGATTTCCTCACAGAGTTCAGGATTACTCTGAGTTGTTGGGGTACAAGGAGTAGCCAGTTTAGCTACAGTCCTAAAAACTTCAGTCAACCAAAAAATGAACTGTCATGCTGTGTCATGTTTACTCACAGCACACAGAAGGAAAAGCCAACCCAGCACGTGCAGGCAACCTAAAAATGAACTGTCATGCCACGACATGTTTACCCACAGCACGCAAAGAAAAACCAACCTAGTGCATTCAGTCGTTTAGAATTGTACTGTCCTGCTCTGTTTACCCCAGCACAGAAGAAAAACAAAACTCAGATCTGCAAACATTTTAAAATGGTACTGTCCTGCCATTTCATGTTTAGCCCTGACACACAAACATGCTAATCTAGAAGATATAATCACTCTAAAGATGGACTGTCTTGTCATGGCCTGCGTTCTCTTGGCGCAGAAGAGAAGATTAAGCAAAAGCATGCAATCAAAAAGCACAGGCCGGCTAGTTTACCCGTGGAGTGGAAGAGAAGCCACCCGGAACGGACAAGCACCCTAAAATGAATTATCTGCTGTGTCATGTTAAGCCATGCATGAAAGAGAACGCCAAGCTCGATCATGGAATTGTCCTAAAATGTACTGTCCAGCCATGTTTACTCATAGTGCATAAGGAAAACCACCCCAGAACATGCAATCTTCCTAAAACATATTGCCCCTTCATCATTACCCCTAGCATGGAAAACAAAAGCCAACCCAGAGCATTCAGTTATCCAAAATGCACTGTAATTTTAAGTTTGATCCTTGCACTGAAGAGAAAGCCAACCCAGGGCAAGCAATCACTTAAAAAATGTACTCTCCGGGGATTGTTGTCACTGAGGCAGAAGAGAAAGCATATGCAGGGCATGTAATCACCCCAAACATGTACCGTTCTGTGATGGTTACCACTAAGGCAGAAGAGAAAACCAACTCAAAACATGCAGTGATCGAAACATGTATGACCTTTTGCGTATATATTAGGTCGGACAAGAAAGCCAATTCAGAACAAACACCAACCCTAAAATGCACGCCCACGTCGTGTTTACACATGGTGCAGAAACAAAAAATCTTCCCTGAATATGCAGTCATCCAAGAAATGCACTGCCAAGTCATTCTTACCGGGTGCAGAAGAGGGAGCATACCCAGAGCATGCAATCATCCCACAAATATATAATTCTGTGATGTTTATAGCTGAGACAGAAGAGAGAGCCAGCTGAGTCCTTTTATGCCTAAACCAGGAAAGTCAATCAACAACAATCATACCAAAAATACAGAGTCAAGTCATTTGTACACCTGGGAAAGAAGAGAATATATACCCAGAACCCGCAACGACCCAAAAATGTACTGTGCTTTAATTGATACCACTGTCGCTGAAGAGAACGTCTATGCACAACATCAAATCATTCTAAATATGTACTGTACTGTCCTGCTATAGCCCGAATAGCTAATCTTTCTCAAATGTTCTGTTCTGCCATCCCATGTTTACTCCTGGCACTGATGATAAAGTCATAGACGAAAGTCTGAAATTGTGCTATGTAAGACAATTTTATCACACTGAAAAACTGCCCAGTAGAGTACGTTACAATCTAAATGTAAATATTTTAACATGTTGCTCTATTTCAAAATTCTTACAGGAGTGTCTGGAATCAAATCAGCTGCCATTAATCCTAGAGGATCTGATTTAGATCTTGGTGGACAGGTTACTCCATCACATCTGTGACGGATATCCTGTCCACCGAAATATAAATCCCATAGGATATAATATAGCCTTATAGCCCGCCGTAGCGGGCTATACCGGCTATTAAAGGCCCGCTCCCGCGTTAAAGGCCCGAGCCGAAGGCGAGGGACTTTAACAAGGGACCGGGACTTTGATAGCCGGTTATAGCCCTGCTACAGAAGGGCTATAAGGCTATCAGAACATTCTGCCACTAGAGGGCAGAATGTTTTAACAAATAAAACAAAGGCCTCTCGAAGCTCGAGGGGAATTAAATCCCCTCGAGCTCCGAGAGGCCTTTGTAAAACATTGGAATGTTGCTCTGTGGGCCTTTACCGGCCCGTAGAAGCATGGAGCACTCCATTGTCTACAATGGAGCTCCCAACATTCCAATGTTCTAATAGGATTTATATTTCGGCGAACGGGTTATACGTCACCGTTGTGATGGAGTAACCCATCCACCAAGATCTAAATCAAGCCCTATGTGTCTTTTTCTTGGTTTACAATTGAATGCATCACTTGATAATTCAAGATTATTAGGTTGTGAAATCAATCTGAGATTTAAAATCCAATTTTAAAATCTGAGGCTTGCTGATTGTGGCACTTTGTAGCCAGACTCTGGGTTAGAAATGAGATTTGCATTTCAAATAGACACAGAAATGCCAACATAACTAAACATGTTGGCACAGGTTAAGCAGTTTTTGGACTGTGGTGATTCACATGGCTAATGTTGTTCAAACCTTATGAGAATGGATCACATCTGCTTATTTTCTTTGATGATGGAAAAAGTCTGCATTGATCCACAGATTGGCGGAAATTGAAGATTCTGCCTGGCTCCTTTAAACATCTCTATTTCAGTGGGCTTGTGAATGGGTGAGTGAGCATTTTTGTAAATGAATGAGCAAATGAAGAATTGAATGCATGAATGAGTGAGCAAATGAGTGAGAAGTGATCATGTGAGTGCAAGGCTAAGTTTATGAGTGCGTGAGGAAGAGTTTGAGAGCTTGTGTAATGCTAAGAGTGAGTGGATGGGTGAGTGGGTCATTGAATGACTGAATAAGTAAGTGAATGCCTGAGGGAGTAAGAGAATATTGAGTGAGTATAAATTCAGTACTCGGCACACTGTGCCTTTAATTGCCTTCACAGTGCAGAATGTAGTGAACTGAACATAATCTTTTGGTATTTAAAGAATTGTTCATGATTCTATTGGAACAAATATACTGAAAGAAATCTCAGAACTTTAGTATCTGAATAATGAAAGTTCTGGGCAGACAGTGCAGATATTAGTCACTTTGAGAAGTTTCAAAGTTGAGGAGCATAGTAAATAAGCAAGAAATCTTTCATGGACACTAACACTTTTGTGGACCAAGATTAACAATATGCATTTATTTCCAACTGCTATTGGAAATCACTAGCGACAGAGACACTTTGTGCACTATAGAAGCATCGTATTTCAGTACAGAAATTAACCTACTATCCAAGTCCTTCATTTTTGTAAATAGATGATTTCTATTTTTTTGAAGATTAAGGCACTGTAGACTTGAAAATTGTCAGTTATGCACAGGAAAAATAGATAGCATGTTATGGTCTACTTGGCAGCAGTTTTAAAGGATGAATTTAGCAAGGCTAAACTAACTCAAATATGACTTTCACTAAGATGATTATGGTTTAAAGAAAAAGTTGCTGCAAAATCTTATTCTGTGAATATAATTTTGGCATGATGTACTAAGAGTCCATGCGCAAAAAGTGATAGCAAATTGTGCACCAATATTTTGTGAATGGAATCTTATTTTACGAACCGACCTATGTATTTTAGAACAATTGGTGAAATCGCCTTAGCAAGGGGTTGCAGAATGAACTGCAAATACATGTGTGGTGGCCCTCAAGGGATAACAGGCCATCATTGAATGCCCGCAAACTTATTTTTTTTTAGCAAACTAAGGGGCATATTAGCAACAACTTGCGTTAATTATCGCAAACCGCGCTTAGCGGGTTTTTTTTTTATCGCCGCCTATCGCTGGATTTTATCACGGAGATAACACGTTATTAGCAACGTTTATCTCCAATGCGATAAAATATCCAGCGATAGCGGCGAATCCCAGCAATAACGCGAGAATTCCAGCGATAAATTCCCATCGCTAAGGAAAATCTCGCTAATAGGCAGGTGGGGACTTAACCGTAGAATCCACCTCCCATAGACTATAATGGGTAAGTCAGGTTTCTACCAGGTGTAAAAATCCAGCGCTAATCGTGGTTAGTGCGCGTTTTTCTATCGCTTCGCAGGCATTGCTAATAGGCGATAGGTATGTTAGCGACTGCTTTCAGTCGCTGTTAGGTTGGGAACGCCTCCTTTGCATGTCATTAGCGATAAATATCGCTGACATGCAAAGCGGCACCCAAACCAGTCGCTATCGCCTGGAAGCTGTCGCTAACACCTGTTAGCGACAGCTTGCTGATAGGGCAATAAAAAAATCGCCACTTTAGCGGCAAAAAGTGCCGCTAAAGCGACGATAAAGCCCTTGCTAATATGCCCCTGATTTCCTTAAAGAAACTGCTTAAAGGAACTGCTTTTTTTCCCCCATAAAAGGGTCCGTTTTGGGAAAACTTCAGAAGGATCAGTCAGTGATCCTTTGGACCACTGCCTACTCCCTCTGATGCTGCCAACACAATTGTCAAAGGGGAAAGGCCCCAAAGGGCCCCCTTTCCTTTTGTGTTTCAGTTATTGCCTCCTTTGAGGGGTCGGTAACGGGTCAATTGTTTGTGACTCTAAATGTGGTTGCAAACCATTGATACATAGATTACAGATCACAGTTTGGAAGGAACACCCCTTTCACACCCTTCTAAATTGCGATTTGGTATGGATCGTAGAAACCATTTTATGAGTCTCAAAGTAACTTTTCTGACTCTTAAAATGGGTTTTGCACGTACTAAATACGGATTTGTGTTAGGTAACGCAGTGATTTTGTGAATCACAAGGTTTACAATTGCATAATCCTTTAGGACATCAGGCTCCTTGTTACTAGTCTGAATTCTGGTGAAAGGATACTCTGGGAGATACGTGCTAATATGGATGGACCTTATATAAAAACAGCTTTGAATCCACTGTGACTGTAGAGTGCTGACTTTCATAAAATCATCTGCAACACCTATAAAACACAAGCCACTTCCAGTGCCATCAGTAGGCACTACTTGTGGTGATAAAGAATTGAAAGCAAAGGTCACAGAGGAACATTAAATTGCATTAAAGATAGATGAAACCTGAGGGATCACACAAAGAGAAGCAAAGTGTTGATGGTCAAATTCTTCAATGTGCGTTTCCAGGCCTTTATTACCCTGATGAGGTGTCAACTATGAAAACCAAAATAGGCATCTGAAGGTTAAGGAAGATTTCCACTGAAGCCCAGGGTGCTGCTCCAGAAGGATCCTGTTAGAACTGGGGGTCTCTAGTTGGCAATGGTTTGCACCTTTGTCCAAATAGGGACCCTTGCTTCTAGTCAGGATAAGGGGGAAACACTCCTAAAATAACCCCTGCTCACCCCCTGGTAGCTTGGCACGAGCAGACAGGCTTATCTCAGAGGCAGTGTGTAAAGCATTTGTGAACACATACAGTAATACAGTGAAAACACTACAGATGGACACCACACAGGTTGTTATGTAAAAATAAGTAATCTTTATATAGACTTATCACAAGACCACATAGCAAAAATCCACAATACTGTAATCAAAAAATAGGCTTTAAAAGGTTATAAAATAGTTCAGTTCTCTCAAGTTGTAAATGCGACACTTTACTCTCAATGTACCTTGAATGCGTAACGCAAAGAAAACAAAAGGGGTCGCAGGGAAGGTGATGCGTCGGTTCCTTACACTCAGGGGAGTGGATGCGTCGGTTCCTTACTGCTGCGCAGGGGAGTTGATGCTCGCTTCCTTACTGTGTGGGGAGGTGATGCGTCGGTTTCTTACTGCTTTCCGGTGCGATGCGACAAGATGGCACCTCGATGCGATACTCTTCTCCGGTACGATGCGACAAAATGGCGTCTTGGTTGCGATGCGACAACGTTGGTGTGATGCGTGCACGCCCGACGGCCGTGCGGCGACTCGATGATCTTGGGAGCCGCGACAGGCCCTGCGACGCGCTTCTCCGGCGATGCGACGATGACCTCTGTGGCAGCGTCTCGCTTCTCCGGTGATGCGCCGCGCTTCGGCGATGCGATGATGACAGCGGCAGCGGCGTCTCGCTTCCTCGGCGATGCGATGACCGCGGCTGCGGCGGCGACACGCTTCTCGTTGTTGCGTCGCGCTTCCAGCTCCCAGCGACACGCAGTCTCTCAGAAGGCCCAGCACAACAGCAGGCACTTCAATTCCCAGCAAGGGAATGCAGGGGGAGCTGGTTGGTGAAGTCTTGTATCCCTGAGACTTCAGGCAGGAGGCAAGCTCTAGTTCAAGCCCTTGGAGATTCTCTTCTTCAAGATGACAAAGCACAGCAAAGTCTTTTCTCCTGTCCTTGGCAGAAAGCAACCACTGCAGGCCAACCCCAATCAGCAAAACAGCACAGGGGCAGTACTCCTCCTTCAGCTTCTCCGGTTCTTCTCCTTGGCAACAGGTTTCTTGATTTCCCAGAAGTGATCTAATTTCCTAGGGGTCTGGGTCCCCTTTTATACACAGTTTTCCTTTGTTCTCTGAAGGCAGAGAGGCCTCTGCCTAGTCCAAAACCAGTTCTGGTCAGTCCTGGAGCACTTTGTTTTTCTGACTCCTTCTTTCCTTTGTGAGTGAGGGGCAGAGCCATCAGACGCCCGGCAGGAGGTGGAGCCAGCATTGTGGAAGGCAGGCACAGCCCTATTCAGACCCAGGTGCAACTCCTCCCACCCATCCTCCTTCAGGCAGACCTATTCAGCCTAGTGCTGACTCACCCTGCCTCCTGGAATCCCCCAGCCCCTGTCACTCACAAACCCAGACATACAATACACAACCTGAGCAGAGGCAGCTGGATGGTTTAGGCAAGAAAATACCTACTTTCTAAAAGTGGTATTTTCAAACAAAGAATGTTAAAACCAACTTCACTAAAAGATGTATTTTATCATCCTGAGTTCAGGCATACTAAATTCGTTTTTCTACCATGTTCTCTGGGTCAGTTAGGATTATAAGGTGTAATAATCAAACTGCCCATTCTGGCCTATGGAGAACAGGTAGCCTTGCAATAGTGAAAAACGAAAATGGCTGTAATTCACTATTAGGACATGCCACACACACCAGGGCATGTCCTACCTTATACTTACAATGCACCCTGCCCTTGGGCCTACCTTAGGGGTGTCTGATATGAAGATAAGGGAAGGTTTAGGGACTGGCAAGTGGGTGCACTTGCCAAGTCGACATGGCAGTCACAGACTGCACACAGGCTCTGCAATGGCAGGCCTGAGACACATTTTACAAGCCGCTTCTGTGGGTGGCACAACCAGTGCTGCAAGCCCACCAGCGGCATTGGATTTACAAGCCCTGGGCACACTCAGTGCACTGTACTAGGGACTGACAAGTAAACCAATCATCCAATCATGGAGTCACTAATCCATACATCGATTTACAGTAGGGAGCACTTGCACTGTGGCACTGAACAGCAGTGGCACAGTGCCCAAAAGCATCTAAAACCAGCAAAACATAAGAGGCAACAGCAAAAAATGGAAGGGAGACCCACGCCAATGGTGCCAAGTCTAACACGTGTCCCCTCCAGCTGAAATGTGGGGAGAACTACCCTTCCTCCTGGGAGTTC
Organism: Calotriton arnoldi; assembly: GCA_963921515.1. Taxonomy (NCBI): domain Eukaryota; kingdom Metazoa; phylum Chordata; class Amphibia; order Caudata; family Salamandridae; genus Calotriton; species Calotriton arnoldi. Next base: position 1,793,545 of record CAWUFW010003063.1, on the reverse strand, counting down.
TCATCACTAAGGCGGAAAAATCTGGACAGACCATCAGCATTGGCGTGTTCTGTACCAGGGCGGTGTTCCACCGTGAAGTCCATCCCCTGTAGGGAAATGGACCACCTCAACAGTTTTGGATTCTCACCCCTCATCTGCATTAACCATCTGAGGGGCCTGTGGTCTGTCTGAACCCGGAAGTGAGTCCCAAACAAGTATGGTCTCAACTTCTTCAGTGCCCAGACCACAGCAAATGCCTCACGTTCAATCGCACTCCACCTCTGTTCCCGTGGGAGTAACCTCCTACTAATAAAGGCTACAGGTTGGTCTAGGCCCTCCTCATTCATCTGTGAAAGCACAGCCCCAACACCATGCTCTGAAGCATCTGTCTGCACAATGAATTCCCTTGAGAAGTTGGGCGCCTGAAGCACGGGCGCCGTGCACATGGCAGATTTCAGGGCATCAAAAGCCTTTTGGCAGGCATCAGTCCAGTTCACTTTCCTGGGCTGCTTCCTGGAAGTCAGCTCAGTCAAGGGTGCAACAATGTTGCCATACCCCTTGACAAACCTCCTGTAATACCCGGTGAGTCCTAAGAAGGCTCTCACCTCTGTCTGGGTTTTGGGGGTTCCCAAGCCAGGATGGTATCTATCTTGGGTTGTAGGGGCGCCACCTGGCCGCTCCCAACCTGGTGTCCCAAGTACACCACAGAACCCTGCCCGATCTGGCACTTACTCGCCTTGATCGTGAGGCCTGCCCTCCGCAGCGCCTTCAACACTTCCCAGAGGTGGTGCAGATGTTCCTCCCAAGTGGCGCTGAACACTGCAATGTCATCCAGGTAGGCGGCACTGAAATCCTCCAGCCCAGCCAACACCTGGTTGACCAACCTCTGAAAGGTGGCAGGGGCATTCTTCATCCCAAAGGGCATCACCCGGAATTGGTAGTGCCCATCTGGTGTGGAGAATGCTGACCTCTCTTTGGCCCCATCAGTTAAGGCGATCTGCCAGTATCCAGACGTTAGATCAAACGTGCTGAGGTACTGGGCAGCCCCTAACCGATCAATGAGCTCATCAGCTCTGGGGATGGGGTGCGCGTCAGTCCTGGTGACTGAATTGAGTCCTCGGTAGTCCTCACAGAACCGGAGTTCAGGTGTGGCACCAGGCGCGGCAGCCTTTGGGACCAAGACCACTGGGCTGGCCCAAGGACTGTTAGAGGACTCAATCACCCCTAAGGCAAACATCTTGGAGACCTCCTCCTTGATGCAAGCTCTCACCCTGTCAGTCACTCTGTAAGTTTTATGCTTCACAGGAGGACTGTCCCCAGTATCCACATCATGGATGCACCATTCAGTGATACTGGGAGTCAGGGAGAACAGATCAGAAAACTGTCCCAACAGTTGGCGACAGTCATTCTGCTGTTCCGGGGTCAGGGTGGGAGAGAGGTTCACACCATCCACTGACCCATCTTGCTCTTTTGCATACAGGAGGTCAGGAAGAGGTTCGGTCTCCTCTTCCATCCCAGCATCTGTTGCTAAGAGCATGCCCACTTCAGACCTCTCAAAGTGGGGCTTCAGGCGGTTCACATGCAGGACCCGCAAGGGGTTCCTGGGAGACTGCAAGTCCACCAAGTAGGTGACATCACTCTTGCGCTCCACCACCTCAAATGGTCCGGTCCACTTATCCTGGAGCGCACAGGGCTCCACTGGGGCCATGACCCAAACCTTTTGTCCAGGCTGAAACTCGATCAGAGTGGCATTCTGATCATGCCAACGTTTCATCTCTTCCTGGCTGGCTTCCAGATTCGCCTCAGCGAGTTGTCTGAAACGCCGAGTCTGGTTTCTGAAGGCCAGCATGTAACTAAATACATCCTGGGGAGTTTTCCTGGGAGCTTTCTCCCAGCCTTCCTTGACCAGACTCAGAGGTCCTCTTACAGGATGGCCGTACAGCAGTTCAAAGGGACTGAACCCTAAGGACTTCTGGGGCACCTCTCTGTAAGCAAAGAGCAGGCATGGCAAGAGGACGTCCCACTTACGCCTCATGGGTTCTTCCAAGACCCATAATCATGCCCTTAAGGGTCCGGTTGAATCTCTCAACCAGCCCATTACCTTGGGGGTGGTAAGGAGTGGTGAACTTATAGGTTACACCACACTCCTGCCACAGGGACTTCATATACTTGGAAATGAAGTTGGTACCACGGTCAGACACCACCTCCTTGGGGAACCCCACACGGGAGAAAATCCCCATCAGTGCACGTCCCACCACGGGGGCCGTCACTGTCCGAAGAGGGATGGCTTCCGGGTACCGGGTGGCATGGTCCACCAAGACCAGGATGAACCTGTTGCCCATGGCTGTCTTGGGATCCAGAGGCCCCACAATGTCAATACCCACCCTCTCAAAGGGGGTACTGACAACAGGGAAAGGTTGGAGAGGAGCCTTGTGCTTCCTCCCACTCTTACCACTTGCCTGGCAAGTCTGACAGGTCCTGCAATGAGTATCTGAACTCTTGCGCATTTGGGGCCAATGAAAGTGGGTGACAAGCCTTTGAAAGGTCTTGTCTTGCCCCAAATGTCCTGCTAAAGGCACATCATGAGCCAGACCCAGTAGGAAGGCTCTGAAGCGCTGGGGTACCACCAGCACACGGGCTGACCCAGGCTCAGCAACCTTAGGCTCACTATACAGGAGACCATTCTCCCAGTAGATCCAGTGTGATCCAGACTGATCACCTGCTGCCTGGCTTACAGCCTGTTGCCGCAAGCCCTCAAGAGAAGGGCACTTCTTCTGCTCCTCGCAGAATTCTTCCCTGGAGGGGCCTCCTTCCTGCTGCCAATGGGTCAGCTCAGGCAGGTCCCCCAGTTCAGCCACTTGTTCCCCTGTAGGTTCCAGGGCATCCCCCTCAAGGTCTGCCTCCTCCTGGACCGTGGGAACTTCGGGGGCCGGTTTCCCGCGCCCCCTGCCTCCTCTCTTTAAGGCAGGCACCTGGGCCCTTCTTCCAGGCTCCAGGTCCTCTTGAATACCCTTACCGGCTGCCATTGACCGAGTGGTCACACACGCCCACTCTGGCAGACCCAACATTTCCAAATGAGACCTCCGCTCCACCTTCGCCCAAGGGGAGCTCTCCAAATCATTGCCTAGCAGACAGTCAACAGGCATGGCTGGCCTCACAGCTACTTGAAGGATACCTGAGACCCCCCCCACTCAAAGGGAACCTGGGCCACCTTGCAGTGGCTCTCTGAGTTGTCAGCGGCAACTACAGGGTAGAATACATTGGGGACCACCTGCTCCTCAGACACCAGCCGACAACTGACAGCTGTCACACTGGCCCCGGTGTCTCTCAGAGCCTCCACCCTATGGCCATTGATGGTCACCCACTGCCTGTATTTCTTAGTGTTATCAGGCAGCTGGGTCCTAGGGACCATCTCACTGTCTCCTAAAGAGACCAGGGACATCTCTGCGGGACCCCACCCACCTTGGGCACCCAACTCCTCCCCCAGGGCTACACTAGCCATCTGCCGGGGTGGTGCACCAGTGGGTGCAGTGGTCACAGTATTGGGGCACTTGGGACTTCCTACAAAGTGACCCACCTGACCACAACTAAAACATGCTTTGGGCCCCTTCTGAACAGACTTATCTGTTGGGACCCATGGTCTTTTCTCAGTGGGAGGCTGGGAACCCTTACCTTGGTTCCCTTGGGGTTTACTTTGGGGCCCTTTTTGGAACTCCTTCTGTTTACCCTTGTCCCCCCACTCTTCTGCTGGGGACCCTGCCCACCTTTGGCGGAGTCTCCCACAAGACTCTTGTGGACCCGGGTACTGACCCAGCGGTCCGCCTCCTCAGCAAGCTTCCTAGGATTAGTCAGCTTACTGTCAACAAGGTGCTGGCGTAGCTCTGGAAAACAACTACTGGACAAGTGCTCCCATGCAATTAAATCATAGAACTCCTGCAAGCCATTTACTTTGCTACCCTTCACCCATCCATCCAATGCTCTGCAAAAATAAGACACATACTCCACCCAGGTACTAGACTCCAGCTTTTTGCAGTTCCTAAACTTCTGTCTATAAAGCTCTGGAGTTAACCCATACCTTGCCACTAAAGCTTCCTTCAGGTGGGCATAGGACATCTGATCCACTGTGGGCAAGGCTAGCAAGGTTTCCCTTCCCTCACCTGCAAAGCGGCCCCACAACCCCGCTCCCCAATCCTTCTCAGGGACCCGGTGTGATGTCATGGCGATCTCATATGCTTTAAACCATTGCCCAATGTCCTCCCCCTTCATGAAATCCTTAATAACCTCCTTGGGGATGTACACTCTACTTTCTACAGGCACTGGAGGTGTGCTGCCACCAGAGGGAGTGATTTCTAGGCTCCTAGCCTTTAGCTCTAGCTCCCTCACCACTCTCTCATGCTCTAAAGCATCTTCTTTTCTTCCATGGCCAGCCTCTTACTTTCTAACTCCAATTTCTTATGCTCAAGGCTATCATGGCTTCCCTGTTTCAGTTTGGCCATCTCCATTTCATGCATCCTGCTTTTATCCCTGTCCTCCAGCTCCTCTGGAGACAGGCCCTTTGAGAAACACTGCTGCCCTCCCTGGAAGGCACTCTCCTCCCAGGTAAGCCCAATGGCCCCTCAAGCTGCTCATCTAAATTCTCTGCCTCCTCCACAGGATCCTCGGACTGCCCACTGGCATTCCGTGCTTCCAACCAGGCCCTCAGCGCCTTGTGAAGCTCCTCCTTCCTGGTGAGGCCTTTCATAGAGATTTTAAACTTTTTACAAACAGCTTTGAGTTCTGGCACAGTGTAGGTATCAACCCTATCTTCTTCAAATTCAATATCTGCAGGTGCAATGGATCCTTTTTGCTCATGGTGAAAATTGGCAGTTCTCAACAACAATAACGGTTCCAAGGAAAAAAGTCCTATCAAAATGTATGTGGTCGCGTATTGGTCTGCACTCACTAGTAGTGTACACCAATCACTGTATATGAATCACAAATGCAAGTCCAAATCCTCACCGCTGACCACCAATGTTAGAACTGGGGGTCTCTAGTTGGCAATGGTTTGCACCTTTGTCCAAATAGGGACCCTTGCTTCTAGTCAGGATAAGGGGGAAACACTCCTAAAATAACCCCTGCTCACCCCCTGGTAGCTTGGCACGAGCAGACAGGCTTATCTCAGAGGCAGTGTGTAAAGCATTTGTGAACACATACAGTAATACAGTGAAAACACTACAGATGGACACCACACAGGTTGTTATGTAAAAATAAGTAATCTTTATATAGACTTATCACAAGACCACATAGCAAAAATCCACAATACTGTAATCAAAAAATAGGCTTTAAAAGGTTATAAAATAGTTCAGTTCTCTCAAGTTGTAAATGCGACACTTTACTCTCAATGTACCTTGAATGCGTAACGCAAAGAAAACAAAAGGGGTCGCAGGGAAGGTGATGCGTCGGTTCCTTACACTCAGGGGAGTGGATGCGTCGGTTCCTTACTGCTGCGCAGGGGAGTTGATGCTCGCTTCCTTACTGTGTGGGGAGGTGATGCGTCGGTTTCTTACTGCTTTCCGGTGCGATGCGACAAGATGGCACCTCGATGCGATACTCTTCTCCGGTACGATGCGACAAAATGGCGTCTTGGTTGCGATGCGACAACGTTGGTGTGATGCGTGCACGCCCGACGGCCGTGCGGCGACTCGATGATCTTGGGAGCCGCGACAGGCCCTGCGACGCGCTTCTCCGGCGATGCGACGATGACCTCTGTGGCAGCGTCTCGCTTCTCCGGTGATGCGCCGCGCTTCGGCGATGCGATGATGACAGCGGCAGCGGCGTCTCGCTTCCTCGGCGATGCGATGACCGCGGCTGCGGCGGCGACACGCTTCTCGTTGTTGCGTCGCGCTTCCAGCTCCCAGCGACACGCAGTCTCTCAGAAGGCCCAGCACAACAGCAGGCACTTCAATTCCCAGCAAGGGAATGCAGGGGGAGCTGGTTGGTGAAGTCTTGTATCCCTGAGACTTCAGGCAGGAGGCAAGCTCTAGTTCAAGCCCTTGGAGATTCTCTTCTTCAAGATGACAAAGCACAGCAAAGTCTTTTCTCCTGTCCTTGGCAGAAAGCAACCACTGCAGGCCAACCCCAATCAGCAAAACAGCACAGGGGCAGTACTCCTCCTTCAGCTTCTCCGGTTCTTCTCCTTGGCAACAGGTTTCTTGATTTCCCAGAAGTGATCTAATTTCCTAGGGGTCTGGGTCCCCTTTTATACACAGTTTTCCTTTGTTCTCTGAAGGCAGAGAGGCCTCTGCCTAGTCCAAAACCAGTTCTGGTCAGTCCTGGAGCACTTTGTTTTTCTGACTCCTTCTTTCCTTTGAGAGTGAGGGGCAGAGCCATCAGACGCCCGGCAGGAGGTGGAGCCAGCATTGTGGAAGGCAGGCACAGCCCTATTCAGACCCAGGTGCAACTCCTCCCACCCATCCTCCTTCAGGCAGACCTATTCAGCCTAGTGCTGACTCACCCTGCCTCCTGGAATCCCCCAGCCCCTGTCACTCACAAACCCAGACATACAATACACAACCTGAGCAGAGGCAGCTGGATGGTTTAGGCAAGAAAATACCTACTTTCTAAAAGTGGTATTTTCAAACAAAGAATGTTAAAACCAACTTCACTAAAAGATGTATTTTATCATCCTGAGTTCAGGCATACTAAATTCGTTTTTCTACCATGTTCTCTGGGTCAGTTAGGATTATAAGGTGTAATAATCAAACTGCCCATTCTGGCCTATGGAGAACAGGTAGCCTTGCAATAGTGAAAAACGAAAATGGCTGTAATTCACTATTAGGACATGCCACACACACCAGGGCATGTCCTACCTTATACTTACAATGCACCCTGCCCTTGGGCCTACCTTAGGGGTGTCTGATATGAAGATAAGGGAAGGTTTAGGGACTGGCAAGTGGGTGCACTTGCCAAGTCGACCTGGCAGTCACAGACTGCACACAGGCTCTGCAATGGCAGGCCTGAGACACATTTTACAAGCCGCTTCTGTGGGTGGCACAACCAGTGCTGCAAGCCCACCAGCGGCATTGGATTTACAAGCCCTGGGCACACTCAGTGCACTGTACTAGGGACTGACAAGTAAACCAATCATCCAATCATGGAGTCACTAATCCATACATCGATTTACAGTAGGGAGCACTTGCACTGTGGCACTGAACAGCAGTGGCACAGTGCCCAAAAGCATCTAAAACCAGCAAAACATAAGAGGCAACAGCAAAAAAATGGAAGGGAGACCCACGCCAATGGTGCCAAGTCTAACAGATCCGAATCAGTTGGAATGCAGGATAAAGTTCTTCATTGCAGAGACAAGAATTCACAATTGTGGATTTTGTGGTGCATTTAACTGTGGGATAGCTTTGATACCGCAAAGCATCTATACAGGACTGGAAATACATCGCTTTGCTGAAAAACTGGGAAAGAAGAACTTGAAAATGTTATTAGGTTTGGGTAGATCTTGCTAACAATGACAGACTGGTTCACCCTTTAAAAACCCTACAGAGCCACTCTAAAGAAGAGAATGACTGTGGAATTGGAGATGAAAGGTTTCCCTGCTTGCTACATAGAGGTAATTCTGTTTGCCTGTCAGGCACTTCTGAAGATACATGTCTCCTTTTCAGTTGTCAATTCTTATTGCTTAAGTTGGTGGTGCCAGTCACGTGCAGACCCAGTTTGCTAGAGGGTGTCAAGTCCTGCCAGTAAAGCATGCCTGCCAATGTGCCAGATGTACAGCGATAGAAGGAAGAATTCCAGATCACCAGACTGTACTAGAATTTTGATCTTGGAACCCGAGTTTTGGGCTGTCTGAGGAGTCAGTTGTTAAGATCTGAGGCATTTTCTTCAGTGAAATATTTCAACAGAACTTTTGAAAAACTTCCAGTGTTGGACCAGAGTCAATGTTTAAATTCTCTCTGAAATAGACACACGATTAGCAGATTCAACTTCCCTGTTTTCCCACTGAGCACTTGGCACTCCTAATCATCATATTAGAATTTCGTGGTGCCCTGGTGTACACACATAGGGGCCGATTCCGATTTCGGCCGGAAGGGCACCGAACAATGGTCGGAGCCCTTCCGACCGAATCGGAACGTGCCGCTCGGATTCCTTTCCGACCGAGCCATTCCGATGGGCTCGGTCGGAAAAGAATCCGACTCGGATTTCCGGATGGCTCACGACGGGTTTGGAGAGCCCGTCAGCCATCCGGAAATCCCTCTGTACTCCCTTGGCTGCCTCTTTGTGACCGAGGGAGTACGATGGCAGTTTTTCACTGCCTTTTCGTGCCGGTCTTTCCGGCACGAAAAGGCAGTCGGTCACTGTCTTTGGGGGCCCCCAGTGGCACCCCCATGGGTGCAAGGTCGCCGAATGGCGGCCTGGAGGCACCTATGGTGCCCCTCTGTTGAACCCTGCACCCGGTGGCAGGCACCTTGGGGTGCCGGCCACAGGGTGCAGGGTTGAACTGCACCCCTGCTTTCTCCAATGCCAGCATGCATTCCGTCCGGAATGCATGCTCCCATTGTGGGAGATACGAGTGCGACCGAACATGGTTCGGTCGCATCGTACTGCCTGGGCCGTAACCGACGACAGCAGGTCGGTCGGTTACGGCTCCGGACCGATGTCGGACGGACCTGAGTCCGTCCGACAACGGAATCGGCCCCATAATGTTTGTATCTAACTGCATTCACATGGAGGTTATCCATAGAAGGCACATTGGTCAGCTCAACTGCATGAAGAAGACTGTGTTTGTTCTTATTTTTTATATTTTCCATAGGACAGCATTGAACTTGTGTCTTCATTGCTTTTGTGTGTGTGTGTGTGTGTTTGTGTGTGTGGGGGGGTTGTTAAATTTATAACTCTTGTACATGACATCTGATTTTCTATTAAAATTCTATTTTTTTTTAGATAACATAGTTTAGGTATTTTAAGGTCATTATTTCTCAACTGTTTTGTTGATTGGCTAATTGTTGCACAAAATACCACAGGCCGTTTCTCTGAGAAAGGTTTTGCTGCTTCAGTCAAGGTACCAAAGGCGAGCCAGCAAAGCCTCCTAGAAACCAGTTTAACTCTGTTGGTCATGTTTTTGTAGCATTGATGGGAGCTTAACAACAGCTCAAATGAGGACTATTCCCTTTCTCCCCCATAGCATCACAGTCCGACTCCCTACAGGTAGGAACTAGGTCTGTAGGTTATTTTTTGAGGGTGCTGATGTTAGCTGGAATACCATTTTGCCCCCTGTGGTCAGTGGCAGCAAATTATTTCTCACTTACTGTTTCTCTGACATTAATAAGACTCCAGCCCCACCGCAATGAATGAAGATTGAATAATTAGATTAGAAGGACAGAGGGTATTAATGAGATAGTTTTAGTCCCAGCAAGGCATGATTGCCTTCTTGTGCTGTGCAACAGCGATTGTAAAAAATGATATGTGGATTTACCGAATGTAGCATAATATGTATGAAATGCATTACATGGTTCATGGTTGCTGCCAGGAAAATACATACAAATGTAACAATTGTTTTTGCTAATGTCAAGTCTAAGAAACAATGATTCTTTTGCCTAATCAAGTTTGCATATCTGATCGCATGCATGTATATATTTATACACGAGAGTAGCCCATCTCTGTCACCGAAGACTTCCGGCTATGAAAGACCCCTCATTTAGGAAAAGAGGTCGCCATTAGTCACACATTACACTGCAGGTAATTGATAATTGAATCGTTGTTATCTTCCTGTTAGTAATATCATGTTAAAATGCACAAATTTACTTACAACTTACAATCAGGGCCACTGAAATTATGCGACAGCAGAGGGTCAAATTATGCAGCAGGGTTGAAAAAATTATGCGGCAAGAAAAGGCAAATTACGCAGCATAGTGCAGCACATTTTGAAATAGTATTACTTCATTATTTTGTCGTTTTTAAACTTGGTAACTGTCTGGGCATTGGTTGCATCTCAATAGTACCAGTTTAACACCCAAATGTAACCATAAGCAACATAAAGATGACGAGTCGAGCTTTGCAAAGGGTCGTCCACCGCGTGGCAACACGTTGGTGCATTTTTAGTAACCTTTGAACTGTTTGAGCGAGAAACACATTTTTTTGTTAAAACCTGCAGAATATGCAGCAGATGATGGATTATGTGGCAAATGCGGCGAATGTATAATTATGCAAAAATCACAGCTGCCGCACAATCGTATAATTCCAGTGGCCCGGCCTACAATGTAATATTTGTTCGTTGCTCCCCAGAAAAGGTTGCATATGAGTGCGGTCTTTTATGTAAGTCCAGCACTTTTCTACATCTCAGAACATTGGCCTAGTCTTATTTCTTAAGTAGACAAAATTTTTGCCCCGCAAAGGATTGTAATGTCAAACGAGATTGTTTAATAAAAAGAGTATAAAAAAAAAAAAATTGCCCCGCCTTTTCTGATGCAAAATGCATGCAGAAGTTGCTTGTCGTGGCGTCAGAAGAGCGTTGTTGGACCTGACATCCTTGGTGTGGTTTTCCACCAACCTTTTGCCCTCAATCCTCCTGTTTTTGCTGGCCTTAGGGCTCCGCACAATTTACCACTGCTAACCCGTACTAAAGTGTCTGTGCTCTGGACTTAAAACATGGTAACATTGGTTTTAACCCAATTGGCACATTTAATTTACTGATACGCTCTTAGTAAAGTGGTACTGTACCCAGGACCTGCAAATTAAATGATAATAGTGGCCCTGTAGCACTCATTGTGCCACCCACTTAAGTAGCCCTTTAAACATGTCTCAGGCCTGCCATTGCAGCCTGGGTGTGCAGTTTAAACTGTCATTTTGACCTGGCAAAATAAACTTTTTGCCAGGCCTAAACCTTCCTTTTTATTACGTATAAGTCACTCTTAGGGTAAGCCCTAAACAGCCCATAGGGCAGGCTGCACGGTTTTTAAAAAGTTGGACATGTACGTTTGACTGTTACATGTCCTGGTAGTGAAAAACTCCTAAATTTGTTTGTCACTACTGTAAGGTCTGCCTCTCCCAAAGGATAATGTTAGGCTACGTTATCATATCTAATAAGCTATACATTTTAGTAGCGAGCAGGTAGGAATATCGTGTTTGGTGTCTAAAGAATTTTAATTTAAAACCCTCTTTAATGGTAAAGTTGAATTTTAAGGCACAATTCTGAAAATGCTACTTTAGAAAGGAACCATTTCATGCCTGCAGCCTGTATTCTGGGTCACATGACTTGGTGTAGCTAGCAGTTGGTCTTTGTTTATTGCTCTCAGACAGTGAGACAAATGGGGAATAGGTGTTGGCAGGATGGGCCATTTCTGACTAGATAGGGTTGCTGAGCTGTCACCTACCACACTTGGACATCACACAGATTCTGCATCAGCACATTCACAAGGGTTTCACTCTAGTTTTTTATGCTCCGAGACAAGCTAGGGCCTGGAGAGGGAGGCAGGAAATTCCAGAAACTTCTGGAAGTGCAATCTTCTAGAAACTTCTCCTACTTCAAAGCTGGCACCAAGAAAAAATCTTGGATCCTCAGATCCAACTTCAGTACACATCTGGACATGTGGAAGACTAGAAGATGGACTGCTGTGCTGCTCTGCTGCAAGAAGGACTGTTACTTCTCTACCCTGCTACTCTGCTGCCTGGCTGCCCTGATGCCCTGCTGCTTTGCTGCCTGAGAAGGACTGGACCTGTATCTTGAACCCAGGACCACTTGTGTGACTCAGGGGCTAGTTGTTTGGCCATATCAGAGCCTCAGGGAGCCTCAGTGACAGAAAAGGCTCCAACCACCTTGAACCCTGCACCTGGACTCTGTTGTCTGTGAGTCCTACTCCCAGGTGGTGTCACCCCAGTCCTGGACCCTTTGAAGTGGGCCTGAAGATGCTGTGCCAGCCCAACTATAGTCCTAGAAGAACTGACGCAGAGCAATGCATCGCCTTATAGCCTCGCATCAGAACTGCTGCTGTGCAACACATCCTTGATGCAGAGCCCCGCAGCTCCTCAAAACGACCACTGCACGATGCATCCTGGATGCAGGGCTTTGCAGAGCAGCCCCGCAGTTCCTTGGAATTTCCACCGCACAACGCATCCTTGAGGCGGGACATCACAACGCTCCACAACCAGGGTTTAAGGTACTTTGTTCGGAGGGCCTAACTTGTCTCGTATTTGGCCTGCACTGCATCACGGTCAGCCTGAAGTTGTGACTTTGTCCTGTCCGTCGCAACCAGATACCCAGAGTGTACGCTTTGTGCTTTGGATTGGATTTTTGTCGTTTTGTTATCAAATAATTTATTACATTTTACTCTATTTTTGTACGCTATTTTTCCAAATATGTGTAGGACCTTTCTTGTGTTTTAATTTTATTATCTTTTGTGTGCTGCATAAACACTTTAGACATCGCCTCTAAGTTAAGCCTGACTACTTTTGTGCCCGGCTACCAAAGGGTTAAGCACACATTAATTTGGGTTTTGCTCGTGTTTGACCTTGATGAGAATTGTGATTGCTGCTTGAGTAGGGTTTCACCCCCCCAACCTGTAACCCAAGTGTGTTAAAGTTCAACATAGTAAAATGAGAAGCATACTGGGTCCTGATCAAGAAGGCTTCCATGAGAGGAGGGAATGGACAGTGTAGAAAAGGATGGGGATATGGGCCTGGGTTCTCAATCCAGAGCTAAGGAAGAGGTGTGCAGCAGCAACACAAGCCCATAGAACAAAGTAGTCACACACTTACAGTTCCCTCAAACAAGGTGACCAGTGTATGTAGGTGATTCGACCTGTGACAATGTAGAATACTGCTCCATTCCAAGTTGGCCTGAGTCCAAGCATTATTTTGATATTTTTGGTTTGTGCCTCTCTTAATAGAGCATTGGAAGTTAAGTTATGGAATCTCTCCGGGGATGTTTTTTTCCAAAAGAGGAACTGTGAGTTAGCTATTTTGCAGCACCAGAAGTGGTCATATTTCATCTGTGATCTTTACGGCCGAATACCCCTAACATAGTCCATGTTCTTCACTATGGGTGCCATCTTAGCTGAAATTATTACCAAAAAGTACAGTGTAATGTATTTCTTGTTGCTGTGAACATGGAGTACTAAAACATGTTCTGTAAACATTGGGGAAACTATCAACACTTTGTTCCTGGTTTGCATTGCAAAAGGGATGCAAACCCAACATAAAATGTTGTGTTGAGAATTACTTTCCAACGCAAACCCTGATTTACTTTGGAAAGTTGCCTAACATAAGTAGAGCTATCAGCTTCTTTGTGCTACTTTGTCTCAAGGGGGCATTCCATGGGTGGTACATTGGCATTCCAATCCAACCACCCATGAGTTGTGATGCAATTACCTACCTACTAACATTTAATTTCTTTTCTAAAACCTTTCTGTTGGACTGGGCCCTTTTTGCAGGGTTAACCCCAAACTTTTTGCTTCTTCCTCCTATTTTTACCTGACCGGTGGTTGTTGGTTATAGGACTCTGGGCACTTTACCACTGCTAATCAGTGCTAAAGAGCATATGCTCTCTGTGTAAATTGTTATTATGATTGGTTATCAATGATTGGCATATTTGATTTACTGATAAGCCCCTAGTAAAGTGCACTGAGTGTGCCAGGGCCTGTAAATCAAATGCTACTAGTGGGTCTGCAGCACTGATTGTGCCACCCACATGAGTAGCTCTGAAAACAAAACTCAGGCCTGCCACTGCAGTGCCTGTGCGCAGTTTGTAAACTGCCATGTCAACCTGGCAAGTGCACCCACTTGCCAGGCCCTAACCTTCCCTTTTCTTGCATGTTAGTCACCGCTAAGGTAGGTCCATGGTACCCCTGTGGGCAGGGTGCAGTGTATGTGAAAGGTAAGACATGCCCTGATGTGTGTGGCATGTCCTGATTGTGAAATATTGCCAATTTAATTTTTCACTATTGTAAGGCTATCTGTCCCCATAGGAAAGCATGGGAGTTAATTTATAACATCTTATAAATATAACTTACCATTGGGACCAGATAGGAAAATTAAGTTTAGTATGCCTGAACTCAGAATCTAAAGATGCATCTTTTAGGAAAGGTGATTTATACATTCTGTGTTTGAAAATACCACTTTTAGAAAGTAGGTACTTTCTTGCTTAGCCATCCTGTGTGCCTCTGCTAGGATGTGTATTGACTGTCTGGCTTTGGAGTGACAGGGGCTGGGGATGTGCAGTGGCTCCAGAGAGTCTGGATGAGTCAACGCTAGGCTGAATAGGCATGATCTGCATTTGGAGTGGTGGGAGGAGTAGCACCTGCACCTGAATAGAGCTGTGTCTGCCTTCCACAGTGATGGCTCCGCCCCCTGTGGTGTGTCTGGAGCCAGGGCTCACACTGACAATGAAGGTTGTCGTGCACTTGCAGAGTGCCCCCAGAACTGGTTTGGACTGGGCTCAGAGCCCTGGGCCAGAAGAGATTTACTGTATAAAAAGAGGGGCCCATACCCCAGACTTTTAGACTACTTCTGGAATCAAGAGTAACCTTTGCCATGGAGAAGAGCTGGAGAAACTGAGGAGAAGTACTGCCCTTGCTCTGTGTCTGGGGTTGGCCTGCAGTTGCTGTTTCTGCCAAGGAAAGGAGAAGGACTTTGCTGTGTGCTGTGTTTCCTGCTTGAGGAAAGTCTCAGAGGGCTTGAGTAGAGCTTGCCTCCTGTTTTGAAGTCTCAGGAACACAAAGACTTCACCCCCAGCTCCCCTGAACTTCCTTGCTGGGAGTTCTGACCTGCCAAGTAGTGCCTGTGACTGTGTGGGGCCTTTGGAAGTTGTTTCCGCTGCTGGTAACTGGAACAGCAACACAACAATGAGAAAATCGACGCATCGCTCTTCTTGAAACAGTTTTCCAACGCAACGCCGTGGTGCGAGAAGAATCTCCACGCATCACTGCGCCGCTGCTGAAACCGACTCAGCACCTGTCGCCGCTGCAAGAATCGACGCATCGAGAGATCGCGGCTTAAGAAATCAACGCAGCGCCGCTCGACGCTGCCGCATCGTTCGCCAATGCATCCCGGATTTCCACGCATCGTCCCTCTGCGGCAAGTTTTCCCCAACGCATCACCCATGGATCTGAGTCGTCTCAGAATCGACGCATCACTTCCCCCTACAGACAGGACCCGACGCATCGCTCCCCTGTGTACAGCGGAACTGTCGCATCGCATCCACGAAGGTCTCAGGAACGAAGCATCTCTTTGTTTTTCGACGCTTCTCATCACTGCAGCTGTTTGGCTTGGTGAATTTTGTCGCGACAACAGGTACTTTTCAAGAAATCACGCATCCACAGTTTTCTATGGACTCAGTTGCTAAAACCTTTTGAAAGTCATTTTTCTTGATACTTGTATGTTGGATTTTTGTCATTTTGGTCTTGTTAAGTTTAGATAAAGATACTTTATTTTTCTAAACCAGTGTGGTGTCTATTTGTGGTGGTATCACTGTGTTGCTGTGAGTGTTGGTACAAATACTTTACACATTGCCCAGGGGATAAGCCTGTCTGCTCGTGCCAAGCTACCAAGGGGCTGAGCAGGGGTTATCTAAAGTGTGTATCCCCTTACCCTGACTAGAAGCAAGGGTCCCTATTTGGACAAAGGTACCTACCTCTGCCAACTAGAGACCCCCATTTCTAACACTTTCAAATTGTACATTTGTACTGCACCGTACAGTAACACCTGTAGGGGACAAGATACAGCTGTCACCACTACTCTTATGGCTAAGGATTTGGGGGAACCCTGACGCCCAACTCTCAAAGGACATACTGGAGGATTGTCTTTCTCTGGAAAATGCTCTCACCATTCTTTGGCTCAAATACATAAAAAAAGAATTCCTAGAGCTGGGTCTGCAGGATTATGCCGACAATCGTGCAAGTATTGACTCCAGGGCTATGTCCGGGTAAAAGAGGCTTATCAGTACCGGCAAGGCAGAGCCCACCAGGCGGCCTTTGATAATCTGCTTGTAAGCCACTCTTACAGTCCAATCAACTTGACACATGGGCGTGAGCCTTACCTATCCGGGTTTCCAAATGGGAACCTGAGGTTTTATTTATCAAGACTGCGATTAAGCCCATTGCACCTTACAGTTCCTTTTCCTCGGAACATAGTCTTGGGAGAATCACTGCCTAGATGCGTGTGTAATAACACTGCCACTCAAAGCACATTGCACTTTACTGTTTTTTGTGCTCTATATGCTCATGCTAGGAAGAGATTTTTGTGCCCTATTTTTTGCTCCTTTAATATGAACTCCTATAAGGAGAGACTGCAAAGGCAGGAGAATGAGAAAATCTGCATGTCAGTGGGAAATGTTTTCCGCCTTTCACTGGGTATTGGAAACAAATATGGCTCACTGTAACATTTCTATCCTTTTATATCAGTATTTTAGGATTTGACCCTTTTTAAAAAAACTTTTTAATCATTCATCCAATTTAGGTATCTTATTATTGGCATGTTTTCTATGTAGTGTGTCTCATGAAGCTAACTGTATTTTTCCCCCTGTCTTCTGATTATGTGTTTTGGACTCTCTAATGCTGCTATATTTACTAAACATTTTTATCATGTGTACTTTTATGGCCAAGATTGGGCGAATAAAGCTTTGTGACTGACTGACTGACATTCCAATCTAATCACCCATGGGTTGTAATGCAAATCCCTACCTACTAACATTTCTTTTCTAAAAACCTTTCAAATTGTATATTTTTCCTGTTTGTACAGTGCACATATAAAGTGGGAAGGAACTGAAGCAAAGGATTTGAACTAGACTGGCCCCTTCCAGAACAAAACCTATGCTTGACAGAACGCACCCTCTCTTGTACTATGGTACAGGGGTAGTTGCATTGGCGCATGGCAGTCGAAAGTGTGCCAGCGCTGGAGAAGAGAAACACAACACCATATTTTAGTAGATATGGTGCTGTTCTTGTCTTTCTGTTTGATGCAGTGCTGTAAAGCAACTTTAGTTGCTGCACTGCATTGCACCAAAAATTAGTACATCTGTGCCATTGTGTGTTAAATGAATGGTGAACACTGAAACATGGGGATTTGTCAATTTAGCGTACAGTAAGTATTGCATAAAACAACATGAAGTTTACCGTTGTGCAATCTGATCATGTCTCTTACTTTAAGTAAAGAACTGAATAGCAGAGTGCTAAATTGCAGTATGTCAAAGCAAGACTTATATTAAGAGCTCCCCTACATACTTAATAAAAATACCATCATGGGGTTTAAGTGTTATCTTAACTTCTACATATTTGAAAATAATGTTCCTGTCAGCATGTTCAACCTCTCCCCAAATGGAGTTATATTGGTCCAGAAAAGGATGGTTATGAGAAGCTTTAAAGTGGTTACAGCTGTTGTCATGAAATCGGAGCTGACATAGTAAACTGGGGCCAGGTGTCCATTTATTTTGTATTTTATAGACCTTGCATGCAAATTATTTTTTTGAGGTGTTATTACAAACACAGTAGAAGCATCAAACTATAACAAAAGTATTAGAAGGAAGTGAAAAAACAGTGGAACAATGTTTTCAGTCCACAATTGATTCGAGTAAAAGTGATGCAACTGAGACACGGAGCTGCTGCTGCTATGAATATCACTTGAAATACCATTGTAGTGCCGAGCTGATAAAGTATTACAAAAGGGGATGATGGACGGAACGTTTGAGCCAATCAAACACTCACCCCCAGTCAACTGATCTGGGTTTAATCCATCATCATTCTTTAGCTCACTCCACCACCCCAGTTCAGACATGGCCATATGCAAATCAGTCTGACCCTGTGCCTCATGGGAACAGTCCAGCCCGAACTGCAAAGCCATGTCTTCCCTGGACCGGAAACAAGCATCCTAGGACCGGTTTCTGGCATTCCAGCCGTCATCAGCCAGGCTTGCTTGAATCCAGTGGCAAAGTGAGCAAGGGACCCACGTCTGGGTATACCCCGCCAACTTAGGGCGAACAAAGCGATACAAAAGGGGATGATGGACGGAACGTTTGAGCCAATCAAACACTCACCCCAGTCAACTGATCTGGGTTTAATCCATCATCATTCTTTAGCTCACTCCACCACCCCAGTTCAGACATGGCCATATGCAAATCAGTCTGACCCTGTGCCTCATGGGAACAGTCCAGCCCGAACTGCCAAGCCATGTCTTCCCTGGACCGGAAACAAGCATCCTAGGACAGACTGATTTGCATATGGCCATGTCTGAACTGGGGTGGTGGAGTGAGCTAAAGAATGATGATGGATTAAACCCAGATCATCCCCTTTTGTATTGCTTTGTTCGCCCTAAGTTGGCGGGGGTATGCCCAGACGTGGGTCCCTTGCTCACTTTGCCACTGGATTCAAGCAAGCCTGGCTGATGACGGCTGGAATGCCAGAAACCGGTCCTAGGATGCTTGTTTCCGGTCCAGGGAAGACATGGCTTGGCAGTTCGGGCTGGACTGTTCCCATGAGGCACAGGGTCAGACTGATTTGCATATGGCCATGTCTGAACTGGGGTGGTGGAGTGAGCTAAAGAATGATGATGGATTAAACCCAGATCAGTTGACTGGGGTGAGTGTTTGATTGGCTCAAACGTTCCGTCCATCATCCCCTTTTGTATCGCTTTGTTCGCCCTAAGTTGGCGGGGGTATGCCCAGACGTGGGTCCCTTGCTCACTTTGCCACTGGATTCAAGCAAGCCTGGCTGATGACGGCTGGAATGCCAGAAACCGGTCCTAGGATGCTTGTTTCCGGTCCAGGGAAGACATGGCTTGGCAGTTCGGGCTGGACTGTTCCCATGAGGCACAGGGTCAGACTGATTTGCATATGGCCATGTCTGAACTGGGGTGGTGGAGTGAGCTAAAGAATGATGATGGATTAAACCCAGATCAGTTGACTGGGGGTGAGTGTTTGATTGGCTCAAACGTTCCGTCCATCATCCCCTTTTGTATCGCTTTGTTCGCCCTAAGTTGGCGGGGGTATGCCCAGATGTGGGTCCCTTGCTCACTTTGCCACTGGATTCAAGCAAGCCTGGCTGATGACGGCTGGAATGCCAGAAACCGGTCCTAGGATGCTTGTTTCCGGTCCAGGGAAGACATGGCTTGGCAGTTCGGGCTGGACTGTTCCCATGAGGCACAGGGTCAGACTGATTTGCATATGGCCATGTCTGAACTGGGGTGGTGGAGTGAGCTAAAGAATGATGATGGATTAAACCCAGATCAGTTGACTGGGGGTGAGTGTTTGATTGGCTCAAACGTTCCGTCCATCATCCCCTTTTGTATCGCTTTGTTCGCCCTAAGGTGGCGGGGGTATGCCCAGACGTGGGTCCCTTGCTCACTTTGCCACTGGATTCAAGCAAGCCTGGCTGATGACGGCTGAAATGCCAGAAACCGGTCCTAAGATGCTTGTTTCCGGTCCAGGGAAGACATGGCTTGGCAGTTCGGGCTGGACTGTTCCCATGAGGCACAGGGTCAGACTGATTTGCATATGGCCATGTCTGAACTGGGGTGGTGGAGTGAGCTAAAGAATGATGATGGATTAAACCCAGATCAGTTGACTGGGGGTGAGTGTTTGATTGGCTCAAACGTTCCGTCCATCATCCCCTTTTGTATCGCTTTGTTCACCCTAAGTTGGCGGGGGTATGCCCAGACGTGGGTCCCTTGCTCACTTTGCCACTGGATTCAAGCAAGCCTGGCTGATGACGGCTGGAATGCCAGAAACCGGTCCTAGGATGCTTGTTTCCGGTCCAGGGAAGACATGGCTTGGCAGTTGGGGCTGGACTGTTCCCATGAGGCACAGGGTCAGACTGATTTGCATATGGCCATGTCTGAACTGGGGTGGTGGAGTGAGCTAAAGAATGATGATGGATTAAACCCAGATCAGTTGACTGGGGGTGAGTGTTTGATTGGCTCAAACGTTCCGTCCATCATCCCCTTTTGTATCGCTTTGTTCGCCCTAAGTTGGCGGGGGTATGCCCAGACGTGGGTCCCTTGCTCACTTTGCCACTGGATTCAAGCAAGCCTGGCTGATGACGGCTGGAATGCCAGAAACCGGTCCTAGGATGCTTGTTTCCGGTCCAGGGAAGACATGGCGTGGCAGTTCGGGCTGGACTGTTCCCATGAGGCACAGGGTCAGACTGATTTGCATATGGCCATGTCTGAACTGGGGTGGTGGAGTGAGCTAAAGAATGATGATGGATTAAACCCAGATCAGTTGACTGGGGGTGAGTGTTTGATTGGCTCAAATGTTCCGTCCATCATCCCCTTTTGTATCGCTTTGTTCGCCCTAAGTTGGCGGGGGTATGCCCAGACGTGGGTCCCTTGCTCACTTTGCCACTGGATTCAAGCAAGCCTGGCTGATGACGGCTGGAATGCCAGAAACCGGTCCTAGGATGCTTGTTTCCGGTCCAGGGAAGACATGGCTTGGCAGTTCGGGCTGGACTGTTCCCATGAGGCACAGGGTCAGACTGATTTGCATATGGCCATGTCTGAACTGGGGTGGTAGAGTGAGCTAAAGAATGATGATGGATTAAACCCAGATCAGTTGACTGGGGGTGAGTGTTTGATTGGCTCAAACGTTCCGTCCATCATCCCCTTTTGTATCGCTTTGTTCGCCCTAAGTTGGCGGGGGTATGCCCAGACGTGGGTCCCTTGCTCACTTTGCCACTGGATTCAAGCAAGCCTGGCTGATGACGGCTGGAATGCCAGAAACCGGTCCTAGGATGCTTGTTTCCGGTCCAGGGAAGACATGGCTTGGCAGTTCGGGCTGGACTGTTCCCATGAGGCACAGGGTCAGACTGATTTGCATATGGCCATGTCTGAACTGGGGTGGTGGAGTGAGCTAAAGAATGATGATGGATTAAACCCAGATCAGTTGACTGGGGGTGAGTGTTTGATTGGCTCAAACGTTCCGTCCATCACCCCCTTTTGTATCGAGCTGATAAAGTAGACATTGAAAAGTGCCATGGCAAGTGTTGGACTTGGCCCTTTTTGCAGGGTCATCCGTGAACTTTTTTCGTTCCTCCTGGTATTTTTTCTGACCTGGTGTTGGTGGTTTTAGGACTCTGGGCACTTTATCCTTGCTGTCCAGTGGTAAAGTGCATGTGCTCTCTATGGTTAACTTGGTAAGATTGGTCTACACCTGTTTGGAGTATTTAATTTACCTATCAGTCCCTTGTAAAGTGGTATCTCGCATACCCAGGGCCAGTAAATTAAATGCTACTGGTGGGCTTGCAGCGCTGCTTGCGCCATCCACCAAAGTAGCCTTTCAAACCTGTCTCAGGCCTCTGCCATTGCAGGGCCTGCGCTCGCAGTTTTACTGCCGCTGTGACGTGGCACATAAAGTGGTTGCCACGTCTGTGACTCCCCTTTTACTACATATCAGTCACCCTTAAGGTAGGCCCTATCTAGCTCTATGGGCAGGGTGCGCTGTAGGTAAAAGGTAGGACATGTGCCTTAACTGTGTGGCATGTCCTGGTAGTGACAAATAGCCATTTTGGTTTGTCACTACAGTGAGGCTGCCCTCTCATAGGAATGCATTGGGGATTCCCTGATATGTGTTTCAGTGGTAATTCCTGACATGAGAGGAGTAGCGTGATCAAGTTTTGTATGTTTTGAATAGTGGCAATAAATGCTGCATAGTGGTGTTCGCAGATTTATTATCACTATTTTAGAAATGCCACTTTTAGAAGTGGGCATTTCTGTGTGCTATGTGTCTTTGTGCCTGCCTGTTGTGTATTGCATGCCTGGCTCTGGATGACAGGGGCTGGGGAGGTGCAGTGGCTACAGAGGGGCTGGGTGAGTCAGCGCTAGGCTGAATAGGCCATCTGCATTTGGAGTAGTGGGAGGAGTAGCACGTGGACCTGAATAGGACTGTGCCTGCCTTACACAATGCTGGCTCTGCCCCCCTGTGGTGTGTCTGGGGCCAGAACCTACGCTAACAATGAGGGTGATAGTGCACATGAAAAGATGTATTGAAGTACTCCCCAGAACTGGTTTGAACCGGGCACAGAGCCCTGTGCCAGGGGGAGAACAAAGACTTGATGGGGTATAAGTATTGGGACTGTGACCCCATAAAAGTGTGCTGGGTGCTTACTGGGAACTTGCGGCCGGCCGGATGCTGGACGGCCAGGAGGAACCGCCACTGGGGGGGACTGACCTGCTGCCCTACTTGGCAGCTGAAGGGACTGATGTTCTGCTGAGGAAACCCAGTGTGCTGGCCTGCCTGTGCCAGTTCTACTCATGGCAGGTTCCTGGAGAAAAGTGCTGCCTGCTCCCTGGTTGTGCCTTGAAGTGGGAGCCAGGTGGAGCGCTTCATTTTCTCCTTATGCCCTGGACCGAGGCTTGAAACCCTGCAGGACTTCTGCCCTGGTGTGCTTGAGCCCCTGGCGTGGGCTCGGGTTACAGAAGCACTGGTGAAGGGCAGCCTCTCTCCCCCTGCAAGCGGAGAGGACGTGGGTGGAGTGCTGCCTATTTTTGTTCGTTATGCCCTGCGGCCCCTGAGGAAGCGCGGGACGGTGCGCCTTCCCCCAAGCAAAGTGGGCACTCTTCGATCCGAGGTGCCTGCGGCTGAAAACCCAAGCCGCCGGAGACTTTGTTCCGTGAAACCGGAAGACAGGCAAATGTCTGTGCCTGGTTGTGGGTGGAGCTATGCCCCAGGAAGCCTGATTGCGGGCGGGGCTGCTGGAAGTGAACGCTGAAGGCGCCGGAAGCCAGGTGGCTGTTGCCTGGTTGGGCGGGGCTCCCATGAGGAGAGGAGAGTCCTGCGTGATTTCCAAATGTGGACGGAGGCGTGGCCGCACTCCAAGAAGGAGACGGAGACCGCTGCTGGAGAAGGTGGGGCGGAGGGGACGCCGCCGACTTTGCTCTGTGTCCCCCTACTGCCATGTCATACCTGAAGAGCCAGTACAGCCTGAGGTTGGTAGGGTGAGTGACCCCGCCGTTCTTGATGCTCCCGGCATAGGGAGCCTGAGGCCAGTGTTGGCAGCTGCACCGCCAGATCGAGGGCCGCTGCGCGTGGGGTAGAAGTAGTGGCCTGAGTCCTGACTTTGAAAAAGGGGCATTGCGAGGGAAGCCCCGGGCTGGGGCCTCCCGCGGACAAAGCTGGACTGCCTGATGGTCGCCCCCTATGTCTAGGTGGGACCTAATGAAAGTGGGTACCATGGTGCCCTGCTGCTAATGTTAAGCCCAGCATATTAAGCTCAGTGTGATCCTACCATGGGTTACTGGTGACCCCTACTTCAAGGCTTAGGCCTAATGCTTTGTGCTACGTGCAGTTATTTGTATGCCTAAGAGAAGCATGACGTGTTATGGGGCTGATGCACTGCTGATGATACTTTATGCGTAAAGGTTCTTGCTAAGTGTACCCTTACCAGTAGTTACTGGTTGCTTTTGCTAACTGCGATATGATGGTTATGACAGTGGCCCGATTGGCCCTGTAATGTATATAATCCCCTGTAAAATCATACCTAGTGCCAGGTGGCACAGTGTATATATGTGATTGCGTTCTAATGTGTTTTATGAGTAATACAAAGGCTATTTTTTTTATATAATCTTGTGTGGAATTTCTTTTGTGGTGTGCCTAGTGTGTCGCTGCTGTGCGAGTGTGTTGCGCAAACGCTTTACACATTGTCTCTGAGATAAGCCTGACTGCTCTGCCAAGCTACCAAGGGGGTGAGCAGGGGTTATCTTCAGCGTGTAACTCCCTTGCCTTGACTAGAGTGGTGGTTTCTGCCTGGCTCAGGTGCATGCCCTAGCCAATCAGAAATCCCATTTCTACAGCAAGTCTAGAAAACACTGCAGAACACGGAGTTATATAGTAGATATATTTTGTTCATCATAGTTTTAGAAACGTGTATTAAATGTCATAGCAAAGTATGAGTAAGCAGGCTGCCTAAAGATAATACAGTACAAAAACAATGGTCACATTGGAAAACTGTTTTGACATAGAATCAAATCATAACCTAAAAAAATCAATTAATTCAATTTATTGGACGAATCTGGCGGTGAAATTCAATAGTATGGGCCTGTAGGCTCCTCCGTCAGAGAGGCGAGCAAAGAGAAGACACAGGATGGTGGTCACGGGTCGGTGAGGCGTCAGGTATAAGCAATCCCAAACACTTTCTACGGAATCCAATACTCTTTGAAACAATGTTGCGTACATTCAACGTGGACACTATCCTTATGGAAGGCTGTGTGTATGACCGGCGGCGAGTCAGCAATAGATGTCTTGGGAAATGGGTAGAATGAATCACCGTAAAACTTACAATGGTCTGTCCTCTCTGTCCGAGTGAATCAGCAGTGTTTGGGATTGCTTAACCCTGACGCCACACCGACCCGTGACCAACATCCTGTGTCTTCACTTTGCTCGCCTCTATGACGGAGGAGCCTACAGGCCCATACTATTGAATTTCACCTCCAGATTCGTCCAGGTGGTTATAAGGGTGTCTCCACACGTCCTGATGAAGACCCCATATCAAGGATAAAATACCCTACACGCATCAGGGGGTCGAAATGTCGACGGTCCTTCTTGTTTTCTCACGCACAGACAACAGATATTGATTTACTGTGTCTTGAGGATATGATGTTACTTGTATATTTAGTCTTCAATATGGCTGGATAGGTCACTATCAGTCTTTGATGTTTGTACTGCACATCGCCTTTCCTTTTCTACAACCCTCACAAGCGCACACCTTCTAGAGCACTTCCTCCTTCCCATTCTTGGAGCACCATTTTAGAAATGTACAGATTATTTGTGTTGTTATGGAATATAAACCCAAGTATGTCCTGAATATGAATACATTGAATTAATTGATTTTTTGAGGGGATGATTTGATTCTATGTCAAAACAGTTTTCCACTGTGACCATTGTTTTTGTACTGTATCTTACCCGGGTCCGGTGGATGTTCGGGTTTCCCCATTACTTTGTAACTCGACTAAAGATAATAATCCACACTGAATTGTAACTTTGTCACCGAGGCTGTCACGCTGAATGTTACTTAAATTAAGCTCCATTGTATGAAGTGAAATCAGTGATGTAGGGACCGGTGCGAGTGAGATAGTAGATTGGGGAGAAATCAGCCTCTTACAAATATTCCTGCCTGCACTCAGAGGTAGTGCTGGACCGAGCCCCTTCTCTGACAATATAAGAGCAGATTGCATCAGGACCTCTCTGTTCCCTCTGCAGGCCCACCGGGGAAGAGGTAAGGTCACCTCCCATGTCAGGAGAATCTTCAGCTGGTGGAACATCTAAGGAATGATTCAACAGACAAGGGTCTCGCTTGCAGGCATCCCAGACACATGCTCACAGTCACAGCACAAATGATATTTCTTCTGTTCCCTCCTCTTTTCCAGTTTTCAGATCACCACTAATAGATGCCATATGCTGTTCTTCGAATTGCAAGTGGCAGACATTTTCTTACATGTCTTGTCAGATAAGAGACCTGTTCTTGTTTCAAGCCCCTTGTACTCGTGCTTCCATGTGGGAGTAGTTTCCTGATTAAGGAACCTGAGAATGCCAGCTCATAAAACCAGGTTCTCAAGAAATGTTGATGCTCACACTTGAACATTATGAAATGAGCTACAGGTCTTAAAGCCTAGAGACACATGCCAGTTTCCCACAGCATCTTTTCACTGGTGCGCAGTCAAAATATCGATTTTTTTATATCGACCTACACTAATATTGAGCTTTTAATATCATAGGGACAGAATATCGATGTCAAGAATATCGGTGACCAGAATATCGACCTTAAGGTAAGTAATATCGTTTTTTTTTTATATCGAAGTAAGTAATATCGAAGTAAGTAATATCGTTAGCAAAAATATTGTTGTTAATAATATCGATATTTATATTAGTGTTATGTATTTTAGTATGTATTTTATATGTATGTTTAACATTTTTTGTAATGTATTTTTATTATTTTTAAATATATGTATTAAATGTTTAGAAATTAGTCATTTTTTTAAAGTAAATTTTGCGTTTTAGTATCAGAGCGGGTTGTGGGTTTATAGGGGAATAGGGTGGGAAGTAATTTAATTATAATTAATTAATTAATATGTTTTTATTTATTGTTATTGATTATTAATTTATTGTTAATTAATTATTAATTGTTATTTTTTTTTTAATTGCTTAATTTATCAGTATATTAATTATAATTAATTATTTATTTATTTATTGTTATTGCTAATTAATTTATTGGTAATTAATTATTAATTGGTAATTACTTTTTATTAATTGATTAATTGATAATTAAATTAATTATGTTCATTTTTATGTGTAGCGGATTGTGGGTTTATAGGGGAATAGAGTGGGAAGTAATTTAATTATAATTAATTAATTAATATTTTTTTATTTATTGTTATTGATAATTAATTTATTGTTAATTAATTATTAATTGGTTATTATTTTTTATTAATTGATTAATTTATAATTATATTAATTATAATTACTTTATTATTATCTTTTATTTATTGTTATTTTATTGTTATTGTTAATTAATTTATTGTTAATTTATTATTAATTGGTAATTAATTTTTATTAATTGATTAATTGATAATTAAATTAATTGTGTTCTTTTTATGTGTAGCGGGTTGTGTGTTTATGGGGGAATAGGGTGGGAACTAATTTAATGTTATTTAAGTAAATATTAATTTTATTTTATTGGTATTTATTATTAATATGTTATTTATTTTACAAAAATTATTTAATTAAGAAGTATTAATTTAACCCCTACACTATCCTACATTTTCCACACTGTTATACTCACTGGAGTTGGAATAGTAATTTTAACCCCTATGCTATCCAACACTTTCCCTACTGTTGCACTCACTGGAGTGGGAATAGTAATTTTTACCGCTACGCTATCCAACACTTTCCCTACTGTTGCACTCACTGGAGTGGGAATAGTAATTTTAACCCCTACGCTATCCAACACTTTCCCTACTGTTGCACTTACTGGAGTGGGAATAGTAATTTTTACCCCTACGCTATCCAACACTTTCCCTACTGTTGCACTCCCTGGAGTGGGAATAGTAATTTTAACCCCTACGCTATCCAACACTTTCCCTACTGTTGCACTCACTGGAGTGGGAATAGTAATTTTTACCCCTACGCTATCCAACACTTTCCCTACTGTTGCACTCACTAGGGTGGGAATAGTAATTTTAACCCCTACGCTATCCAACACTTTCCCTACTGTTGCACTCACGGGGTGGGAATAGTAATTTTTACCCCTACGCTATCCAACATTTTCCCTACTGTTGCACTGTTTGGAGTTGGAATAGTAATTTTATTACCTTCGCTATCTAATATGTTTTGTATTATTTTAGTTAATGTAGTATATAATTAATTTAAAAAAGATTAAAAATAATTTTAATTTTTTTAATTTGTTATATATATTTATTTAATTTGTATTTATATTATTGTTTTGTGTATAGATGTATTTATAATTTATATAATATTTAAAAAAATGTATAAGCTATTAAAATAATTATTAAAAATGATTAGTAAGTATATATATTATATATTATATGTATATGTTTAATTTATTTTTACATTACATATATATTACTCATAATTTTTAAACATTTTAAAATATTTTTAACTATGTTTATTTTAATTATATGTATTATTTACTTTATTTTACATTATTTTTTTAACTTAAATAAAAAACGATATTTTTAACAACGATATTTTTGACATCGATATTTTTTTCTCGATATTTTTGTACTTACCATAATGTAGATAGGATGTCGATATTCTTGACTTCGATATTCTTGCGTCGATATTTCTGTAGGTCGATATTCTGACCTTCGATATTTTGTCAGTGATTCCTTTTCACTGTCATCATGTCTGCTCCAGCTTGCTGCACTACCCTCCTGACCCAAGAATCCAAGGGCAGGAGACATATTTTGCACTGCACCCTATGCCTCACCACAAAGCCTTGAAGCAGGTAAGTTCCACAGAGTTTCCCAACAGACCCACCCAGTACCACTAACTGTATTATGTGGTTTCAAAGTAACCCACACAAGTCCTCCCTACTGTCCTCAGAGGACTCCCTCAAAACACACAGACAATACACAGTTCTCCAAATAGCCAAGCAATAGGGTCCACAAAGCCCAATACAGACCCTGAGCAACCCTGCACAGGGTGCATGGGCACCTCAGGCTGCCCCCACCCACACAGATTTGATTGTACCAACTTGTGGATAGAACCCTATTACAAACACACGGTGTTGATGTGCAGGAGTTATGGTGGGATTTGGAACTAGGTGATACAGACCGCTTAGTATCAGTGTACAACAACAGTATACAGAAACATTTTGTAGAAGAGTGCAAAGAATACTTCCCACTACTGATGGATAAAGGCTATAGCAAGACCTCAATTCTTGTGCCAGTAACAAAGTACATGCACGTGACGACACAAAACATCGTGGATCCCTGTGAGGAGCATGTGGGACAGGTTGGCATACCGATCAGGCCTAGGCTATGTGACATACACACAGGAACAGGACGTCAGGAGCACGTGGGTTAATTCAAGTGTTGAGCATAGGGTGGATCTAAGTGTTGAGCAAGCAGCACGCTCAGGTGGGCCCATGTTTGATGATCATGTGCAGGTAGAATATGAGATGATCATAAATGACAAACACTTATAACGATATTGCTAAAGATGAGTGGGTGAAAAAATTCTAAACTTCGATGAATTTGAATGCTGCTGAATAATAGCTTGTCACCTACTGGGACGTTCAAAACTGTAAACCACTGCAAATAAAACCTATACTAGTAATTGAGGTTAGTGGTGGTGCTTGCTGAATACAAAAAGTGAGGGGTGGAATACTTGAATTAAACTCAGTCACTGGTAATTACCCAGGGCATCATTCCAGTCCATCGTTTTTTTGCTCACTATGCCTTGCTATACAGAGATCAGCGATATGGAAATCTTCCTTGGTACTGCTCTATTAGGAACAGTCAAGTGCAGAATGAAGGGCCAGGCCCCCTTCAGATATGAACAAAGTACAACTCTGTGGCACCTGTACCAAGGAGCTGGGTTAACACTTTAGTGCAGATCGTCTCTTCCATCTGGACAGCTCTTTTATTATGATTTACTCCATGTGAACCTTATTACATTTAGGGGCAGATTTACAATAAACTAACGCAGCACGGCGCAGCAAGTCATTTTGCTGCGCCGTGCTGCGTTAGTTTGGAAAGCACAGGGATGCAACATATTTACAACAATATGTCGCATCTCTGTGCTTCCCCCTGCGCTGGCGCACAAACTGCTGCCATGCGCCGACGCAGGCACCCTTGCACCATGGTGCAAGGATGCCTGCGTCGTGGGGAGATCGTTTTTGTTCAGGAAGGGTTCCCTTCCTGAACAAAAACAATCTGAAATGCCGTCTTTCAACTTCTATGTGTGCTGCATTAGCACACATAGATGTTGAAAAACAGCATTCTTTCAATGACTGTTTTTGTTCAGGAAGGGAACCCTTCCTGAACAAAAACAATCATTAGAGGTGATTTCCTCTTTCAATGTGTGCTGCAGAATGCAGCACACATTGAAACAGAAAATAAAAACGAGGAGAAATGAATACATTTCTCCTCGTTGCACCTCGCTACGCCTCCCCTGAGGAGGCGTAGCATTGACACGCATTTCCAGATTTACGATTCCTCGTAAATCTGGAAATGTGTCTCGTTCCATGGGTGTTGGGTGGGAACACCCACAGCAACACCCATGGAACGCCCCTTCCACGCAAAGTGCTGCGTGTGAAGGGGCCATATTTACAAGGAGAGGAAAAGTCACGCAGGGTGGCTTTTCCTCTCCTTGTAAATATGGAGAAGTGGAATGCGCCTCCAGTACGTCACAAAAAGTGACGTACTGGTGGCGCAGGGGGCTTGTAAATCTGCCCCCCAGTGTCCTGCATTTAATCGGCGAGTTTTGCTTGGAGTGTGGCTGTTACACATATGGGCTTAGAAGTCAAAAGCCATTGGTGTCTGTTAGAGCCTAGCATTCTGTTAATGTATTAAGCATTGTGATTTTTTGCATAATTTAAAGGCCACTGCAGTTGATCCATAAATCGATTCTGGAGTTGCACACCTTCTTGTTTTTCTGCAAAGCCTACGAGGTATTTTAGTATGAGTTGCACATAGATGTTTTGCACAAATAAGATAAGAACAGACTCCGATAGTAAAATATTCGACCTTGTATTTTTTATGGAAATTGCCCTGCAGTTAGAAGGAAAAGCATTATTAATGCCCTATCTGCCAGGTTGCATTAAAGGGATCCTCTTTGCTGTCAGCTCTTCTATACCTGGTTTTACAGCAGCGGTAGTATACTACCCGTTTCATAATTGTGGCCGTGGTGATTGTTTTGGGCAGAGATTGTTGTTTTTCCCCGTGAAAAAGTCTATGAATGAGGAGAAGGACTTTCAAGGTGCAGTGGGAACAGCAGTGGAATGAAGTGAAAGACTTTAGAGAGATGGCCTCTCAACCTGAGTAGAGCAATGTTGTTCCTGTTTACGTTTCACTTACTATTGCATTCCCTAAGAGTAGTTGCTTTTTCCCGGACAGAGTGCTTCTGTAGTTTTTTCATGCAACAGATTAGTACCGTATACTGCATAGTGTGAACAGAGTCACCCCTATGTTAAGGTGACCATATTTTGAGAAACATAAACGGTACAGGTCGACATAAAAGTAGTACTAAAGCCTTTAGTCTCAGGGCAATATCTCGCCTGTCCCGGTTTTTTCGTGGCCTTGAAAATATGGGCCCATATATATATATATATATATATATATATATATATATATATATATATATATATATATATATGCCTCAAAACTCGTTTACCGCTACCTTCTCCTGAAGGAAAGAACGAGCGTAGACCCAGATTTGGTGCAATTAATTTATTAGTTGAATACACCGCCAGCCATGACGCGTTTCGGCAGATCCCTGCCTTGATCACATGACAACATTGCTTTGTGACTACTCCCTTTTTAAAGTCACAGTATGTTAATTGATCCATTGACATAGACAAAATATTTATGAAACAAATCTCTTGATTCTTAATACATGCATAAATGCATAAAACATTCCATATTTTTAAAATGCAAAACCCAAACAACTCCATTACAAGAATAGTTAATAACTATTCATTTATGTTGTTTCTTTTTTGAAAATCAATTTTTAATGCATAAATGCGCTATATGTCCATTGTCTAGACTTTATTTACATGGATCTATACTTTAAAACAGACTTGAATAAAAGGAGTAAGAAAAGTGTTAAAAGGAGTAAGAAAAGTGTTAAAAGATAAAGTGCTAATAAAGTGCAATAAGTTATAAAGTGCAAAGTGAGCTAGGTGAGCCCGTATCTCCAATTGTATAGTGCAAATGTTTCTAAAAACCTATATTGTTTAGTTGCCTGTATAGTACACCTTCTACTCTATTGGCGTTTTTACAGCAACTGTATGTTATCTCCTGTGCAAAAACAGCAAGTGCAAAATCAGGCTTGTATAGGAATTTTTTGATGTCTCAAAGAGTATTTTTGTATTAATTTCCAAATGTTTCCCACAATCATGAATACATTTATACATATGTAAATAAATAATTCTAAATAAATACATATAAATTCTATAAATATACATATCATCCATTTTTCAATAAATAACAATAAATACATTTCCAAATGTTAAAAGGGATAAAATTCAATTATACATAAAATGCTCATGATTAAGTTCGGTGAGGAAAAAGTACAAAACGTGCAAAATGTGCAAAGATACGGGGACTGATTATTAAAACCGATACCGTTATCTATCATTGAAAAGGAAATATTTTTTGATTCACAATCTCTAGAGTTGGATCAATGAAATATTGGGGGCCTACATGTTCTATAGGTAAGTGTACAAATCCTCACTCATATTAAGCCCCCTGGCTGTTTAGTGTCGAGCTCTAGAATATAATGGGTTTCTAATCTTCTGAGTTTCCCTTCTCTGTCACCACCCCTTCTCTGTACCGGGACAGTATCTATGACGTAGTATTTGAGATGTTTGAGGTTGTTATTATGATGTTCTTTGAAATGTCGGGCTACCGGGTAATTAGGGTCATTATTGCTAATTGCCCTAATATGCTGTAAAACCCGTTTGTGCACCGGCAGCTTAGTACTCCCCACGTATATATATCCCTTTCAAAATTGGCCCACATTTCGACATCCAGACGCTCTTGGCGGTGCATTCGCGGTACGGCGGAGCCAAGCCGTTACTAATTGCATCCAGCGTCTCCCAATTGAGACAAATCCGCTCGCACTCACAAAATCGAAGCAAATACAGCTTAATAGTTTATAAAGCTGTGATTTATTCAGCATTCCAGCAATCCTCTACGCGTTTCGATCTTAACAAAGATCTTGTTCACGAGGTTAGTAAATCAACATATGCCGCATTTTTTTCTTTTTTTTAAAGCAAACTATTCATGACAAACTATGACATCACTTCCTGCAGTGTGTTGCTAGGCATTCTGGTTACTGTAGTTCTCTATACTCAACCACTGTTTACAATCAAAATTACTTTACCCAAAACTAGTGAAAAAATAAAAATAAATATGAAAGTAAAAATAAAACTAAAACAAAAATACAAAATGACAATCTAAATGTGAACTCATTAGTTCTGAAGTCTACTCCAAATACCCATTTCTAAGTAGTCCATGCTAAAATTACGAATGTGTCATCATGATTATCAATTTATCCACACCGCTTATTTTATAACTGTGTGTTTTAGTGATGACCGTCTTTTGTAAACCCTGTTCTACGTATTGAATTACCGCACATGCTTGTTTTAATATCAACACGTGACTATTCTCAACCGGTCATTTTCTAATATAATCACTGTTCCTCCTATATTACCACCACTCATTGCCCTCCAGTGGGTAATAAGTCTTATTCCTACCCTCCAGTGGGAGCGAACTATGATTTTATCACTATTTCTTCATTATTATTTAAAGTTCACATTGATAAATTTATTATTACTACTAGACTTCTCTAAGTTGTATCTTTTAGTCATGCATTCAAGTGCATTTAAAGTGTCAACAAATTCTAAGCAATTTATGCATCAGTGCAAATTCAATAATGAGTGATAAGAAAAACCAAACCAGGTTTATAAACTATTAAGCTGTATTTGCTTCGATTTTGTGAGTGCGAGCGGATTTGTCTCAATTGGGAGACGCTGGATGCAATATATATATATATATATATATATATATATATATATATATATATATATATATATATATATATATATATATATATATATATATATATATACACACACATACACACATTGGCGTCTTTATATATGTATATAAAGGTACACACTTATAAAAAAACTACTTTTACATAATATTAGTTATGGCAGTACCTCCACCCTGCTCCCTGCCCTCCTCCCCACTCTCGCTTTCTACTGGGAGCAGCAGTGGACCTGCTTCTGTGCTGCCTTACAGAAACAAATGAATAACTTAAGTGTTTTCAGACTTTGATTGGGCCTCGGAAAGGAGAGTAGAGCATACCTTTTAATTCTGCCTTGCAGTGTTTCTTGACCTTTGTCCCAAAAACCGGGACATGTATTTAAAATTAGGAAATGTGCTGGGACACCGGGACAGTCCTCTGAAAACTGGGACTGTCCGGGGAAGTCCTGAATGTCTGGTCACTCTATCCTATGCATATGTGTGAGCTCAGGTTGCGGGTGGGTCATGATTCACTGTTGTGGAGTTCAGGACAAATGCAGTGTAAATTTCTCACAGTTCCTTTCAGTGGGTCATAAAGGGGTTTGGAATTCTTAGTCATACAATCCTTGGCCTCTTGGCAGAGCTCACAGAGCAATGGTCATGTGTGCCAATTGTAATTGTGATTCTATGCGAAAGTGTGTGATGGCGTTAAACAATTATCAAAATATTGACAGAGCAAAACTTAAAGGAGATGCAGTGCGAACAGGTGAGTAGGTGCATTGTGAGTGTATGGGGGATTGGTGAAGTGAAAGAAATTCAAAGGAGTATGTGCAGGAGAGAGTGAAAAGAGGGTGATGTAGAGACAAGAGATTGTCAGTTAAAACATACCATTTTAAACTAACAAAACCACTGAAATCCACCAATTACAGTTATCTCAAGTAACTATAACTCATGCCCCCACTGTGCATGGGTCATCAATGATGTCCTTTCAAATGTTGCAGTGATGTTATCAATTATGTCATAAGTGATATAACATGTGAGGTAATTAGCAGTGCATGGTAGTTATAGTTACTTTAGGACACAAGTTATAGTTACTTCAAAATACATATAGCTGGTGAAATTCAGTGGTGTTGTTAATTTAAAGCAGCATATATATTTTTTGTTCCAAAATTTTTATTGAGTTGCATAGCTACATAAAGAAAAAATGCAGACAGAAATTTAACAGATTGGGAAAATTTCCGGTGTACAAGATACATGTCCATGGCAGCAACACTATGGGCATTAAGTCAGAAAAGAAAAATAACCGGTAGCTTAAAATTAATTAATCCACTATCAATAGAACTATATAGCATTACTGCAATAAACATTTATGCCTATAAGAGGAACTAAGAGTTTTGAGAGTATCAAATGAGCAACAACGATGAGACTATACAAGGGGGCCTCAATCACTGAACATATAAGGGAGTATAATAAGAATTGGAGAATAAAATCAGAAAAAGAGAGAGAAAAGCATCAGAGAAGAGAACAAATCATATGGCAGGGCGGGAGGGGGCTCAAGCTCAGGTCAGAATGAAGGGTAGATATAAGGTTGTCTGACGATAGGGGAACAGAAAAGGAAAAGAAAAAGAAGATCAAAAGAAGCCATCTAGTGTGAATTATGTATAAAGGAATCAAGAGTTTGCCACATGTGTTACGAGGTAATGGAATATCCCTTAGCCTTCATCTGGTCTGAATGGGTACTCCTCAGGTATGTAACCCATTCCCACCAACTGTGATAGGAGACATTGTTGGAGGACCTCCATTCTGAAAGGATTACTTTGTTTGTGATAGTGATAAGTGAGTCAAGCAAGGTACGGTCAAGGTCTAACAGTGGCACAGGCTTCTCTGATGCATATGGGCCCAGGAAGCTCAGTGAGATGGGTGTGTTAAATATGTTGCTCAGTTGGGATGAAATTATGTTTCAATAGGAGGTTAAGTAACGCACAAGAGAAAAACATGTGCTCTGGGTCACCTCGCACTGATTTACATAACCACCAATACTCAGAGTCTATCAGTTTTAATTTGAAAAGTCTTCTTGGGGTCCAATACAGGGAGTGTGCTGCAAAATGTCTTGTTTGTAAAAATGACGGTATAAGTTTAATTAGAGTGAATGTACGCAAATTTTGGCCCAAGATCTCGTAGATGGTGGTATTTTACCCCTGTTAGTAAAATAGGAAGACCATTTATTACGTAGACTGGAGGTGGACTGATTTGAGGAGCTGCCAATCAGTTTACAGATCTTAGATGCAGCATGACCACCCGATTGAATCCGCCTGAGAGAGGAGAAGAAAGTTGTATTAACTAGAGGGCCAATTTTAGAAATCTTTGTTTAGATTTTTAAGAGGTCATAGAACTATAAGTTGGAAAGGGTATACTTCACTTGGAGTGCCGCAAGGGACAAGGGCTCATTATCTGCATATAGATCTGAGACTAGTGCAATACCTTTAGATGCCCAAATTGGTCCCAAAGTAGAGGAGATAGGCAAGTGAAGTTTCCTGTTATTCCATAAAGAGATGGAGTATGAATTCTTAATGTCAGAGGTTTGAGATTTGTCCACTAAAAGTAGCACTTTAACTGTGCCTTTGATAATGTTATTGGAGTGAGTAAAAGAGTGATGAGACATAGTTAAGTTTGCTACTAGAGGAAATGGATAGCTAATATGACATTCAATCTCATGCCATGCTGGTCTATCAGATACAGCCAACGGGAAACATGTGCCACCAGAAAGGCAGTCTGATAGTTAAACCAGTTTGGCAGGCTACAGCCATCCTCTCCGATTGCAGATCAAAGCTTTATGAGGCTCACCCTGGGGTTCTTTTTGCTCCATAGGAAATCCAATGTTAACTTATCTAATGTTTTGAGAAATGATTTGGATAGATGGATAGGCAGCATACTTTATAGGAAGTTGATTAAGGGGGACACCATCATCTTTTTGGTTTCTAATCTAACCCACCATGATATGTTGTTGGGCGACAAAGCTGCTAATAAGCCTTTAATTTTATCAAGTGTTTGAACTTCATTCTGGGTTATGGATTCTACCAAGTTATTACAAAACCAAATTAGTGAGTAGTTGATGAATTTGGGTTGCCATTCGATGTTTGATTTCCCTAAGCAGGAAGAGCTACAGTGTAAATTTAAGGGTAGGACTTCTGCTTTATCCCTGTTTGTGGATTAAACAGAAGTCCTTTTGACCAAATTTCAGGCTACCTATGTCCTTAAACTCGTTTAAAAGCAGTAGTAGGGTTGATGGACAGAAGACAAAGTAGCAGAGGAAGCGGGCAACCTTGATGGGTTCCTTATCGTGGAGTGACCAAGGCCCATAACTCCCCATTGATTCTGATTCTAACAGAGGGTTTAGCATACAATGCCCTGACCATTTTAATATTTAGTTCACCCAGTTGATATCTACGTATGGCAGCTTTCTCCAAATACTGCATGGGCACTTTGTCGAAGGCTTTTTCTGCATCTAATACAATAGCTGCTGTGGCAGGCAACTGAGGAAGAGATGTTTTTTCAGTGATGTGGCAAAACATAAAAATATTATCACGTTAGCCTACCCTTGATGAATCCCGTCTGAGTAAGGTGGACTAACTTGGCCATCATAAGGGTAAGGCAGTTGGCAAGAATTTTGGCTTAGATTTTTGTTTTCATGCTAATTAAGGAGATTGTTATAAAATTCTTCTGGTCAGAGTGATCCTTCCACTCTTTTTGGATGACCACAATTGTGGTTTCCGCTGCTGCACCCTAAAACGTCCCAGAGAAGGCAAAGTTGTTCAGCACCGCTTCCAAGGGGTCCATTAGCGTGGATTTGAAGGTTTTTTAAAAGGTAATGGGCAGGTCAATCGGACCCGTTGTTTTACCAGAACAAAAAAGCTTAATTTCATCTCACACTTCCCTATATTCAATCTGCGTGTTTAGTTTCAGTGAATCAGAAGGTGAGATTGTCTTAATCAGCAGAGTCTAGAGGAAATTTAGACATATTTCTTTCAGAGTGAAGACCGAAGGAGTGTACAGCTTAGTGCAGAATTTTGTAGAAGACTTTGAGAACATCACTTGTTTTAGTTTTTATTGTACCTTGATGATCTTTAATGTTAGAGATTAAGGTGGAGTTTTTTTAAAATTTTAAATACCCCGCTAGCGATTTCCTGGTGTTATTAGGGAAAATAGTTTTTACCCTTCTGTGGCTGATCCCAAAGGTGACTGCATTTACTAATTATTTTATTGTGGTTGTATTTGAGTTTTTAGGTGCTGATAGGGTTGAAGGGTTTTTAGAGAGCCTGAGTAACTTTCTTGGGCTTTTATTTCAGCAGCTAACTTATCTAAAGATGGATTGATTTCTTTATTTTTCCCTGCCATATGACTAATCACCCAGACTCTAAAGAAGCATTACAGGGTGTTCCATAAGGTGACAGGAGAAGAGACGGATGAGCTGTTTTCCTTTAAGGACAGGGATAGCTCTTCACAAAGTTCCCGCACATCCTTTTCACTCTCCAAAATCTCAGGGTTCATGCGCCAGGAGCAGTTTTTGGACTGAGTAGGAAGAATCTGAAGAGAAATGGGGATGGCAGCATGATCCGAGATTGTGATGGGTTCAATGGACGCAGATATGGTGTTTTGTAGGAGTGAATGGTCTACCAGGATGTAATTGATTCTTAAGATACTGTTATCGGGGTACAAAACAAATGAGTAGTCACTACCAGTGGGATTGTAAAGCTTCCAGATGTCAATGAGAACATGAGAAGTGCAGAGCAAGCACATTGTTTTATGAGCTTTAGGAATTCTGTACTTGAAAAACAAGTTTCTGTCCAGGATAATATCCATCGGTAGATTAAAGTCATCACCTAGAATGATTAGAGCACTCATCGGTTGTAGGGCTATTTGGCTGATATGGCGAACCAAAACAGAGAGTTGTCAGCATTTGATGCACAAATGTTTAGCGCAACGAGTTCAACATCATTTGAACAAAGTCGAGTGATCAACCATCTGCCATTATCATCCTGTTCCGAGGCAATGAGCAAGAGCCCAGAATTCTTGAATATGAAGTTAATCACACCATTTTTGTTAGAAATAGCCTCGAAACAGACAAGGTTGCTCATCCAATCATTGCGCATCGATAGAGCCTCTCTGTCACCTATCTTGGTTTCTTGGAGAAAGACAAGGTCCCCCTTCAGAGTGTGCCAGTAATCAGTGATCTTCCTGCCTTTCACAAGGTGGTTAAGCCCTTTGGTATTGAAGGAAATTATTTTCAGGGTGCCCACATAACTATCAGGAGGAGTCATGAGAATCTGATTGGTGAAGGATACAGTTGATACCTGTCAGGTGAATAAGGGCCTGGCCCAGCCTTATGAGTCACATGATGCAAAGAGGAAGAAAAGGATTAGAAGGACATAAAGAGGTGAAAGAGAGAAGGGAACACACTAGAGAGACAACAACCAGAATACTCCCTTCAATCAGGTAGACAGGCCTCAAGTAGGTGAAGTACAATAAGCTGAGCAGGGTGGAGCCCACACTAAAAGAGGCAGGATCCCTCCACACCTAAAATAATGGTAAATGTCAATAAGGAGATGGCCAACAAGCAATTGCAAATGAGGTGTTGGGTAGAAATTATAGGCCCAATAGGATCCATCCAACAATATTAAAAAGGGGTGAACAAAATCGAATAATATGGCTATTACCGGCCCAATTTGTGAAGCCTGCTAAGTCTCACACTGAAGGGTGAGCCTGAATTCTAAAGAAGGAAGAAGGTAGCTAAGAATACAAAGGGAGCCTAGTACCAGACATATTAGCATTGAAAGACCTTCAAGCAAATGGACAGTTTAAAGGGTACACGTCGCTCAGCTATGCTACCTTACAACTTTGCTTTGCTAAGAGACTGACCAAGGAGCATCCCATCTCTTGGAGATTCTCAGGAATAATCTACAAAGTAGCAAAAGAGTGTGCAGTTTAAGACAACAGCCATAGCCTTGCGACTGGTCAGACCACCACGCCATCACCTTCATAATACCTGACTACCGCATGAAAAGACTTGGGCAACCGGTGAAACCTAAACGCTGGCTCAGAGACACTAAGAACCTTGACCTCGAGAAGCTGACTACTCGCTGCAAGAACGACCTTCACCCCCCCAAATCTATCTATGGTGAACGACCTCACAGAGCACTACAACTCAACTATGACCAACATTTTGGATGATCTAGCCCCGCTAAAGCTCAAAAGGTCCCTAACCAAAGACAAAAACCCCTGGTTCAGCGGACCCCTCAATAGCGAAAGGAGAGCTCTCCGACTCAAAGAAAGGAACTGGAGACAGCATCCCTCAGCCTCCCAACTTAAACTTTTACGCCAGGCCAGAAATACCTACAACACGAATATCCTCACGTCCAAAAAAGAGTTCTTCAGGTCAGAACTGGAGAATGCCAAGAACAGACCCCGCAAACTCTTCGAATTAGTCAAATTCCAATCTAACAAGCTAGCGAAGTCATCCAAAGAAACTACTAAATCCCTAATTACCTGCGATGAGTTCTCCTCCTTCTTCACAACCAAAATCAACTCGCTAGGAATCGAACTTAATGCTATCTCAATCTCCCATCCTCCTCCTACCGAGTCCCATCTCTCCTCTCGTCCCCTCCTAGCAACACCCAAAAACAAGGCTCACTGGTCCAACTTCGAACTTTATGATGACCATTCCATCTCAAAAATTCTATCCTCCTTAAAACCGAACCCCCACCTCAACGACCCCCTCCCCGCCAACTGATTGGCAGCAACCTCCCTACTCATCGTTCCCATCTGGACCACAATTATCAACGCTTCCCTTCTTCAAGAGTCCATACCTGACTCTCTGAAAACCGGGCAAGTCATCCCCATCCTAAAAAAACCCACTCTGAATTCGGAAATTCCAGACAGCTTCAGACCAATTTCGAATATACCTCTTCTTGCGAAAGTACTGGAGAAATGTGTGCAGCTACAACTGAGCCAGCACATCGCTAATTGCAATTTGCTTGACGATTTCCAATCTGGGTTCAGGCCGGGGCACAGCACTGAAACTACCATTCTTCACATCGCTGACGATGCCCTCCTAGCCCT
This sequence comes from Calotriton arnoldi, assembly GCA_963921515.1. Classification (NCBI taxonomy): domain Eukaryota; kingdom Metazoa; phylum Chordata; class Amphibia; order Caudata; family Salamandridae; genus Calotriton; species Calotriton arnoldi. Next base: position 1,753,273 of record CAWUFW010003063.1, on the reverse strand, counting down.
TGACCAAGCCAAAACCTGTCTCTTGATCCTTCTGGATCTTTCCTCGGCATTCGACACAGTCAACCATGAGAAACTTCTTGAACGCCTCGAACATAGGATGGGTCTAGGAGGTACCGTCATCAAATGGTTTGGTTCCTTCCTCCAGAACCGGACACAGAGATTCTTGGTCAACAGCAACCTATCTGCTCCTTCCCCGATTTCCATCGGTGTCCCACAAGGCTCTACTCTGTCCCCTACCCTCTTCAATCTCTACCTTGAACCATTAGCTGAAATTCTTTGCACGGCTAACATATCCTTCCACATGTACGCTGATGATACTCAGATATACATCAAAATCTCTTCTCTTGAGGAGATTACCTATCTGAATGATGCCCTGAAACTGACTGTTCAATGGCTTGCCAACAACCAGCTCAAACTGAATGCCCAAAAAACGGAGTTCCTTCTCATCTCCCCCTCAAAAAAATCCAACGACATCCTGAAATGGATTAACTCAATCACATCACTCAACTGCACACTGACCATAGTGGACTCTGCCAAATCTCTTGGGATAATCTTGGACAGCAACCTGAATATGCGTGAACATATCAATTTGATGGCCAAAACTGCCAGGTTCCATCTGAGCTACTTGAGAAAGCTGAAACCCTTCCTTGAAACTGCCGACCTCAAATCCACTGTTCAGGCGTTAGTTATTTCCAGAATTGAATACGGCTGCTCTTCACTATCGGGCCTACCAAAGACTACCACGGCCCCCCTAAAGGCTTGCCTCAACGCAGCAGCTAGACTCTTATCTGGTACAAAAAATTTGACCACATTTCACCACATCTGAAGGCATTGAACTGGCTTCCTCTTGAAGGCAGAATCCAGCTTAAGCTGGCCTGCATCACACACAAAGCCTTGTACACGAACTCCCCAGCATATCTCGCCCAGAAAATTGTGGTATCTGGGAGTTCCAGAAACTCCCGGTCCGCCAGAGACCGTGTACTCCAGCCACCCCGCTTCCGCAAGGAGAAAACTTACAACCAAGCGTTCTCTGGGGCTGCACCAAGAATCTGGAACTCGCTACCTTCCTCTATCAGGACAATACCGTCTCTGTCATTCTTTAAAAAGGAAGCCAAAACCTTCCTAATGAGCAAATTCCTCCATTAACTCTCTGTTGTTGCGCACTCCGCCTCTTTCACGGCTTTGGTTTCTGTGCATAATCTCCTGTAATGCTTGGCCCTCTCTGTGTACCAATTCCCACTCCTTATAATGTTCTGCCAGCTCTCTCCGCCATTTGATTTCTTTTGGTTCGCTCGATTACAATTGCTGGTTTTCTCCTTCTATCGCTGACATGTTGCGATTTTGATACTGTACCGATTATTGTATATACCGCTAGCCTTTGTCCTATTGTAGTCAATTCCTTTACGCCGATTTTGGTACTGTACTGATCATTGTATATAACTCTGGCCTTGTCCTATTGTAATCAATTCCCTCACCCCCATCCTTGTATTTTGCCTATGCCTAACCTGTACGTAACGTGTTTATCCCTGTAAAGCGCTCTGATACCCTAACGGGTCATGTTCGCGCTATATAAAACCTCAAATAAATAAATAAATAAAATAGCTGAGCGAGGTGCTATGAGTATAAATGTGAGTTACCCCCATAGGTGTCATATATCAGCAACCCAGAGAACCATTTGTGATACATCTGTGATACAGACAAACCAGACAGTCCATAGCACATAACAACACTAGCATTAAGATTAACACGTACCTATACAAATAAACTTTCTTCAAATAACATGCTCTACTTAGAGGACTACCCCATTTCAATAACCTGGACTTGATGAGAAGGAAAGATATTGGGAACATACATACAGTATAAGTATGACATTATAACCATGCAGATTTTCATCTCTGCCCACAAGTCGACCCTGCAACAATGGAGTCTATGAAACATGAATAAAAGTCGGAAGTCATTGATGACCATCATAGACATAAAGTGCCAGTGTAAGGCGATAGGCATAGGAGAGCTAGGTGGTATGAGTATAAATGTGAGTTGTATCAATAAAGTCAGCTATCAGCAACCCAGAGAACCCTCTGTGATACATCCGTGGTTCAGATAAACCTGGCAATCCATAACATGTACCAGTGCTACATTGAGGCCAACATGCATCCATGCAATTAACCTATCTACAATTAACCTGCCCTTTAAAGAGCACTACTCTGTTCCAATAACCTGGACGTGAAAAGCTAAAGAACATATTAAGAACATTGGTACATGCATACGTATGGCATTCTAGCATGAAGTGTTACTTCTAGGGCCACAGGATGACCCCTCATCAATGGAGCCCATGAAAACATGAAGAAAAGCCAGCAGTCATTTACAACCATCTTCAACATAAAGTGTAATCAGAAACAGTTACTATCATGAACCAGGCTTAGCGTTGCCTTCATTTATGCATGATTTGGAAGTATTGCCCAGAAATGTATCCATCTTAGTTGGTTCCATGAAGACATAAGTTTGACCTTTGTATGTCACCTTCAATTTGGAGGGACCAATGAACGAGTATTGGATGCCTCTGTCTGATAGGGTTTTCCTGAGAGCCATGACGCCTTCTCTTCTAATAGTGGTATCCCTGGAAAAGTCTTGGGAGATGGAAATCCTGGAGCCCTGCCATGAGAATGATTTGACTTTGCTCATGTGAGCTAGAATGAGTTCTGTGTGTTGGCGTAGAAGTGGCTTGAAAATCAGAACACCTGGAGAAGTAGCAGTTTTTGGTTGGTAGGTAGGAATTCAATGTGCTCTTTCAAGCTCAAAATCTTTAGTAAGCAAGATGCCCAAGACTGATGGGATCCAAATTTCAAGGGAGGCGATCACTGAGGGAGCCTTGTCTTCAGAGTCTTCCGGCAGACCAAAAATTCTGAAAATACCATGCCTATTATGGTTCTCCAACTCAGTAATTTCTCGTTTAAAAGAAGATATTATAGCATCGATTTTGGTTAGATGTTTGCATTGAGCTGTGATGTGGTCTTCCACCAAACCAATTCTACATTCAGCATTTGACACCCTAAGGTTGAGATCTTTACAGTCCCAAATTTTCCACTTGTAATAGGTCAGTGTTTGTTTTCATGCTCATACTCTCACTGTCAAAAGATCCTACAACTACCAAAGCTAACTTCAACAGATGCATGATGAACGTCGCAGACTGGATGAAGGACAACCGCCTCAAACTCAACACGACAAGATGGAAGTCCCCATCTTTGGGAACAACAGCTCGCTATGGACCGAAGCATGATGGCCCGTGGAGCTCAGCACACCCCCTACTCCAACAGACCACGCCTGCAACCTCGGCATCATCCTGGATAGCAAGCTATCCCTGAAGAAACAAGTCAATGCTGTCTCAGCCACCTGTTTCCACACCCTTTGCATTCTAAACAAGATCTTAAGGTGGCTCCCAATAGACACCAGAAGAACCGCCACCCAGGCCTTCATTACCAGCAGGCTGGACTATGGGAACACTCTCTATGTGGGAATCATTGCATGACTCATGAAAAGACTCCAGAAGATACAAAACTCAGTGGCAAGACTCATACTCAACCTCTCCAGATGGACCCACATCACACCCCCCCTCAGGACACTACACTGGCTCCCGATTCAGAGGAGATGCTAGTTCAAGATGCTGACCCATGCCTACAAGGCCCGGCACAATGAAGGACCAGAATACATCAACAAACGCCTGACTTTTCACCAACTGACCAGAAGCCTCCGATCTGCCTCCCTCCCCCTCACCGACACCCCACAGATCCATAAAGCCAACATCAGAGAATGCTCCTTCTCGCACCTGGCGGCCAAGACCCGGAACAACCTCCCCCTGCACCTCTGGACCGCTCCGTCACTCCAGCAATTCAGGAGGGAACTAAAGACTTGGATGTTTAAATGATCACTACTCCATGCAACAGCCAGCATCTCCAGTGCCTCGAGACCCTCACAGGTGATTTGCCGCACTATACAAATATATTTGATATGATATAATATGACTGTTAATGGTCTGATAATGGGTTAATGATCACAAGGGTATGAACAATGGGGGTCAAGAGCCCAAACAATGCCCTACACGGCAAGCACCGTGGATGATCTCTTATTGGAGTTAGGAGGGGGAGGGGAACCAGATCAACAGCAGCTCCATGTTGTGGCTGGGCTCCTGTGTACAAAAGTAGGGCAAGGATAACCTGGTGGTGACCAGCTATTATTATAATCTGGTGTTGCTGTTTTGCCGGTTGGGTCTCTGAAGGCCATGTATCTCAGACCGGTCTCTGAGATCCGAAAAGCTTGTTTCAGCACACCGCATCTACGGCCATCTTCTCAGCAGTGAAGCAAGGTGGGGATCGTGGAGCAGCAGGCCGGAGGAACAAAGAGCAGTAGGGCGGTCCGCCTCCTCCTATATGAGTCATCTGCCTTGCTCAGGATCATCACCGCCCACGTCAATCCATTAGTCAAGGCCAAGAGGAGCCATGGAGGCCATTTTATCACAGCATTGCACGAAGGGCTCACTGGATCTCAAAGATCTCGCGTGGGAGCCAAGCCATGCCTCCTTAAAACAGTATATTTTAACTGACATTTTCACCTAACTATAACACCTCTTTAACCTTTGTTTTTTTCAATGAATTTGTACATTTTTTTTTTTACTATGTATGATATTTATACGATTGCTTACTATAACGTCACTTTAACCTTTGTTTTTTTCAACATAAAGTAAGAAGTTCCTTTCCATGGAGCCAGGCTTGCACCCAACCCCTGCTGGTGCCCAATCCCCACTATGCACGGCCTTCTGCTGTGCACAGTGTGGGGTTGGGTGCCTAACCCCCTGGTGGCACTCATTGCTGACTATGTGTTGTAACAAATAAAGAGTGTCATCATTATATGTACTGACTTTGTCAATGGGCCAGACACCAAAATATAAAAAGTGGGCGTATTGGCTTTATCAAGGAATCAGTACATTAACATATATAGAGCAGATCCATTGTCTGTATCTAAAAGTCACCAATAATTACACTGAAATGTATATTTTATATATTTACACATTGCAATGCTTATTAAAAGTGATTACCATAGAATATTTTAATAACGTCTTGCTAACAAAAAAAAACATCAAATATGTGTTTAATAATTTTTCACATTTTTCAGGCCACAAAATTCACACCTAAAATCCACAATAAGGTGTCCCTGAACTCCAGCTGAAGAGCATACAGCTCCAGCTTGGAATGCTTTAAAAAATAAGGTAGGCTTTTCTGGGGTCATGGATTCAATGAGGAGGAGACTTATTGTTTTTTTAAGGTTTCTGCAGGGCTGTTGCACTCCTTTCAGCCCCCAGAACATTAAAAAATGGTTGGTGTTGCATCTTCTAGGGGCACCACGAGGTTTAAAAAATATAATTTTAAAAAGCCCTAGATCATTATATGAGCAGTGAATAGTAAATGCGTGACTCCTGCTGCTCATCTATTAATCTTTTTTTTTGTAATTCTATATGTGCTCTGGTGCCCACCCTGGGCACCCATACTTTTAAACATTTTTATAATTTGGGGGCTGTGGTGGGAACTCCAAGGCCCCTGCGACCCCTGCTGGTGTCCCATCCAGCATCCATACTGGGTGCTGGAGGGAGGCAGTTTTTTTTTTAAGCGGGTGACCCGGTGCCCATCGGGGATCCCAAACTTCCAAATTCATTGAGGGTCCCAGCCGGTTCCCCAGCAAGTACCCTTTGTGGGTGCAAGCGGGAGTCAGCTTCATTCCCTCGCTCCCACTTGGTCAAGTAACACCAGTGTCCTGGGGGATTGGGTCCTCATGACACTGCAGCTATATTGTGTCCTGGGGGTGGTTTGCCAGGTCCAATCTCCTGCTGAGGGATGGGGGGATGAATGCCGTACTCTCCAAATTTAAAATCATGGTCCCTGGATTTTGGTTCCCCCAGGGCTAAAGAAAATCTGGGTAGGGGGGGCCCATGCCCACATACCCTAGTTATAAAAAGAAGTCCTAGGAATGGGATCTCCGAGAACTCTCTAAGGCTTTGGTAGGGGGGCCACACCCCCATATATTAATTATTCAGGCCTGGGGAATGGGGTCCTAAGGGCCTCCACCAGGCTCAGAGGGGAGGGCACATGCCCCCCCAAAATACCGCTGACCCCCCAGCTCTGGCCCACCCCTGGGGGTTGGGGTCTTTTTTAAAAGGAGCCAAAGCCCAACACTGTTTATTGACCAGTAAATGTGGGTCTCTAGTTGGCAGAGGTAGACCTTTGTCCAAATAGGGACCCTTGCTTTTAGTCAGGGTAAGGGGGATACATACTTTAGATAACCCCTGCTCACCCCCTGGGTAGCTTGGCACGAGCAGACAGACTTATCCCAAATGCAATGTGTAAAGTATTTGTACTCAAAACACACAGTAATACAGTGATAACACAAAAATGGACACCACACCACTTTAGAAAAAATAAAGTATCTTTATCTAAACTCAACAAGACCAAAATGACAAAAATCCAACATGCATATAATAAGAATATGACTTTTGAAGGTTTCAAGAAACTGGGTCCATAGAAAACTATGGATGCGTGATTTCTCACAAACTACCTGTAGATGCATCAAAATTCACAAGGCCAAACAGTTGCAGAGATGGGAAGCATCGAGAAACAAAGAGATGTGTCAGTTCCTGAGACCATGGGGAGGCGATGCAACAGTTCTGCTGCACGCAGGAGAAGTGATGCGTTGAATCCAGTCTGTAGGGGGAAGTGGTGCGTTGACTCCAAGATGGTTCTAGTCCGTGGATGATGCGCCAGGAAAACTTGCTGCACAGGTACGATGCGTGGAAATCCGGGATGCGTCGACGATCGATGCAGCGGCTTTGAGCGCCACTGTGTTGGTTTCTTCAGCCGCGATCCCTTGATGCACCGGTTCTTGCAGCAGCAACAGGCACTGCGTCAGTTCGGCAGCGGCACGACGATGCGTGGATATTCTTCTCGCACAGTGGTGCCACATTCGGAAAAACAGCAGCAAGAAGAGTGATGCGTTGATTTCTTCAGTTCTTTAGGTTTCTTCCAGCTCCCAGCAGTAAGCACAACCTCCAGAGGCCCGGAACTGAAGCAGGCACCTTTTGGCAGGTCAGAACGCTCAGCAACAGAGTTCAGGGGAGCTGGGGGATGAAGCCTTTGTGTCCCTGAGACTTCAGAACAGGAGGCCAGCACACACAAGCCCTTGGAGATCTTCTTCAAGCAGCTTCAAAGCAATGTTCCATTCTTTGTCCTCTCCTTGGCAGAAACAGCCATTGCAGGCCATCCCCACACAGCACACAGCAAAGGGGCAGTACTCCTCCTTACAGCTCTTCAGCTCTTCTCCTTGGCAGAGGGTCTTCTTGTGTCCAGAAGTAATCTAAATTTCTGGGGTTTTAGGTCTAATACTTATACCCCAAAATGTCTTTGTTCTCTTTGTGCAAGGGTCTCTGAGCCCAGTCCAAACCAGTTATGTCCTCACTGTTGCAGTATGACCACAGGGGGAGGAGACAGCATTGTGCAAGGGAGACAGGCCCTATTCAGGTGCAAGGAAATCTCCTCACACCACTCTAAATTCAGCCAAGGTCTATTCAGCCCAACTCTGAGTCATCCAGGAAGGGCCAGGCACACATCAACTCCCCCAGTGGTTGTCTACAGTGAATGCACATCCCCAGCCCCTGTCATTCCAAAACCAGACAGTCAATACACAAGCAGGCAGAGGCACACAGAATGGTTAAACAAGAAAATGCCTACTTTCTAAAAGTGACATTTTCCAACACACAATTCAATTTAAAAAACATTTTCACTAAAAGATGTGTTATTAAATTCTGAGTTCAGAGAGCCTAAACTTTGTTCCTCCATCTTGTCCCAATGGGAATTTATACTTGTAAGATGTTACAAAGCATTTCCTATTCTATCATATGGGACAGATAGCCTTTCAATAGTGAAGAACGAACTTGGCAGTATTTCACTATCAGGACATGACACACACACCAGTACTTGTAGTACCTTTCACATACACTGCATCCTGCCCAGGGGGTACCTTGGGCCTACCATAGGGGTGCCTTACATGGTAGAAAAGGGAAGGTTGGGGCCTGGAAAGAAGGTGCACTTGCCAGGTCGACACGGCAGTTAACAAACTGCGCACAGACACAGCAGTGGCAAGTCTGAGATACCTTTTCAGGGCTACTCATGTGGGTGGCACAATCAGTGCTGCAGGCCCACTAGTAGCATTTGATTTACAGGCCCTGGCACACTCAGTGCATTTTACTAGGGGCTTACCAGTAAATCAAATATGCCAATCAGGGAGAACCATTTGTAAACACAATTTACACAGGGAGCACTTGCACTTTGACACTGATCAGCAGTGGCAAAGTGCCCAAAGCATCTAAGCCAGCAAAAACGAAATCCATCACAGGATCAAAAATACAGGAGTTAGAGGCAAAAAGTCAGGGTAAACCACACCAAAGAGGCCAAGTCTAACAGCCCCTGAATCCTAAATTGACTACCATCACATCTTTTTTGTTGTGGTAGCAGCCAATCAGATCTTATCTCTCCATCTATCGGTTAAGTTTATCCCCAACTGCAGTGTGATATATGTATAGATTTTGAACCTTAATTTCTCAAAAACTACTGTACAGTTTTACACCAGATCACAGTAGTACACTGTCTAGACCAAGATCTAGCTTCCTCCTAAATTTGGTGTAATTCCATTCAGCCATTTTGGCTTTAGCTTGTCTAATTTGCCTATGAAAAATTGCATATGTATTTTGGGACCCCCTATTTTTCTCAGGTCCCTCTTGAAGGATCATCCAGAAATTTTCTGGGCAGGAGCTGAGATAGATGAAAATTTTTTGGGAATGTTTTGTGAAGATTCGTCAAAAGTTATTAGCAAACCAAAAAATACTTTTCCTATGGAAACACTGTCCTAACCATAACTACCTATACTATTTTTACACATGGGCACAATCTTCATGATCACTCGCAAAGTCTTTGTGAATGGGCCCACTGGCCCTTTGCACTTAATACAGGGTGAACTGATAACCAAAAGTGACTAGTAAGAAAATGAGCATACAGTTGGTTAATAAATGCCCATAAAACAGAGAGCCGCATATGATATTTGATGGCTGCACCCATTTCGCACGCAGACTACGGACAAGGGAGGGGTGCCCAGCTTTTGCAAGGATGTGTTGTGCCATTCTCCTTGCCTTGTTTGTATTTTGTAAAAATGGTTTACAAGCCACACTGCATGAAGGTACCCGGCACAAACCTGAGAGGTTGCCTTGGCCTTCTCATCTCCTTTCTCAATGCCTGCTGCCTATAGAGATGCACGGCGAAGCAATCAATCTGCACCATTGTTTTCTAGCTTTGAAACATGCTCACCGATAAAGGTTCACTTGTTTCAATTTGATCCTCTGTTTGAATGCAGTGCACATTTTATTTAATATACTGTGTAATTAAGCAGTGTGCTCTTTGCCTTGAAATTCTCGAGCTCGGCTACTGATATGCAGATTAGCAGTGTGGAGGGAAGCAATTCCAATCTCGCTTGAATCACAACGGAAGACAAAGTACGACTTGCACTGTGATCACTTGACGCACTCATGGATGATATGTGAGTTATGATGCAGGGTTAAGTGACTTTGACCACCCAGAAGATAAAGTCACAGTGCTACGTTGATCATTGGAACCTAGACAACTTTGTTCAATTGAAATTTGCGGCTTATTTGCTTTCTAGCACATTAATATTGTTCTCCTAGCAAATGAATATTTGCAGCTGATAAATGAAATATTTTGGATTTTTTTTTAATTCACATTCACTAGTTAAATCTTGAAGTGCTTGCTTGGCAGGCCGGTCAGGCTTTGCATAAATAGTCCATTCTGCGGGATATTCCCAAAGGCAGCGTCCTTGCTGCAGTGACTGGCACGGGAGCTACCTCATTATAGGGCTGTCTGCTCACAGACTGGAGTAAGGATTGTTGACACCCTTGCAAAAGTCGCATTTTGTTCCCCATCACTTAAGGGAAATGCTACACTTGCTCTATGTTGGAACAATCTGCTCTCCATCCTTCCCACAAGAGATGTTCCAGGCAGTCTCCTAGAAATGTCACACCCTCGAACCAGACTCTCTTTGCTAAGTATATAAACGAGACATTATCAAAAGACTTCTAGAAGGAGAGCACAGAAATGCAGAATTCAGTTGTAAAAGAAGTCTTAGGCGGCAAGCACCTTTGTAGAGTTGCAACAAGAAAATGAATACTCAAACAGAGAATAATCGTAGTATGAAATGACAAAACTAACAATCCAAGAACAGGTAGTAAGGTCTAACCCAGATTCTGATTCCAACATGTTTAATACAATTACAGAATTAATGAATAGACAGACAGAGATTCACAGTGCACTTGAAAAAGTTCCAGGAAATGAAAGGTCTTTCGTGGAAATAGTCCCTAAGCAGCGTATGAAACTGGGGGTATTTTCAGGTCATAAGTAATGAAGTAGACCTTGGAAGAGCATACTGCGGTTATGGAGAGGAAATATTAAATCTGGGCATTGTTGGAAAGAGAACAATATACATTTCTTGAAATATAAACCTGTAACATGTTTTATTTGGAGTAGAGCTTTGTCCTCGGTTGTGGGGCTTCACATCCTTTCAGCAAAACACATGTTTGAGAGCTAGTGGCAATGTCTCCAGTAGGATAGGGGGTGACAACAAGATACGCTACCCCTATACGGTACCGGTGTATCTATCCTTCTTCGAGAAAAGGTCGAGGCTTGCCTTGAGGATGGAGACACTCTGTCTGGCTGTCAATTTCTTCCTTTGGGTCGGTTGGAGACATGCCGCCTGTTTATTATACAGCTACCAGGCTGCACATGGGAAAGCAGAGGTATCCCCAGAAAAAGAACAGCCTTCCCTTTCTGGGGACCACTCACCTGTATTTCTGGGTTTCCTTACAGGGGGAGGAGGGGTGGAGAGACATGGTCAAAATGTCCGTTCTGATTCAGAGCAATGTCAGCAGCGACACCACAAAACAACATTATTCCCTGGTGAAGGTGAAGGGACACACCACACCCCTGCTCCTGCGTGAAAATCAGGATATCACAATAACATAATGGAAGTAAGATGTGAAGAAGCTCTTGGTATAGGAACAGTGGCTACACAAACAAGAATTTGCAATGCAATAGTCTCATATTTACGCGAGTTTGAGCTATTGGCATTGTAATTGACAATGCTTTTTATTTATGTTTTGGTTTTTAATAGATAAATAAAAGGCATTGTCATTTACAGTGCCAATAGCTTAAACTCGCGTAAATGCGAGACCTATTGCATTGCAAATGCTTGTTGCCCGTGTTATGAATAGAGATGGATGGGTCGGTGGAGATTTCCTGCGCAATAACACACACTAAATTTAAAGGAGAACCAACTAGGGTCAATGGGTGTAACTCTGTGTCCACATTTAGATTCCGGTACATGTACCACAGCTGTTCTTAATTAACTCTGTTCTTTCCACCGCATAAATAACCCTCATCTGGCAGCAGTTCATATTATTCTCAGACACTAGCAAAAGTTTTAAATACTAATTTTACTCTGAAATTGTAGCTATCCGAAGTGATCCACAAGCGAGTTACGAATTCTTCAACTGTCCTCACCACTAATGATAAACTCGATAAGTCTTTGGTGGCAATTTATTTGTGAGATTAACTGATAAATATGTACATTTACCAATCAATCATTTCCTCTGTGTATGCACGAGATTTTGCTGGCACACTTTCTATCACTAGTCACTTGCTCAATGTTTAAGGAAATTCCTGAACCGTATCCGTCCACGCTGAGTAAGTAGGCGGTAACAGGAGTGCGCGTCAATCCTCACCACAGACACGCCAATGAGACACACCTCCAGTAGCAACAAGCTGTACTGCGTACGTTTGTTATGTGCAGCCCCTCTCACGTGTCTAATCAGCGGCACGTGAAACCTGATAAGCACGCTCACCTCGGGCAGCCAGTCACCCAGCAACCTCAGCCTCCTAACTGGCCATGAAGAACATGGGGCCGGCCCATATTCTAAAAAAAATGTTATGCAAGCTCTGTCACATGCTTTGAGCTTTTCAACACAAATTAACAGAAACTATTAATGGCACGTGGCCGCTTTAAAGTGCACCACACCGTAAATTAAATAAATAAATATTAAAGGCACGTGGGCACTTGAAAGCGGACTGCGCCGTAAATTAAATAAATAAATAAGGAAGGCCGCTATAGTTGATGCGGACTGCGCTGTAAAGTAAAAATACATTAATAATATAAGAGGGCGGGTGCTGCGATGTCATGGGTGGAATAGGGAAAGAGCATTAAAGAAAATAGTACTCACCAACTTATAAAGCAGACCATGTAACACCACCAGTCGTTATGGGAGGTAACAAATGCAGAAAAGGTGGTACCAAGGAGGGACTAACAAGCCTATTTACGAATCAGAAGCCTGCATTTACGAAGGACAATGACACAAGCCAACGACAAATATGGACGGAGAGTGGGCGGGGCTTCCAGTGCATACTCTAATACAGCATGCCTCGCAGAGCAAGTAGAGCAAACGCGCTGCCGCTAGGCTCGACCTAAAAACTCCAAAGCATGACGGCTGTCTGCCGTGAGACGCATCCGGAGACACACTGCCATAAGACACAGTAAACTGCTTAAAGAAGTGTTGCTTTAAAAAACCAGAAAGAAGAACAGAAAGAAGCAATACACCTTCTGTGTGCAAATGTCATTTTTCTGATTTGTGAAATTAAAGATTTGAAGTACTTGTCCTTTTATATTAGTACCTCCAGCGAAACCTTCCCCTCCGCCGAACACATGCACTACCAGATCCAGACCAGCCCCAACTCCACACTCCGCGGAACCCTCGTCTACAGACCCCCCCCAGCCCCCGGGCCCCCTTCTCTGCCACCATCACCGATCTCATCGCACCCCACGCCAACGCCTCATTTAACTACATACTCATCGGAGACCTGAATTTCCACCTCGACAACCACAGCGACCCCAACTCCACCACCCTTCGCGACAACCTCGCCAACATCGGACTCAAACAACTCGTCACCACACCGACCCACAGAGCAGGGCACACCCTCGACCCCATCTTCGCAGCAGGAAGCAGCGTTCACTTCAGCCACACAACGCAACACCCATGGACCGACCACCACTGCGTACACTTCACAGTCGAGAAACCCAAGACACCAAAACCAGTCCCACGCCCACCATGAAGGAACTGGAGCAAGGTCACCGACGAGCAACTGAACTCCGCCCTCAACCGAGACAACCACACCTCGGCATCCGACGCCAACGTCGCAGCCAGGGAACTCCACACCTGGATCACCAACTGCGCAGACTATCTTGCCCCGATATGCAACCCCGACAAACAGCGTCCCAAGAAAGCCACCTGGTTCACCACCGATCTCCAAGAAGCTAGACGTACCTGCAGACGCCTGGAGAAAAACAAAGACACCCGAAAACCACGCCACTTACAAGAATGCCATGACGGACTACCACAACCAAATCAGAACCACCAAGAGGACTTTCATCCACAACAAAATCCTTGCCAACTCCACCAACTCCAAGGAACTCTTCAGTGTCATTCAGGACTTCACCAACCCCCGCAGCGAAGCCACAGACATCACCCCGTCCGAAGACCTCTGTGATAAGCTCGGAACCTACTTCCACATCAAGATCAGAAACCTCTACGACAACTTCATTGACCATCCACCGGACGCCACAGACGGCCCGCCCCCCAGACACACCAGCCAGCCCACCATCTCCTCCTGGACACCTATCACGTCCAAAGACACTGCCTCGACCATGAAAGGCATCCACTCAGGGGCCCCCACCAACCCCTGCCCTCCACACATCTACCACAGAGCAGTCACCGCCATTGCACATGAACTACAACGCACCATCAACACCACCTTCGAAACAGGCAGCTTCCCACACGACTGGAAACGCGCAGAAGTCAGGCCCCTCCTCAAGAAACCCACAGCTGACCCTACTGACCTCAAGAACTACCGGCCCATCTCACTCCTCCCCTTCGTGGCCAAAGTTGCAGAGAAAACAGTCAACGGGGAACTGACCCGATTCATCAAAGACAGCGCCGTCCTCGACCCATCTCAATCCGGATTCCAAAGCAATCACAGCACCGAGACCGCCCTACTCGCCACCACAGACGACATCCGCACCCTCCTGGACCAAGGCCACTCCGCAGCCCTTATCCTACTCGACCTACCAGCAGCCTTCGATACCGTCTCCCACCGCACACTCGTCGCCAGACTACACGACACCGGCATACAAGGAACAGCCCTAGACTGGATCCGATCATTCCTCACCGGAAGAAGCCAAAGAATTAGACTGCCACCCTTCCTCTCCGATCCCACGGAAATCACCTGCGGAGTCCCACAAGGATCATCGTTAAGTCTGACCCTCTTCAACATCTACATGGCACCCCTCGCCGCCATCGTCCGACAACACGGCCTCAACATCGTATCCTACGCTGACGACACCCAGCTCATCCTCTCCCTCACCAAAGACCCCACCACTGCCAAACTCATCTTCCAGAAAGGAATGCAGGGCATCGCAGTCTGGATGTAAATCCGTTTTTATATAGCGCAGCTACTCACCCTTACGGGTCTCAAGGCGCTGGGGGCCGTCGTGGAAATTAAGTGAGCTATTGCCCAGAGTCACATGGTGCTGAGCTGAGCTGCCGCCGGAGCCGGGGATCGAACCGTGAACCCTGTGCTCCGAAGTCAGCTGCCCTGGCCGCTGCACCACACCTCTCCACTAGGTGACCAACAGCTGCCTAAAGCTCAACGCCGAGAAGACAGAAGTCCTCGTCCTCGGAACCAACCCTTCAGCATGGGACAACACCTGGTGGCTGACCACCCTCGGAAGCCCACCGGCCCCCTCTGACCATGCCAGAAACCTCGGCATCGTACTCGACTCAGCCCTCACCATGAACCGACAGGTCAACGCCGTCACCTCCAGCTGCTTCAACACCCTCCGCAAGACCTTCAAATGGATACCCCCCCGAGTCAAGGAAGACTGTCACCCACGCACTCATCACCAGCAGACTGGACTATGGAAACGCACTCTATGCCGGCATAAACAAATCCCTACTCCGCAAACTCCAGACTATACAGAACACCGCTGCCAGACTCGTCCTGGGCATCCCCCGAACACATCAGCCAACATCTACGAAGGCTCCACTGGCTCCCTGTGGAGAAAAGAGTCACCTTCAAAATCCTCACCCACGGCTACAAATGCCTACACAACACCGGACCCAAATACCTCAATGACAGAATCAACTTCCACGTACCCAAAAGAAACCTCCGATCCTCCAACCTCGCACTAGCCGAAACCCCGCGCATCCACAGAGCCAGTGCAGGCGGAAGATCCTTCTCTCACATCGCGGCCAAGACCTGGAACAAGCTCCCGTGGACATCAGACACGCCCCCTCCCTGAGCACCTTCAGGAAGATCCTCAAGACCTGGCTCTTCGGCTAAGCAGATCAACGGACCCCCCCCCAGCACCTTGAGACCCTCACGGGTGAGTAGTGCGCTTACAATCCCCTGATTGATTGATTGACGCATTTACTTTCCTTAGAAGGGGTCAGATTTCATCATGTGACCGTACAATAAAATTGCTTTCCATGCTGTTCCTTTTGAAACTTTGACAATGCTGTCTATCTTTTGAAATGTATATATTTGTAGGTTTTGTATGCCATGCTGTATGTGTATAATCACATAATGTTCATCAGTAATAATGAAGACAAGTTTCATAAGTATTTACACATGCTGTAGAAGAGAAGCTATTTCAGAGTAAAAGAAATCAGGCTACTCAACATATTAAAGCATGAATAAGGCACAAGTAAAGTGATATTCTTAGCATTTAAAAGTGGGTATTTTTTCGAACATGAGGACACAATAACAAAATCAATTACCATGACTGTGTGCAACAGAGCATGACCTTATACATCCTCTTTATACTTTTAGGAAGTACAGCGCATATATTTTTGCAATCTGTTAGAAATTTCCAGTATATCAGTGCATATTATTAAAAAATATGTCCATGTTAATTTTGTTTTGCATCAAAAAGTATAACTTTTTCTTTAACCCTAGGCATGTTTTAGTGATTTGAGCTTTTCATAACTGTTTGAGCTTCTGTAGCCTAATTATCTAATATATGCATGTCCCTAATGCATGGTAGACGCAAGGGGATTACCCATTCTCCTACCCGAAACAAGAGCAAAGCACTAGACCAAGGGTACTCACAAACATTTTCCCTGGGGCCGCAATGTTTGGTCTTTGGTGTGACCGAGGGCCACACTAATGCCAGTGGGGTGGGGTGTAAAGTGGGTGTAGGGGAAGTGAAGCATGTATGTCTAGTGGCTGAACTCAATTGGTAATGTGAAACTAGAAAACATGGGATGAATCCCAGCTTCTGCACTTGTCCAAATTGTGTGACCCCTGGGCAATAGTTTAATTTCAATTTCCCTCCTTTTTCGTTATTATAACATATGATGACCTTGAAATACATGACTTCAGGATGTGTGCTGTTCAAAACCATCTCCTGTGCTTGGATGTAATCACTAATGGCATTGTTGTCAGGACATGAACGTTTCTAAATGAGTGTTTGAAAACCATCCCGTTAAAATATTACTTCTGAATGTACTGCTATAATTTGATTTACTAAGGTGAAATTGTTCTACAGTCAATGAAATACACTTTTTGAATTTTGAAAAGACTATCACATTTGTACATGTTTGCTGTCTTTAAAAATGAAGGTGTTCCTAAAGTTAAGGGCCTAGTTACATCCTTTTGGTTTTGTTTAACAGCAATTAACCCTGAATTAAGTGCTTGCTGTATATTTAACATTTTTTAATGTTAGTGCGGATTGAGTAAACAGCAACCCAGTGATGATGTTGCTCAGGGAGTCGCATGTAAAGGTCAGGAGGGCCGTACTTTGAGTATCATGGCACTAGACTGTCTCAACTGCTTCCATGCCTGCTGCGCAGACACACACTGCACAGGTGTGCGCTCATGCAGCAGACTGTCTAGCACACACTCATTGAGCAGTGGTAGCAACCACACTCTTGTAGAGGGGCCGAGAGCGAAGGTCTCCTGGGTGGCCCCAGCTTATCCTCACAGAGTGATGGGTGTGACCATGGCTGTGGGAGGGTACGTTGTGTACTCTTTCGATGCATGTATTATGATTGTATGCATCAGTGCTGTAGACCAGACGGAGGATGTTTAGAAAGGTAACCTTGTGTAACTGAACCACTCAGAGTGTGTCCTGCAGGGTATGTAAGTACATCCTTTGTTTCCCCCAAAGCTCCCTCTCCCCTGGGGGAACATAAAATGTAGACCACCCAATGGGTCAGTAAATATTTGCAATAGGAAAGCAAGAACAACTGGGAAGTTGAGTGGACAATATGGGATTGGGCCAGGGTGCAGAGGATTAAGGTGAAAGCAGCACAGCAAAAAAGGTACATAAATTGCGTTTATGCAAAATACATCAGTTGTGTGCAGTGCCCCAAGATGGCACAACAGATATTTCTTCAAATTGCTCCAAGGTAGTTATGCATGCAGCACAGATCAAAACCCATGACCATCTTCTGTGTGGACTTTATTTTTGCAAATGGTCTTACTGTATCTTTAGGAGTGTAAGGTGGATATTTTCAAAGAAGTGGCAGAGTGAGGCGTTAGCCGGCATGGCTTAAAGCCTCACTCCGCCACTTCGGAAATGCAAGGCTGCACCATATTTACAAGGGATATGGTGCAGCCCTGCGTTTTCCCCTGCGCTAGCGCTACACTAAGCAGTGTAGCGTCCACGCAGGTACCCTTGCATCATAGTGCAAGGGTGCCTGCGTGCAGGGGAGGATTGTTTATGTGTAGGAAGGTGTCCCTTCCTGCACATAAACAATCCTGAAATGTCATTTGTCACTTCTATGTGTGCTGCTTATTGCAGCACACATGGAAGTTACAAAATGTCATTTTTTTGACGGATTGTTTATGTGCAGGAAGGGACATCTTCCTACACATAAACAATCCAAGGCGTTTTGCTTTTTCCATGTGTGCTGCAGAAGGCAGCACACATGGAAAAAGCAATAACGAGGATAAATGAAGCATTTCTCCTCGTTTTGCCAAGTTAAGACCAGGTTTTTCATGGTCTTCATTTTAGTGCTGCCTCCTATTTACGCTGCCCCTGCAAATAGGGGGCAGCATCAAAATCAATGGGTGTTGCGGTGGAACGCCCACCGCAACACCCACTGCCCACCCTTAAGTGGCTTAACGCTGCCTTGTTTCTAAGGCGAAGCCCCTATCGCCACGGAAACATCACAAAAAGTGACGTTCCCGTGGTGATAGGGGCTTCTACTTATGCCCCCAAGAGTCATTGTGAGAGAGAGAAGCCCCCACACATTAAGTGAGGCAGGAACTTTGCAGTGGTCAAAATGAATGCATACATGTTCTTTCTTTATCAACATTAGCTTTCTGAGTTGCTGTTAGGCATTCTCAATATTTTGGCATACAAGGAGACCAAGCTGCAGGGACAGCAAAGTTGTGACACCATTTGTTAAAATGGCATAACTGGGATTAGCTTACATCCCCTAGTTTCAAAGTATAGCTAAGTGTATAAAATGCCCGTGTTTTTGCTTTTGGAACTCTAATTTTGTGGCCCGTTAATTGAAAAAAGGGGAAGCTACATGCCTGCACAAAAAGGAGAAGACCGAGTCCATCCTTTGAAGCTTTTGGAGGGAAAGTGAAGGCTAGGAGTAGGAGGGTTGACCTGCCATGACTTTAGAGTGATTTACCTCCCTGAATATTTCACAGCATTCTCTTACTAGGTGGGACGGTCAGGTAGCTGGTCCTTTTAGTGTAAGAGATGGAGGGATGATGTGGCATCTCTAGATTGAGTGGATGTTTCTCCATTTTCAGAACTCTCCCCCTCCCTTTAGAAACTCCTGCACAGGCAGGAAGACCTTAGAAGGACCTGGAAAGGAAGAACGAAGGCTCAAAGCAACTGTTGGACCCTTTGGGGTAACATCACTTCTGGCTTGTACTTCTGGCCTCTCTTGGACTCAAGTGCTTGAGGCATCAGACTTCTGATTCCCTTCCAAGCCTCGAGGGGAGTTAATCAGATATAATGTCTGTAATGTAGTGCAGAAAGTAGGGAGCACTATGGACTCCTGATGAAACTGGATTTGCTGTTGTGCTTGGAGGAGTAGATTCTACGGACTCTGGCTTTTGTGCATATTTAACCTGCAAAAAGCTGAAGTCCTAAGTGGTTGTGGAGGGCAGGTTTAGAGTGCCACAATTCAGGAGATCACCATAGAATGCCAAAAGAGCATACCCAGTGCCACTACAGTAAAGCTGATGTAGCCATATGGAAGAAACAGTGGTACAGAGGCTACAAGGGGCTGAAGAAAATCTCCTGTTTCTTGACCAAGAAGGCCTTTAGCTGCTGGTTCCAGTGGCTAAATTAAAATCTCTAGAACAAAGTGCTAGAGACCCCATCGAAATTGGTCAAATTCATGCTGTGATGTTTTATGTAACACTGTGATGGTGCCTTGACGTTGAAGGCACCATGCAGCCTCATACAGTTTCATAAGTTAGCCCAAAGTCAAGAATCCAAAGTATGACCTTGAACGATTGTAATAATTCCCCTTGCTGAAGGGAGCCCTTCCTGCGTTATCCTACCACGAGCAAGGTTAATGCCACAACTCCAAGGGAACCTTTGGATGGTGAACATCATGGCCCTGTGAGTGGGGGTACCCCAGGGCACTGGGAACATTGTTTGCCTTCATGTCCAATCCACGCATCCAGGGACAAGAGTAGGGATCTGGGACAAAGGGCAAAGCAGGCTCCTCCATCTAGCATAGCAAGCTCACTATTGGGAAGGCAGGAGAGCCAGCAGGATCATGCAGCTCAAGCAGATCACGGTATGGATCCTCGGTGAGGTGCCTGGTAAGGCGGGATAGTGATAGGTGCCCGACTGAGGCCAGGGCAGCCACTTAAGATGTAATTTTTTTTTTTTAAATTTTACAGAGTTTTATATAGCGCGAACTTGAGCCGAATCGGGTATCAGAGCGCTTTACATAGCACCAGTTGCATTACATGAGGACACATTCAGTTTTTTTTTTTGTTAGGCACGGGGAGATTAAGTGATTTGTCTAGAATCACAGGATGTTCAGCGTCATTGCCGAGACTCGAACCCAGTTCCCTAGATTCGAGGTCGACCGCCCTAGCCGTTAGGCCAACTAAAGCCACTAGGGAGGTGTGATTACTTTTCTATTTTATAGGGGATGAAAAGAAAGCGAAACCCACACAGTGGCATCAGAGGGCCATATCACATGTTCTTTAACCAAAGTGGTCTGTCAGCACAGCTACGATCGTGGCGCTTGTGATTTCCATAAGATAAAAAAGTCTGCCCACTGTTTTAGAAGGTTATTTAGGAAGTGACTGCATGTTAACATTTAGCATTTTTAGGTCTGGCCTCTGTGCTTGGTTGTGTATTTCTTAGGTGACTTTGGGCTTTTGTTAAGAGATACCCAGAATTCATAGCGAGAGATACTAGGGTTGAAGTAAAAGATTCTGGCCCTTATATCCACCTTTGTCCAGTTCCTGAGAGGCACGTGCTAAAAGGGGTACTTGGGGCCATTTTGAAGTTCTGCTGTGCTGGTGCCTCACGACACCAAAGGTAAAAGGCCCCTCTCTGGCAGTGTTGAGGCCCATTAACTTGTGATTGCCCGGAAAATCCGAATCTGGGGGCATATTAGCAAGAACCTCGTTAAAATTATCGCCGTTTTAGTGGCAGGAAACTGCCGCTAAAACGGCGATAATGGATTTGCTAATATGCGTTATAGACAGTGCTTTAAATGGGCCGGTACTCACCGGTACTGAGTACCGGCACTTCTCAGTTTTTTCCCCCTGAGTACCGGAACTTATTTTCGGACAAGGAGAGTACCGGTACTCCATGAAGCAGCAGGGCTCAGGCCCTGAAGTACGGGTACGTGCAACAGATGGTGCGTGTTGAGGTGCTGCTCTGGCTGGCAACAGCCTGTGTATTTCTGTGCTGGGGTGCTCCTGCAGTGTTAGGTTCTCATCAGGCGAGCAAGCCCATTGGGATCAAAGGGCTTCAGACACCCCACCCCCCCTCCCCCATCGTGTGGCAGCCCGGGATGAAACAGCTTACCGGGCGCGCACACAGCCGCACCCGAGTACTTCACAGGTCTTTAAAAGGCCAATTGCTTTTTAACGAGGCTTTGTTGTTTCTCACCCCTTCTTAGAGCCCCTGCATCTCTGCTGCCTATTGCTGAAAGAATTAGCTCCCCCCGAAATTTGACTCTAGTTGCGGCTCTGTTCTCATTGGCATCGCAACAAGAATGAGGATATGGTCGGAGGTGCCGAGAGTTGAACTGAAGAACCAGGGTCGAATCCCGACGTCCGCTCATCATCCTGTGGTTCTGGACAACTCCCTTAACCAGGGGTCTTAAAAAAGTAAGCTTTAATGCAGATGTTCTGATTGTATGTAAATCGCTTAAATGCCCATGGCCCAAATTCGCGCAATATCAAACTGCCAAAAATTAGGCTCTGTACGTATGACATAGAAGCTGATGCTTGCCATGTCTCTTATGTAAGGAGGCAGTTTGATTTTGCGCGAATTTGGCCCATGGGCATTTAAGCGCTTTACATGACAATCAGAGCATTTGCGTTAAAGCTTACTTATATGGCAATTATTAAATTCCTGGCTCACAGACACGCCCCCAGACACGCCCCTAGACACGCCCCTAAATACCTACCCAGTCTAATTAGTGAGTACCGGCACTTCTAATTTCCCATTTAAAGCACTGGTTATAGAATTCTAATAGAAGCCCAGGTTAGATGTCCTGCACATCTAACCTGGGCTTCTATTGGAATTCTATAACGCATATTAGCAAGCCCATTATCGCCGCTTTAGCAGCAGTTTCCTGCCGCTAAAACGGCGATAATTTTAACGAGGTTCTTGCTAATATGCCCCCTGATTTCTCCCACAAAGTATGGAACGTTGCAACCTACCACACCCTCTCCAAAGTAACCCGAAGAATCATTAGCACCAGCACTATCTATACCTTTAATATTCGGTGTGCCATTTGACAATCTTTTAGACTTTCAATGATAACTTGAAAGGGTGAACATGCTATCATTATTTGAGTACTCTCTGTTAACATTGAAATTCATCATCGAAATAAGGGAATCACTTTGCCGCAGTGCATATTCCCGTTATTGAATATATACAGGGGTAAAAAAAACACACACACACCTTAGGAGACATTGCAAACCATAGGCTCAACACCAGAGGGTTGAGTGGGTGTGCTTCCGCCCATTCTTGATGTGCGCCATTTGGCCCCCTCCATCCATTTTGTCTCTTTTCCCCTGGTTTAGACTGATCTTTGTGAGCCATCCACAGGGCTGCACCAGACAAGAGAGCTCCACTCTAGTAGGCGACATACAGAGAAGGTTGGGGAGCTAATTGTAAGCAGCACTGAAGCAAACAAGGGTTGTGGTAAAGCTCTGAAACCTCAGCTTCTACATATTTAATAAGGGGTGGACCCTTAGCACATCATGACTCTTGATTTGACTGTTTATGGGAACAGAACACATATCTGAACAGACTGATTGATAGAACAGCTTATTTAACGAAGTATTCAACTTTTATTGCAGACCTCCACTTTTTCTGAAAAAGCAATTTACTTAGATTTTTTTTTAAATCATTTGCTGGGAATTCAAGCCCAAGGAATAACAGAGGATAAAAGTGTGTTGTGTAATTTAAAACAAATTAAAAAAACAGGTCTAAAATTATTAATTTTACTAAGGAAACAATGGGAAAAAGCGGATGTCCTCATGCTAGGGTAATATTTGATTTTGAGAAGGATTGAAAATGTGCCAGAATGGAATTTTAAAAAGAACTTGCCGGTGACAATGAAATCATAGCATCCAGAGAATGAGTGGGATCTTCAGCAGCAGCTGCACATTCTAGACTGCAGAAGAGACGGTGAGACCTTTTTTGTATTAGGAAATAGTCTGGCAGTCATCTAAAATTGTGTTTTTTTAGGTCTCGCACAGGCAGCGCATGCGCTGCCTCTCCAAGGCATCAAGTAATTAGTAATACTAGTGAAACTCCACCCATGGCATTTCTCTTTGTTTTGTCGCTTGCCATTGGTGAAATCTGGCATGGCTTTTCTTACCTCGCTCATTGTTGGCTAGTGGCCCCATCCGTCACTTCCGTTTTCTTCCCTTTCTGCAGGAAGCAGCATCGACCAACTACAGTAAACTTTCACTGCAGGGCAATATCTTTTGATGTAGGGACTACTTTGTTGTTTTGTAGGTCTCCCACCATGTCCGCGTCGCAGCCCCCGGGCCCTCCGTTACTGCCCTGTCCGCACCGCTCGCAATGCTTTCCCCCTCCCGCTGTCCGTGCTCTCTCGCCCCTCTCTCCCCTGCACTCCCGCTGTCCAGCAGGGGCGTAACACAGGCCCCCGCATCCCCCGCGGTGCGGGGGGGCCCCCAGATGCAGGGGGCCCCCTCAGCACACTCAGGCCGATATATAACTCGGGACAATAAATGCCCGTTTCAAAATGAGCACTGACAGTGCCAACCATGACGGCCGGTTTTTGGATGACGTCTGTGCACACGTTTATACATGGCAGGTAGTCAAATCGCCGAAGCCTTTTAGCCTCTATTTAAAGTGCACAACACAACGTTCGAGCGCTAAGAGGCCGCAACACACTAAAACCACTAGAAACGCACTAAAACGTGTTACCGTACGTAGGTTTAAATTCAGACGTAAAACAGCAATAGAATAGAATCGATTTTTTTTATTCCAAAGTACAACTGTTTACCTTCATTGTTAAATCCATAACAGCAGTCCATTTTTCTTCATAAATTATTCTTTTAAGTACGAAGTACTATTAAGGGCGCAGGTTATAACAGATTAATTTGAGACAAAAATAGTCACTTGTCACAGCATCTTTAGTGTAGGTTCATTTTGTGACGGCATAAACTGGGGTCAGCGAGGCCACCGAATGTTGCATGCAAGCGTGAGGGCACAGGACGTAATCCGGCTCCTGGGTGGCTTTTTTAAGGATACCTATAGCGTCTGGCAATTTTGAAAATAATTGACTGCAAAGGCGCTGAGCTCTTCTGTCGTGCGGCTGCAGCCGGAGCGATGCTGCAAATATGGAGCGTCTTTAAATCTGGCCTGACCTGGACATCACCAGCTAAGACAAAAGAAAACTCTGACACCCCCTGGCTCCGCACACTTTACAGGGGCTTCTTTCTTCACAGATCTGGACCGGTATCAGATGGATCAGCATTTGTAAAGGGGACTGGTGTGACACCTGTGAAACGGCTATTGACAATGGTTTCTGTCACTTATCAGGGTATTAGCTGTATCACTTAAACACATTGCACGTGCCACGTGCACAAACGCGCTATCGGCCGTGTTCGGCAGGGTGTTGGCCACAGGGCTTCTGACAACCCTCCAGCAGGCAGCCTACCCCACACTACACAAGCCCTTTGGCCATATGTGGGGTTGGCCACAGGGCTTGGCCATAGACTGAGGAGGGGGCTGCGCCCTCATCTTTTTTAACAATTTGGCCCCAGGGGATGGGGTCCCCAGGGCCTTTTTTGGGTAGGAGACACAGGCGTGTCCAGTTGATTGTTTAAAGGTTGCTAGCTACATACTACGGCTAAGTAAATTACCTATTAAATAAAAGCACTGCTCTTAAGCATGTTTATTTTTCTTTTAAAGCATGGTCTTTTAAGGGGGGGGTTGCTTCCACTTTGCACTACGAAGGAGAAGAAGGATCAGTGCAGCACACGCGCTTCATTTTAAAGCATGGTCCTTTAAGGGGGGGTTGCTTCCACTTCAATTAAGCTCCCTGTGCGTTCACCCAACAACACTTCCCACCCCAGAGTGTGCATGCAACCGTGAGATGGCTGCAGGCGTGTTTAGGTGTCTGTTTATAGGGCGGCAGCTACATGCTACAAGTGACTTTACCTACATGCTGCCGTTAATTAAATTAACCATTAAATAAGAGCACTGCTCTTCAGCATTTTTGTTTTTATTTCCGCCCTCTCCTCGCCGCAGCGCACGGCGCTGCTAACACTTTTTTCATCTCCCCCTGCCTTCCCCCAACACCCGCTCCCGCCCCGGAGTGTGCATCTCATCGTGAAATAGCCACAGGCGTGTCCAGTTGATTGTTTAAAGGTTGCTAGCTACATACTACGGCTAAGTAAATTACCTATTAAATAAAAGCACTGCTCTTAAGCATGTTTATTTTTTTTCCCGCTCTTTCCTCCCCAGGGAGCTGCTTCCAATTCACTTAATCTTCCTGTGCCTTCCCCCAACACCACCTCCCACCCCAGAGTATGCACACGTTACTTTTATTTTATATAGCAGCATTCCTAACTCCCATTCCTGCACGGCACTAATTCACATCCACCTAATCTAAAATACATTCTCTATTATGAGCAGCACACGATCTCCGTTGCAGTCCTTTCCCCATGTTTAGGTCTCGGCCTGCACCAGCGCTTGCGCTGGTCTTGCCGAGAGTTTTAGTAAGCGGGTTTTGGAAGTGCAAACCCACTGGCTTTCGGCTGGCGACCAGCTTGCGTTCACGATGGCGTGCACGCGCGCAGCTGCCATCTGGGTTTCCTATCTCTTCCTCATTTCCTCGTCATGGCTCATTAACTCTCTGGACCCTGATGTTTCAATCGCAGCAGCAGCTCACATTACCAACTGACGGCCCTGTACTACAGTCACATGAAAAACAACAGCGATTAGCATTAAAATGCAAGCTTTTTTTTGTCTAGTTAGAAATATTGCTTCGGTGGGTTGATTTCACCTTATATCGCTATTTGTTTGATATTGGGAGTCACAGCCTAATTACCAGTATTTTTGTCTCACTCAGTTTTTTTTTTTTAATATTTATTCGCGCAAAGCACAAAGCTATATTTAAGGTTACTTTTTCCGCGTCACTTCTTCACTCTATTTAAACTCCACACCCCCCACTCTTATTGTCTCTCTCGTTCTCTCTCTCTCCCCTCTCTAATTCTCTCTCTACTTAATTTACTCTCCCTCTCTATCTTTTTTAGCCTTTCATTCTCTCTCACCACTTTATCTGTTTCTCTTTCAAACTCCTTCATTCACTCTCTCTCCCCTTCTTTCTCTCTCTCTATCCCGCTCCACTCTTTATTCTATGTACACCCTTTCTCTCTCTTTCTCTCTCACCACCCTCTCTAATTGGGCATTATATCTTCACTCTATCTCTCACTCGGCAACACCACAGCATCACTCAGCATTACCACAGCATCACTCAGCATCACCACAGCATCACTCAGCGCAACCACAGCATCAATCAGAGCCAGCACAGCATCAATCAGAGCCAGCACAGCATCAATCAGAGCCAGCACAGCATCACTCAGCACCAACACATCTCTCAACGCCATCACAGCATCACTCAACGCCATCACAGCATCACTCAGTGCAACCACAGCATCACTCAGTGCAACCACAGCATCACTCAGTGCAACCACAGCATTACTCAGCACAACCACAGCATCACTTAGCGCCACAACAGCATCACTCAGCGCCACCACAGCATTTCTCAGCAGCACCACAACATCACTCCGCGCCACCACAGCATCACTCAGCACCACCATAGCTTCACTCAGCGACACCACATCATCACTCAGGGCCAACACTGCATCGCTCAGAACCACCACAGGATGACTCAGCACCACCACAGGATGACTCAGCACCACAACAGCATCGCTCAGCACCACCACAGCATCGCTCAGCACCACCACAGCATCGCTCAGCGCTACCACAGCATCGCTCAGCGCCACCACAGCATTGCTCAGCGCCACCACAGCATCGCTCAGTGCCACCACAGCATCGCTCAGTGCCACCACAGCATCCCTCAGCGCCACCACAGCATCCCTCAGCGCCACCACAGCATCGCTCAGCGCCACCACAGCATCGCTCAGCGCCACCACAGCATCACTCAGCGCCACCACAGCATCGCTCAGCGCCACCACAGCATCACTCAGGGCCACCACAGCATCACTCAGGGCCACCACAGCATCACTCAGCGCCACCACAGCATCACTCAGCGCCACCACAGCATCCCTCAGCGCCACCACAGCATCACTCAGGGCCACCACTGCATCACTCAGGGCCACCACTGCATCCCTCAGGGCCACCACAGCATCACTCAGGGCCACCACAGCATCACTCACGGCCACCACAGCATCACTCAGCACCACCACAGCATCACTCAGGGCCACCACAGCATCACTCAGGGCCACCACAGCATCACTAGGCGCCACAACAATATCACTCGGCGCCACCACAGCATCACTCGGCACCACCACAGCATCACTCGGCGCCACCACAGCATCACTCGGCACCACAGCATCACTCGGCACCACCACAGCATCACTCGGCACCACCACAGCATCACTCGGTATCACCACAGCATCACTCGGCACCACCACAGCATCACTCGGCACCACCACAGCATCACTTGGCACCACCACAGCATCACTCGGCACCACCACAGCATCACTCAGCACTACCACAGCATCGCTCGGCACCGCCACTGCATCGCTCAGCACCGCCACAGCATCGCTCACCGTCACCACAGCATCTCTCAGGGCCACCACAGCATCACTCAGGGCCACCACAACATCACTCAGCGCCACCACAGCATCACTCAGCACCACCACAGGATCACTCAGCGCCACCACAGCATCACTCAGCACTACCACAGCATCACTCAGAACTACCACAGCATCAGTCAGCGCCACCACAGCATCACTCAGCACCACAACAACATCACTCAGCACCACCACAGCATCACTCAGCACCACAACAGCATCACTCAGCACCACCACAGCATCACTCAGCGCCACTACAGCATCACTCAGCGCCACCACAGCATCACTCAGCGCCACCACAGCATCACTCAGCGCCACCACAGCATCACTCAGCGCCACAACAGCATCACTCAGCGCCACCACAGCATCACTCGGCACCACCACAGCATCACTCAGCGCCGCAACAGCATCACTCAGCGCCGCAACAGCATCACTCAGCATCGCCACAGCATCACTCAGCGCCGCCACAGCATCACTCAGCGCCGCCACAGCATCACTCAGTGCCGCCACAGCATCACTCAGCGCCGCCACAGCATCACTCAGCGCCGCCACAGCATCACTCAGCGCCGCAACAGCATCACTCAGCACCGCCACAGCATCATTCAGGGCCACCACAGCATCGCTCAGCACCACCAGAGCATCGCTCAGCACCACAACAGCATCATTCAGCACCACCACAGCATCATTCAGCACCACCACAGCATCACTCAGGGCCACCACAGCATCACTCAGGGCCACCACAGCATCACTAGGCGCCACAACAATATCACTCGGCGCCACCACAGCATCACTCGGCGCCACCACAGCATCACTCGGCGCCACCACAGCATCACTCGGCGCCACCACACCATCACTCGGCACCACCACAGCATCACTCAGCAGCACCACAGCATCACTCGGTACCACCACAGCATCACTCGGCACCACCACAGCATCACTAGGCACCACCACAGCATCACTTGTCACCACCACAGCATCACTCGGCACCACCAAAGCATCGCTCGGCACCACCACAGCATCACTCGGCACCACCACAGCATCACTCGGCACCACCACAGCATCGCTCGGCACCGCCACTGCATCGCTCAGCACCGCCACAGCATCGCTCACCGTCACCACAGCATCTCTCAGGGCCACCACAGCATCACTCAGGGCCACCTCAACATCACTCAGCTCCACGACAGCATCACTCAGCACCACCACAGCATCACTCAGCGCCACCACAGCATCACTCAGCACCACCACAGCATCACTCAGAACTACCACAGCATCACTCAGCGCTACCACAGCATCACTCAGCACCACCACAGCATCACTCAGCACCACAACAGCATCACTCAGCACCACCACAGCATCACTCAGCGCCACCACAGCATCACTCAGCGCCACCACAGCATCACTCAGCGCCACCACAGCATCACTCAGCGCCACCACAGCATCACTCAGCGCCACCACAGCATCACTCAGCGCCACCACAGCATCACTCGGCACCACCACAGCATCACTCAGCGCCGCAACAGCATCACTCAGCGCCGCAACAGCATCACTCAGCATTGCCACAGCATCACTCAGCGCCGCCACAGCATCACTCAGTGCTGCCACAGCATCACTCAGCGCCGCCACAGCATCACTCAGCGCCGCCACAGCATCACTCAGCATCGCCACAGCATCATTCAGGGCCACCAGAGCATCGCTCAGCACCACCAGAGCATCGCTCAGCACCACCACAGCATCATTCAGCACCACCACAGCATCATTCAGCACCACCACAGCATCACTCAGGGCCACCACAGCATCACTTAGGGCCACCACAGCATCACTCAGGGCCACCACAGCATCACTCAGGGCCACCACAGCATCACTCAGCACCACCACAGCATCACTCAGCGCCAAGACAATATCACTCGGCACCACCACAGCATCACTCAGCACCAAGACAATATCACTCAGCACTACCACAGCATCACTCAGCACCACAGCAGTATCACTCAGCAAGACCTGAGTATCATTCAGCATCACCTCAGCATCGTCTCCGCAACAGTCACCACCACCACCACTACCACCTCAGCATCACTCAGCACCACCTCAGCCTGCTTTCGGAATCTGGCATCTGTTGATTCTCCCCTAGCGTCTGGCCGCTGCTAGTGTTAAAATACAGGTACTAGTTCCCAACCTTCACCCTCCGCTTGTTTATGCCCCCTCAAAAAAAAAAGCTTTAACAAACAACCATTGCAATAGGCAGAAACAAGTTGCCAGCATTGCAAGAACAAAAGAAAACTGAGGAATTTTTTATTGTAAATACTTTTTTAATATGGTCGTTCAGTTTTACATAATGCCTTCTTGGTCATATATAAAGTAACAATAATGCTTCTGACACTTTTTTATTATAACTTTTCAGCATGCTGCACAGCAGCCACACTTCTCTACAGCACAGCTTGAAGACATAGGCAAAGTCAATAGCTCTGGCTAAACACTTATAAGGCCCCAAAGGCGAGACCTATTGGCTATGCCAATGCTTGTTTTTTATTTACTTTGGGCGCCGTGTTAATTAATGTTCATGTTTTGTTTACTCTGCTTCCCATTACAGCCAGCGGTCACACAGCCTTTCGTACAAATAATATAAATTATAATATTGTTGGCGGAGATGCCCAGCAGCATAGTCAGACTTGTTGGGGGTGGGTCGAAGCAGTACTAAACATAATTATTGGTACTGCATGGGCCTCGGGACGGGCTAAAACTTTATGTGATCAAATGACGAGAAGGGCAACGTCAAGCAGTTATTTTGCTTCCACTGGGTCATAGGCAATCAGGTCATCCGTGCTGTTTTATGACCAAGAAAGAAACTACAGTAATTAAAACAAACAAGCATTTGCAATGCAATTGGTCTCGCATTTCCATGAGTTTAAGCTATTGGCATTGTAAATGACAATGCCTTTTATTTATGTTTTAAAAACGAAAACAAAAATAAAAGGCATTGTTATTTGCAATGTAAATAGCTCAAAGTCTCGCAAATGCGAGACCTATTGCATTGCAAATGCTTGTTTTACAAAGTGTCCCATATCCACCATTTGAACAGGCCGCTCCATTTGATTTAAGCAGACCCTGTGTCCTCTACTATTGACCTTTACACACTGGTTTCCTTTTTTATCTTTAGTCCTTTCACCATTATTTTTGAACGTCCCTCGTTTTAAGTACTTTTTGTCCACCTGCTCCAAATTGTTCTACACCCCCTTTCAAAACCTACATTAAAGTAACCCCTCATCACACCTTCTGCCTTCTTTCTTTCATTAATGCTCATTTGTTCAAGAGCCCCTCCTTCCTGCTCTTTCAATTCAAGAAAGGCAGAAATGTAACTAGTTTCAAATTCAAGGAAAATGTACAGGGGTTGCTGCCCACTCTATTGATTCGCCTGTGACTCTCTCAGAGGGGGTCAGGCTTCCCTTGCTACCAAATGCACCACGTACAAATCTCGCCACAAATGTGCCAATGTAAATGACACCTTCCCTTGCATGGAAATGTAGAACATTATGTGCTCCCAAAGGTACATAATGAGGTATTTGAAAATCACCAAGGTGGTCTTGGACAAAAATATATGAGAGTGCTCAAAGAGCGCAATTTTATATCATGGCTTCCCGAAGTGACTTTCAATAGCCCTAATTAAGAACAGAGGAGAGAGACTTGGTTAGATAATTCCGAGAGCTCGCATTTCATTTTTTAACAGCATTGGAAAAGACTTGATTTATTTTTCTAAAATAAAAAAATTGCTTGAGGTAATTGGGTAGCAAACTGTTGTCTGGATCAAATGCAATAATGTTTTTTTCAAATGCATTTTATATTGAGCTTTTTGTAAATAAGGTGCTCATCCTCCTCAGAAATGCCTGCACTGAACATGTCATAAAATGTTCCGAGTAAAGCATTTTGCTTTATTTCCCGATCGTTTTTGAGTTGCTGCTGCCGTTTCACATGATGCCTCTCCTGTCCAGATAAAACCCAATCACTTGGACCATATCAGCACCCTATTTTTGTGTTTTATTTGAGAAATTTAAGTAGCTCCAAGGAGCTGTAGAGAACTTTTCAGAGAACAATTTTTAATTGCAACAGGAGCATCTCAACCACGAGGCGCTGCACCTAGAACCTTATATTGCGACCACATAGCAGGAAGATTGAAACTGAACTAAACAATGAAAGGTACAGTTGTTTACATTTAACGTGGCACAATAGCGTTACAATCATGTACTTCTATTTTGAGGCCCAACTTATTTCTATCATTATCCACTCTTCTACGCCCATGTTCCCAGAAGTGAGGTTCGGTTTTGTCAAAACATGATAGGTTGTGAAGCCGCTAGCATCTACAGGCCACTAGGTGAGATACTTTGATTTCTTTGATTTAATGTGTTCTGCATTAGAACTGACAATCAATCAGATCGTGCACAGGAGTGTTTTAAATTGTGCTGGTTCCTGGCAGTCAACCATGATGGATTACTGCAAGGTTGTCTTCTGACTCCAGTCAAAATGAAATCTCAGTCCTAAACTGACAGTTGACGCATCAGTGCGCTCTACGGTTTGTAGTTTTGATTTACTTCAGTTGAGTCCTGTGGACTATCACCAAACACAACAATATGTAAAATGAAAGCACAGGATTGCAAATGAGATGTCTTGTTGACGTGGGGTGATATATTAGTAGCTTGTTTTTAATATGACACTGTATACCACACTTCTGTAAGAGACTCATGTTGCCATCAGTGTAATGGTACTCAGTTTACTGACCTCAGGAGGATGGAAGCGTCAGTCTGCCTTCCATGAGCGGTTACTTTATATGGGTATGGGGGTTGGGGGGCTGCACCCCTCCCATATTTTCTGCATTCTATTTTGTTTTATTAAGAAATGATCCGTCGCTCTGACCCGTGCTCTGTGTGAAGGTCAGTCAGCGTTAGGGAACTGGCTGGCAGGCACATACAGTATAGCACATTTGCAGGCGCGGCCGGGCCAGGTAGTAGTGGTGGGGTGGTGTGGCGGGGGGAAGTCGACAGATGACGGAATAGGGAAAATAAAATTTAAAAAAAATAAAACCACTTACCTTGCGCTTGCCGCATCGCCGAGTCAGAAGGTAAGTGATTTTATTTATATTTTTATTTTATTTTCCCTATTCCGTCGTCTGTCGACTTCCCCTCCCTCCCCGCCCCATTGCCCCGCCTGCACATGTGCCGTATGGCATATTATCCAGGGCTTGCCTTCTTCCAGCCCTGGCCTACATCACCTCTTAGGTCTGTAGGGCCACTCCCCTCCGTGACATGGGGCCCCCTCGATGATTGAATGTAGCCTGGGCGGTTTAGGTTTCAGCCCTATGCTGCCCGGTACTGTATGTCACTCAGCGAGGGTGCACCTCCCAACTTGTCACAGGCTGGGGTGGGATCAGTAGATCCCATCTCAGCCTGTGACGAGTTGGGAAAGGGGGAGGGGGGAGAAGGCAGGAGGGCAAACAATGGTGCATGTAACAGGCGTCATTAGTGACGCCTGATTACACATTTTAAACAGATAAGTTCAGTTTGCTGGTGTTTGTCATGCTGTCACGCTGGCCTCGATTTACTGCCAAGGTCCCTTAACCCGGCTGGGGGCTGGTGGGGGCTTGCAACGAGGCCGCAGGGCAGTGAATGGTGTTCTGCACAAGCTGTTATCAATGTCAGCCTTACACTTTACAAAGCACAGTGTTTGCTGTCCTTGACCTGCTGCCTGCCACAGACAGTGCTCATCTGCTATGCTAAATTATGTAATCAGGAAATCAGGCTCCAAACATAACCCATGAAAACTTTTGAGTAAAGGCGATTTACAGAGGAAAGACAAGATATTGCCAGTTCGCCGTGCAGTTTATTTTCTGGCATTATAAAGCTGCTGCAAGATGATTATTTCTGCTGCAATTGTTCCCTGCAGTCTTGCAGCCGGATCCTCTCTGGCTTGGGAGGAGAATCACAGTGAGAGAGACAGAGGGATTGAAGTAGGTAAGGAGCGGGAGAAGTAGACTGGGGGAGTGATAGAGGCATAAGGCAGTTGGCTTATGCATGGAAATGCAATGCATAGTAAAAAGAAAGGTGAGAGAAAGGTGGAGGTAAGGTGAACAGGGATCCAAAGAAGGAACCAGAAGGAAGTTGTAGACAGCGGAGGGGCAGAGAGCTGAAGTTCTACCAAGTGACGAATGCAAATAATTCACCTGGTTTTCCTTTGCATTCTGGTATTTGCAGCATTTATTTTTCAATTGTAAACAGAATGTGGCAAGTATCGGAATGTAAATAAAAAAGGAATAGATGAACTGCTTACACCTCACGTGGCCATTTGAAATCGCTAAAGTGAGAGATCCAATGGAAAGGAGGCAGGAGGTTGGAGACAAGGGTAAGTATTTCAGTGGAAGAGGCAGCAAGATGTAGAAAGAGAAAGATGGAGATGAAGTGGGACAAGAGGATAAGGGAATACAGAGGATGTACTGAAGGTCAGAAAGAAGGGAGGCAGAGGCAGGGATCTGAAGTTTTGTCATATCTGGTGCAAGGAGTTTATATGCTACAGGGATTGTCATTGCATTTTGGCGTTTGTAGTTTTGTATTCGAAACTTACATTCACTGCTGACATGGGGAAACTTGAAATTTTGAGGAAAGGATTGGAAAAATGACTGGTAAAGGCAAGACAGGGGGACTGGGTGCCAGAGGGAACATACTCTGCAAAAGAAAATGGAGGGAAGGGAGAGTCATGTGGATGGAGAGGAACAGGAACGGAATTAAATAGTATGGAGAAGTGTGCGCATATACAGAAAGATAGGTATAGAGGAAGGGAAGGAACAAAAGAGAAGAGGGAAAAGGTCACAAAAGAGTAAAAGGCAGCCCTGTCTCCTAAACCCTTTTCAATCACACCGGTCTCAATCCAATGACTCCTTTCTCCTTATATACCCCATGTCCATTTGTACACATCTGCTAATACCAGCCCCCGAGTAGCATGGAAAAGGAGGGTCACTGCATTACACAAGGGCAACAACATGGGCACTGAACTCATGCGCCATGCATGACCCCTCACAAATAAAGGACACTGTGTTGAATTATGATCAATTTATTTGAGAAATTGTGCTAAAATATGCACTACTTTACTCCATTAAAAAAACCTATTCTCAGCAGAAGATTTCCCATGAACCTCCCATGTGGCAGTCATGCTCACTTGCTGCGCTTTCGCGCACAGTATAATTCAGGACTTGGTTTTACATCCCACCACTTTCAAAGTTCACCAGCCACCACAGCTGCATTCATTCTTGTGACTATCAAATTACTACTAATTTCAGAGGTGAGTCAAAGTCATTGAGCCATCTATGTTAACTATTGAACTGTGGTTTTGGCCACGACCTATTGTTTGTGTTAATTGACTTCATTATTTAACAGTCTTCCATTTTATGTATTTTTATTGGTGGCAACAAAACTTTACTAATATCTGGGGACTCTACTCAACTAATGCTGATAGTATGTCATTAATGCATACAATAATATACATCGTCTTGGGCTAGGTTAGAAATGCCCCTGTTTGCTACATGACTACTGCATCGAAATGTCAGGAACGCTGTTTCTAAAAAACAATTAAAAGAGAGGTCATAGCTTTCAGACACTTCATACCCGTTGGCACCAGAGGGTACAACCTGCCCTAGACCCCCATCTTAAATATTTACTGCTGTCATCTATTTGGAAAAAAAAACCAAAGTACTGGGTCCGAAATATTAATCAAGCTTGGGCTAAGCCAATAACTCTAGCTTTAATGTTGCAATACATGTAATTACAGGCTTTCGCAGATGCTGTTTACATGTACTGCATGCACAAACGTTGTTTTCCCCATTTAAGATTGGCATGGGGGTTTTGCCAGTGCTGAGGAAAAGTAGCAAGGAAGAATTGCTTTCTGACTATAATGCACAGAGGAAATAAAGAATTAGACGTGGAAAATAGCAAAATGATTTAGCTCACTTTTCAGATGCAAATTAAGTCCCTCATGCATTCAAACGGAAACACTTCCTAGAAGAGGGAATGATAAAACAAATAATCAATAGCATGGTACATGTTAACAAACTAGCAACAACACGTCTCCAGACAGCTGCGCTGTCAAGCCAGACATAAACAGAATATTACTTGTTCTGCATTACGCATCTTCTTAATATGGCACAGATGAGGCAATCACAGTTTGTCTCCATGCACGTTGTTATCAAATACATATAGCAAACAGACTTTGAAGTAAACAGTACTACATGGGCTTCCAAATAGCACAAAGAGGGTGTGTGTGTCTGTGTGTGTGTGCGTGAGGAGGTGTGTGTATGTGTGTGTTTTTTGAGCCTGGCTTTATGATGTTGTATATTAGTAATGTTTTACTCTACATTCTAGTCATACACCGTGCGCTTATATTACCTTTGTGTTTATTCTAAGGTCTCTGTCGTGTAAACTGTTAATTTATTCTTTGGTACTCCTATCTTCCTTGTAGCAATTACATCCATTCAGGATTTTTCTAAGATGATTTCTCAGACTACCCTAACTCTTTTTCTTTTGCTACGTCTTTCCACCCAATGACCTCTGACCTCTTTCTAATGCTGCCAATATTTCAGAAACAAAGCCTTAACTCTCAAAAGTTTTTCAGATTTAGCATTTCCAAAACACCTCCGCAGAGACGGATAGACAGAAAAATATTGATCCAAGAAAAGTGTTGTGACTCAGGTCCAGGAGCCAATACAGACGTTGCATTTTAAAATTTGAAAGTAGCGTATTATAACATAAATTTGGGAGAGTGGGATTCTGCCTGGAGACTTTTGAGAGACTGTGTGAGGGTGGAAGAGTAATTCGGTAGAATCTAGGCGAGTTAATATTTTTTTGGCCCCTGGGCACCAAAATATTTTGGGGTCTCCTGTTGGCAAACCTTTAGGGCAGTCCAGTACATTTAACATTTCTCACTCTTGCTGCTTGCATTTTACCCTGGGAAAGCCACTGTTGCATAAAATGACACTAACCCCCCTTCCCTTGCAGAGAAAGCTCCAGCAGCTTCTGATCCTTGATCCCCATGGCTCTTCCCCATGGCTGCTTCTGCCTCCCAATTACTCCACCATTTTGCAGCCACATTCCATGTCCCCTTGACACCACCTCTCCCAGACAGAAAGTAGGTCTTGAAAATATACCCTCAAATTAGGAATGAATTTACAGGACACATATTTACATTTTATCTGATAAACAGGAAGTTAACAACTTGCACTTTAAAGGCATTTTTGGCCTTCCCGTGGCAGCCTACCATGGTTTGAATAGCAGATTGTCACAGAGGTTGTTCTCACACAAATACATGCATCATGGCCTACACATGGGTGTCATGA
The DNA here is from genome assembly GCA_963921515.1 of Calotriton arnoldi. NCBI lineage: Eukaryota > Metazoa > Chordata > Amphibia > Caudata > Salamandridae > Calotriton > Calotriton arnoldi. Next base: position 1,716,163 of record CAWUFW010003063.1, on the reverse strand, counting down.
ACGGTGGAGCTAGTGGTGGTACTGTCAAAGTGGCTGCACACCATACAGATGAGTGGATGGATACTGATCCATTTTTTAACTAATGTTATCATTCTATTCCCAATGAGACTCTTATGCTTAATACATGGTAGAAATTACATGTGCCCATGACCCAGTACCCCAAGCTGATTTCAGTGTAGGTAATGCAGATTCCAATTTTCAAAAGCCCATTAACACAAATGACTAGATAGGCAGGTCAACAGATATGGATGACAGGCTTCAATGTTCTTTGACAGACCTCAAATTGCAAATATTTAACAGTTTTTTAATTAATTGAAAAAACAGGACTATCTTTTTATGTGCGGAGTTCTCTGCCCCCAACTTCGGTGGCGCCTCACTCTTAAACTTACTATTAAAATGCGGTTTTGTGAATACTGATAAAGCGTAAACTTATAAACCAAAAAACGGGGGCTCACTGTTCCTAAAGGAAGAAAGGTCAGTCTAGGGTGTAGAAGAAAGAGTCAGCATGACTCTTACTTGTTGTCCTCACACATCCCAAGGGATGTCATGCTTCATCACAGGGTGGTTGCTCCTCATCGGGCAAGTGCTGCAATTCCCTACAGGTCCCCCGAAAGGTCACTTTTTGCAGAGATCTTTTCAATTCTCGCCATATGATGCGTGTGAGGTAGCGCTCATGAGGTAGTGAGTGAATGGAAAATTGACTAGAGGATATCGATGCTGAGTCAGTTTAATAGGTGGACTCCTCTGTCAAGAATAAACAAGCATTGGCATAGCCAATAGGTCTCGCTTTTGGAACCTTATAAGTATTTAGTTATGCAGCACAATATCCTTGGTGCAACAACATCAACTGTTGCATGGCTAAACACTTATAAGGTCCCAAAGGCGAGACCTATTGGCTATGCCAATGCTTGTTTGTTATTACGGGTGGGGCGCCAAAATTATTAACTGAGGGAGGGAAGGTGTGGTGGGGGACAATAAAGGGATAGAGGATGTGTCCCGGCACCACAAACAAGGAAAGGAGGGAGGGCGGGTGGGGGCAGCCAGACAAACAGGAGAGGAACAGAGATGCTGAGAAGTACATGAAGAAGCCAGATCAAACAAGTGCACTGTGGTAGAGTGCTTAAACTGAAATATAACAAGCGCTTAATGACTGTAACCACAAGTGATTCTGCGCTTTACAAGAAAAAATAAATAAATGAAGACATGTATACTTTATGTCCCCATTTAGGTAACTAGGTATAGGATCCTAGATGAAGAGACCTACTATTAAAAACTCAGGTGAGAAAATAACAATTCCTTTAAAGTCAAGGGCTTTGTGTGGTTGTGACTGCACTTCCTGTGAGACAATTTTGTGTAATGACACCGCACACTGCCTATGCTAATTTGTTCCCCACTGGCATGCCCACGCAGTATGTTAAATCATCGTCCTGCCATCAGCCATCTCCCATTCTCATGCACCTGAAAACAACAGCTTTTTAACTAAGTCTTTTAAGGAATATAAGACAACGAAATATCTGCTTATGGAAAGAAACAAAAACAGCGTACAAAGAATTAAATAAAAAAGCAAATATGAAGAAGAAAACTGTATGACTATTGAGAACTTTGTAAATCGAGAATGTACTTAGACTTGCGGTGTGCATACATAAGCTTGGCAGCTATGCGGTTGTGCGTGGGGTAGAGATTAAAAAAAGAACGTCTGTGTCCAAACTAGAGCTCATGGAACCCACCGGATGGAAGACAGATGGCTGCAAGAGGTAGGTGGCATGGGCAACAGTGTCGGCATGAACAGGGGAACTCCTTCTCTGAGGGGATACAGGACTAACAAGCACCCAGACAACGGAGTGTGTGAGGGATCCTCTGGAGATAAGCAACAACACAGGCATGAAAGGGCGGGTGGGGCCCACCAACCACACTTCTATAGAGTGCTTAAACCCAGATTAAACAAGCAGCTGGGAGCAGCGCCATAGAAGCAGCAACAAGCGGGCCGTGGTCCGATCACAGAACGGTGACACTGCAAATAATAAGCTGCAAGGGGCAGGAGATGTTGTTGGGGGTACGGCACTGGGAAATTAAGTGAAATGAAAGCAGCGCTGTGCACCAGTAAGGAGCAAGGAGAGAGCGGAAAGAAAAAAGTAATGCACTGAAACAAAACATATGGCCGATAGTGAAAGGATCCAAAAGGCCATGTCTGAACTGGGGTGGTGGAGTGAGCTAAAGAATGATGATGGATTAAACCCAGATCAGTTGACTGGGGGTGAGTGTTTGATTGGCTCAAACGTTCCGTCCATCATCCCCTTTTGTATCAGATAGTGAAAGGATCGGCAGACAAAAGAACCAATGGAAAGTGCTGGGCGTGTTTAAAGCCCATAGAGTGATTACCACATGTTTCGAAGACAGCACATGCATGCTGCCTAGGCTTGACCTAAAAATGATAGTTTTTAACATCTGTATGACCACGTATTAGTTATTTGACTAATTCACTCTCAGTTTTCACCTAATCCTTTAGCCAGGATTGTATGTCACAATATCCACATCAATATTATCAACCTGCATATATAGTGACTTCATAATATTGACTACCAACATATCATCAAGGTTAGCATATGTAGGGAAGTATAGATATGCTATTCATACCTCCACATCTTCTTACCTTGAAAATATGTTGCTAGTCGATATTGTGAAGTGCTGGTTAAAATGTTGTTATTGTGGTAGAACACCCTGGGCAGCATTGATCTTTTTTGCCATCTCCTCGTGTGTACCACTACCACCAAACTGAGAGGCCTAAGGAGAGATCTCACATCTGGTACTCTTTTCTCATTGTATACGGTGTTAAGCAGTAGAGATGCACACATTCATTTCTGTGGTCCATGTGCAGTCGCCCATATCCACTTGCATAAAAATGAATTGTCTTCTAGATTTGTCCAAACCATGGTAAATCCTGGCTTGTCAGGACATCCAGTAGTTGGACTCCACAATGCAATCATTCTCCCTCTATCGGATGCCCATGTACGATGCACCATGCCTTTGTCATTCTCAAGGACATTGAACACAGCCATAACCTGGTTTATGCATCAATGTCTTCAATTGTAGAAATAGCCGAGAACATGCAGTGAGCCAGGGTGAGATGTTTGTTCATGCACAAGATTACTGAGTGACCCCTAGGTTGTAAGGAAGTTTGAGCTCCGTTTTAATTAGTTTTGAGTGTTCTTGTACATATAGCCAACAAAGATAATTAACTGTACCCCTGGCATGAAGCAATGTGCTGACAACTTCAAGTGGCACACATCAACATTCTACACTGCACACCTAGCAACAGTTATGCCAGGTGTCACATTTCTGGGTTTTGGCTAAAGCATTTTAATGAAATCTTCGCATTATCACACAGATCAAAACGTATCGCACAAATATAAGCTCTGCTAGGCTGACAGCCTACTTAAACATTTGACGCTCCTTCAGACTATGATACGACTGAGCAGCCTGTCCTCAGCCCCTGGTTGGCTGCAGGAATCCTTGGGATGCAAATTGACCATGATAAGGGACCACAGGGCCCATCCTCATCTAAGCCATCATTGGTGAAGGAACTGCCTAACATATGTAGGATTCGTTGGTTTCTGTTGCCAGTCACTCTCACGTCTTTAGACTCTGGAGAGAACGGGCGCAGGAATGTTCCTTCACCTCGTAGCAGCACCAAGCCCGCTTGCCTTATTTCTTCCAGTGCACGTTTGGGGCTAGAGATGCTGAGGGATGCTGGTTTTCCTATGTTGGGTGGTGATGGTGGTGCAGAATAAGTGTGCCACTGACACAATGGAAGAGCAGTGCTTTATAGAGTCCCTGCAGAGACACCAACAGTCTACATTGCACCTTAGTTCTCCCTCTAGGCACCCTGGAGTGATTGTACTCTAGCCTTTGCAGCTTGCAAGCAGCACACTTGGGGCATCTTCTCCCCCCCGCCCTCGAATTCCTGACAGGCACTTGTATTCCTTCTCAGATACTATGAAGTGTCCAGCAGGACGGGGAGTAAAGTTGCCAGGTCTCTAGCTATGCAGAGACACCATACAGGCACAGCTGAGAAGATCCCCTCCTCCATTTCCTCTGATGTGGAAGTGACATCAGCTCTCCAGCTTGACAGAAAGAGGAGGAAGCAAAGTTCCCACCTGAAGAGAAATGTTTGGCCTGTGTCAGAGAACTTTTGGAACTGACCCAGCAGAAGCAAGAGCCAGCAAGCAAAGGAGCGACAATCGGAGAGTTTCAGATATTGGTGCACAGAGAGGGACGCAGACTCTGGTCAGAGTACAGAGAGAGAAATGTTTGTCATGAAACCACAACGTTTGGATGTCTGTCGCTTCTTGTTTGCTGTGTTGATCTTTAGTCAGATTTAGGTTTATGTTAGTGGCAGGAAACATCTATTACAATGCAGGCATTACAATGTAGTGGGTTTATAACGCAGTCAGTACCACGACTGCGACATTACCACGAGTTCCCTTACAACGCAAGCCATTACAACTACTTGCTTTAGGGAATGTGGTGTTGGACTGGTGTTGGATTTTAAGTCCAACACCTTCCCTACTGATACACCGACTGAAGTTGGAATAGTAATTTAAACTATTCCAAAGTCCAGCGCTTCCCTAAAGCAAGTGGTTGTGATGACTTGCGTTGTAATGGAAATTGTGGTAGCATCACAGTTGTGATATTGACTGCGCTGTTAAGCCACGCATGGTTTTAGCATGCGTGGTAACAGATGCTATTCGCTAGGGGCATTGACTCAAATTAACCCCTAACAATGAGCATATGCTGCTCAGCTGGATATAGGACCAAGTGGTGCAAGCGTTGAGTATTCAGTCTCTTCCAGGAAATGATTTATTCTATGCTTATAGCTGCCAAGTGCCCCCATGTCATGTTTGACAACTTTCAGCCACTTCTGACTTTTTAGACTACAAATGTTGCATTATTGAACTTGTAGCACTTTCACGTTTAGCACTGTAAACATAGGCGGAAAAATCCCATCATTCAAAGTGCTTCTAGCTGAAAAAAAATAGGACTGAGTTTATCACACATCACATGAAACCATCTGGAGGCTATGTGTGACCTTCCCGTAGGTACGTAGTCTTGGGTTGAGGCAGATCCACAACTCCCTACCAGGAAACCAAAATCAGTGAGATTTGCTCTCTTGTTTGCCTGGAAGCACCCACAAATATGTTGCAGCTACATTATCGTTAGACTGTTGAAGAGAAGCTTTCGCCGCGAAGTCTGTTCTGAGGAACAGAAAAAGCAAGCAATGCTTCCATACTACACAAATGTACATACTAAATGAATTACTTATCGAGTCCACTACCTTTAAGGGCTCAGTTATGATTAATGCAACAAACATAGAAGGAATCCACGTTGTAGAGCTATTGTATTTATGGCAAGGGAGTGGGCTGGGGTCAGGAGAAACCATGAGCTATTTGTTTTGTCAAGGATTAGGAGCAGGCAGACATACGTAGAGTACAGAAGTAGATTTGGTAGAGAAGGGTCCGTACAATGCAGATTGGGGGCAGTGGATGGTTCCTCAGTAGTATGGTGAAAAAGTGGGCACCTCAGGGTACAAAAGAGATAGAGACTGTTCATAAGAGGGATGTGCGCAAGGCTGTTCATAAGAGGGATGTGCGCAAGCGTACAAGAGGACGTTGTGGAGGAACGTTTCTGAGAGGAAGCATGGTGCCTGATGGGTTAGCAAAAGAGACTAACTGAGCAGTAGTGAGTGTTCCTTAGGGGGATGGAGTTAGGACTGAGGATGAAGCGCCTGGGATAGGCTTGAAAGTAAGTTTACCTGAGGCCTATGGTGCACAGAGAGTGTCTTGTGTGGATGGAGGATTGGGCTCATGTGAAGGCGATGGAATACAGACTGCATCGGGTTCCAGAAAGACAGAATAATCTGATTTGAACTTAAATATTGGAACTGGTGTAGCACTTAGCATTGTAAAACGCAGTGATTCGTGTAATTAATGAAATATGGACCCAATTGCTTCCTTTAGGTCGTCATAGTGTCACTAAACGTGTCACTCATAAGAAATGAAAAAGTCGCATATAAGCGTTCTTCTAACATGGAAAGGACACACACAACTACACTGAAAACGTGACAACCCCGTAGCAAAGCGTTTTGGTAAATCTATGCTCTGTTGTTGTGCATGGAATGCTAGCACCATCAGGGTGTCGGCGGTTTCACTGCCTCCCACGCTCTCTCTCGCGAGGACTGAGGCTGCCCCCATTGCCCGACTATTCCCAGGCAGATGATAAACAAGGCTGAATTGTAATTGGGCATCAACGAAATGCCGTCGTGCTTGTAACATACATCACATTACGTGACGTCGCCCACAACGTGGACTGGTGTCTCATGGAGTGAGAGGTGCGCCGCGTGGGCAGGGTGGTGCTTTCCCCAGGGACGACGAGTGTAGTGCGCCAGTGAATCCGCGCACACTGGCAGCTACCCAGGGCACTGTCAATTGTAATTCGCGGTCTCTTGAAGAGGCGCCTGGGGGACCAGCTGCACTGTATTTTCACGTTATTAAACAAACAACCACCAACTGGGGATCTAAATGATTTCTTGCAGACAGGGCTGTAAATGTGGATAGGTGGCCATGTTATGACAAGCGCGTGCGCCTCGCACGGCAGCAGGGGGAGGGGGAGAGGAGGGGGCCTGCGCGATTCCCTTGCGGGAGCGAGCGGCGCCAGGAGCGATAATTGCTACCATATGGCGCCGCTCGCTCCCGCAAGTGAATCGCCAAACGTGCACGCGTTGCCATTGAAGGCAATGGAGCGCGTGCACGTTTTTGGCTGAAAAGCCGAAGCGATTCCAAAAGGTCTTTTTGCCTATGCAGCGCATGCGCGATGCGTAGGCGAGGCCTAAAAAACCAAAGGTTAGGGCTACTGAAGGGTTTTGATGGCCGTAGGTAGCCAGGTGTAGATATGTGTGGAGATAGTTTTGTATTTATTGGGTCAACATGTTTCGCGCCCCTGATCGTCTCAGGCCGAGATCCTTGGCACTTCTTCAGGACCAGAAAAGAAAATAGGTGAATAAAAAAACATATATATTGGGGCCCTCCCTCTAGTAGAGTGGTGCCACCTGTTAGATACTTCGGGCTGACGAGAGGACGGGTAGGTGCGAGTTACTTGAGCAACTGCCTTCACCTGAGTGACGGTACTGCACTCCCTCGCCATGACTCAGGGAGATCGCCTCAGATGCATAGGAGGTTGGATTACTATAGTTAGGATCTAACAGGTTGCACCACTCTACTAGAAGGAGGGGCCTTGGATGTATATTTTTTTTTATTCACCTATTTTCTTTTCTGGTCCTGAAGAAATGGCGAGGATGCCAGAGGATGTGCAGCCTGGCAAAGCAAAGCTGCGCAGACCACCGTCAAAGGCATAAGGTACAATACTCATCAGGCCTAACTTGGTCCTATGCCCGGCCTGCACTCCATTGACGTTGGCCTGAACTTGTGACTTTGTCCTGGTCCAGTGCGACCATATGCCCTCAATTGGCACTTTGCATCTTTTGGGCCTAAATTTACCTAAATATTTAGAAATTCTTATCTCTGGTTCCTTACATTGTATTTTTGTAATTTTTGTACCTTTTTAAATATTTTTATTGTGCTGTGTCTTTTACTTAATAACTGTTTTGTTGTTATCAAATGCTTTACACAGGCCTAACTCCTAAGTTAAGCCTTACTGCTCTTTTGGCAAGTTACCAAGGAATGAGCAAAGATTAATTTACTGAGACTTGACAAAACCTATTAGTGATTGTGTTATTATTACTAACTGAGGGGGAATTCCCCAACCTGCTAATAACCCACTTTCCTGCATTGTTGCGCAGTGGTGGGATCCAGACCTCGTGTTTAGTAACATCATTCAAGACTTAAATTAGACAATTAAAAATCCTCTAAATTGACTGAGTGCATAAATAGTTTTTGATTTTTAATTTGGACTACTATTGTTGATTCCCTTTAAATTTTTTCAACATTACTCTGAACTCAATGTTTCATAGTATTCTTTAAATCCAAGGGATACCATGGAGCATGATCTAACTAACCAACTGTCCAGGGCCGCCTTTAGCTTTAGCGCTGGTGGTGCCTGGTGTGACAATCATTTTTGGTGCCCCCACACTCCACGACCACCTCCTCAGATTCTCTCCCTACCACTGAGCATAATTGCCCCTCATTTCTCCAATCATAAGTTATTGCTAAACACAATGCCCCCCAGGTCGGCGCCCCCTCCACAGGTCAGCGCCTAGTGGGGCCCCACCAGTTGCACTGCCCTAAAGCGTCCCTGCAACTGACACTGCAAATCGCAGAGCTTAGGGACCCATGTAGTGCTAGGGGATTAGTAGCACCCTCCAATTCCAGGAATGCAGTGCTGATAAAGTCCCACATGGTTTGGCAAGAAGCACAGCTAGGAGATCAGTATTCTACCACAGAGGATGCTCCAGAGATAAAATGACAGGGGAAGGAAGACCCCCTCTCAAGACACACAGTAAACAGGGCCTTGTGTAGGGTTATTGGGGGAAGAGAATCCACCAAAGATGAGCCAAAACTGTCCCTTCGGGACATAGAGCTTGAGGCACAGTGGGCTTTAACAGCTCTAGAGGCAGACAAATTAAAACTTGCCAAGATTTATTGAGCCTGTGAGGAGAGGAGAACCACAAGGGGTGGTAGACAGGAAGATGGTGGCAGAGAAGAAGAGACAGAAGTGTCCCTAGCAATTTTACAGAACATATACCGAATAACATTTCTTATATAGTATCTTGCATAGAACCAGAGCCAGAAAAAATGAAAATCACTTTAAAATTCTCTGTACATAAAAACCTTGTGTATATCTGCTCCCTCTGATGGACTGTTAGGTGTGGCATTTGTGAGATTTTATCTGTGCTGTTCTATGACTAGGGTAACAGAATAACATTGTCAGATGCCCTAAAATAATTTCAAAGACAAATTCTCCATTAAAGTTAATAATTGAAAATCTGCAGCAAATGAGACAATATTTTTGCAAACTATATTCAACATACAATATTTATCAGAAGATATGTCAGACAATAATATTTTGACATACTATGTCCTTGATGATCTCTAGCTACTTCAATACATGACATTGTTAGGAAGAGTGTCTAGAAAGTGAGTCAAAACACATGGGTGTTTGCATGTAATGCCCATGCACCACCCATAGATTGCTCCCTTGATGAATAATAACAAAAATCAGTGCATAGCTTAATTCTACATTACTTTGGGATACTATCCAACACAAATATGGATTTGCTTTGATTAGTAACTTTGTGCTGGGTGTGCATCACAAAAGTGACGCAAACATTGTGAAAAGCATTAGAAAACCTGGGCAAGAGTGTAAGGAAGTATGAGTGAGTATCAGTGAGATTAAGAGTGAATGCAAATGAGTAAGTGAGAATGCATAAGAATGTTAAGGGGGCTATATGAGAGTGTGGGTCTGACATCCCTTCCTGGAAAATAATCAGTGTCAAGGGTCACATGATGTCACTTCCTGTAATGTCATTAAGGTCAAAGGGTATGCAATATCACTTCTGCTGCCCCAGGCCTTTAAGTGAATCGACGCCCATGCTCTAATTCAGCCCTGGTCCCTGGGGATACTTGATAACAATGAAGGGTTACTTTTATTGGCTGCAGTTGTACCAGAAGCAACCAAGAAAACCTAGTACTACTAGAAAATTTTGTTTTTTGGATTGAAAACATAATTAGATAATGATTACTTACTCAAAGAATTGTTTTGAAGTCACTTGTGATTAATAGCATTACACTGATGGCCATCATAGAAGGGAAGAAAGTTACCAACATTTTTCATTCCTTTATATTGACATGCTGGGGATCTTGGCAGGACATTTCTCTCATTCTGCTTCTACCAGTTCTTATAATGTCTAATGTACAGTGGGTCATTGTAACAGCGTGTTGAAAAAGCAAACCAGGTTATGAACACAGTATATTGTTTGCCTTATTTCTGAAATAAAGTGCCAGGTAATTACATTTTCATGTGAATGCTGAAACAATTCTCTGTTTGCCAGAAACCAGTATTGTGCGTGTAGAGGAAAATGTCTTCTACGGTGTAGATAGCTGTGCCACCCTCCACGTCTTGTTGACTTTCTTCTTGACTTTAGGTCTGATTACGAGTTTGGCGGTCTGACTGCATTAACTCTCCTTCTGCGGCCGCCAGTAGACCACAGCACTGTTTTATGAGTTTACCACAGTGCCGGTGGTGTGGCTGTGGAGGTCTTGTGGCAGTGGTGACTATTTTTCCATATGTATTGATGCCTGTGTGAACATTTTGACTGCATATGTGTCGAATCCACACATACGCATGATACATGTGGAAATACCATCTAACAATTGTTGGAGTCTGGCCCATATGTGGCAGTCCAGGCAATGGGTACCCTGCACAAAAAGAACTCACCTGTATATCGCTGCAAACAGGGTCATAATCCTCGAGGTGAAGATGCTGCTGTAAAGGGAGGACCATGTGTTTTTGTTGGCTCAACGGCAAAGCACACACTATTTCTGGACAACTAGGGCCTGATTCACTAAGGTAAACTTACAGTTTTGTGTAGGTTTACAATCGTTTGTAATTCACAAAGGTATTTTATTGGTAGTATCTTTACGACTGCAAAGTCTGCGCGCATAAAAAGATGAGACTGTCCCACATTTGTATATGTGGAAATTCCGCAGTCATAAAGATACTGCTGGTAAAATAGCTATGTGAATGGCCAGCAATTGTAAACTTACACAAAAGTGTACGTCTACCTTTGTGAAGCAGGCCTCCAGTGTGTGCACCACCCATACTAGATGTTAGGAGGCAGTGGCGGCTCGCCGAGGAAGTGGTGCGGGGTGGCGGGGCGGGGGGAGGGGCAGGGTGGGGGGGAAGTGAACTCGGACATACGACGGACAGAACTCAGAGGGAATTCTGTCCGTCGTAAGTCCGAGTCCACTACCCCCCCACCCTGCCCCTTCCCCGCCCTACCGCCCTGCACCACTCCCTCGGCGAGCCGACACTGTTAGGAGGAGAATGAAAGTTGGTTGGAGCTGACATTTTGTAATGGGCTATTTGTTATATTAGTTGTACCTAGTGCTTAATTTGTAAAAACAAAACGTGGCAGGGCCCACATATTTTGCTAGGACACTGCCACCTATGTCTACCATTGGTGTTGCCCACATTAACAACTGGCACCACTAACTGAATGCATGGACAGCACCAAAAGGGCCTCATTTATGAGGTTTTGCCGTAGGGCAGCACCACAGGCCTTCCTACTTCACTGCCCTACGGCCAAAGAAAAGCGCAGGAATACGCCGTATCGATCAGATCCAGTGCATTCCTGTCCTTTTTCTCTGCACCGGCGCAAAATGGGCTTCCGTGGGCCAACGCAGGCACCTTTGCACCATGGTGCATGGGTGCCTGCATTGTGGGGATGATTATTTTTGTGCAGGAAGGGACTTCCTGCACAAAAACAATCACAAGAGGCTGTTTCCTCTTTCTATGTCTGCTGCAGAATAGAAAAAGGAAAAATGAGGAGAAACAAAGATATTTCACCTCGTTGTGCCTCCCTTATGCCTCACCTGGGGAGGCATAGGTTTTTGTCGCTGCCTCAGATTTACGATTTCTCGTAAATCTGGGGCAGTGTCAAAAAGCCATGGATGTTGCTGGGAACACCCCCAGCAACACAGATTGCACACCCCTTTAACGCAGAAAACTACGTTAAATGGAACGATATTTACGAGGCAGCATTAAGCCAAAAAAGTGGCTTAGTGCTGCGTCGTAAATATGGAGCAGGTTCATGCGCCACGGAACATTAGAAAAAGTAACGTTCCGGCCAAAGTCTTTAGTGCTATCGCTAATTTCTGGCAACTTGTTCATTTGGTAGGATGCACAGGATGTGTTGGTGTGCTTTAATTTTGAGCTTAGATTCTTGAATGTTGCTCTGCTGATTCACAAAACAGATTAAATCCGTAAATGGCTGACAAACATGTGCCAAAAGGGTGCAAACCTGATCCGGTCAAGTAAACTGAGCAAAATATACAATTCTAGATTGATCAGTTGTAGCTAGTAAAAATCAAAAGTTGTAAAACATAATAGCTGAATTGAAATGCAATTATTTTAAGACGTGAGCGAGCCCACAGATGATTGGAAGAGAGGTTTATTCTCTGAAAAAAAACTTTTGAAATCAAGGGTTCAAATATTCAAATTTGCAGCAAAAGTATTACATAAATGTATTAAAAAGCTGTGGGCTCCGAAATAGCAGTCATGAAATATTCCAGTACTTTAAAGCGTCTGAACATCGCTTTGCAGGCTCTCCTACTCTAGGATAATTTTGAGAAAATGGTGGAATCGGTGCATTTTTCAGCAGAACGTCTCTAAAACATATCTGAAAAGCTGTCAGTGAGAACAACCATTCAGAAAAGGCATTTTCAGAAAGCCTATCATTTTACATTTCTACATTTCACTTGCCTTCATTTTTCCATCCTGTCCCTTCCAAGTGGATTCCTTATCATATGTTATGAGGGGAAATCTCAGTCAAAGAAGCAATGAAGAAAACCTAAACAAGTCTTGCAGACCGCGACAGAGCAGTCGAATTATATAGATTTGACAGGCTCATCCAGTAGTTCTATTTCTGATGTTTCAGAGTTGTAACATCTTCAGACAGCAGATAGTTTATATTATTCGCAAAGATCCGGGTTTCAAAAAGCAGTAGTGATCATTTCTTATATAGGAGGATTAAACATCCAGGGGCATATTATCAACGGCCAGCGATAATTATCGCTGGCCGTTCACAGCGTGAGAATAGTTATCGCCGGCTACCGCAGATAATTATCGCCATGCTAGCGCTGTATTAACAACGCATAGCGCAATGGCGATAATTATTCCTGCGATAGCTTGTTTTCCATGGAACATCGCTGGTTTTCCAGCGATGTTCCATGGAAAACGGCGATAACCTTGCTGATACTACCCTGTGGTCGTATCAGCAGAATCCATCTCCCATGTAAAGTATGCTTAAGTCAGGAATTTAACAGACGTTAAATTCCTGAGTTAAAGCTGAGGTAGCGCGATTTCTTTTATCGCTGCACCTCCTTGTTAATATCGCGAAGCTGCCTTCGCGATATTAACTTGTGTTGTTTTCACAGCCACGCCTTCTTTGCATCTCATTAGCGATGCAAGGCGAGGCTGTGAAAAAACGGGCTCTACATCAAGAAAACACGCGCTAGCGTGTCCTTGATGATATTGCGATATAATTATCGCCGCTTTTCGCCCGAAAACGGACGCTAAAGCGGCGATAATTATATCGCCAGCCCTTGATAATATGCCCCCCAGTTGTAAATATAATCATTTTATCTAAAAACATTAGCTTATATAAGCTTATTTTGTGATTACACATACAAACTTCATTCTTGAAAAATAAACACAATTCCTCCTGATAAGTGCTTATCATTTTTGTGAAAAATATATTTCTTGCCCTGGCATGTCAGCTTTTCGCTTTTAGTGATAGATGTTTGCAGCCCAACCTTGAATGGATTATTTTCATCAAGTGTGTACATGTGCTACCTCCACACATTGATAGATTCTGCCTGGTACTGCCATGTATTGCATTCTCATGCCACGAACTGCAACTATATATCTATAATTAGTACTTTTTTGCTAGTGTCAGAACTATACAAAGGCCAGGAACTGCCACTCTTATGCAAGGGCCAGCATTATTCCAGAGTTGGCATCATCATTCCTTAGATGCCCACAATAGCTCAAGGTTTCGCTGTTATGTCAGGTCCATCAGGACCAGGTGGGGGCTCGATCATGTCTTGGCTGCCAATATTATGCCAGTGATTACCACCACTGTTGTAGGGAATTCATTTTGTCAGGGTTGGTGGTTTCAAGTTATGATTCTTGGTATGTTGTAGGTCATGATTCCTCCAAAATACTAAAAATTTACAACATACACGAAGGCAAGCATTTTACCAGGGCTGGGCTGCTGGGCAACATTATGCCATGGATTCCCCAATATGCCAAGAATCACATCAATTTACGAGGGAGAGCATTGTGCCAGGGGTGGCCACAATCGCACCATAGAAGCCTCAAAGAGCCATAAACTATCACTACTGTGTCTAGGTTAAATGGTGGGACACGCACTCACAAATGGATTCCTGCTCACATAATTACATACACATCATACGCAAACAAATGCTTGCATACAATCATACAGGCACATATGTACACAATAGGTATTCAAGACTTTTTCAACTTAGATTCTGATGGCCTTCTGCATGGTTCACACTTCCGATCCAACTGGTTTATGTCTCTGAGTGTCTAATTATGTGTCTATAAAGGTGAACTTACACACACATGCTCACAAATCGATGGGGCAGAAGTCTATGAGAGCAGTTCAGAAATTTCAGAGATTAGCTAATTCACTGGGTCAGATATAACTGGTGGGAAAGAGGCACGTCAAGCTCACATTAGGATGTCTTTCTCCGCATGGGACCATGGATGTAGCATGTAACATGGGGGGACATTCTGCCGGGCTAGCATACTTGAGCAATTATGCCCTGAGGCTAAACTGCTGGTCCTTGGCAAGTAGGGACAGTGCAATGCCATGGGACAGGCTGCAGTGCATGGTTCCTGTGCGGGTATCACGTGTGGGTATGCATCCAGTACTTCCATGTTCCTGTGCTGTTAACACTTGTGGGCATGCATGCAGTAGTCCCAAGTGCCTGGCAAGCACTCAAAGGGGCACAGGTGACACTAATGCTGACACTGTCTTGGCTGAGGGGTTCATGAGGAAAAGAAGCAGTACCACTGAGCAAAGACAGGCAGGGACAATAACTAACACCTGTGCATGGCATAGCCAAGACAAGCCTGACCAGGGAATGTATCAACCAATCGGAGGTGCGTGTTAGTGGGCATTATTCTCTCTCCGATTTCCTAACAGCTGTGTTTATTTTTATTTGAGCACATGTTCTTTGAATGCCTGCCTCTTCATTCACACTTGCTATAGACTGTCATGGTCCAAAGAAGATGATAGCTTTTCATATTTCACAAAGATCTCCTGAACTTGGCCTAGCACGGACTATTTCAAATTAACTCCTCATCCCGCGGGAATTGAAGAACGTCTACACTCAAGGCGACAATGAAGACAATGAAAGGTTTTGTTTTTTTCCTCTACTCAGTCACCACACATGCAAAATTTGGAATAGACATGATCAGATCATATTACAAGTACTGAATTGTCTCATTTCCCATTTTCTATCCATCTCGTGGATTGACTTATCATTCTGACCAGGTCAACTCCAAGACTGCAACATCTAACATCTAGAAATTGAGCCTCATACTAGTATGCAAACCTAACAGACATTAGCACTAATGGTTTTTAAAGGCACTCACACACCAACCCCCCTCAGAAATGCTCATCATCAGACAATCTTGCTATCATGGTGACAGATTTAGCCAGGGCCCTCAACCAATTCTCATGACAAAGTAGGAGACCAAATCAGGATAATGTACAAATAATAAGCAGATGTAGATAGACTATTCCTACTGAAGCAATTTGGAAGAGCTTTTTAAAAAAAAAAGCAGGCTAATGTTACCCTGGAAAGTACTGGATTATTTCATGAGCTCCAGTTCAAATCTGGGACAACATAACCTTTTTTGGTCAATGGGTATGTAAAATAGATTTAAAGTGCATTGTTTTCAAAACCTTCTTGAGAGTAGAACCCACCATAGTATCCTGGTTCAGCAGTGGGTTGCTCACCTCACTCATTTTCTCCTTGACTCAAATGTAGGTGTAAATCTGGCAGCCTAAAGGCTCACTGCCCGTAGACTTACCTTAGTGCATTTGGGAACCTTTCTTTAAGATAGAAGATACACATGATGATTTCCACAAATATGTAGACACCCTAAAAAAAACAAAAAAAGTAATAAATTGTCAGTCCAGTCTCTAAACCAAAAGAAGGATACACACCTCCAAAAATGCATTAATATTTTTAGGATTTGCAGTATAACATCTGCTTGATGCCATGCCGGCAAAGCAAGACTTCATATGGAATTAGGAACTATTTCTTTAGACGCATGCTCATCTAAGTATGCGATTGAATTATTTCATATGAATAACT
Organism: Calotriton arnoldi; assembly: GCA_963921515.1. Taxonomy (NCBI): domain Eukaryota; kingdom Metazoa; phylum Chordata; class Amphibia; order Caudata; family Salamandridae; genus Calotriton; species Calotriton arnoldi. The sequence goes on along the minus strand of CAWUFW010003063.1, from coordinate 1,700,021 downwards.
TGTTTTGTGAAAGTAGCTTAGTGGTGGTCTGGTCTCATTTACTCACCATCCTGAATGAGTCATATTGCTTCCTGTTTTTCAATCAGAGTCCCTGAACTGAAAATTTTAATGTAATGACAAGGTAGGTTCTGTCATAATCAAAGAATCAGTCATTCAAATAATTTACAAGCACAGCATAGGTTCAAATGTACTATGTAATCCAAACCTGTACAAAAAGCACAGGAGGCTTCTCACAGAAATCTTTTCTTCAATAACAATATGACTTCCCCCTTGTCTTACCTTAGGGCCCTGTCAGTGTTTATGTTGTCTGAAAGGCAGAGTACCACCTCTTAGAAAGGAGTAAGTGCAGCCACATAACTCTTTTCTGTGGTTTTGAGTGGTGGCACTCTAGCACCACTTGAAGAAAGCTATTGGAATGGTATATGTCACAAAATGTAGCTCTCTGGAACTATTGCATGTTCTAGCTTCATCAAGGAGTGCTCCCTTTGATCTGCTTGAATGGTGAGTAGTTCATCTGGTACAATGGTGATGCAGTAATAATATCTTCCATTGCAGCCTAATCAATATTTAACAACTAAAATTGTGACGTTGCTTGTGTGTTGTTTAGAGACTGCTCTAAAGTGATGCCTGAAGTATTGCTCCCAGTGGTAAGCAGGCAGGTGATGCCGGTGACTAAAACATAAACTATCAGCGCTGATTGGTGGTCTCTTCACCAAGTCAGGTTCAGTGCGAACGGTGTGTGGTCTGAAATATGAGAGTCATCAGCCATACCATTCATATCCAACAAAAGAAAAGTGGCACCCTGTATTTCCATGGAGCTAGGATAGTGAAGGCCATATGTACCACAATGTTCCACATGGAAGCACTCAATTGAATTTAGTACATTTGCAGGAATTATACAATGACCCTGCTACCATAGTCAATGTTTTCGTAGACGCTTAAACTTAATTGCTCAATATCATCATGAATAAACAGACAACTCCAATGTGTGAAAAGTTGCTACAATTGACGTCGCAGTGAGTGCAAAATCAGTGAAACTGAGTGCAGATGAGTACCTTTTCTTCCAGGTACACCTGCTCATTGCAGTTGGCTGTATCACTGTGGCCCCATCCACTGCCTAGCTTGGGCTGTAACTCCTTGCTCCTTTCCCCAATGAGAAATGGACACCGTTCCTGCATTTATTTGCCATGGTCTTTTCTGTGCTGTGCTGTCCTAACGTTATTCATTTGCCACTGAGGTGCAAGTGCTGTGGGAAGTCATTTATTGCCATGTTACTGAAGCTGGAATCTTTTACCACCTCTATGGCTCATTCTTGCAGGGTAGTAATGAGACTATGGGGCATATTAGCAAGAACGGCGTTAAAAGTATCGCCGCTTTAGCGGCAGGAAACTGCCGCTAAAGTGGCGATAATGGGCTTGATAATATGCCCTTGAGAATTCCAATAGAAGCCCAGGATCACAGCAGAATATGGGCTTCTATTGGAATTCTCAAGGGCATATTATCAAGCCCATTATCGCCGCTTTAGCGGCAGTTTCCTGCCGCTAAAGCGGCGATAATTTTAACGCTGTTCTTGCTAATATGCCCCTATGTTTTATAACGTTATTCACATCAATGTTATAATTTTTATCAGTATATGCTTTTTGTTTTTTGTGATCTTGCTCTTCTGTCCATTTTATTATCTTGCCTTCTTTTTGCATATTCTTCTTAATAGTCATTACATTTCATCATCTGTACATCTCTTTAATTTTGTACAGCGGTTTGGATTAAAATGCCACAATTAATCAAATTAAAGATACATGTAAAAGAAGTAAATCTCACTGCTCAGGTCCTAAAACTCTCTGTTCCTGCTGCTCCCTATCTTTGACTATTATACGAATGTGAAAGATTCTCGAACTGTTGCACATGCTGAACTATTTTATGAAGGAGGACAACTTGAACTGCAGCTGTATTTTCTGAAACAGTTCCATGTCTGCACTAGAATCTAGCACTGTCTTCACATGCTGTACATGGTATGTGTATGGAGGAGGAAGCATGTCTTGATGCTATCGGTGTCATTATAGTTCTGTGTATGTTTGTGTGTAAGGGAAGCTTGCGCTGCTGGTGCACATTCTCTGTTTTTTAGGACACATGGGCGGATGCTACTTGTGCCACTACTGTTCTGTGCATGTGAGGGAAGCTTGTACTGCTGCTACACATCCGGTGTCCCTTCTATGTTCAGTACATTGATTAGAAACGTCCGAATGTTTGCTGCTCAGTGGACAACAAACTCAAGTGGGGCCCTCCGAGGACTAGAACCTGCTTGAAAGTTGAAATAAATGCCATGCAAAGAAATGGAAAACAATGGCAGATCCAACATCCGGCGCCATCTCGCAGTGTTAGCCTTGTTATCTCCCTTAAATAAATAGGGTGGGAGGCTTTAAAATAAGTTGATAAATGTTACAGCACAAGTCACGAGGCCCAGAAAAGTGCTCGGCCTGGGAAATAAAGACCCCTCTGCCCACTCTTCTGGCAGGCCTGATCCTGCTACCATCATCCTTGTACCTGCCTTTGTACCATGTGTTAGTGAAGCTTGGTAAAACATATTTTCACTATACAAACGCCCAAACGATTGGCACTGCCAGTGCTTGCTTTCATTAGAAACATTTCTGCACCCTATCCCGCCCAGCAATTTAAAAAACAAATTTGCAATGTACTCCATCTCATAATTATGGCGTGGCAGCTTTCATCCTCTCTCTCCAGAACCACTCTGCACTTAGAAAACGGAAAGCAACACAAACATCTCATGCATTTATTCGATAACATGATTAAATTGAGAAATCACCCAAGTTGCGGAATTGATAACAATGTTTTTGCCCCTTCTCACAATTAATAACCTTTCAAATCTCACTTTGCCAATTTTTCTCTGCCTCGTGTTCAATGCATCATCGATAGCTAATGGAGATAAACGGCCTACAGTGAGGGCTCTTTATGCTGCAGTGACTTCTCTGGTGCGATGGGCCTGCTGAGCCGAAAGGCTCTTAAAGAGACAGGAACATTGCATCAATGCAAGAGAATAAGGGCAACCCATAGCTGAACACATTGTAGGAATTTGGTGACAATACATGTTGCAAAACATTTATTATTGCCAAGGGCTCAGTGAAGATGTTGTTGGTTACATAATAATACAATAATATGTACGCGTTATTTATTATGCGCATAAGTTATTTCTGCAATATAAAAGAGGAGTTTCAGAAGGAATATTTAATCAGATCACATAAGCTTAATAGGATTCACACAATGATGCTAATAAAATAGCAAGTGAACTGATACATGTCCTGTTGTCTATGCAGCTAAAATGCAACATAAAAATATTAACTATAGCTCTCTGTGAACAATATTACACACCGGTAGGATATAGCAGATTACTACTTTTCGAACACATTGTTCGTCTAAACCTACAATGCAAAAAAGGTGCAAAACCAGTGTCAAGCAGAAGGATCATGATAGTGCGATCAGAACACCTGTCAAATATGAACACAAACATAGGCACATGGAAGCATATGTAGATTCTAATGAGCTAATATTATATTATAACCTCGCAAGGTTATGCCGACACATCAAACGGATCTTATGTTTATTACAGCATATTCCCTCACTTAGCCACCTGCACTCGGAGGATATCACAAGAGTACAGTTTAGTGGATCTCCAACAACCCCTGACATAGAGTCCACGATTGAATCATCTCGGCTCTCATTGCAAGCTCTCTTGATGCAACAAGAGCCGCACAGTGAGGCATCAAACTCTAACTCAGAGAGCAGGAAAAATATCCTTTTGTTTTAATAAAGCCCAGAGACAGTCAGAGAGGATAGCCTGAGAGTTAAAGGCAATCCCAGGATCACAGCTCCTACTCCAAATCACTCAACAGACATGAATGCACCTATCCACATAGAAGTTAACCCTTTGAATCAGAGATACAGTACAGTGATTTCCAGTGCTTTAAATGGGAAATTAGAAGTGCCGGTACCCACTAATTTGACTGGGTGGGTAGTTAGGGGCGTGTCTAGGGGCGTGTCTGGGGGCGTGGCTGTGAGCCAGGAATTTAACAATAGCCACATAAGTAAGCTTTAATGCAAATGCTCTGATTGTCATGTAAAGCGCTTAAATGCCCATGGGCCAAATTCGCGCAAAATCAAACTGCCTCCTTACATAAGAGACATAGCAAGCATCAGCTTCTATGTCATAGGTGCAGAGCCTAATTTTTGGCAGTTTGATATTGCGCGAATTTGGGCCATGGGCATTTAAGCGCTTTACATGACAATCAGAACATTTGCATTAAAGCTTACTTTTTTAAAGACCCCTGGTTAAGGGAGTTGTCCAGAATCACAGGATGAGCCGACGTCGGGATTCGACCTTGGTTCTTCAGTTCAACTCTCGGCACCTGACCATATCCTCATTCTTGTTGATGCCAATGAGAACCAGAGGCGCAACTAGAGTCAAATTTCGGGGGGTGGGGTGTTGGGGCTGATTCTTCCAGCAGTATGCAGAGTGGAGCTGCAGGGGATCTAAGAAGGGGTGAGAAACAACAAAGCCTCCTTAAAAAGCAATTGGTCTTTAAAGACCTGTGAAGTACTCGGGTGCTGCTGTGTGTGCTCCCGGGAAGCTGTCTCAGCCGGGCTGACACACACACGATGGGGGAGTGGGGTGTCTGAAGCCCTTTGATCCCAATGGGCGTTGCGCGCCTGATGAGAACCTAACACTGCAGGAGCAACCCAGCGCAGAAATACACAGGCTGTTGCCAGCCAGAGCAGCACATAAAAACGCACCATCGGAAAGGGTAATTTTTAGTTTTTACGTTGCACGTACCCGTACTTCAGGGCCTGAGCCCTGCTGCTTCATGGAGTACCGGTACTCTCCTTGCCCGCAAATAAGTTCCGGTACTCTGGGGGAGAAAACTGAGAAGTGCCGGTACTCAGTACCGGTGAGTACCGGCCCATTTAAAGCACTGGTGATTTCCCCCCACAGCGCAGAGGGAGGCCAGGACTGGGGCTGGTTGCCTGCTGCGCTAATACCTAGGGGCATATTAGCAAGACCCACGTTAAAATTATCGCCGTTTTAGCGGCAGGAAACTGCCGCTAAAACGCCGATAATGGGCTTGCTAATATGCGTTATAGAATTCCAATAGAAGCCCATGTTAGATGTGCAGGACATCTAACCTGGGCTTCTATTGAATTCCATAACGCATATTAGCAAGCCCATTATCGCCATTTTAGCGGCAGTTTCCTGCCGCTAAAACGGCGATAATTTTAACGTGGGTCTTGCTAATATGCCCCTTAATCCCTTAAACCAGGAAGGACAATAAGGGAATGGCCCAAGTGAGCGGTACTGAGCCTATCTCGTGGAATGTGGCAGGTCTTAAGCAAATTCTTCATCATCCGACCGCCTTAGCTTTCATGAATACAGGACATATCATCTGTCTCCAAGAGACATGGGCAATTAACCATCTCCCAATCGAAGGCTATTGTGGTTTACACGAACCTGCTATTAAAATCAATAATCATGGTAGGCCAATGGGGGAGCTAGCAATTTATGTCTCTACTGCATTAAATATCAAATATCAGCTTTTGACACTCAACATCCCTCGATTCAGCATATAAAGCTGGAGGGCCACCCAAAATTGATACTGATTATGAATGCAAACTTGAATCTACAAAAGGGAAATAGGATGCGAAAAATATCTGACTTCTGTGAGACCCTAGCTAATTTAATCACAAAGCATGGTAATCACAAAATCATTCTCACTGGCAATTTTAACCTGGGAAACCTGGTCACTAAGCTAGACATTGTAGACCACACACACCTGGCTGGTCTTGATCCCCAAGTAAGAAGTCTCAGCAATTTATGTTTAGCCTTTAAATCTCTGAAAGCTGTTTACAAGGCATGGGGCTGCTTACAAACTGTTCCTTGCTCTTACTAGGACATTTTAACTATAGATTATATGTGTACAACAAAGCCACTGATAGCTGTCTGCAAATCTTTTGATATCCTTCCTCGAGGCAACAGTGACCATTTCCCCTTAATCACATGTTTCAAGTTAGAAGGGGGAATCAAGGCTGGCTAACACGTCATTGGTAAGTCTGAAAGCATTAAGAATCACATCGGTAAAGAGACTAAAATGGAACACGCCATCTCGAGGCCTATTTCTTAATTGCCAAAATTATTCAACGGACAGCAACGTATTAGACAATATACGGGATAATAACCAACCCTTGCTGACTGGCCTAAAGCAATAGACTTTCTACGCAAGCATACAACTACTGCTGGGGACCTTTAGCAGGAAGGTTGGAAGACCTAATAAAATAACTCTAAATTGTTGGTATAATACTGCAGTCAGAAAATGCAAAAAGCAAAAGACATCCTCTAGGAGCAAAGCATGGGTGCCACTTTGATCACTAACCTCCGTCAGGATGGCCCTACCATCGATCAGGGCAGATAGATCACGAAAGCCTCTGTCAGGATGGCCCTACAGTCAGTCAAGGCAGATGGTGCTCTTGGCCCCAACAGCTTACCTGGCTCTCTGTTTAAAACGGACATAGAATTTTGGCCACACTGGTCAACTCCACTCTATCAATCAGCTCTTCTTAATGTGCAAGTACCTCAATCATGGCATGGGTCAATTCTCCTAGATACATAAGAATAGTATTAACACGGACCCATCAAATTACAGAATAATCACAATACTAGATGTTGAAGCAAAAGCAAATGCTAAGATCCTGTTAAAGGAACTGGAGGCTTGGGCAGATGCCGAAAAATTAATCCCATTCTATCTGATGGGTTTTAGACAGAAATCTTCAACAACAGATAACATCTTAGCATTATCCTATCTGGCATATTGCTCAACACGCAACTTGAGCCCACCCCTGTTTGTATATTTTGTCGGCTACTCAGCCACTTTTGACAGTAGACTTCCATCTTTTGTGGGCCAAACTGTCTAAATGGGGCATACCACAGACTCTACTTAATGTAATAGTTGCACTCTACTCTAACACCTGGGTTTGCATTAAGCTCGGAAAAGGTAATAAAGTAACACAACCCATATTTATGAACAGAAATTTAAAACAAGGGACCGTCCTGGCACTCTTATTGTTCAAATTCTATATATCGGAATTTGCCAGCTCACTGCAACAGTCTACACTTTCCCCTCAGGACTAGCACTTATCAGCTGCAGATCATTCGATGTGCGGATGATCTGATCATTTTAGACCAGACAAAAATAGGTTTGCAACAAGCGTTGGTTGAACTGATCAAGTACAATATAGCCAACAAGCTATCAGTTAATGTTAGCAAAACTAGGTGTTCGGAAGGAACAAGAACAAGCACAGGCGCTCTTGGTTGCTGGGACAGCTGAAGATTTCTTATGCTGGATTGCATAACTACCTTGGAGTCTGATTATCAGCTTTTGGCAACCTTAGCAATCACATAAACCAGATCTGGAATCAAGCTAGATCTTTAATGTTTGTTGTGTGTAAATTAAACATGTAGCTATGTAGTTATGTAGTCCATTGGCTGAGGCAATGACAAGACCTATCAAGGCACAATTTGTAACAATGATATCTTATGGGCATCAGGCCTTTCCTGTCAAGCTTGCAAAAGTTCTGGACAAGGTGCAAAGCATTGCATATGATGCATATTTCACATGCCAGTTACACAAAACAAGCTTAGATACACTTAGAGTTTGATCTTCTGATACAGGATTTAGAATGCAAGTCGACTACTATTAAATATTACTATCAAGTACTAAATGCAATATCCAAATACAATGAAAATGGTGATCCAAGCAATCTATAATTCCAGAAACAATCCTTGGTTCATATATTTAGCAGCAGCCTTTCAAGATCTAAACCTCCTCAGGAGCAACTTTAACGGTAATCCTTCTTATCCTGGTCTAAACTCCATACTGAAAAAGCAAGTCCTGGCACTCTCGAGGGATGCAGATTGAAAATATTTAAAAGCTGCTGCTAGGGTTGACTTGATTTGCGGTTCGTACGAAACTTCTTGCATTCAACCTTATCTGAAGATGGCACTAAGCAGTCCATGTAGAGATAACATTCTGTGGCTAGATTTCTGGTTTCCCCTTTGAGGAATACAGAACATCTTGGAGGAATGGACCAACTCTCATCCTGCATTGCAGATTCTGTGACTATAGTAAGAATCTTTTCTACACCTTCTTTGCTGTTGTGCCGAATTTGTACATGCGTGCCGCACCTTACTAAAAACCAATTTTTATAAAAAAATTAGGGCCACATGCATCAAAGTCAGGATTTGCGAATCCTAAATAGCGAATTTTAAGAAATCGCTATTTAGGACTCGCAAATCCCTATGCATGTAGGAATCGCAAACAAAATTGCGATTCCTACATATTCCTTAATTGCGACTCACAAATTGCGAGTCGCAATTAAGGAATAGCTACCCATTACCCATTCATTCCTATGGGCCTGGAGGCCCATAGGAATGAATGGGAATTGCATGCGCAATTTGCGAGTACCAAATAGGTACTCGTAAATTGCGCATGCAATTTCAAGGGTGCCAAAAGGACACCCTGTTGCACCCCTGAAATTGAGATGTTACCACATGTTGCGCATATACGTGCCCCAAGGGCAAGTGTGTGTGTAACATCAAACTTTGAAAAATGCACTTTAGTGCATTTTTCATAGTTTTTGCAAATTACCATCAAGTTCAAATTGATGGTAATTTGCAATCCCTAATTGCGAATTCGCAATTTGGAATTGCATCATGCATTGCATTTAGGGAATCGCAATTTGCGATTCCCCTAATGCATTCGCAATTTAAGTAATCGCAAATTTTGTGAATACTTAAATTGCGATTTTGCATTTGGGTTGATGCATCCCAAATGCAAAAATACCGGTCGCAAAGGGGCAGATTCTGCGAATCTGCCCGTTTGTGATCGGTATTTTTGTCGATGCATGTGCCCCTATGTTTTTTAGTCATACTGTTTTTTAATTGTAAAAGTTTTAATTAACTTAATCAATAAAATATTTACTTGCTTACACTCTTATGCATATGGTACTGGGAATCGGGTGCAGCTTTGTACTTGACTATAACCTAAGTGATAGGGAGTGATGGGAACAAAGAGGGAACAAATGGGAACAAACAGGCTTTCCACCCATTGCACAAAAAGATTTTTACAGGACAGGTAATTACTACTAGCTACGAGTGGGTGGCAACTTGCGGTTAATTCCTAGCTAGAACATTGGCTAAAACTTGTGCACATATTATTTACACCAGTTTCAGTACTTGATGGGCCACATGCCTTCTATTTGTAGATGTATGTGCACATAGGGATCACATATTTGAGTGTTTTCTTCCACCTTATGCAAAATTTAGACCCAGATTTACTAATGCTTTGAATGGGTTTGCATTGCTTTATTAACGCAAACATGGTACAAGTGGTTGTGGGGGCACTTACCTTCCAAAGCAAATCAGGATACATGTTGGAAAGTTAACCAAAGTAAAGCAAAGTAGGGCTATCTGCTACTTTCCTCTATGCTCTGCATCAAGGAGACTTCCATGGACTGTACATTGGTTTTCCCATGCAACCACCCATGGGATTTGAGCAAATCCCTTTCTACTAACATTGATAGACAGGAATTTGTGCAAAAACTAATGCTTCCTCGAAGCAGGTGTAACGGTGGAGCAAGTTTTGAAACTCTCCACATTTTTTCAACTTTGCATGAGTGCTGCGCTGTACAGCATACATACAAAGTGGAAAAGGAATTTAAGCACATTGTCTGCATTGGAAGGGTCACCTTTGAGTACAAAACCTATGTTTGATAGAACTCATACACCGTTGCACTATGGGGCATGGGTGTGTGTGTTCACTCATAGCAACCAAAAGTGTGCCAGAGCAGGGAGAGAGGAAGAAAACATCATATTTTAGTACATGGCACTGTTCTGCTCTCTCCCTTTTATGCAACACAGTATAGCAACTTCGGTTGCTGCACTGAATTTCGTGAAAAGTTAGTAATTCAGACCCTTAGAGTAGAAATATTCAAGATATTGCACCAAGCGTGGGATGAGTAGTTGTCAAGTGATGTTTCTTCTGCTCACCATAACTCAGAGAGTGTTATTAAGATGTCTCAATGCCACCATTTACAAACAATCTGTCCAGAAATGAAAGAACACCCAAAACTGGGTGTTTAAGTGGGCAGAATAAGAAAGCACTCCTATGTGGATACACCCACTGCCTTCTTGTTGGGTTCTCCTGATTCAGTGTGCATTGAGAACAATAGTCACACCAATGTAAAACACATAACTAATGTAAAATTCAACAAAATGTCAATAAAATACATAGCTACATTAGTATACATTACCCCAAAGCTAGCTTTATTCAAACAATAATAGTTTACTTTGCAGAGCTTGCTTAAATGTAAAATGGACTAATTTACAGATATGTCTGCACATCTCAGTTCCACCTATCTATATGAAAAAAAAAAAATTTGTGAGGGTAAATTTCACATTCAGTTTGAGAGGTCCAGGAAACTACATGGAATTCTACCCTCACATAATAATTTATGATTGGAAAATATGATGGATTTTCCTCATTCTTAAATGGGTGCTGTAATGTGGGTTAGTCTGGCTGGTGTATGCAGCAGTATGTAAACACGGGCAAATCCAAGGAAGGAGTCAAAGGATTTTCAGTGTGGGAATTTGTAATAGGAGTATAGGGCAAGGGGTTTCTTGATGGCAAAAGGTACTCCTGGAGTTATTCTGGATCCCATGGATAGATACTGGAAATATAGGTGTGAGGGTGCCACAGCACCCTGAAAGAATAACCATGCTGGAGGTGAATAGGCAATAAAGATGCCTTATATTTGGTTTTTATCTTGTCACATTTGATGTGCTTTCAAAGACAGATTGATGGAGATTGATGTTTACTTTCCTTTCTTTCTCTGACTGCAGTCAGAGGATTTTGTAAAGTGAACTCTGTGACAATCTTGCTGGGGTACAAGCAGTGTGGAAGAAAAGGCTGCAGGATGTCAATTGTTTTCTTTTACAAAATGTTTTTAATTCCTGTAAATAAAGTGTACATGTATTTCAAAATATATCAGCAGTTAGGAATCCACAAATGAAGCATATTTTTTTAAATTCAGAAGTGTGATGAAAACTAAGATTTTAATAGGATCAAAACAAATCAAGAGACTTTTTTGACTATGCACTATAGATAAATATTTGATGATATTCGATTTCCACAAACATTATCGTTCGTGCGCTATGTATATTTTTATCAGTAAAACTGGATATCTACGCGATTTCGATGGCCATTCAGGTGGAAAATGTGCTGTCTGTAAATGACAGTGTGCTACCACACAATGATTTCATAAAATGTTTGCGAAAGTGTGCTCCAAAATGCACCAACAACTACATACCACATCCTTACAACCCATCTGCTGAATGTGCAAGGCTCATTTGCAACTCTTGCTCTCTATGTGATGCTTGGATTTTTCACAATCCCTATGAGTCAGTGATGTAACATTGATGGCAGCACTCCTACTCTGAAATTGTTCCAGCACCAATGATCCTTTGAAAGTCAGAAATTTGCTTCAGACATAGAAAAGAAACATATGAGTAAACCTATGGGACCCAAAGACTGTCTTCTTCAAAAGCCCTTTGTGAATAGGGCCCATAAAGAGGTACACTTGTACCAATATTATGCTCCAGTCAATGACATTTCCATTTGGAATGTGTGGACTTTGATCACAGTATGTTTCAACTTCTTGCTGAATGAAGAAATTGCAGTCGTCTATAAATGATCAGTTGCATTCTAACACTTTCCAGGTAACATTCAGACACTCAGGGCCATATTATCAAGAACGGCAATAACATTATCGCCGCTTTAGCGGCAGGAAACTGCAGCTAAAGCGGCAATAAGGGGCTTGATAATATGCCCTATAGAATTCCAATAGAAGCCCAGGTTCTAGTGTGAAGGACATCAAACCTGGGCTTATATTGGAATTCTATAGGGCATATTATCAAGCCCCTTATCCCCGCTTTAGCGGCAATTTCCTGCCGCTAAAGCGGCGATAATGTTATCGCCGTTCTTGATAATATGGCCCTCAGTATGAATATTTGACTGAATAGTGAGGCAAAGTGGTTATTTATTTAAAGACCATGGGCTAGATGAGCTAATATTTCAAGCAACACAGTAAGGCAACTTCTTGTGTTGTGTTGCATGAAAGGGAGAGCAGAAATGTGCCATATCTTCTAAGATATAACTCACTTCTGCTCTTTCTCATTGCTTATGGATTTATGCAGCCTAGCGTCAACGCAGGCACCCTATGCACCAAAGCAGACACCGTTGCACCATTTTGTAAGAGTGCCTGAGTTATTGGCAGAATTGTTTCTTACATACATTCCTTCTTAAAAACAAATATTGGAGACATATTAATCTTTCCATGTGTGCTGCAAAATGCACAACACATGGAAAGAGGAAGAAATAGAAGAAATGAAAACTTTCTCCCTGTTATGCCTCTGTCAGGTAGGTGCTCGATTCTGGCTCAAACCCCGATGCTACACCCATGTAACGTCTACTAGGTGCAAAGTATACTCTACTTTGCTTTAATTCATATTTACTAAGCCACACAAAGCCATGTAAAATGACTTTGCATGGCTTTGTGAAAACCATAATGGATTTCGCATCAGGGCTGCACCACAAAAGTGACACAATCCAGATGCAAAATCTTGTTAAATCTAGGCCAAAGCTATCTGCAGTAAGGCCAAATAAATTATATTTCAGCATAGCTCACCAGCCAAAAAGCTCCATTATTTTGTGATTCTCAAAAAAATAAGTACAGAGAGCTCTGAGAAGATAAATGTGTGATATAGTTCTGTTTTCACAAAAACGTTGATCTGTATTAGAAACACACATGATTCAGGAAATCAAATTAAGGGATGGGCCAGCATTCATTTCTGACCATGCAAATGGAACAAGCCTGGAGACTATGTGGCCCTCAATAAGGACCTGAATTTTACTTCTGTGCAAACAAAATCACCTCTGTATCTTCAGTTGCTGCATTCTCTTTGTTGATATCCACCAATCACAGATCTGTTCTCTAATTCAAATGGAGACCCGACACATGGTACCTGGTAGTCCACAATGTACATGCCATAAAATAGATTACACTCTTCAAAGACGTGGTCTTATTATTTATATGTTAAAAAACGATCAGGAGGCGAAGTCAGTGGTGTAAAATACATAATTCCTGAGCTCTGTAATGTAAAATGCCCTGGTTTACCATTATCTGTAAGAAGAGACAGGGCTAAATTGTGATGAGACATGGGAATTTCTCCCACGCTTGTAAAGAGGAACTCATTGTCTATTATTTAAAGTGCTTTGAATCATTCCCAAGAAATCAATGCTGCATTTGATTTCCCATTTTGCCATGTTAGCAAGTCTTCTTGCAACAGAATATTTTTTCCATGCCTCGTCAGGTCGAAAGCAACATTGGTAAGAAGGCAGGGGGGCTTTGGGCTCCAAAGTCTTTTGAACCTCACAAAACTTCCACCTTCAATAGATTTGTACAAAGGGAAAAACAGATGCAATAGGCCTGGAAGACCAGATCCAGGACAGGTTTTCACAGTAACCATTGGCTGTGTAATATTTTCCTAAGTGCATTGTATATCAAATTGCCTTATGTAGACGTCCAGAAAATCTAGATTAAAGAATGGTGCAAGTTTAGAGGGTCACATGGGTCCCAAATCATTTAACTAACACAATCCCTAACATTTTTCTGAACAGCTCCAAAATCCCCCTTTCATAATGATACGATGTCTGGTGGGCAGATACCAACACACAATTTCTTTTTTTACAAACAATGCAGAGCAGAAATGTAAATTATAAGAAGAATTTCCTGACTGTGGAGTTTCCTCTATGATGTCCTCGTCATCCCTTGAAACCTGGTCGTGCTGTTAGGCACGCTCATAGTATCAGTTGTCTTCAGCTCATTTGGTTGAATTGCAAATCTGTATTGTTTTTCAATTAATTTAATAACTTTTACCTCTAATCGAGTTATTTCAACAGCTTGACATGAAAGCACTAATACTGTTTCACTGGATCAAAATCATGGAGAAGAGACCCTGCATATTTCATCTTGCAGGTCAATTTATCTCATAGGCTCGTTGCAGTACTTGAACAATAGTAATAAGTGCGGAGCTTGATCCTGCCGTTGATACAATACATTTCTTAACTTTCTGGGAATTATTTTCTGGAAGTGGTGGGGTGGAAATTTTATACCCGAGTATAATGTAAACGAGGCGAGTGATCCCAATGTGCAAAAAGAGGGCCCAGGGCGGTTTTTTCTTTCCCTGCAAAAACATTTTTGAAAAAATGGATTCAAATGGAGGATTTTACAGTGCATATTTACTGCAAATTGTTGAAAAAAGGGACTCCAAATAAAGCATTTTAAAGCACAAGTGTTAGGAAATCATTAGAAACATGTCAAAAATGTGTTCAATACTCAAACTAGTCTGCTTGCAAAATGACCACCGAGCCAAGCACATCTAACCAACAGAAATAAGCACTTACCTGTAACACATCCCTGCCTCTTTACTGTAGTGGTTGATCAAGTCATCAAGGCTCAGACCATTAGTAACACTGTACATGGTAAATAAATTAAAAATTAGATGGTGAACGACATATCCATCCATTACATTTCATCCTTGAATTTTTAGTATTAGCCAGACAAATAGAAATAATATTTCAGCAAAGTTTAGCTTGTAAAATGAAAAATGTATTTACTATAAATTTACACAGACAGAAGATCCACATAACAACACAAGTTGAGGTGCAAAACATGTACAAACCTCACAAGCTTTTGGGTGGAAATCAGAGATGTCCTAAAAGTGACTGATTAGGTTTCTAAAGTGTTTCTAAAGTTACAACACAGTGAAAAAACATTTAACAAAATAAGTCTAATTTTTAAATGAAAGATAAATAATATTGCATAAATGTAAACATAAAAACATACATAGGCCTTCCATAGACCCCGTCACTGCTTTAAACCCCCATTGTAGTTTGTTTTGTTTTAGTGAGTGGTGGTGTTCTGCCTTTTAATGTCCTTTTAGTGTATAGCTGACATGCTGATTGGAGCATGTGTGCATGCCTGCTATTACCTGCCACACGTTTAGTTTATTTACAGCACGTGTGGGTCCTAGGTGTCTGTGCGTCTTTACACCATATGTGGTCGTTCAGTAACAGTGTTTATAGCTGGAAAATCAGACCTCAAGTGAAACAGGTATACATTATCACAGGGCATGACAGAGCTTCTGCTCTTCTGCTGTAATTGCATAGCCAAGTTTCTCCTGTGCGAAATGATTGAACTGTTCATGTCTCACCTTGATGCTTCTCATTTCATAGGGTGGGACTCTATTTCTTCACATTTCTCCATCTCGGGACACTTTCTTATTTTTTCTGCATTCACTGGTGAATGTGTTTCCATGTGCCATTGTTGCTTAACTTGAATTCTCTTCAAAAGCTTCAGGCTGAGTCTTGAGTCATCAAGGTCTGCCTGCCCCTCACTGTCCATGGCAAGTAGTCCTTTTAATGTCATTGCCGATGCGATGTGTTTCTTCATGTTCACTACTGTAAACCAGCCAAACACTGTAATTCTTTCTGGGTTTTTTGTGCAGTTGTATATAGCGCCAACACCACCCAAAGGTATTGGAGTGGTTTACATTAGCACCAGTTACTTTTTTGTGCAGTTTCAGATAGTGCCAGCATCACCCGAAGATATTGGAGCACTTTACATCAGTACCAGTTACTTTACACAAGGACACATTCACACATGGACACAGGCACGGTGAGTTGAAGTGATTTACCCAAAATCAATGACGTTAAGCCGATGCCAAAAGTTGAACC
Organism: Calotriton arnoldi; assembly: GCA_963921515.1. Classification (NCBI taxonomy): domain Eukaryota; kingdom Metazoa; phylum Chordata; class Amphibia; order Caudata; family Salamandridae; genus Calotriton; species Calotriton arnoldi. The sequence goes on along the minus strand of CAWUFW010003063.1, from coordinate 1,684,110 downwards.
TGGTTCCCAGCTCTTTTTATTAGAAGCAAAAAAAAAATATTTTTTATTGAAACACTCCCCTCTCCAGCACCCTGAATAAAACATCAACAAACAATTAAAATTAAAATAGGATAATTAGAAAAAATATACAATTGTTCATATCAAAATAATAATTAAATACAAATAAAACACAATGTAATAATTAAGTAAACTGATCATTGTTAGACCTGGCTTTTCCAGGAGGTTTATCCCCAGAGTTTTTGCTTTTTGGCCTCCTGTTTTGGACCCTGTCTTTGTTGGTTTTATGACTCTGAGCACTTTACCACTGCTGATCAGTGCTAAAGTGCATATGATCTACCTGTAGATTGTGTTTATGGATTGGTAATTCCATGATCAGCATATTTGATTTACTGGTAAGTCCCTAGTACAGTGCACTGTGTGTGCCCAGGGCCTGTAAATCAAATGCTGCTAGTGGGCCTGCAGCACTGATTGTGCCACCCACATGAGCAGCCTGTAAATGAAACTCAGACCTGCCACTGCAGTGCCTGTGCGTAGTTTGGTATTGCCGCGTCGACCTGGCAAGTGCACCCACTTGCCAGGCCCTAACATTCCCTTTGCTTGCATGTGAGTCACCCAGAAGGGTGGTCCAAGGTACCCCTGTGGGCAGGGTGCAGTGTTTGTGAAAGGTAGCACTATGTAGTGAGGTGTGTGACATGTCCTGATAGTGAAATACAGTGTATTTCGTTTTTCACTACTGAAAGGCTATCTGTCCAATAGGATAGAATGGGAGTTTATTTATAACATCTTATAAATATAACTTCCCATTGGGACAAGATATAAATATGGAGTTTAGTATGCCTGAACTCAGAATATGAGAATGCATCTTTTAGTAAAGATGATTTTCATATTCTGTGTTTGAAAATACTACTTTTAGAAAGGAGGTATTCTTTTGCTTAGCCATCCTGTGGGCCTCTGCTAGGTTTTTGTATTAGCTGGCTTTGGAGTGACAGGGGCTGGGGATGTGCATTCTGTTCAGACAGCCACTTGGGGGGTTGAGGTGTGTCCTGCCTTTCCAGGGTGAGTCAGGACTGGGCTGAATAGACCTGGACTTCAATAAGAGTAGGGGGAGGAGATTTCCTTCACACCTGAATGGTCCTGGTCTGCTTTGGACAGTGCTGTCTCCACTCCTGCCGGGCAGCAGCACAAGAGAAGACAGAACTGATTTTGGCTGGGCAAAGAGCTTTTCTGCCACCAGAGAACAAAGGAATTTGTGCTATAAAAGTTGGGGCACAGACCCCTGAACTCTGGATCACTTTTGGACTTCAAGAGGAACCTCTGCGAAGGAGAAGAGCTGGAAGAAACTGGAGGAGGAGTACTGCCCCTTTGCTGTGTGCTGTCTGGGGTTGGCCTGCAGTAGCTGCTTCTGCCAAGGAGAGGAACTGTGGGTGTATCCTTCTAGAAAAGTATCTCCCAGGGCTTGCAAGTAGAGCTTGACCCTGTTCAAGAGGTCTCAGGAAAAGCAAAGACCTCACTATCCTTCTGGGCACGTGTCTGGAAACGCTGGTTTCAGTCGCCGCAGAAGAAAAGGGCAACCGACTCCGTCACCGAGTCCGTCGCAGGATTCCATGTCCTGAAGGCCCCGCAGTAGGCACCACCGCACTTTGCATCGCATCCTTGGTCTAACTGATGCCGTCTGAACGATCGTCACAGAGCCGTTGCTTGCACCGCGTCCTGCGGGCACCACACTCTGCACCGCCTCGGTTCACCCTGCCTGGACGTCACCAACACCATTGCTGCATGACCCGAACATCGACCGGCTCCGTCGCCTGCACAACAACCTGTCAGCACCGCATCGAGCACCCCCTCAACCAGCACAATAAGCTTTGATCTCACTGACGCCGTCTGGACAATCATCACCGAGCCACTGCCTGCACCGCATCGTGAGGGCACCACACCCTGCACCGCTTCCATTTTGCAAATCAACCGCGACGGTTGCCATGACCGACTCGCACCAACGTGATGGCCGCAATGAGTAAGGTACTGTTTACGAGTCTGTCGGCGCTTTAGCTGACGCGTACCCAGGCGGTCGGATGGAATTGTTAGACTCTGTCGTTTTCAGCATCGCGGTAGCCTCGGACGGAGCTACCGACTCGGAAGAACTGTGTTTTATGGATATTTCAACAATTTTAAGGTTTTCTTGCAAACTGCATATTTTTCAGACCTGTATTGTGGATTTTTGTCGTTTTTGTTCTTGTTTGGTTTAGATAAAGAATTGCTTATTTTTCTAAACTGGTGTGGTGTCCATTTGTAGTGTTTTCACTGTATTGCTGTATGTATGCACAAATGCTTTACACACTGCCTCTGAGATAAGCCTGTCTGCTCGTGCCAAGCTACCAAGCGGGTGAGCAGGGGTTATTTTAGAAGTGTATCCCCCTTACCCTGATGAGAAAGAAGGGTCCCTACTTGGACAAAGGTGCAAACCATTGCCAACTATAGACCCCCCTTTCAAACAATCATCAATTAACCAGTAATTAAAAATCAACAAATAATTAAAATACCAAGCAAATAATTCATTAACGTAATTAATTACCAATTTAAAAATACAAGAAATATAAAATTTATGAAAATGTTAAACACTAATCTACATTTAAAAAAAATTCCCAACATTAATTCCCTACAATTCTAACAATCTGCTCTTAAATTTGGATTTTTTAATTAAATTAAATAATATAAAGTTACATATAAACACTTACAAACTATACTAAAAAAAAGTCTTCAATATTTTTATAATACTAATAAATTATAATACAAAAATATGAAAGATTCATCAAACTAATAAAAATGATTTTTAATACAACCATATTAAACAATATTATATACAATTATATTTAAAAAACATATTAAATACCTTAAAAACAATATTCTTCCTTTGATATTAAGTCCCATTACATTTTGGAATTGCGATATTCTGGCCACAATATTTGTGATGCGTGACATTTTTTCTTCAATATTTTGAAGTAACAAATACTGTAAGCCTGTGTAAACTGCATGCTTTTCTTATGATATCCTATTAGACACACAACTTTAAGACATAGCATGTGCTGAATGACAGCAGCAATAGAGACAATCAGTAGCCCATGCCAGGGGGAATAAGCACCTATGCATCTCAATAGAGTAGAGCAGTGATACTGTTATGAGCCCCAATGTACCCCAATATAGGCCCAGGTAGTTACACAACCTTTTAGCTACATTCGTCCTACCTTGCTCTACATAACGGTTCTGGCACTGACCTTTTACCTAGTTACGTGCTGAATAAATGTCGATCAATTTTTTCCTAAACTATCCTAATTTATTATGCATGAGGATTCCTAGTATCATATCCTAATCCCCTGCCCAGGACGTACACAGCAGGATTACCATCTTCTGTATAATATCTCTGTACAAAAGTAACATCTAACGTCATCCTTGGACGACCGACAGGTCCACTATACATCATGTCAAGCCATTTCATATCTAGGTAGAACCCCTGAGGGTATTTTGTGGGTATAAAAGAACCACATCTTCGCTGGGGAACCAGAGGAGAAGCTTTCACGCTGACACTAGACGCTGAGGTCCCGGCCTGCAGAAGCACCAGCACGTAGTGGTCTGACATCCCTTGCGGGGTGACCAACTCGAGATTAAGTCGGGGTCCTTCGTTCTCTCCCATCAGGTAATGGGGTTGGCTCTTTCCTAGGGGATTCTTGGCTTTACACCCACCTACATGCTAGGTACACGTAAGTACACTTAGATAGGGTTTGCATCGTAGGATTATGAATGATTACTGCCATGTATCGATATGAATGCATTTATTTACTGTTTTAGCACCATGGGAGAATTCTACCTTTTATTTACTCTGTCGGTGCTTGCAATCATATATATCTGTTTCTGTCTAATGATTGTCGCAGCAAACATGTTTGATACTAGAATGAGGCTGGTTCAAGAAATGCTTATTTAAAATGTCCCCATTGTTTATTCTGAGTATCTCTCTGAGGCTAAGTGAGCAAGATTGACTGAGCGAAAAGTACTGCACTGTTTCCACGCTACTTGGTAAAATTAGGGGGTTTATGGTGGCATTGTGAGCTAGCTGGTCTAAAGGCTAACATATTCTTTCGGGGTGTCTGCAATCAGTCTGGACACCAATCCCTTAGTTTATGGTGTCTAAACACGCAGATCCTGTGTATTCTTAGGGACTACATGACAATACTCAAAGTACGGCCCGGGGGCTGCTCTGGCCCTCTTGACCTTTACATGCGGCCCCCCCTGGTGAACAGCAGCATGAGCTGTTTAGTTACTGAGCACTAATATTCAGGAATAACATTTTAAATAAACGAACAAACATTTCTTAACATTTATTAACCTGCAAATAAATGCTTGCCCATTTATTTAACATTTTTAAGACCTCCTTATACAATCCATGACCCATCGAGACCCCCTACCACCACCCTGATGGCATCAGTGCGGCCCTCAATCACACCACAGACCATACTTTGTGGCCCCTGGGCAAATGTTTGTGAGTACCCATGGAGTGTCTCTCAGTGGTTCACTACAGAGACGGAAGTGACTGGATGGAAATGGCTGGACAGAAACAACTCAGAGTGACACTGTCATCATTGTCAAAATCTGCATTCAGCGCAATGTACCTGAAGCCAGCCCTTGAGAGCACCACTTATAAGTTAAGTGCTGCAGTACTCTCCTCTGGAAAGAACAATGGTATGGTGGCAGCAAGTCTTAATAGAATGTACATGAAGACAAAAGTGAACAAGCTGAAAAGGAAAAACGCATTTTAGAGACCAGTTTAAACACCCCAAAATGCCAATATTGCCAGAATTTTAATAAGGATAATATCTGGGAGTAAAAGGTGACATGCTACTGGAAAAGGGAAAACGTTTTTATTATACCCTAATTTTTATTAAAGTATAAACGTTATACATTCAAGTTTATACATGACTCTATGGTATTTCTCTTACAGGTAGTCCAATATCGCTTATACCAGATATTCACCAATGTTCATACAGCTCTAAGGGATATGCATATGTAATTTAAAGTTTAAATACGTTATTTTATTACATAGTAAAATTCCCACTTTCAGAGCAACATTGTCTTTACAATTGTAGAGGTTTTGCTTTATGAGAAATGTGGACAAGGATAAATGAAGCTAAGAAATCTTTTTAAACCTCTTACAGCATTATTATATGGCACTGACAGAACATCATTCTAAATATTAATACAATTACAATTAAATATATTTGGATTGTTTGCATATGCAAGTATCTCCTATTTATCAGACATGCACGTTTTCGTGGTTTATAAAAAAAAATTACTGGGCAAATCATTAAGGTCAAAATCTTCCGCTGTCAACAGGAGATACACTTGATTTAAAACTTGATTATCTTTGTTTAATAATGACATAATTTGTAAATGCGGTAGTTCACAACTAGGCATTCAGGAAAGAACACCTGAGCTGCATTGCCAAACAACAGGCAGAGAGTTAACTGCCTTCAAATAAGACTAAGATAAGGATTTCTTTTAAAATAAGCTTGTATCTGAGACTGTAAACTAGAACACCCATTGATTCTCGAAATTTCGCTATCCCTACCCATTATACTGTTAAGACCAAGACTTAGCTCTGCTAGATCTTCGGCTAACAGTGGCCATTAAAGTCATTCCCTTGTCCTTGTCTGGAAGACATTAAATAATGTATCATATTACACATAGTGGCCAGGTTCACATATCTTAGAAGCTCATATAAGAGTTTATCCGCATCTACGGCTGCCTAAACCCTGTAGTTAGGCTAGAGCCACGACAGGAAAGGCAGGGCATCTGTGCACTTCAAATGCACAACTGGGTATAAATACTTGCCCTCAGACACCAAATCTGCAGTACACTTCTGGACCTGTGGATACTCTGCCAAAAAAGAAGGACTGCTGTGCTGCTGAGGGACTGCCACTCTGCTAGACTGCACCCTGCTGGACTCCTGCTTTTCTGTGCTGACATGCTGCCTACTGCCCTCCTGCATGGGTGAGGAGGAATGGACCTGCATCTCTTGAACCAAGAGCCCAGAGTAACTCCAAGGGTTGTCTGGCCTCCTGATCTGAAGTCTCACGTTCACAACAACCTTGCCTCTGCACCTGGACTCTGCCATCTGTGAGTCTATCATGCCAAGTGGTACCACCCCAGTCCTGGACCCTTGGAAGTGGGCTTAACATGATTTTTCAGCCTCTGTGGATTTAGCAGAACTGACACATCAACTCTGCTGCACATTCAACCAAGAGTAGAATTGATGGATTTCAGCAGCTGTGTGGATTGGACCAGTTGCACAGAATTTCATTGCTGTCGCAGCCCACATTGCATCCTCGGCGCAGGTCCTTGAATCCCACATCGACTGCGGTCTCGACGACGATGACTGAATCTGCATCGTAGCTTCAGAACTCTGTGGAACCGAGGCATCTCCCCGACTGCACACCACATCCCCGATGCCGGACTTCTTGTCACAAACCCTGCCAACAGGATCCTTGATGTTGACATAACAGAACCTTGCACCACATTCTCGCTGCATCTTGGAACTTTGGCTATGCAACGCATCTTCGACGCGTATCCATGCAATGCTCCGCTATCAAGATTTAAGGTACTCTGTTCAGTGGGCCTAACTGGGTCCCTCTAGCTGGCCCACACTCTATCACGGTCGGCCTGAATTTTTGACTTTGTACTGATCCGGCATGACCAGATATCCATTCTTGGTACTTGTTAGAAATGGGGCTCTCTAATTGGCAGAGGTAGGTACCTCTGTCCAAGTAGGGCCCCTTGCTTCTAGTCAGGGTAAGGGGATACACACTTTAGATAACCCCTGCTCACCCCTTGGTAGCTTGGCCAGGCAGACAGGCTTATCTCAAAGGCAATGTGTAAAGTATTTGTACTCAAAACACACAGTAACACAGTGACACCACACCAGTTTAGAAAAATAAAGTATCTTTATCTAAACTAAAGAAGACCAAAACTCCAACATACATAGATCAAAATAGCACTTAAAAACTGCTACTTGCAGAAATAGCACTTATAGAAACAAATAGCTCCACCTGGGGCTACTACAACATTGTGACAGGCATAAATCCAAAGTATGGTGCCGACCGCGAGGTGAGCGGCGTCTAGCATGGAGTCATACCGACCCCCAAACAACAGTACCTTGGAAAACAAAGTCTATGGACGATGCACAGCATTGTGGAGGTTAGGCGTCGGTGCTGATGTTGAGGCCGATTACCTGATTTCCAAGGGGAGGCGAGGCATCGTGTCCGCAAGGAGGCGATGTGTTGAGTCCAGGAATGGGAAAGTTAGGCTGCATCAGTGGTGAGGTGTTGGTTCCGGTGAGGCGATGCGAAGTCGAAGAGTTCGTGAAGTCACCCTTGTTGGCTATCAGCTGCGCGATCACAGGATGCAGACACTGGTGGTGACGGTGTCGGTCTGAGCGCTGGCTTCAGAAAGGCCAATAACTGCAGGCATCGAAGGGTGTCGAAGGGAATCGGAGCTGTGGTGCAGGAGCTGCAGTGCAGGAGGGGCGGTGTGTCATGCACTTCTCAAGCTGTACTCCTGGCCTCGGTGCAGGTTGCTGCGTCACTGGCAGCATCGCTGATGGCATCAGAGTTGTTTTTCTTGCTTCTTTAAGTTTCTTTCAGCTCCCAACAGCAGGAACAACCTTCAGAGGCCCAAAACTGGAATAGGCACCTCCTGGAAGGTCGGAACTCCCAGCAGTGGAGTTCAGGGGAGTTGATGGTGAAGTCTTTGTGTCCCTGAGACTTCAGAACAGGAGGCCAGCACACACAAGCCCTTGTAATCAATCAATCAATCACAGAATTTGTAGAGCGCACTACTTACCTGCGAGGGTCTCAAGGCACTGGGGAGAGAGAAGGGGGGGGGGTGCTGCTACTGGTCGAACAGCCAGGTCTTGAGTAGCCTCCTGAAGGTCAGCAGGTCTTGGGTCTGTCGTAGGCTTAGTGGAAGGGTGTTCCAGGTCTTGGCGGCGAGGTGTGAGAAGGATCTGCCAGCTGGCGGTTGGGGACGTAGAAGAAGAGTCGTCTGTTGAGGTAGGCTGGGCCAGTCTTGTGGAGTGCCTTGTGTGCGTGGATGAGGAGTTTGAAGGTGATCCTCCTGTCGATGGGGAGCCAGTGCAGGTTCCTCAGGTGGGGGGTGATGTGGCTGTGGCGTGGTACGTCGAGGATCAGGCGTGCAGAGGCGTTTTGTATGCGTTGCAGTCGCTTGATGAGCTTGGCCGGGGCTCCCGCGTAGAGGGCGTTCCCATAGTCAAGTCTGCTACTGACGAGGGCCTGGGTGACTGTTCTTCTTGTGTCTGTCGGGATCCACCTGTAGATCTTGCGAAGCATGCGGAGGGTGTTGAAGCAGGAGGAGGAGACTGCGTTGACTTGCTTGGCCATGGAGAGCGTTGATTCGAGGATGACTCCCAGGTTGCGTGTGTGGTCGGTGGGTGTCGGGGCTGCTCCCAGCATCGTTGGCCACCAGGAGTCGTCCCAGGCTGAGGGGTTGGAGCCGAGGATGAGGACCTCCGTCTTGTCCGTGTTCAGCTTTAGTCGGCTGATCTTCATCCAATCGGCGACGGCCTTCATTCCTTCATGGAGATTGGCTTTGGCGGCGAGGGGTCCTTGGTGAGGGAGAGGATCAGTTGAGTGTCGTCGGCGTAGGAGATAATGTTGAGGTCGTGCTGTCTGGCGATGCGTGCGAGCGGGGCCATGTAGATGTTGAACAGTGTTGGGCGGAGGGAAGATCCCTGGGGTACGCCGCAGATGATCTCGGAGGCTTCGGATCGGAAAGGTGGGAGGCGGACTCTCTGGGTTCTGCCGTCGAGGAAGGAGGTGGTCCATTCCAGGGCCTTGTCTCGGATCCCTGCGTCGTGGAGGCGTGCGCGTAGAGTGCGGTGGCAGACAGTGTCGAAGGCGGCGGAGATGTCCAGCAGGATGAGGGCTGCGGTCTCACCGTTGTCCAGCAGGGTCCTGATGTCATCGGTGGCGGCGATGAGGGCAGTCTCAGTGCTGTGGTTGCTGCGGAACCCCGATTGGGATGGGTCCAGGATGCTGTTTTCTTCGAGGTATCGGGTTAGCTGTTTGTTGACGATCTTCTCGATGACCTTGGCTGGGAACGGAAGCAGGGAGATGGGCCGGAGATTGGCAACACCATGTCAGAAAAATTTTCTGCATAGTTCCAGTCTTTGTCCTCTTCCTTGGCTGAAGCAGCCAGCCACTGCAGGCCAACCCAGCAAGGCACACATTGAATGGGCAGTACTCCTCCTTACAGCTCTCCAGCTCTTCTAGTTGGCAAAAGGTTCCTCTTGAGTACAGAAGTGATTTAATTCTCTGGGGTTTAATGTCCAAACCTCATATCCCATTTTGTCTTTGTTCTCTTTTGTGGTAAAGTTCTCTGAGTCCAGTATAAACCAGTACTGTCCTCTCTAGTGCAGAATCACTACAGGAAGTGGAGGCAGCATTGTGCAGAGGAGACACTGCCTATTCAGGTGTAAGTGAAACTCCTCCCACCACCCTAAATGCAGCCAAGGTCTATTCAGCTCAACTCTGAGTCACCCAGGAAAGGCAGGACGCACCTCAAACCCCCCGGTGGCTGTCTATAGTGAATGCACATCCCCAGTGCTTGTCACTCCAAAACCAGACAGTCAATACACAAACAGCACAGGCACACAGAATGGTTAAATAAGAAAATGCCTACTTTCTACATTTGCACTTTTAACTAATGTGATTGCTTTACATTTGTTCACAGAAATAATTGTTTTATATTTTCAAATTTTTGCTTATGAGTTGGTGATGCTTAATAGGTGTATCAATCGATGTTTTTTGTATACATTTGATTGTATTGACACAAGCACTAAAACATATGTTAATAATGGCAATGCAATAGCCAGGACCAAGAAAAAAATTACATTGGTCCTTATCTGCTAAAATAAAAAGCAGAAACAGAAGCAAGGTGGGCAGATCCCTTTTTCGTAAAATGTTTTTCCCGTCCTATCTGGCCTCCTAAACTGGACGGAACCCCTTTGTATCATACTTTCCAAAAGTGGCATTTTCAAACACACAATTAAAAACATCTCCCTAAAAAGATGTGTTATTAAATTCTGAGTTCAGAGAGCCTAAACTCCACTTCCCTATCTTGTCCCAATCAAAAGTTATACTTGTAAGATGTTACAAAGTAACTCCCATGTTAGCCTATGGGACAGATAGCCTTTCTAAAGTGAAAAACAAATTTTGCAGTATTTCACTATTAGGACATGTCACACACACCAGTCCATGTCCTACCTTTAACATACACTGTACCCTGCACATGGAGGTTGTTGGACTTGGCCCTTTTTTTGGCTAAAGTTCCCTAAACTTTTTGCCTTCCCCCTAGACCTTTTTTCTGACATGGTGTTGCCAACTTAGATGCTTTGGGCACTTTGCCACTGCTGATCAGTTTCAAAGTGCAAGTGATCCCTGTATAAAGTGTTATGGTAATTGGTTGTCCATAATTGGTATGTTTGCCTTACTAGTAAAGTCCCTAGTAAAGTGCACTATGTGTGCCAGGGCTGGTAATGCAAATGCTACTGGTGGGCCTGCAGCACTAATTGTGCCACCCACACAAGTAGCCCTAAAGAGAGAACTCAGGCCTACCACTGCAGTGCCTGCGTGCAGTTTGCTAACTGCCATGTTGTCCTGACAAGTGCACCCACTTGACAGGCCTTCCCTTTCCATGCACATCAGACACCCCTATAGTAGGCCCAAGGTACCCCCCTGGGCAGGGTGCAGTGTCTGTAAAAGGTAGGACATGTACTGAGGTGTGTGCCATGTCCTAACAGTGAAATATTCTCCATTTCGTTTTTCACTGTTGCAAGGCCATCTTGCCCATAGGACAGAATGGGGAAGGCTGTGTAATATGTTTCCAGCCTATCTTCCCATAGGCTTAAGATGGAGAGGTGAAGTTTAGTGTGCCTGAACTCACAATTTAATAACACATCTTTTTGTGAAGGTGGTTTTTGAATTGTGTGTTTAGAAACCACGCTTTTAGAAGTGGCTGGTTTTTTTGTTCTAACAATTCTGTGTGTCTCTGCCTGGTTGTGGATTGACTGTCTGGATTTGAATGTGATAGGATCTGGGGAATGTCTTGACCCAGGGGAGGAGGAGGTGAGACAGCAACAGGCTGACCTGCATCTGGAGTGTAGGGGGGAGGAGTAGCCCCCTAGAGGTGAAGAGGCCTGGGCTGCTGCCATAAAAGAATGACTCTCCCTCCTGCTGAGTGATTGAGGAACCAGGCCACCACTATCAAAGGAAGAAGGTGCAGCTGGCAGGAAGACACCCAGAACTGGTTTGGACAGGGGTCAGTGCCCCCTGAACACAAAGACTTCAAAGACATTTAGGGGTATAACTATGAGACCTGAAGCCCCTGAACGTTGGACTGATCAAGACTGAAAAGGATTGAAACTACTTCGTGGTCAAGAGGAACCTCTGCCAAGGAAGAACAGCTGAAGAGACTGAAGAGAAGGACTGACCCTTGCTGTGTGTTCTGGGGCTGGCCTGCAGTTTGCTGATTTAACCAAGGAGAGGCTAAGGGACTTTGCTGTGTGCTGTGTCCCCCTGCTTGAAAGGACTTTGCTGTGTGCTGTGTCCCAAAGTAACTTGTCTCCAAGGGCCCAAGGAGAGCTGGCTCCCTTTTGTGGAAACTCAGGAACATCAAAGTTTCCAAGTTTGTCTCAGCGACTCTGTGTGCGTGTGCTTTTTGCAGCCTGAGACCTTCGAAAGCATTGCACCGGGACTGTGTGGCCCAAAACCCAACCGAGTCTCAGCGACGCTTTGTGCGTGTGTGTGTGCAGCCTGAGACTGCCGTGGGGTCCGTGGTACTGGTTGGAGAGTGCCCCATGACTGCAGTGCCCCCGCAGCGTGAATCATCGTCCACGCTGCTGTGTAGCTGTTTGTGGCCCGAGCCGTCATCGTAACTGAGGCTGCGGATCAAGATCGCCGCCGCCGGCCCGAGTCGCAACATGCTGAAGGATTTCATAAAGCTAAGGAAGTCGTGAGGTAAACGTGATCGTTGTTCGCAAGAGGAATCTGCCCAAGATCATCAGCAACGGAGAAGGCAGCGCCGTAACATGTCCGGCTACAGCGTCGCCTTGCATCGGAGCAGCGTCGTCATCGGGAGCGCCCAGCAGGATGTCCGGCGAGCGGGGAGAGAGAGAGAGTGAGGCAGCGCATCCCCCAGGTAAGGCTTGGACTCCGGTCGGGAGCCGCAAGCGTGTGTGGCCTGGGGAGGCGCAGGAGGAGTACCAGAGTGCTCCCGTCTCTCTCCCGATACATCGCGTTAGATGCGCTGAGTCCTCGAGCGGCCCGGATCTGCTCGGTAGTACCGGGGCCGCCCTCTGAAGTTCAGGACTGTTGTCTGTGGTTGGGGCCTAGTGGGGCCCACGCTAATCGCGTCGATTGGCCTGGTATTATTCCTGCAGTATGAACTGCCTGATTCCGTGCATTAGGGATTGTATTATTCCTGCATTACGAACTGCCTTATTACGTGCATTAGGGATTGTATTATTCCTGCATTACGAACTGCCCTATTACGTGCATTAGGGATAGTATTATTCCTGCATTACGAGCTGCCTTATTACGTGCATTAGGGATTGTATTATACTTGCATTACGAACTGCCTTATTACTTGCATTAAAGAGTGCGTTATACTTGCATTACAAACTGCCTGATTACTTGCATTGAGGATTGCATTATTCTTGCATTACGAACTGCCTGATTACGTGCATTGAGGATTGCATTATTCTTGCATTACGAACTACCTGATTACTTGCATTGAGGATTGCATTATTCTTGCTTTACGAACTGCATTAGTCTGATAATACGAACTGCAGTACGAACTGCATAGCATTGCATTAGGACTGCATTTGAACATCGTGAACTGCTCATTAATACCGCAAGAACCTACAAGTGTTTGTTGGCCTAATAACCGGCAAAGTGAAATATTACGAATAGGCATATGTTGTATTTTTAACGTTTGGTCTTACCATATTTTTCTGCTTGATAAAGATACCGCTATTTTCATACATCAGTGTGGTGTCCAATTGTGGTGTTATCACTGTGTCACTGGGAGTGTGGTTGCAAATACTTTACTCATTGCCTTGAAGATAAGCCTGGCTGCTCGTGCCAAGCTACCAGGGGGTGAGCAGGGGTTATCAACGAGGGTGTCCCTCCTATCCCTGACTAGAAGCAAGGGTCCCTATTTGGACTAAGGTAACTGCCTCAGCCAACTAGAGACCCCCAGTTCTAACAGGGGTACTTTGGACATCATCAAAAAAGAGGAGCAAAAGAGGGGTTATAACCAGGTCGCCCTCCACTCACTAAACCATATATTAATGACCTGATTATATAGAACACTCTATCCTTTCAATGACAGAGGGGCAGTGTTCATAACCAATCTGCCACGGGCAAGCTCCACTAATTGAACAATCGTGCCCAACTCTAAGTGTTCTGTAAACTTTAAAAGTTTTTCAACCCACCATACAAAGCCTCACATCATAAACAGAGACAAAATAGTGTGAAAGGTCAGAAGTACCTCACGTAAACATCACCCAAGGAGCTACTGGTTGGTATTCACCAGTTTGCTCACGTTGTCATCATTGGTAACTTTCATGACCAAAACAGAAAAGGGGAAAGTGGAAAGTTATTGTGCCCAATTTTTGAAGTTGTGTGAGAAAAAGGTGAGGAAAATAAAAGTCTGGTGTCAATGCTTGTGTCATCCATCAACCATCTAGACCCCGTAACGTGCAAATGGGGAAATTGCTTTTCCAAGCTAAAATGAGTTGTGGCACACTTGCAGTTGTACATACTTTGTTCTTCGCAGTGACCGCACTCAGATTAAAAACACTGCATGTTTAGACCATTATAATTGGAACGGCTGACATGTTTCGTTGCCTAGTAATTTTTGGCAACTTCATCAGGGCTCGGGGACATATCTCCACCTTGCTGATACTTCAGGGACCATCCGGTGGTTGCCAACTGAAGTCACGGCACGCATACTTTACTGGGCGCACAAGTTCCCTCGGCGTCCAGGAGAAGATTGGAGTTCAGACGACCAGTATAGCGATCGACGACTGGTGGCTGCTACTTACTTGATGGGGTAGTGTAGCTAAAATTCGTTTGTTCCCCGTATCTGAGTGTGTTGCCGGTAGGCGTCCAGTTAGCAACCACCGGATAGTCCCTGAAGTATCAGTGATTTACTATTCATTTCAATTAACTATTATTGTTGCCTTCTGTACTGCATTTTAGAAAATATTTATTAAACCTTTATGGTTTCTAACGTTATTGATGCTAAACTTTTGTAAGTCTCATGACTTATTAAATGTTGCCAATTTCCAGATAAATGTTATTCTGTTTGAGGTACATTACCTCACCTATTTTTGAAGATAATAACATCCTAAATCCTGCGCAGATGCTTTATCCATTATCATTAGGATTATCAAAGAAAGCGTCAATAGTTCTTTTTTTATAAACTCACATCAATGCAATGGTATAATCAGCTGGCAAAGTTAGCCATGAGAAATCCAGGTTGATTTTTCACCCCTGTACTTACTGCCTAGTGTTCTTGAAATAGCTAGGATTCCCCATGGGATGGTGGAAATGGAGGTTTCGGCCTTCCTGTTTATGGTGTATTAAAGTTTAGATCCTATTTGCAGCATCTTCACGTCTCAGCACAATGCATAAAGATTTCTCATCCTCTATCAAGAGATGTGGCGGCATGACCCATGTCACTATCCACAAAGACCAGGTATTGTTGCTTAATATCAGTTGGCTCACACAGTATATTGAACACAAGAAGGTGCTAATATATATGGCCTTGAAACATTGGAAAATCAAAATGGATCCTCCCATAGACAGGTCAAATACACCAGAGTTTGGTACTGGTAAAGACAGGAGCATCCCAGTGACATAATCAGTGATCATGCACTGATGAGTGTATGGAGGATCTTGCGCCCAAGTGACAGAGAATATATATTTTTGTCAAGGTAAATGGAACTTGTATGCATATAGACTTTTACTTCGTGTCCCACAGGATACTGGCAAATGTGTTATCTTGCTTGGACCATACACCAGTAAGAGTCCAAATCATCTTGAGTAACATTTGAAAAGAGGCTCATGTCATCACAGAAGAGGCTGAGTGTCTTGTATGGAGAGACAGCAGGTAGGAATGGGCCTCAAAACCTGATACTGCGCACCACCAGACAGAGTTGGAAAGCAATATACAAATTAACTAACAACCACCCCTGCCAGCAATTGGAAGCTCCTCTAAGGAGGAATTCAAAGCTTGAGATTGAGGGACAACAGTTTTCCTGGGATAAATGGTCTTCAGCAGGCATTAATAGTATCCATGTTATATTGTCCAGTGGAGCCATTAACATTTTTTTAGGACATTTAAATGGAGAATGTTTTGCATTCATCTGAAAGGTGGTGATATGTTTAGCTGCCTTACTGTCTGAAATAAGTTTGGGGTCACTGCAAAAGGATCCACACACAAATTCGATTTGCATTTACATTACAAAGTGAAGCCAATTGTGTGGAGTCTCTGGACTTAATGGAATAGCTATATAACCCTCGGTATCGAAACCTAGTGCTGCTGCTCTAAGGCGATGTTAGCATGGAAGGCTATCATAGAAGTAGACGGAGGAGCAATGGGCTTCAATATGAATCGTGTGCGGTTTGCGCTCAGACTAAAGTCACGAAAACAATTGAGATAGGGACATCGAGACCATGGGTTTTACAACACCACACTAACTGTAACAGTGAGCACGTTGTCTACCTGATCACCTGCCCCTGTGGTCTTAGATATGTGGGGATGACCACCAGGAAGGTACGCACTCGAATACTTGAGCACAAAAGCACGATTAGATGTGCCAAACAACTGATCAAACTCACAAAACACTTCTTTGACATGCACCACCAGGCAGACTCTCTAAATTGGACAGTTCTAGATAAGCCTATCCCAGTGCCACGACACCAGGCCTTACAACCAAACTTCTCAGACTCGAGCAGAGATGGGTGTTTAGATTGGGCACTTCCAATACGGGACTGAACGACGACATCCCTTGGTTGGCGCTCTCCTGAGCGGTGCAGACCGTTTTTGACTCCGCTTGCTCACATGACTCTTGTCAATGAGCACAATCACTCTTTTTGACAGCCCCTTTTAGTGGTCGAGCGTTGACCTTTCCACCCCTGACATCATGCTCCTATCCACAGTTGCATGCCCCACCAGGCTGCCTCAGCAAAGAGCTTTATCCCTGTTCAAGCTGGTACAGTTTCTCATCTTAGGACCATTCTTGATATTTCTGATTGGTCTCCTTCCTGGCTTTGGACATGCTCATCACGTATCTAAACCGCACGTCTCATACTCCGTCTGACGTGCTTTATCTCCTGCATGCGTCTGACGTGCTCCATCACCCGCATGTAGCACCACAGTGACTTTTTCACCCCTGATACTATGCCCACACTCACAGTTGCGTGCTCCTCCAGGCAGCCCAAGCAGGGAGCCTTACCACTGCACACACCGGTTTAGCCATTCATCTAAGGACCAGTCTGATTGAACCCTTTACCGGCTCCACACAAGCCTTATCCCGCATTCAACCCACCCGCTTGACGGGCTTTACATATGGCCAAGCCCCCCCGGTTATCTAGATATGGCCAAGCCCTCCGTTTCTTTGCATACATCTTGCAACCAGGTTCGTCTGGGCTACGGGGCTCTAATTAGGCACAATGCCTCAGATTTGGCAGTATTCATACTACATTTCCCAGCATTCTTAAACTTCCGGCGGATTTCCACCCACCAGGAAGTGTTTTCCTCACCTGATCCACATTAGATCGGCACTACTTAAACACGCCGGCCCAGGGTTCAGTGTTTCCTGCCCTGCGGACGTGTGCCAATTGCCCAAAAACGCTACAATTGAGTGGTAAGCTTTATTTTTCATTAACCCCAGCCTCCAGACCAGCGCACTCCCCGCCGGCTCCTTGTCACCAGCGCTGCGCCAATTCTTGACTAGAGTTCACCCAATAGGCTCTATCCCCCTTTTTGGGTATGGCCAGCACTGTTTTCACTCATGCCACACGTTTTTACCATGTGGGCCCCTGCGACCGGCCCGGCACTGTGTTTTACCTTCAACCCCATAATTCGTCTTTATCGCGAGGGCCACTTTGACTGCTCTCATACTCAGGACGTGAGACACCCCCAACCATGGGTCAGCACTATTGGCTGCCCGCCATGATTTGAGCACCGGGGCCTCCCTCTGCCATGTGCTCACTACACGCCCCCGTTAACTTGGGTATTTTCCATTCTCTATCTCCACCATGTGGGACTCCTAGACTATTCACATTAGAGCAGTGCCTATGCCCGTTTCCCAGTCACCGCCCAGACCAACCTCTGTGCGTGACACCCGGCCCTTCGGTGTGCCCATTGGGTTGCCCTTCTTAAGCGAGTTTGCATTTTTGCTCGCCCATACCTACCAGCAAGTACTAACTAATGCCTATCATGCATGACAGTGCCTGCGACCGGTTCACACCGACTATTGCGACCTTTCCTTGCCACCGGCCTGACAACCACTGGGATGTCGTTGTAGATGTTCTTATTTGCCCTTCTTTCACTAAAGTATCGACCACGCCAGTCACATGGGCTAATTGGGTCTTCTTGCCCATGTCACATTTGCAACTTCCCGACTGAGCCCTCTTGCTCCACGTTAAAACTCGCCACCCGCCATACCACATGTACTAACAAGACATATTATCTTACCTCTCTTTTCGCATTCTGAGCACCGATTAAATGCGTTCACTCTTGCGGGCATACAATACTTACTTTCCTTCTTCCACTATTCTATATGATTTCCCTCTCTCATTTTAATGCCACAACCTTTTCTATTAGGTTGGTTTGGCGCATGTACCCTTTGGATAGTATGCCAGGACAGATGTGGTGAATTCCCTAATCAATGATGGTGAGTCACACATCTTTGTACTAATTTACATATTTACTAAACAGTGGTATGTTGTCCAGTGCTTTGACTTATGAGCGGATATATTGCATTTCTATTCAACCTAGTCTTTCATGCACTGTCTTGATCGCGCTTCATTGTAAATATTGTATGTTGTTTTTGTCTCACCGCAGGTTCCACGGTGAACATACTGAACAGCAGGATCACTGGTTCAGTATAACACACCGTCAATACTGCACATTAATTTTCACATGTGCTTGTATTTTCACTTAGTTGCAGTAGCTGTACACTCGACCCTGAATAAGGCCATGACACTCTGAATATGTCCCCAGGCCGAAACATGTTGGTCATGCACTAACACAGTAGCCTCTAATGACGGCAACTGTGTTATCAGCTATTTGTTTTTAATCCTGTCACAGGGTAGCCAATTAAAGTTGTTACATAGCTAACCTTGTAGCCAGTTTTAACCACGTTCACATTAGCACTGCACCTTTCACTAAGCACACCAAGCTCACATAGGGTTTTAGTTCAACCCACCTCATCTATACCAAAAACATCCCTGTGCTCCTCCCTCGTAGCAAGGGGGTTGTAGCCCGCGTAGAGACTAGGGGCCCGATTCACTGAACTAACTTAAGACAAAATCCTAAACTTACTACCATTTTGGTATTCACAGAAGGCACTTACTCATTTTGGTATTCACAGAAGGCACTTACTTACTCATTTTGTGTATCTTACTCATTTTGGTATTCACAGAAGGCACTTACTCATAAATGAGTAAGTGCCTTCTGTGAATACCAAAATAAGTAAGTTACTCAAAATGAGTAAGTTACACAAAATGAGTAAGTTACTCATTTTGGTATTCACAGAAGGCACTTACGAAGGGTAGGAATACGGATGGTCCTTATCGACTTAACTGACACAAAAATTTAGTGTCTGCCTCTACCGGTACACGATGCCGTTAACCTTTGACCCAACTTGGGTTTTGGTATAGATCTACAGGTACCACTTTTTAGGGTGCTGTATTGGTGGATATTTATGCACTTCACTGAGTTCCCGACCGCCACCAAAAAGTGTAGGTAGATCTACTTCTGGTCCTGACGAATTGCCATGGAATAGATAACAGGCAAGAAACATGTTGACCTATTTTTAGCATATCTCCCCACATACCTAAGAGTGAGAGTATGCGCCTTTTCTGTTTTTAGTCAGGGTAGTGTCCACGACTCATTAAATTTGTTCTGAGTGGTTCACTATTCCCTGTTTTATTTTTCACGTCCTTACACATCACTATCACCTACACCATATCTTTTAGGGCCCTTACACACTCCTCACCCAACGGCATTAGGTATAAAGATCTCCGCCAAAAAGGCCCCATCACGGGTGCCGATCGGGTATTGCAGTGCCGACCCGATAAGGAGCAGACCCGATGATGAAGCATGACACCTAGCACGCTGGGTGTGTGAGGGTCTTTTTCCGAAAGGAGGAAACTTTCTCCTGCTTTTCTTATATATCCACCTATTGGTCTAACCTTGTGATCACTTATCATTATCTGCATTATGTGTTAGGAACGGCATACTACTTTTGTTTTCACGTATATTTGGGCATGTATGCCGGACCTGAGTGATTCATTACTCAAAAGCCCTTAGTTCCCCTCCTTTGACGAAACCACTTTATTGGCCCCAGAACTGAAGAAGGCCCTCCTGACAGAGTGCATATAGGATAGAGCGATGGTATAAGGAATGAGACAAGAGTGGAAATGAAGAGAGACCATCAGCTTCCAACTATGACAGATGTGTGGGGAAGTGCCCTTGGTGTGACATGGGAAGAGTGCAAGTCCTGATGGTACCTGAGGTGAAGGGATCTCCTGATACAGCTGGTATTACTCTAGTAGTCACATCAGTGGCTTAAGGACACATTGTGAAGCGCTAGTTGCATGCGAAACAGTCCAGAAAGGTATTAAGTTAATTATGTGTTTCCTTTGACAGCTTTATTCATGGGCACCACAACGATATTGTTAATTTTGTTGTTGGTATGCTGTAATTAGTATAAAATAGAATTTGTGGGTCAAGTACATACAATATTCAAGTAGTTACCACCATGATGATGATATGTTATGTCCACTGCTATTTGTGGTTTCAGTAAGTACCTACTTAAAACAATAAAAAAAAGAAATGGTGGAGTGGTGGATTGCACTCACCCTGAAACAGTGTGCACTAGAGCTAATACAGAGCAAAAAGAATGGAGAAACAAATGCTAAAGTTAATAACCCTGGTCTGATGTTGGCAAAAATTCATCTAGCAATGGGATGGAAAAGTAGAAGCGCTCCAATATTAAGGATGTGGATACGAGATATTAGTAAATGGGTTACATCTGAAATTGTCATAAGAAAACGTGGTTGAGAGTTTATTTGATGGGTCAGCCAAAGTGCCAATGTGATATATGGTTGCTGTAACGATATACAACCTGTTAAGTGAAGAAGCACTAGAACATCTAAAAAAACAACAAAAAAAGATAAGGGGAAGATATTTAAATAATTTTATAACATTACCAGTATCAGCAAGTATTGGATCAATTGCTGCATGACTCTGGCTGCAAGATAGCTGACATTATTGATACAATGCAAGCATTGTGCCTGATCATGACTGCTTTACTACAAGATGGGGAAGGTTATGGGGTTATTGTTGAGATTTTCTGTTCCATGTTTTTAAAAAAACACAATCATCTCTGTCCACTTCTGTTTACATAAATGCACACAAAGGACATTGGGGCATATTTACAAGGGAACTGCGCCATCGGAACATCACTTTTTACGATGTTCCGGTGGTGCAATGCCCTACATCATATTTGCAAAGTAATGCTAAGCCACTTTGCATGCCTTAACACCACTTTGTAAATATAGTACCCTTTTACACAGGTTTCTGCATGAAAGGGGCGTGCAATGGGTGTTGCTGTGGGCGTTCCATCACAACACTCTTTTCTTTTTGATGCTGCCCCAGATTTACAAGGATCTGTAAATCTGAGGCAGCGCCAAAAACTAACGCCATGCAAAAGCAGGCGTTAGATCGGTGCAACGAGGAGAAATACTTTTATTTCTCCTTGCTTTTTCTTTTTCTATGTGTGCTGCATTTTGCAGCATACATAGAAAGAGCAAAACGCCTTTAATGATTATTTATGTGCAGAAAGGTGTCCCTTCCTGCACACAAACAATCATTCTCTGCAACAAAGGCACCCTTGCACAATGGTGCAAGGGTGTCTGTGTTGGCGCTAATCAGCTATTTTTAGCCTAAATTCGTCGAAGAGGGGCAGTGTGGTATAAATTGCAGACGGTTATGTGAAAACGTGATTAGAGCTATAAATTCTTCAGATAGTGCTCAAAGGAAATTGAGACAACGACTACCCTACGTTGTCAATCAATGTGAACTGACATCCAAACACTTATATAACTGAATACAAAGTCAATTTCCTGAGTCACAATCATATAGTGTCCAACAATAATTAATCCACGCAGTAGTTTTTCTTAAGTGTTCATCTTTGATCTTTATTCTGTATCTTGTAAAGTTCGAATTACGCTTCAGTTCTTCATCAATACAATCGACAGCCACAGTTTGTGCCAAAACATGTTTCGTCTAATGGCAATAACCAAAGACTTCATCAGGGCTAAGACAAACAAATATATAACTAGGTTATAATATAAAACATCAACGTTAAGCGAGGTCAAGACAAACCTCCACCAAATTCGAGGTAAAACCACCACACACGGAGTGCACAGCCTTTAATCTTTAAAGGCAAAGAATATATACACCCAAGGGAAAGTATAAAAGAGTATCTCAAGAAATATAAAGGACAACCTTCGAACAAAAGAGAAGGAATCCCAAAAAGAATAAAATGAACATCAAAGAAAAATAACCATGCAAAGACTCATAATCCACCAGTAATAATTCCAATATGGACAAAGTTGGTCAAACCACCCCATGCACATCTCCAATGTGCAGTCAAACATCTCACGAAACTCACCGTGCACTGCAATATCTATACAAGTAATAGACTCGATAACCTCTGCCACAATCAGCCTTCATCTGATTCAAAGGTCAATATATATCAGGTGCAGGTGAGGTGGAACCGGGGCCAAATGTTCTCAGAACTCCTCTAAACACCAAATATTGTTATATTTAACCACTAAATAAGCAGTCACAAGTGTATTACCTTGCAGGCATTAGGGTCATGATTTCAATGGTGCAGCAGGTGAAGTGACAGCGGAGCCCAAAGCTCTTGGAACCACTCCAAACACCAAATATTGCAATATTTTACTTCTAAACAGGCAGTAACAAGTGCAGTTACTCTACAGGTAATAGGGTCATGATTTTAATGGTGCAGCAGGTGCAGTGGCACCAGGGCCAAACGTTGTCATAACTCCTCTAAACACCAAACATTGCTAAATTTTACTAGTAAACAGGCATTCACAAATGTAGTTATCTTGCAGGCACTAGGGGCATGATTTTAATGGTGCAGCAGGTACAGTGGCATCAGGCCCAAAAGTCATCAGAATTCCTCTAAACATATAATATTGCCATTACATCAATTCATTATATTCCCCTCTTTCATTTCATTTTTTAAAATGTTGCTGTTACTTACCCGCACTATTCCACTAGTAACAGCACAAAATATTGCCTTTTTGTACGTAAACAAGTCATAACACTTTAACAGACTTTCTGTAACTTATACTGTACAACTACTCAGCACGCTACAACTTACAACAAAAACACAGCTTATTGTTAATCACATAGGTGAAACCTAATGCATTTACCAATGCTTGTTTAACTTGAGCCTCTGTTGTGGGTGGTTTATGCATCCAAACCTCCCCTAAACATGGACAACATGCTGGTTATCTCACAAGCAGTTTCGACTCCATGCTCTATTTCTTATGGCATGGTACAAACGCAAGTATGAGGCTAAAGTACCTTTCCATGGAAATATCTAGGAGCTAGCTCTTGCTGATTCAAACCAGAGGTGTTCTATAATTGTTTTCTGCAGTATGTTTATCCAACTTGCTGTTTCTTCATGTAAAAATACTTTAGTACAGTTCTCTGACTATTTACAGAGGAGCATACGAATTCTATTTTTACTTAAATATTCAGTGTAAGTTCATTTATTAATTTAAGTTTTGTATAGCGCTCAATCACTAGAAAGTAAGTGGACGCTCCACATTTGAACTGCAACTGATAAATTATCATTCATCAAGCTGTGAAACTTTGCAACAACCAAAATAAAGAGTGCTGAGAAGGGGTCAAAATCTAATTTTCACTAAATTCTAATGAAGATTAACCGAAAGCGAACACCACTTGTATAATGATAAGAAACATTGATAATCACAAAAAGTGTGAGAATTCAGTGTTAACATGGGTATTAGAAAGGAGTTGATTAATTATTAGCGAGAGAGGAACAGAGATAAAGACAACAGCAGTACAAGGAGAGGCAAGGTTCGGAAACCGAGGGGAGCAGCTAAGACACCGTCTGAAAGAGAGAGAGGGGTTTCAGTGTTTACAATGGGTGTACAGAGCAGCTGTTCAGCCTTTAGCCGCATAGTAGAGTGCTGAAGAGAAAATCAGAGCACAAGATAAGCAGAGGCAAGCTTTAGAATGCAAGGGATTAAAGAGAACATAGCTTCCTACGAATGGGTCAGTTGACCATACTGCAAGAGCAAGTTAGAGATTTTGGGCCAGAGAAAGTCCGAAGAAGTGGGTTTTAGATGATGCTGGAACAATAGCAGTGACTGCTCGGTTTTTAGGTCCATTGAGGGGCAGTTCCATAACAGAGTGGCTGCTCCAGAGAAGCACTGATCCTGGGCAAATGTCGCCCTGAATCTTGAACGTTCAAGGAGTGGACTGTTTGTAGTGTTCTACTTGTCATGTGGAATCCGGTAGAGGAAGGTTGTGAGGGTTCCTTTGCGTGATTCCCGGGGCGACAGTTGAGCTGACCGGAAGCTCCACCACAAAGAGAAGGATAAGAGAGTTCCACTGGTGGCCTGGTATTGATGGCATGGTTGACAAATGGGTCAGGGAATGTTCTCCTTGTGCTCGGAGTGACAAGTCTGTCAAACTATTAACTGGCAATGTTACTCCTATCGAATATGCTCAGGGTCCTTGGAGAAAATTAGGGGTTGACATTTTGGGTCCGTTTGATAAGGATATGTATGCTTTAGTGGTTGTGGACTATTTTTCCAAATGGCCAGAGTTGAAAATAGTGGAAAAGATTACGTCAGTGCAGGTCATTGAGTTTCTTGACGACGTTTTGTTGTGAAGGGTTACCTGAGGAACTTATTTCCGACAATGGTCCACAATTGTAAGCAAGGAACTAGAATTGTTTCTTAAAAGATGTGGTGTCCTACACAAGAGGGTGTCTAATTATCATCCTCAGGCTAATGGTCAAGTAGAATGCTTCAATAGAATTGTTAAGGAGTCTATTCAGCTAGCTGTCAAAAGTGGTATGCAGTGGAGAAAAGCTTTATGGGCGACTTTGTTGACTTATCGTATGTCACCCAATTCTGTCACAGGGTTATCCCCTTTTGAAATGTTGTGAGGCAGGAGACCTGGATCTAAACTCATGCCATGGTGGTTGAAAGAGGAAAATTTGTATGATACTGTTATGGATTTTGCTAAAGTCAGGGAGCGTGTTAAGAAGTACCAAGACAAGATGAAGTGTGATTGCTCAAAAAATCATTTTAAGGAGTCGAAATTGAAAGTGGGGGATATGGTCCATGTTAAATTGGGTGGATTATTAAACAAGAAGTTGTCTAAATGGTCTGATCCCGTGAGAGTGAATGAAGTTTTTAGTAAAGCTGTGAGAGTAGAAGGTGGGAAAATATGGAATTTTAGATGCATTTCTGTGTGTAAATTCCATGTTAGAGAGAAGCTCCATGGGATTACGAGTGATAATTGCACTGAAGTTTTGAAGGACAGGGTAACTTCGAGTAGGAAATATCCTTACAGTAAGCTTAATGAGGTTTGTGAATGGGTTGCTGGTTCTGGTGATATGTATGATGGTCTGAATGTTCAGGGTTTTAGTGAGTCTGATGCCAGTGGGAGCAAGACACTTGTTGGGCAGGGCTCTGTTCCAACTACCGTTTTGGATAATCAAGTGGTACAATGCAATACTCAACCTATGAGTGAAGAACACGTAGTGGAAGTGAGGAGAAGTTCACGCGTTAAGAATGTGCCCATGAAACTGAAAGATTTTGTTCAGTATTGATTTATTCTATTTTGATTTTGGTATCATATGTATTATATGGTCACTATCATTTTGTATATAGTTACTTTCTATGTTTTAGTTCTTATGTATTTATTTATTTTTTTTGTTAAGGGAAAGGTGTGTAGTGTTCTACTTGTCATGTGGAATCCGGTAGAGGAATGTTGTGGGGATTCCTTTGCGTGATTCCGGGGGCAACGGTTTCGCTAACCGGACGTTTTCTGCATAGTGGTTGTCTAAGCTGCCTTCTTGATGAATAAATATAGATTACCCATTAACTAATACATGTGCTGCCTTGTTCCTACACTGTTATGAGCTCTCTTTTGTCACCAGAAAGTCCGCATAGGCTTGAGACATAAAGTAGTGCTTTAAGATGCTGCAATTTGCAAGTAAAAAACCAGTAGTTTGAACTTTATTCTGGCTTCTTTTGTAAGCCACTAAGGACTGATGCGAACTGGGTAATGTGGTCAAGCTTTTTTAGGTGGATGAAAGAAGTCTGGCTGTGGAATGAAGAACTTCCTTAAGCCGGTTGAGAGCAGTGTGTGGTAATGCAACCAGCACCACGTTTTGGGGAAACGCATGCAGTAGCTGTGTATTTGCGTTTGGTAATTCTAACTGTGCTGCTTAAAATAGCTTTTTAGATAAATTAGGTTTGCTATGTAATGGCTATTCAAATGGACATCATGGTGCACAGACAGAATATCGAGACTTAAATGTCGACATACACAAATATCGAGTTGGAAATATTGTGATGCAGAAATATCGACAGCAAGAATATCGTGGTCAAGAATATCGAATTGGAGGTAAGAAATATCGTTTTTGAAAATATCGAAGATATTAATATCGTTTGCAAAAATATAGGGGTATATTCACAAAAACGTGCGATAACTACCGCAAGAGTAGCGTAACGCAACTTTCAATATCGCAGCCTATCGCGGGAAAATAACCCTGTGTCAACGTGGAATTCACAACAAGGCGGTAGCATGCAATAGTCACCAGATAACGCGTCAAATGTCAGCGTGAAAATTAACGCCACGCCGAAAAAATGCGGAACGCGAGAAATCATGCGATGAGGCCAATCGCGGTACAAAAAGTAGCGAAAAGCAGCCACAGGCCTGCAAATCCCACACGTCTGGCGGGAAATTGCACCATAAAAACCACAGAAACAACACACCAGAAACAAGCCAAAGCACGTAGCAACATGGATGCACCCTGACCCAGCGCAGAGGTCAACGCGAACCCCAAAACACCCACAGACCACCAGCAAGGAGAAAAGGGAGAGGAAGACGGGGTGTAGACCGCAGGAAAACAAGACCAGCGCCACGGAGTCACAGAACACTACCAGCAACTGACCCACAAGCAGACCACCTGGAATGCAGTCGGAGTATCGAGGAGGCCAATCCAGGAGGCCAAGAGGTGCCGCCAGGATGTGACAACCTAAACCAGGCACAAACCCGCTGCCAACAGGAAGGCAGCAACAGGAGGTGGCAGTCCAGCGCCACAGGAGGAGCTGGAGGAAACCCAGGCCACAGTCATCAGTGTGGAGACCGTGCAAGGAGGTGTGAGTACGGACACAGCTCGACAGGACCCGACACAACAACAACAGGGTGAGGATCCAACAGAGACTGGGGGGACGGGGGGTGATGGGCACAATGGCACACATGCACAACGAGGTGTAGCACACTGCACACCCACAATTACCCAGGGACATGTCCCCCATCCCCGTGGCACACTGCAGCACACACACATAGCAATCACAGCACATACCATGACAATGTTGCACAAAGTGCAACACCCACACTGCAGAACAGGGGACACAACTGGGTCCGCCCAGGCGCAGAAACAGAACAATCACATTGGACAGAGCAGGGAACTGTGAGATGCATATCTACGGCTACAACTCCACATCAGCCATGTAGGCCAAATGTCCACTGTCCCAACTCAAATAGCCACCACCGCCCAAACAGTCACAATGTACATTGTCACACAGTCTGCATGTCGACAAGAACAAGGCGCCAACACAATGCCAACATGCACCTCCCCTTCACAATGCAGAGGGTCAAACAACACCTCCAGCAGGTCAGAACAGACAACCCATCAGTGATGCTGGAGACGAACACCACACCTTCAACACCGACGCCCTACAACAGCCCATGGACATCCCACACAACCCACCACCAGGACCAGGGCAGACAAGCTACTCAGAGGAGAACCCAGCCCCTGCAACAGACACACAGCATGAAGCACCCGCAATCACGGCTGGCTCACAACACTTCACCGACCCACACATGGCACCCCAATGCCAGGTGTCATAACGCCAAAAGGAGGTGGCCCAACAGGTGCGGGTGTTGCCGAACCCATGGAATGCAAACTAGAACACATACGTGGGTGTCCAATACCCTTCAGGGACCAACTACACCCCACAAAGGAGACCCACACTGCCATAGAGACACATGCAGATGCACATACCCAGTACAGAACCACTCCCAGGGGCACCCACATATCAGTCACACACCCACGTTGGCTCTGCGTACGACGGCACAGTCCACTCCCCTTACGAACTGAGTGGGTGACGACAAAGCTACATGTCCAGGTTCTAGCCCGCTGCCTGCGGTGACATGTCTGCATCCGCTGTACACAGCACAATGTAATGTTGTAGGGCCCAGGGCCCCCATGCATACAACAAGACCACAGGGACACATGCATATATCATGTTGAACTGGCTACAGGCACGTGCACCCGGCCCCTTTATTGGCAGGGACACATGTACGGTGACGCCTGTGCTGGATGTGTGTGGGGTGAGTATAAGCCAGCCCGCACGGAGTGCTTGGTGCTGGCAACAACCTGAACAGTGGACACCAGTCTAATGGAAACAGAAAACACCAGCATAACAGAGTCAACTGCAGAGCAACATGGAGGGATCCGGAGTAAGGACAGAGGTTACCCAATATTCAGTCAGGAGGTTCTGTGAGTTGCAGTGCACTGAGGTAGGGGCACCAGAGAAGAGCGCGGTCATATGAAGAAATTGCTAGGATTGTGTCCCTTCGGGTTAGTCCTGATGCAGATGCAGTGGGGTGTGTTACACCTGCATCAACTTCCTCATCAACGTCCCAGGTCTCCCACACTGCCTGAGGTGACAGTTGCGTCCGCAGTCCACAGCGCAATACCCAGTAATAGATCCGGGTGTGTAGCTTGACTACCACCACCAATCTGCATTCCTGCCTTGGGGCTGTTGCCTCCTGCCCTCCCATTGACTGTGCCTTCTCCCGTCCGCACACTTGACACATCTTCCTCATCATAGTCCCAGGTCTTCCCCACTGCATGAGGTGACATTGCTGCGCAACCTCACAACAGCACAAAACTCAATCAGTAACGGACAATGGCTTGCGGTGCACTGAGTCACTGGCACCTGGAGTGCTGAGCAGGGTATCAGGCCGATGATGGCATCCACGACAGCTCTGAGCAACTCCGTAGGTCTGTCAGGACCACTGTTTCGACTCTGGCAGATGGCGGTTGGAGGTGGTCCTTGCGGTGGTGGCGTGTGCCTCCTGTGGTGATGCGACGTCCGGGCCGGTCAAGACTCGATGCTATGTGTGGGCCCTGGTGGCCCGCAGTTGAGGCCGGAGGATGCGGACAGCGCAGGGCCACAGACACATGGCGTTGATGACCCCAAGACCATCGCTACAGAGGCCATTTACTGTCTCAGAAGAAGGGTTCCCAGGACTGAGCAGCACAGAGTTAGTGGCCCCGGATGCACTGCGGCCAGCACAGGCACCCAGCCACGGGACAGTGACTTGCGGTGCAGTCAGATGGGCCATGCGACCTGAGCAGGTCCCCATCAATGTCCGAGGTGTGTGTTGCGGAGGGTTGCGGGGACAGTGGAAGGTGTCCTCCAGGGCATGATGCGGAAGGTCTGATGTTATCTGGAAGCAGCAAATGGAGGAGTGGAAAGCGCAACCCTCGTTTTCACCAACAATTCGGTATCAGCTACATGAGGATGAAAAGTATCCCCTATTCCATAGACTCAAACGCCACCAATGTACGACCAGTGAGTGTCCATGAATGTCGGGGAACACACTTAGTGGCACAGATGCTGAGAGGGGATGCAGTCTGCGATGATGCCGGTACACAGATGTGAACTCCAACATTGCCAAATCAAGACTCTGTGACCTACTAGACCACAGTGTAGGCCTGAGGCAGTGGTCAGCAGTGGCCCACAGCCACGTGTCGTTGGCTCGCGAGGCACAGAGTTAGTGACACAGTGGCAGTTGTCGGTAGTGTTCAATCACCTCCGTAACGATGATCCTGTTCCCTCCGGACTGCAATGCGTCATCCTCTTACGCCTCTCCGTGCGTGTGATGAAATGTATTCTGCCTTTTGAATTACCGATGTTGAGTTCCAAATCTGTGATCCCACTCGTGCGCAGCGTAGGCCGAGGGCAGTAGTCCGCGTAGGCCCACAGACACGTGTGGTTGTGATGCCATGCACAGACTTGTTGCCACCACATCGAAGGGTGTATAGTGAATTGTTCTCTGCCTTAAATAATGTTCACTGCCATGGTGTAATCAAGACTCAGTTCCAAATGTGTGACCTACCTGACCGTGGTGTAGGCCTGAGGCAGCAGTCAGCACGGCCCATTCACCGAGTGTCGCCGGCATAAGTTGGATGGCCCCACCGGCTTGCGTAGTTCAGGTTCAGTGGCACCACGTGTTCGGTCACCTCCGTGTATGTGACCCGGCATTCATCCGGACTGAGCCGCATCTTCCTCTTACACCTCTCTGTGCGACCACTGGTGTGGACTCTGCCATTCGTGCTTTGCGACTAGGTGCTGGATGTGTGACCTACTGGTCCGCAGGGTATTCCTGGTCCCTCATCCACGTGTCGCCGGCTGGCGTTGAACAGGGTTAGTGGCACCACGTGTCATCGGCTGGCCTTGAACAGGGTTAGTGGCACCATGTGTAGCCGGCTGGCGTTGAACAGGGTTAGTTTCACCACGTGTTTCGCAAGATGCCCATATGGAACTATGCCTCACAGTTCGGGGGGGTCCAGTGCTGAGGCCGCTGGCCCGGATTTGGGGTTACTGCCATTCATGACTCAGGACACAGTTTCACACATGGGACCTACTGGTCCGACGAGTGGGCCGAAGGCGGCAGTAGAGTGCGTCAACGAGAAAGGAGTAAGGCGGACCTGTGTCGGGGAGGCCGTGATGGTCTGAGGAGGCTGCCAAGGTCGCGGGCCTCGGTCTTGGAGCTTGCGCCGGCACGTGGTGGGCCCTCCTTGACACACGCCGGTGTCGGCAGGTGATCAGTGTGGCCTGGCTATGCAGGGGCGGGCCTGACAGGTTCGTGGTCCAGCGTGCCGGGGTCTGGCAGGCGCACAGCATCACAGGCAACTCCGCTCACGAGGACGGCGTTGGCCTCGTGGCAGGGTGGGAGGCGCCGCCCTGGCAGAGACGTGGGTCTTTCCGGAAGAGGACCACGCCCAGGCCTACGTGCTTTTTATTCACACCCCTACGCTGGCGTGGCGTACGCTGGGCCATCCCACTCCGGTGATGCTTAGGGGGGGTGTAACAGGCAACATTTCAGCGAGGTCCCCCACTGGCTGGGGTGACATGGTGGCATCCACTGTCCACTACACTCCATACACCAGCGGTGTATGTCGCCATGGATATGGGTGTGTTCTGCATACTGCGGTGAGTCCAGCACATCTCCGCCACTCTTGGCATTGTGTACTTTCACAATCATGGTCCTACTGCATCCTTCACACATGCCTGGTTGCCACCTCTCCACACATTCGGCTATTATGTGGCTGAGGTGCCATGCCATTGCTGGCTCATGTTCAGGGCTTGCCCATGTGAACATTGTAAGTTGTTCTGTCGTGTCTGGTGGGTGGGCATGTTGTTGTACCTGTTGTATGTGATTTTGTGACGTGTGCATTGCCAGAGTTGTGAGTTGCATGGTTATGGAGTTGAGGTGTGTGGGGTGTTCATTTGGATATTGCCAAGGGGCTGTGCATTTCCCTTGTTGCCATCCTGGGAACGCTGGTTGATGATGGACTGTCGGAGGATGAAGGTATCATGCACACTGGCTGTGTATTTGAAGGCGACATTGTTGGGGGTTCCACGGTGTTCTGTTGTTGCCTGCACATAGATGTGAGACGTGTGCTTCCTGTTGCGGTGATTGTGTGCTGTGTCACCAGGGGGCACAGGTAGTACATGTGTGCTGTGTATTGCCCCCAACACGTGCGTGCATCCTGCTTGGGTGTATGGCCCTTGCTTGGTCTCCAGCGGATCCTGAGCATTGTGTTGTACGTATGGGGACTAGGGTACCAGGGTGATGGTGATGTCCAGGACAGGTGTGGGGGACTTGGATGTGGCTGGCTGTGAGACTCCGACGACTCTGGCGGGTGTTGGTTGGGGGGTACCAGGGGCCAACAGGTGCAGCCAAGCCAGCAGCTTTGTGTGGGGTGGGATGTTGGTTGTCCGCTGTGTTGGTGCCGTAGGCCTGTTAGGCGATGATGGTCAGGATGCGTAGGATGTTGGTCACTTTCTGCCTGTAGTGGACGGTGACATTGTCAGATGTTGGGTCTGTGCGGCTGGTACGCTTCCTGGGGGTCCGCTGTCTTTGTCTGCGCTGCGTCTGTGGTGGTCCGGGGGGGGTGTTCCGGGTGTGGGTTGGGGTCCTGGGGTGGTGGTGGTGGGTGTTGTGGCCCTCTTGGGTGTCCGGGACACATGATGAGTGGCTCCATGGCATCTGTTGCCCTTCAGATGTGGCCCTGGGCTGTGCTCCCTTTTGTGGTGCTGGCTGCTCTCCGACTTTACACCAGGTCAGAGCAGGTGTAAATTTCCTGGTGCTAACGCGCCTTATCGCCTGTTTTGTGTTCTTATCGCTGATGTGGCAGGTCGTTGTGAATGTTGAGGTGTGATGTTGTCTCGACTTTTGGCACGGGAACGCCTACTCTGCATCTCATTAGCGATATTTGCGGGGGTCCTCTGTGGCGATGTTTTTTGCGGCTGCTATCGCGGGTAAACTGGTGCTGTGGGCTGTTAACACCGGCTTGTGAATGGGGAGGTAAATTTATCACGACTTTGGCTGCGATAAAGTGCCGTTAATTCGGCGATAGCTCCTTGTGAATATGCCCCATAGTTGTTTAAAATATCGATGTTTTAATTGGTGTTATGTATTTTAGTATGTATTTTAAAAGTATGTGAACTATCATTTTGTATAAGTATTGATTTTGTTTTTTAAAATATGTGTTAAACTTTTAGTAGTTATTAATTTTATTTTAATTACATTTTGCGTTTTTTTTAGTTCTGTAGTGGGCTGTAGGTTTATAGGGGAATAGGGTGGGTAGTAATTTAATTATAATAAATTAATTATTATTTTTTATTTATTAGTATTTATTAAATTTAGATTTTACAGTGTTAATTGTGGGAATTAATTTATTATTAATTAATTATTAATTGGTTGTTAATTACTATTAATTAATTAATTAATTAATTGATAATTATGTTAATTTTGTTATTTTTTTAGGGGCGGGTTGTGGGTTTATAGGGGAATCGGGTGGGAAGTATTTTATAGTGTTAATTGTGGGAATGAATGTATTATTAATTGTTTATTAATTGCTTGTTAATTATATTAATTAATTGGTAATTATTTAAGTTAATGGTGTCATTTTTTTAGGAGCGGGTTGCGGGTTTATAGGGAAATAGGGTGGGAAGTAATCTGATTATAATAAATGTATTAATATTTTATATTTATTAATATTTATTTAATTTATATTGTATAGTGTTAATTATGGGAATTAATGTACTATTAATTATTTATTAATTGCTTGTTAATTATTAATAATTAATTAATTGGAAATTATGTCAATTGTGTTATGTTTTTTTATGAGCGGGTGGTGGGGCTTATAGGGGAATAGGGTGGGAAGTAATTTATTTATAATTAATTAATAATTATTTGTTAATTAATGCTAATGAATTAATTAAAATTTAAATATGGCAATTGTGTAATTAATTTTAGATGTGAGTTGTGGGGTTTATAGTGGTAAAGGGTGGGAAGTAATATATTTTAAATTATTTAATAAGTTGTTAATTGATATTCATTTATAAATGTTAAATTAGTTATGGAGATCGTGTAATGATTTTTAGGTGTGGGTTGTGGTGTTTATTGGGGTAGAGGGTGGAAAGTTATTTGTGTTTAATTAATTAATAATTAGTTGATCATTAATATTAATTCATCAATTCATAAATATTTATGGTAATTGTTTATTTTTATTTTGCGTGTGGGTTTCGGTTTTATAGGGGTAACGTTTGGGGAGTAAATTAATTTCTATCTGTTTTAATTTGTTTTTTAATTAATTATATTTCTGTAATTGATAATTAATTATGTTAATTATGGAGGTACATTTTTTTTAATTTAGATGTGTGTTGTGAATTGTGTGGTGTTATAGGGTAGGAAATAAAAAAGATTTCATTTATGTAATAATTAGTGTTTTTGGTTATAAATAATTTCTATTAAAAAAAGTTATTTGTTTGTATATTATTTTTAAATTTTTAAAAAGAAATCTTTCTAGGTATTTGTTAGATCTTTTTAACATTATAATATGTATTTATCTTTTGTAAATTTTTAATATTTTTATATATGTTATCTTTTTTGTTTTTTAAAATCTTTTGTGTTGTAGTTGATATTTTGTTTGTTTTTACCCCTCTGCTATCCAACACTTTCCCTACTGTTGCACTCACTGGAGTGGGAATAGTAATTTTTACCCCTTCGCTATCCAACACTTTCCCTACTGTTGCACTCACTGGAGTGGGAATAGTTATTTTGACCCCTCCGCTATCCAACACTTTGCCTACTGTTGCACTCAATGGAGTGCAAAATTTAGGTTTAAAGACTATTAAATATTTTAATGTTTTAATTTATAATATAATGTTTTGTTTGTTAGATTTTATGTTATAGGTGTATGTATATATATATATTTATTTGTAAATTGTTATATATTTATAAAATTATTTGCTTTAAAGTAAATATATATTTATTACATATTATATATGTATGTTTACATTTTTTTAAATTACATTTATTTCTTATATTTGTTAAAATGTATATTAAATTCAAATATTTTTTTTAAAGTTAATTTTATTATTTAATATATTTAACATTATTTTTTGCATATATAAAAATATCGATATTTTGTACATCGATATTTTTTACATCAATATTTTTTTTACGATATTTTTATACTTACCATTATAAATATAATATGTCGATATTTTTGACATCGATATTTATGACTCGATATTTGTGTATGGGGATATTTTGGGCGTCGATATTCTATCAGTGAACCGAACATCATATAGTATATCTGAATGTTTAGGCTCGCATTCAGCTGAGTATTGTTCTCACTCAAAGCTCATGACTGAAAAACTTCAGGCACAGTCATCATTCGCGGTTCAAACTATAACAGCGTTCTCTCAAAAATGGGGTCCTGGTCCCTTATAGCTAGATGGGAAGATCTGCAAGGAAAAGCAATGCAGCATACCAATGATCTGCACAAGGATAGGTTGCCTGGTGCTGCACAGGGCACATCTGCACTTTCACTTCAAAAGGAAACTTAGAACCCTCACATTGTCAGCTGTGCTCAGGCAATGGACCATGCCTCATGTGCTGGGAGTCCAACGTTTTGCCACAAAAGACTCTGTAACCCACCCAGCTTGTGCTTCAGGCCCAGCCGGCCAATCAGGAAGCAGGAGGCTGGTGGACTAATCACCATTCCTTTATCCTACAACAGAAGCAAATTATACTCCTTCCTATGAAGGAGCAGCAGACGAGCTGATCAATCACTGCTCTGCAGGGTATTTTTTCCATCACATGGGAAACTACACCATTCATTTGCAACCAGCTGAAATCAAAATCCTGTGTGACTTCACCAGCGCACATGGCCCTGCCAGTCTACAAATCACTTCTGGCCAGTAAATCAGGAAGCAGCCAACCAGTGGACCAATAAATAGTCCTTTCTTCTAGTACACGAAGAACATATACTGCATCAGTCACTCCCCATAGCTTCGGTTGTGCCCCAGAAACCCTTGTGCCAAAACTAGCCCATGCTTCATTCTGCCCAGTCATTCAAAAAGCAGCTGTTCAGGGGACCAACCACTGCTCCCTACCACCCTTATCCCACTTTTACCTGAGAATCCCATCAAGGTTTCCTCAGCAAAGGGTAGACTCAGATGTCTAGGCTACTGACAAATCCCCTGCTCCACTGCAATAACAAGCAAGTACTTTCAAGGTAATACTACATCATATGCCTTGCATTCTAAACTATGCATCCTCACAACCAGACACAAACAACACAGACATCTACAACATGCCTGTACAAACTCTTGCATCCAATCTTCTACATATCTGACACTAACCCCTTTTCACCCACAAACTACGAAGCAAACACACCAATTCATGGTCATCAATGCACAATCTAACATCTAACATCACAGCCTTGATGCACTCATCACAGAAACATTTAGCTTACACATCCTTGACATCCTTGTTCACACAGGCTACAGCATTCAGCTACATCATTCAGCATACACAAGAAAGGGTCACTCACCGTCACCCACAAGTCCTTCTGGGCCTGCACCAAAGGGAAACAAGCAACACTCAACTCCATTGCGCTCCTCACATCTTACTTTCCACTCTCTGCAATCCATTGTGCCACCTTCCACCTCATCTACAAACCACCCAGAAAGAACAAGGAATTCATATATTATTCCCATGATTCCTCACCTTCACATCCATTTAACATACATGCACCACACCACACCCCAGTGTGCTTTATCATTCCAAAGTCGAGCACAAAAATAACCAGTAGCCTATTCAACCTAATCTACTATGTCACCCCTACAAAGCACTCTGAAGGCCACATCCTCAAAATCATCATCTTAACATTACCTACCATCTAATGCAAGCAACCAGTACGCCATGAGTGTACTGATCACTTTGCCATACCCATCATCCTTCTTCATGTCAAACAAACACATCATGGTGAATACAAAAAATACAACTGGCCTTCAGATTCTCAAAAATGTCCTCACTGAAAATGATCAGGTTGGATGAGTCTCTTGCCCAGCCAATATCTCCACCATCTAACATCAATATCCTCCTAAACAACTTCAACATGTTCCTGGAAACCCATGTAAAGATCCAACATAAGCGCACAAGTGTAAAACTAAACCATCAGCACCAAAGACCTACTACGATCTCATAAACAACAAAACTTCCATTTATAGATAGGAAAACATTTAGGAAACAATTAGATCACTGACAACCTCACACTACTAAAGGTCCTCCCTCTGCACCACAAATAAACTATCCATGAAAGCAGGCAAGTCAAACACTAAAACAACACCATCAATGTTAAATTAGTTATGGCTGCATCAATGAGGCAGCCAACAGATGCGAAACACTTTTCAAGACAGTCAACACTAAATCCACCTCTTGCCAGATCCTCCAATATAATTCTCAATAGACAAATGCAATGCCATTAACCTCTATGTCATCAAAAACATACATAAGGTCAGACAGCACAGTGTCAGAATCAAGTCAGCGCAGCCCAATACATTCAGCTACGGTCTTTGTTCAGCTACCTCTTTGTCAGTTACTTTAAGGAAATCCTCTACTACCTAAAAGTCTCCTTCAAAGAACACAATGTATTTCCTTCATCCTAAACCAAAACTCTCACTAGAGAAACTCTCTCAGGACTTCTCACGATCCTCAACTTCTCCCCCACAAATGGCATCATCCCATAAGTTCTCAAGAAAAACATATCCTCCCACTTCTGTAGAAATCCATTCTAGACCCTGATAACGTAGCCAACTTTCTTCCCCTATCCAACTTTAATTGGCAAATGTAATGAATAAACAGTCTACACCCAAGTACAACACCACTTTAACACCAACAATCTTCTGCATGACTACAAATCCAGCTGCAGATCATGCTGAATCATTGAAATTGACACCTTACAAATCATAGACACCACCTTTGTGACCACAGATGAAGATGATCCTTGGTAAAGGTAACTCTATCAGTTACCTTTCTAACCAATGACCACCCCGTCCTCATCTCACCCTTAAGTCACAAATGGGATTCGCTGGCAGCATCCTTCAATATTTTCTCCTTCTAACTAGCTAATCTTTTCCAGTTCATCTAAATGGGCACCTTCCATTCCCAAAAGCTCCCTTTCACCAGAGAAACTCCACAGGGATTCATTCAGTCCCCTGTCATCATCAAGCTTTCCATAGGTCTCTTGTAACCCTACTCGCTGACAACACCTTCAAAATTAGCCAAAAAGTCAATGACACATACGTTTACAGGATAGTCTCCTCCGCACCATATACTGCTCATCAATTATCTCCGTTGCCTCAGCCCTGTAAAGTGCACCATTTCTTACCTCTGGCTAGATTCAGATCTTAGAAACAAAACATTCATACATACATACATACATACATACATACATGTATACATACATGCATATGTATTCTCAACCGACAACAAAAGTGAGGTCCCTCACACACTTCTGCAGAGCATCAAAGATACCAGACCTCTGCAAAGATTCACACAACGTTCTGCTTGCTTTGCAGCTGATTATCAGTTGTTGAACGGAGAATTTTGTTCTCCCAGGCAACATGGTAACCCCCCTGAGACAGTGGAGTCACTACTACAGCACCGTTTTTTTATGAGGTTTGTAGTGACCTAAATGTGGTAAATACAGTTCGAGAGTTACTTGGAATGCAGGAGAAACTTATTCTGTAGTTTAAATATTGACAATTTAAAACAAAGCATAAACATTTTAACAAGGATAGTAAAACACAATAAAATTGTGTATCAAAAAATTAATTAGTCAACAACAGCATGCAATAATGGCAAACATGTAAGCCTACAAAAGTACCAGCAGAGTATAAATATATAATTAGATGACATGAATATGTCAAAAGAGGGCAGTCAATAAAGCATAAAAAAGAGAATGAAGAAGGAAGGAGAAAAATTAGGATATTTTTAATATATATCAATAAATACGCAAAGGAATGTAATGAGTCGTGTTGTTAGGACCTCCAGTGGCATAAGGAAATCTGAGGGGACATCCCTGCAATTTACAATGTCCCTCCCCTCGCCCCCGGCATATCCACACTGTACCACAACACCTTCCCTTGCACACCCCCAACTACAGACCGCTACTATGATATCCCTAAAAGTTTGTAAAACATAATCTCAAAAAATGTCTGGATGTACTAAAAAATATTCATTCGTTTTTTCCTTAACACAAAATCTTTCTAATTTTTAGGTTCTTTCCCTTAATAACCACATTTGAACCTAACCCCAAGTTGCTTCAGAGACCTGTCCATCCAGAGACATGAGAAATGTTGAAAGTATTCATCGCCTTTAGCGCTCCATTCTTCTACAGCTAGAATGCCTGGCAACTTGCACTATTAAATCTCAGTTAGGTCTGTGAGTAAGCACAGCATGCACTGTGGCACATTTTTATAAATGTTACTTCTTTGTCCACTTTACCATTCATCCTACCCCTACTGCATTTCAACTTGTAGTTGGAAATCTTTAACTCTTTACCGTTCCAGAGGCCACTTTATTATTGGCAGGCAGATGGTTTCTATTATAGGAGAATTTTAACAAATTAATTCATAAGTCATAAGTTTTTATTGTGCCCACATATCCCCCAGAGGGGTCTCAAAGCGCTATAGTGAATACAGGTGTGGGAGAAGATAAACGGCAGACGGGAGGAGGTAGAGCAGTCAAAAGAGCCAGGTTTTGAAATTCTTTCAAAACTGTGATCAATGATCGCACGAAGCTGCAATGGAAGTTCATTCCAAAAGCGGGGAGCTAGATGAGAAAATGATCTACCGCCGTTCCTGGTGGTGCAAACCTTGAGTGGAGTAAGAAGATGTTTAGTTCCTGACCTAAGATTCCTATTAGGTAAATACCAATTACGTTTTTGGGCCAGGTAGCTTGGCCCATTTCCATGCATGGTCTTATGTACCAGACAGATGATTTTGAAACAAATTTGTTTCCTAATGGGGAGCCAGTGAAGAGCTTTCAGACTGGGTGCAGACGGGGAACGTGATGGAAGATTTAACACTAGTCTGGCAGCGGTGTTCTGCAAGACTTGGAGTCTGGTGAAAAGCTCTTCATTCACAGAGGCCATCAGAGCATTTCCATAGTCAAGGCGACTAATAATTAGACCCTGAACAAGCGGTTTTCTTGATTCTTCTAGAATCCATTGAAAGATCTTACGAAGGCTTCGCATTAAGCCATAGCAGGTGCTCATTATATGGTTTACATGTTCTTTCATGGGCAGCTTGTCATCAATTTTCAGTCCAGGGTTACGTACCATGGGTTTAGAAGATGGACAGGGGCCAAGGCTCTGGGGTCACCAGCCATTAGACCAGAGTTCATGTGACTTTCCA
This sequence comes from Calotriton arnoldi, assembly GCA_963921515.1. Classification (NCBI taxonomy): domain Eukaryota; kingdom Metazoa; phylum Chordata; class Amphibia; order Caudata; family Salamandridae; genus Calotriton; species Calotriton arnoldi. The sequence goes on along the minus strand of CAWUFW010003063.1, from coordinate 1,644,367 downwards.
AAAGGATGACCTCAGTCTTACTGTCATTAAGCTGTAGATGGTTGATTTGCATCCACATGTTAATGTGGGTCATACAGCTTTTGAATCTGATTCTGGTATCTGTTGGATTGGGACCGAGTGTGATTAACAGCTGGGGGTCATCAGCTTATGACACTACATCGGACCCATAAGATCTGATCACCTTGGACAAGGGTGCCACTTAGAGATTGAAAATCATGGGACTTAGTATGAATCCCTGGCGGACTCCCTTGCCTACCAACTGACTGTGAGAGACCAAAGTGCCTAGTTGTACGGTGGTGGTTCGGTCTTTTAGGTAGCTTCTAAGCCAGTTTAGGGCCGTTCTTCTGACTCCCATCTTCCACAGTCGTTGTTCTATTATACTGTGGGAGACGGCATCAAAGGCAGCCTACATGTCAAATAGGACAAGCAAGGCTGACTGCCCGATGTCCTGGGCGAGTCTTTTATTGTCTTCTACCTCTACCAGAGATGTTTCAGTACTGTGGGCAGCCCTAAAGCCTGCCTGAGAGGGGTCCGACAGTTTGTGGTTTTCTAGACAGGTTGTGAGTTGTTTGTTGACCAGGGACTCAAGTACCTTTCCAAAGTAAGGAAGTAGAGAAATAGGCCAATGATTACTGGGCTCTTTAGGATCTGCCAATGTTTTTTTCAGAATTGGTTTGACCCTGGCTGCTTTCTATTTAATAGGGACTGTTGCTTGTTTTAAGGACATGTCAAAAAGGTCGGTGAGACTATTAAGGAGTACTGGGGCAATGGTTGACAGAGTGAGGGGTGAGACAGGGTCGACCGGAGAACCCGATTTATTCTTGAGGAGGTCAGTTCTAACTTCTTCCTGAGTAAGTTCAGTAAACTCTTCTAGAAGTGCCGTAGCAGGTGTCTGGATACCATCAGATTCGTTATTTTGCTTTTCAGTATTATGATTAAGGAAATTATTATGAATAATGTCGATGTTTTCCTCAAAAAAGGTTGACAATGTGTCCACCCACTCTTGTGAGGATGGACTGTCAGACTGGCAGGAAGAAGGATTAGTGAATTCTTTTAGTATTTTATGAAGTTCCTTGTGTGAATTTGCAGCCTTGTCAATTATATTGATAATATATGTTTTTTTGGCTAACTTAATATTGTCTAGATAACATCTGTAGGTGAGTTTGTAAGTCTGTCTATCCTCAGTGCTTTTAGTTTTCCTCCATTTACGTTCGGCTTTCCTGCTGGCTAGTCTATCTGATTTTAGGGATTCAGTGAACCAGAGTGACGTTTTGGACTCAACAGGAATACTGTTTTGCAATTAAATAATAATAGCATAATAATAATGTAATTGTGTATTATATAGTCTTACATAATTCAAAGCTGTTTCTTGTGTTGACCATAGCAGGATGAAAGGCTGAGTTGGCCCCATTAGGATTCGAACTGTAATCTAAAGGATATATGCTGATCTCTAAGGTGCCTCACTGTGATTGAAACGTGTGACCTGCAAGGTACACACAAATCTCTACAGCAGGTACATTAATCTTCCCCATTACCATACTGAGTCTGAAAATGTAATCTCCTGCTGAGACACGCGATTGGCAATTACATGTAGATATGTGGTATTTGTATAACAGTGACCTATAAAGGCCAATGTCAAATATACAGTCAACGAGTAAGAGGCAATTAAGTTCCGAAACCATCTTAATGGGATGGTGCCCATCAATTGCAATTTAATGCTCGCCATTATTGCTTTAACCTGCTGAGGTATCTCAGTGGGAGTGTGCTCTGTGACCTGCATTTTACACTCTATTCTCTGTTGCAGGTACATTAACTAAAAGTGTAATTTTAATCGGATTAAAGCGCGTGACCTGTGGATTACATAAAGATGTTTTCAATGATGGCTCAAGCCCTGTGCAAATTTATTGGGATAAGAAACTGTGACTGATGGTTACGTCCAGATCAGAGCTTTATGTATTCCTCTCACTGATCTATGTACCCAGAGAGTTTGAGGGATAGATTATGAATTTGGCGTTCCATAGGACCACCAAATCCGTGGTGGTGTGGCAGTCACCGCCACACCATCGGTCCGACTGCTGAATTACAACTTTGGGTGGTCGGACCGCCATGGGACTGCCACAACCGCCAGAGATCCGCGATCTCTGGCAGTGGCGTGGCGGTGTTAGGCTGCAATATGCTTGGCGGGCCGCTGCAGCACTGCCAAGCTTAAAGAGAGTTCCCTGCAGTGCAGGAACTTTCTTTGGTGTTCCCATTGTGGTGCCTTTTTCAAAGGCACCGCCATGGGAACACCAAAGGACTGCCTGTCAGACAGCGAGAAAACTCATAATCTGGCCGGCGGTCGAGTTTGGTGGTGTGGGTCGGTGGCATGCTGCCTCACCCCTACACCGCCAAACTCAGAATATGGCGCTTAGTCTCTATTTATATAGGACACAAATTGCTATTTGGTTCCCTACAGCCTAAGGATTTCTCTCTACCCCATGGTATGCAGTGCATTATATTCACATTTACACACCCAGGTTAGTGCATTTGGAAACAGATAAAATGACAACAACAAAATGAATGAAGCAGAATCAGCAGAATAGTATCTCAGTTGGTATTTTCATCGCATTTGAAGAAATTCTCATGCCAAATAAATTTATGAGTTATAGAGATTTAATAAGCATTAATTAAGCTGTGAGAAATCAAGTTTGAAAGGAAATTTCTACCTCAGCCAAGGAAATTGTATCATCAGAAATGAGTCCCTTAAAGCATATAACCCTCATACAAACTCTACAGATATAAGTTCAGAAAGCGCCAAATGACCAGTTCCAGTTCATGAACAGGTTTGTCTGCCCCGTCCGCACTGCAGCGTCAATGCCACAGCTGTTGTCAGAAACCTTCCAGCCAGAAAGGTTCCACTTGCGTAAGCATACCAGTCGGCAGAAAACACAGTAATATGTCTCACATCGCATTCGTTTCTGGAAGTCCAAATCATCAGTCTCTGTACCATACGGTGGGTCGAGAAGGTGGGCAAAATAGGAACTGCCCCAGTCCGCACTTTAGGCAATTATACTCCATCGATTTCTGGTTTACACCCCTTGATATCATCAATTTGATCGGACCATTTGTCCCATTGGTCAGTTTTGATAGGATGAGATGATGTAGTAGGTAAAGTATACAAAGTCGGAAGATTAAGTAATCCATTACTTTGCATTTTCCATAAGAACACTGATTTTTATTCAGACGATAGGTTATGACATCTAGGAAATAGACGAGTCCATGCTCTCATGCTTTGTCCGTCCTTTCCCAAGCATGTACTCTAGAAAGTAACAATTTTGTTGCAAGTGCCGTCAAGTAGGCTACAAGCGTGAAAAGAATTATTGAGTGTTGGAAAGCAAGTAGAAACTTTACGAAAAGTTCTTATAGGCTTCAGACTATTCAGTTCATCAGTTCATGCTAGGAAGGAAAAGAAGTTTGAGGCCTATTCGAAACGCAGCCTGTGCATGCTGAGTTTGTGCTAAAATATGAATTTAACATCATTGAATAAAGTGAATTAGTTCTTCAATTAGGCAGGTTAACGACTTGCGATTACATCATGTAAGTATAAAGTACCCATTGTAAAAAGTTTTATAACGTCTCATTATTATTTCGCATATTAGTTTTGCAAATTTCTCCTCACGTTACAAGTTTAATACATCATTCGTTATTTTGAAAGGATAGCTAAAGTAAACCTTTATGAAGCACAAAATATTATGGCAATTTGTTTTTCTCATCAATATCAGTGCCCACATTATACATTCTAATGTTATTGTTCATTTTCTTAATACCTAAAACGACTTTACTCATACACATATAAGGATTTTCTAGGTTGTACGTCTGTCTGTTATTGTTCATTTATGTATAAAAAAACATATACAAATAGCTTTATTAAACTTTTCATCAGTTCATCTGTGGTTAGGTGTCATCACAAATCTACATCTAACATTCTGCATGCTTTTACGATGCAGTATCTAAATCAAACTTCATTTCATGCACGTTCTTAAAGCATGATAATTCGACACACATATTTCATATCCGTAAATTATTGTCACAATCATTTTTTGCAAGGTAAATTCATAGAGATCAGATAAACGATAACATCCAAGCTCTATCAGCTGTTTAGATAGAAGCTTATATTACACAGTGTCAAATAGAATGTGTAGGTTACCTAGTTACTGAGGAGCCTGTATTATATGGAACGCAGTTTATAGAATGTAATGATAAAGGGATTAGAACTCCAAAGTCAGTTCGTCTTCGTCCGCTGGGCCCTTTACACTTGTATCCTGTTGCTTATCTTAGTTTACAATAAATCTCTTTTGGAAAACCATCGGCTGCCAGATCTTCATCCTAACGTATTTGGAGACAAGCATGTGATTCTTATGCTGATTACTTTTTAGGGGGAAGAAAGTACAGCTGGCTTTCTCCAAGCAACATTAAGGTACTTTCTTGTGTTTCACTGAGGGCCCAGAGATCGATTAAGTTGGAGGAGTGCCGCTTTCAGTGTGATCGCTTTAGCTAAGCTTCGGGGTGAAGTTTTATTGGTGTGCGAGCAGTGCTTTAAATGGGCCGGTACTCACCGGTATGGAGTACCGTCACTTTTTAATTTTCGCCCCTTGAGTACCGGAACTTCTCCTAGGACAAGGAGAGTGCCGGTACTCACTGGGGCCTTGCCTAGACACAGGTGGCGCTCCTCGCATTTTCTCGTGCCTCTGTAGCACTTTTCACATGATCCGCTCTGATAGTGCAATCCTGAGCTGAGATCGCACAGGAGCGCCAGAACAGCAGCTCATGTCACCAGGACTCAGCAATCGTGTTATGCTTCTCTGCAACTCTTCCAGCAGCGGTGTGTGGGGTGTCGCTGCACTTTACTTCGCAGCGGACACCTAATGCAGAGAGAGGACGCCCTCAGGTACGGGCGCTGAAAGGCTTACAGGCCTGGTTCAAAAATGACACGGAGGCAGTGGTGCGTTATAACTGAGCCCTTGCGTGTGCGCCAACTGACGTCACGTCCGCTCCGGCTCTATTTTATTGACACCCCCACGTGACCCCTAGACTGTACCATGGGGCTACAAAGTCCCGGGGCGTGTAAGCAATTCACCCCGGACCACCAACAATAATGGGAGATCTCGCGGGTCGCACTATTACCTCATAGTGTCGACACCACAGTGTGGTGGCAGGGTGTTTTGTTTACCCTTTGATCCTACACAGTAGGAGTTGAGAGTCCACCATGAAACTAATGGACGAGGGCGTGGGGCGCATTCTTCAGGGCAGTACAGCTTTTTAGCATGCCATTGTTTTAAATGACTGAAAATGTTAGTGCATCAGCAATGTAAATTAAGCATTTTTACTTGAATGTAAATCCCTGCCCTTGCAGCCAATTTTATAATTACCCTCAAACAAAAAAACACCTTAAAGGCAATACAATTTTTTGGGCGGAATTGCAGACATGGTGCAGGCAGTCTATGAAATGCAACCAAGAGTCTCTCACACGCTTATGCTACTGGGCTGATAAAGACTGTAATGCCGTCCTGCTGGCGTTCTCCACCCAGAAGAATCCCTCCTGTGGTGCTACTGGCAGCCCAACTCTCTATCCAAGGGACAACAGGAAAACTTCTTCCACCTAGCCCCACTGGGCCCTGATTCATGCGTGGCAGCTCACCGTATTAGAGGCACTCCACCGTTGAGTCCAGGCATTCACCTCCCGGTGCTCCAGAGCAGCGTGGCTAAGTCACTATGCCACGTTTTGAGCCCTTGCCAGGACTGAGGGAGAGGCTGCAGACTCCGCCATCACTGGGGGCACTGCGCCGATGAGAACATGACACCGGCACCTTCTACTGCATGTTTTGCGTGCGTTGGGGCTGATGCGAACATGCGCTTGCGCGCTCTGTGGCACGAGCACCGCGTGTGGTAGCGCAGCACCTTGGCCGCCACAAAGTGAAGCGTGGGGTCCGGCCGCCCACCGTCGTCGCCAATGTGGTGTCGCTGCACTTTACTTCGCAGCGAACACCTAATGCAGAGAGAGGACGCCCTCAGGTACGGGCGCTGCAAGTCTTACAGGCCTGGTTCAAAAATGACACGGAGGCAGTGGTGCGTTATAACTGAGCCCTCGCGTGTGCGCCAACTGACATCATGTCCACCCCGGTTCTATTTTATTGACACCCCCCACGTGACCCCTAGACTGTACCATGGGGCTACAAATCCTCGGGCGTGTAAGCAATTCACCCCGGACCACCAACAATAATGGGAGATCTCGCGGGTCGCACTATTACCTCATAGTGTCGACACCACATTCCTCCCCAAACAGTATCAAAAATACACATTTCTTTTAGCAGAAATCCAACATCAAAAATATAATAAATATAGAACAGTCTCACATGACATGGTCCTTCAGTCGGCAGGATGGCTCAGGGTTTCTTCACAGACAATATCGAGAATTTCCCCGGCCTCCCGATTCACTGAGAGGAGGGGGCTCCGGGTGGTCTGCTGGAGAACACCCACTGGTCAGAGGTGCCTCCGGAAGAGCACTGTCCTCTGCCGAACCGTCCACTTCGGGCCCATCCCACTCATCATGATCCGGAACAACCTCTCGACTAGTCCCAGGCAGGCTCGCCTCAAGAGGAACCTCTCGAGCAGGATGAAAGATTTGAAGAAAGACACATTCCTCATAACCACCTCCACACCCCGCTGTGCAGTGACTCGGCTACCATTCAGATGGGTGACAGTCCATGGCACTTTCTCATACAGCAGACCAAACTTGCTGGTAGAAGCTCGATTTTGTAGGAGAACCAGATCACCCACTTTGATGACGGGCAGTTGTGAGCGCCGTCGCTGACTGGTATGATCATTGCGGTGCTGGCGACGGGCTTGAATCAGCATTTTCTGGGGCGACTCGGGACACCACCTCGGATGATGGGGAATGGAGTCCGCAATCACCCGTCCCATGGAAAGATGACCGGGAGCTACTCCAGTCGTCGAGTGTGGCATTTGTCTGTAGACCCGAAGAAAAGAGAAAAGGGCGAGCTCCAAGTACTGTTGGCGGTCATGGGCTATGCGAATGACTTCGTTTAGAGTGCGCATAAACCTTTCTGCTTCGCCATTCGCTTGCTGCCACCGTGGGGTTATTTTCTTGTGGGTGATTCCTAGAGACGACAAGTAATTGGCTATTTCATGTCCTTGAAACGGAGGACCGTTGTCGGTCCGTATTTCTTGTATGAGCCCATGAGTGGCCATGACTTTCTCCAACTTTGGGATGACTTCACTGGCCGTCAAAGGTTGTAGTATTTCCACCTCAGGATTCTTGGAGTGGTCATCGATTAGTACAAACATGTGTCTCCCATCAGGGAGGCTTCCAAAGTCCAAAGAGACGCACGCCCAGGGGCGGTCAGGTTGAGGTTCCGTGATTATTGTGGCTGGTGGACTGCTTTCCCCAGTAGCCTGACACCATTGGCATGACCTCACCACCTCCTCTACTTTTTCATCCATCAGGGGAAACCACACTTTTGTCCTCAGGCGGGTCTTGGTTTTCACCATTCACTGGTGGCCCACATGCGCCAGTTGGATTACCTGGTTGGTCAAGGCGGAGAGTATCACAAGGCGATGACCTCGCAGTAGGCATCCTGTAGAGTCTTCATTGAGCTCCTGCCGGACATTGTACAAACTCTCCATGATCCTTTTCGCTTCAGTGAGAGCTTTCCATTCGCTCCTCGCGCTTTGCCACCGTCCTTGCTTCAGAATCCCTATGGCTCGCTGGAGACACTCATCTTGTCTAGTTTCTTCTCCAAGTGTCTTCATAGACAACGGAATGGAGCACGATCTGGCAGTGATATACCGAACATATTCTTCAGTGTCTTTAGCGTCATCCTCCTCTGCCTGAGGGGGTCGGGAGAGATAGTCGGCCGGGTTCTGTGCCCCAGGATGGTACTCCACACGACAGTTGTACCCCTGCAGCTGTAGCATCCATTTTTCTATGCGTGGGGGCTGTTTTGAGGCTGTTCCCGCAAATATTGAGAGAAGCGGCTTATGGTCAGTGGCCACGACGAAAGGGTGCCCATACACGTACAAGTGGAAGTGGCGACAGGCCCAGTGGATGGCTATGGCTTCCTTTTCTATTTGGGAATACCGCTGCTCTGTGTCTGTCAAAGACCGACTCGCGAAGGCCACCAGGGCCCAGTCTTCCTTTGCCCGACTCCGCTGCAGTAAGACTGCTCCCAGTCCCTTCGGTCCAGCAACGACCGCTACCATAGTCAACTTCCAAGGGTCGAAGAACGCCAAGGCCGTGTTGGCGAACAGAGCATCCTTAACCGCCTGGAACGCTGTCTCGTGCCCAGGATCCCAGATCCATGGGACAGAGCTTTTGGTGAGCTCTCTGAGAGGTTGGGTGAGAGTGGTCAGATCCCAGATAAATCGGCCACAGTAGTTGACCATGCCAAGGAAGCTTCGTACTTCGGTGACACTGGTAGGAGCAGGGGCCAGCTTTATGTCACGCACTTTGTCCGGGTCGGGAGTGACACCTGCTGCTGAGAATACATAGCCAAAGAACTGGATTTGCTGTTTGAGGAACTCGCACGTATCTCGGTGGAGCGTGAGACCAGATTCTTTGATTCTCTGCAGGACTTGCGTCAGCCTGGCATTGTGTTCAGCAAATGTCTTGGCGTAGATCAGAATGTCATCACTGACGTTCACCACCCCAGGAAGGTCCATCAGTAACTCGTGGATCACATTCTGAAAGACTTCCGCCGTGCTCGACACTCCAAAGCTCAGACAGGTGTATCTCCTCAGGCCGATATGGGTGGAAAAAGTCATGATGGAACGTGACTCTTTGTCCAACACCAACTGGTGATATCCCGATCGAAGGTCCAGCTTAGAGAACCAGCATGCTCCACTCAGTTCCCCAATCAGATAGTCAATCGTGGGAGTGAGTTGTCTTTCCCTTTTGATTGCAGCATTTGGCAGCCTCATGTCAACACAGATCCGCACCTCCCCCGGTTGCTTAGGCTTTCGAGTGACCACTATGGGCGACAGCCAGGGGTTAGGACCTGTTACCTTCTCAATGATCCCAGCAGATTCCAGCTTGGAAAGTTCCTTTTCTACTAGTGGCCTCAGGTGAAACGCTACACGCCTGTGGCGTAGGGCTACAGGCTGAACAGTGGGATCGATGTGAAGGCGTACTTCTTTTCCTCGCAATCTTCCAATCCCATTGAATACATCCGGGAATTCAGCTAGGATATGTCGTACTGTCTCTTGGTGAATCCCAAACGCGAATGTCACAACTCCCAAATCCTCGGCAGCACAGCAACCCAATTGCATGCCCTGTCCATCTTCTGCCACGTATACCTGTGACCTTATGGAATTGGAGCCATGCGAAATCGTCGCCTTGAACTTTCCGCGCATCAGTAGGGGTTTGTCCTGTCCATACGCGAAGACTTTTATCGCCGCGGTATCCAGCACTGGAGCGGGCCTCATTCCCTTGTAGAGCTCTGATGACATGATGTTGATGGTGGCCCCCGTGTCAATGGCGGCGGTGACGTCCTGATCTTCCACCCGTATTTGACATTGGGGAAGTCGGCAAGACATCTGAGCTGCTGTTCCTATCATGTACGCGGTGTGGACCACCTGCTCTTCTCTATCATCATCGTCCATGTCACTGGTCCCGTGTTGCGTTTCCGGGATGAGATTGACTGCCATCCGGGGTCCTCTGTTCTTCCGCAACTGGCACACTCGTTCGAAATGATTCATTTTTCCACATCCAGCGTACTTTTTACCTCGTGCAGGACAGTCCAGTGCACGATGTGGGCTTCCACCACAGTATCCGCAGCTCGTGGGCTTCCCCGATTCTTTTCGGCTTGACGTGGCTGCTGGGCGTGTTACCACCGCATTAACAGGTTCTACCTTTACTGGCATGTGGAGGGCTGCTTCCATGTGTGCTGCCCGGGCTTGCGACAGTTCCTTAATCCTCCCTAGCATTAGAATGTCAGCCAGGGGCTTTCCCGACTCCTCCAGTATTCTCTCCCTGAATTTCGCAGAGGCGCAGCCCTGTATGATTTGACCTCTAATGTCTTCCACCTCATCATTGAGCCCGCAAGTGCTTGCTAAGTCCTTTAACCGGGCGTGAAATGTGTCAATAGACTCATCCGCTTGTTGGTGCGCCTGGCGGAACACAAAACGTTTGTAGTCTTGGTTCGCCAAGGGCTCGAAATGCGCAGATAAGGCTCCAATTAGTGTGAGGTGAGTTTTGGGAGCTGGCTCATGCAGCGACTTGGCAATTCTATAGATGTCTTTCCCCCTTAGGTGCAGGAGCATGGCCCTCTTCTGGTCATTACGCACCCCTGTGGCTTCCAAGAATAGGAGTAACCTTTCCACCCACTCCTTCCATTTGGGCGCCTGGCCAGAAGGTGGGCCCTCCACCAGGAATGGTTCGATGGGCGGAATTGCAGACATGGTGCAGGCAGTCTCTGAAATGCAACCAAGAGTCTCTCACACCCTTATGCTACTGGGCTGATAAAGACTGTAATGCCGTCCTGCTGGCGTTCTCCACCCAGAAGAATCCCTCCTGTGGTGCTACTGGCAGCCCAACTCTCTATCCAAGGGACAACAGGAAAACTTCCTCCACCTAGCCCCACTGGGCCCTGATTCATGCGTGGCAGCTCACCGTATTAGAGGCACTCCACCGTTGAGTCCAGGCATTCACCTCCCGGTGCTCCAGAGCAGCTTGGCTGAGTCACTATGCCACGTGTTGAGCCCTTGCCAGGACTGAGGGAGAGGCTGCAGACTCCACCGTCACTGGGGGCACTCCGCCGATGAGAACGTGACACCGGCACCTTCTACTGCGTGTTTTGCGTGCGTTGGGGCTGACACGAACATGCGCGCTCTGTGGCACGAGCACCGCATGCGGTAGTGCAGCACCATGGCCGCCACAAAGTGTAGCGTGAGGTCCGGCCGCCCACCGTTGTCGCCAATGTGGTGTCGCTGCACTTTACTTCGCAGCGAACACCTAATGCAGAGAGAGGAAGCCCTCAGGCTTACAGGCCTGGTTCAAAAATGACACGGAGGCAGTGGTGCATTATAACTGAACCCTCGCGTGTGCGCCAACTGACGGCACGTTCTCTCCGGCTGTATTTTATTGACACCCCCCACGTGACCCCTAGACTGTACCATGGGGCTACAAAGTCTCGGGGCGTGTAAGCAATTCACCCCGGACCACCAACAATAATGGGAGATCTCGCGGGTCGCACTATTACCTCATAGGGTCAACACCACAGTGTGGTGGCAGGGTGTTTGGTTTACCCTTTGATCCTGCACAGTAGGAGTTGAGAATCCACCATGAAACTAATGGACGAGGGTGTGGGGCGCATTCTTCAGGGCAGTACAGCTTTTTAGCATGCCATTGTTTTAAATGACTGAAAATGTTAGTGCATCAGCAATGTAAATTAAGCATTTTTACTTGAATGTAAATCCCTGCCCTTGCAGCCAATTTTATAATTACCCTCAAACAAAAAAACACCTTAAAGGTAATACAATTTTTTTTAGTTTGGTGCATTCAAACCTCTTGTTTCGTATGGGAAACCATGCATAATCCAAATGCGACCGGCAGCTCCATGGAATGCCTTAGACTTTCAGGCAGTTCTAGATTTTAGCAAGTAATGCTTTTGCATGCTGGGACTCATAGTTTTCCTTTCTCATTATAAGTAGGGGTTTCTAAAAATTACAGCATGCAAAGCTTTGATGGCAAAATTCAGAGACGGGTTTGAACATACCCTTATTAGTAAATGCTTTATAAATGATTATTAGGACCATAACCATTGGACAGATACTTCAGATTTTCTTACAATGCACGTGGATTTCTTGCATATAAAGTTTGGAAAGGTTGAAAACCTAGCCCCGCCCATGGCTCTGCCCCTAGTCCCGCCCCACACTCCACCCCCCAGTCCACCGCTCCTTTTGGTGAGTACCTGCACTTATTTTTTTCCATTTAAAGCACTGTGTGCGAGTAACTTTGGGGATTAAAAGCAAATGATTGCACTCCACTGACAGCAGCAATGCAAGCGCATGCAAAAGAAAGTCTGCCACTTGCAAGGATCACGAGAGCACTTACGTTCTGGTGTCCCATAGTTCTTAACGCACTGGTCTTATGCACTTGCTTTAAGCTGATTTTGGGAGATCTATTGGCCTCAGTACAGCGCTTGCTTGTAGAGGCTACGCATGCACGGCGTTCACCTGATGTGAGGAAGGCATCGTTTGCCTGAGCGATCTTTGTGGAGGCATTGCTGGAGGATGTGGTCATTGTTGTGGCTGGCAATTAAGCTCTGACAGTTTCTGGAGGCAAGACGAGAAGTTGGTGGTACAGAGCAGCATTTCCATCGTTGTTTTTATCACAGCGCTCTGAGTGGATGAGTTGAGTACTGGAGCAAAAATTGTGTTGACAGGGATTGGCACGCTAACAAGAGTGTTAAAGAATTGGGCAAGTTTAGTACTGCACCAAAAACGTATTGAAAGCGATTGGCATGCTAACAAGGGTATCAAAGAATATGCGTACACAGCGATTGGCACGTTGAAAAGGATTATAGTGTTTCACATAGTGTGTTACACCCTACATGTTTTTTTTCTTCTTCTTCTTTTCTTTCTTTCACAATTTAAAGGGACAACAGCTATAGTGCCAGCATCTATATTTTTGCAAGTCAATTAGCCTGTGTTTATTTGCTTCATAATATTTACTGTGTTTATTGGTGTTTCATAATACAAACAGTTGCTCCGCCTAATCCTTTTTTGCAGGAACCAGGGGAACCACCAGTAAAGTGGGGTTTGTGGTATAGATAATTTAATGCTTATTTGGGGGCAAATGATAGTTTGAAGTTTAAAGCGGATAGAAAGCAAAGTTTGCTTTACTATTATTTGGGTAATGATAAAAGGATAAGAACTTCAGAGTCAGTTGGTCCAGATCTTCTGGGCCCTTTCTTTACTCTTGTATACTGTTGCTTATCTTAATTTACAATAAATCTCTTTTGGAAAACCATCGGCTGCTGGATCTTCATCCTAACACCTCCTAAGAACAAAAGCATATGAAAGAGATGAGGCTAATAGCAAGGGATGCCACACTCCCAAGAGCTAAGGGAAAAAATTTAGAGTAAAGTTGTGTGTGCCACCTTCCGGAGTACCAGCCCATAATGCAGCGTTCAAAACCAAATGTAAATGCAACCTAGCCAATATATATAGTGAGATGCTCAGCACTGCTTACAAGGCTTCCCATTGGTTGGGTCGCCGGCCCATATACGAGCTGATTAGCTTCTTGAGTATACACTAGTGACTCCTCCTGGTTGTGCAGACCAGAGAGCTTCCTTAGTTATTTTTAATGTTTACATTGCTTGGCGACAGGAAAAGCTCCGTGCTGTAAGGCCTGAAAGACATAAAATAGTACTAGTAAATCCATTGCCTACTGTTTCATTACGTTTAGCTAGTACAGGCTGTGAGCCAGTCAAAGAAGACAGGTGGCTGGGAGGGGGGAGGGGGGGCTGTTGGGGGCTCCTTAGGGCAGGAACACTCGCGGTCACCGCGGACCGCAAGAGCACCAGACCGCCAGATCTGCAGGGACTTGTGTTATGCCCTTGAGATTTCGGAATCTGTGTTACGTTCTTGAGACCAAACGCAAACGGCCGTAAAAAACAGAAAAATTGTAGCAAGTCAAAAATATGCCCAGACTAGACACGTGACGTAAGCTTTGAATCTCCCGAGGACAGGCAAAAAAAAGTCTCAAATGTTTGCACTGGAGGAAGGAACCGATATCGTGACAACATCGAAACCAAAGGGGAATAAGTACATTACAAGAGAAACATTTTTTTCCTAGAGGACGAAGTCTCTAAAACGTAAAGATCACGATTAGAAGCCAAAGGGTGGTAAGCTGAAAAGTAACTCTTAGCAACAGCGGGAAAGACAAAACAATTTAAAAATGTCAAGGGAATTACAAATGGTGCTATCTATGAAGGTGATGAAAATCTACCCAATAGAAAGAATGAGAACGCGCTGACTGAAACAGCCCATTGCTTCTTATCTTTTCCAAACAATCGTGTAATTTCTATTGCACTGTCAGCTTTAAAAATGCATGTTTTTTTTTCTAACTAGACCTGAGGTCTAATTTACAATGACGTCTGTGATCTGAAGATGTGTAGGCGCATGGGACAGATTTACAATTGTTTACCAGATGGACAGAGTTCTCAGAGAGGGTGTGTGCGTGTATGTGTGCGTGTGGCATACAATCTCCGCTAGTGTCACAGCATGCATGTTAAATGAGCGATACTGATATACTTTTCTGATATGTCTGATGATTTTCATAACCATAGGGTTTTGAAGTAAAACATTTTAATGAACAGTCTCGTCTTCTGTGCAACTCCTGTGAAAGTGTTTAAGAGGGAGTTTTGTATTTGGAGGTGTTGCGTACGCAGGAAGAAATTTCACAACAGCTATGGATGGTTTGCATTTACTAATGGGCCTACATGAGCAGATTTAAGCGCACTTAAGGACATGTTAGAGGTTAGAGAGGAAAAAACTACTTAAAAGAGGTGAAGCGACACTAAGGGGCCGATTCCGATTCAGGCCGGAAATCACTCCGACCGAGCCGGACCCGGAGAGATTTCCGACCGAATCGGACTCTGGCAGTCCGACCGAACGAGTACGATGCGCACGCATGCAATCGGACTCGAGTCGATCGGACTCCCATTGAAGTCAATGGGAGCCGGACGTACAACGCGTACGCGGGCTCCCATTGACTCAATGGGTGCGAGGCGAACAAGGGTGCCCCCTACAGCGGGTACGCCTCGATGCGACTCGCGGCGTACATGCACAGGTAGGGGGGACCCATGGGTCCCCCCCTGTGTGCGACTCGCACAGCTACGCGTACAGGGGGGTCCGACACGGACCCCCAAAGTCTGGCTCCGACTGCTCTTTCGAGCCGGACGGCGCGAGTCGGTCGGACTGCTCGAGGCGCGCATCGTACTTGCCCGGCCGGGGAACGTCTCCATTGCGCAGGTCGAGTCGTGTCCGTGCGAGTCGGTCGGAGCGGTTCGGACCCAAGAACGAGTCAGTCGGCGATTTCGCGTGCGCTCGCATCGTACTCGCTCGGCCGGACACACGTACGAATCGGTCGGGAAAGAGGGCTCCGAATCGGATCCGGTTAAGCCGAATCCGATTCGGTGCCCTACCGGCCGAGATCGGAATCGGCCCCTAATTGTCGATTAGTCTGATCCACAAATGAAGGTGTAGTTTGCGCACAGGCTAATTTTCGTTAGCACATGAGTGCGCTAATTACGAGGAAATCAATTTACACCGAATTCATTGTTTAATGCATCTAAATGAGGAAGAGCTCGCTAATAGCGCATGTTATTTTCCATGGCCACGAGAGCAAATAGCTCGTGTGCACTGCTCGCTCCATGGATTTGTAGCATGTTCCCCTGTGCAAATCGTGGAAGTAAATACCTACATCAAACATAATTTGTCACCGACTTGTAATTTAATTGCACAGAAGTTTGCATCCAGAATGGGATTTGCTCCATGGTTGTGATCGAGGTCACTTTGTTCAGGGTCAGCTTTTGGATGGTGTGACGGTGCGGCCGCACAGGGCGCTGACCTGGGTGGGAGGGGTGCACTGACCTGGGTGGGAAGGGGGCGCTCTTTTAATCGATAACTTAAGATTTAAAATAACATACTGCAGTGTTTCTTGTGACCAGCTTTCAGGCAGCAATAAAAATGCCGGGATAGCTCTTGTTAATGATGGTCCTGCTAAAGAGAGAGATCAGAGTTTGTCTAGTGCCATTCTGACTCACTATAAAGTAGCACAGAGGTTAATATGCCTATTGCAAAGAACAGATCTGTATTTTCTGTTGATAGCTGGGTGGATTAGTAAAGCCAACCTTTACCAGCGCTTTTAAACAAATGAAATGCATGTTAGAGAAGGGCTATGGAGAGATGAGGGGCACTTTTGCCAGCTGTTAGTGAGGGAATCCGAGGAGGAGGTCATGGGGGTTGTGTCAAAAAAGATTGTCAAGCCGGCCCTGACTGTGTTAACTATATTTGTATTAGGTTGGGTGATAGGGTTAGCAGCAAAAGAGACATTGGGAGGAAATATATTTAAATGTGAACTATCAATCAAGTCAAGTCAATCTTTGTTTGTTTATTAAATAAAAGAGCGGCATTAAAAAACCATAGATAATATAATACAATAAAAATGATTAGATAAGATCAAATGTTACAAAGGCATTGGTATGCTCAGCCTGACTGCAGATTTGAAAAAGCATCCAAGAGAGTTGCAGACTTCTACATTAAATGTCTGGCCTGCCTAGATTGACAGCTACCTGTTTAATATAACAAAGCCAAGGAATATTATAGCCAAAATCACAGCCTATGCAGTCCTCAATTACCTGCCTGTTAAACTGGCAATATTGTTAAACCAGATTGACAACCATAAAAGCATTTGAACTAGTTCAATCATGCCCTCAGTATAGCCTAGACCCAGTTATTCATGTGCAAAATAGTGTGGAGAGCAGGGTGGAAAGCAGTGCTTAATTTGTAAAACAAATGTAAGTGACAGGGCCTTCATCAAGAGGCCACTGTAGCTTGCATCACGCACTGCCCGTACCAGCGCTGCCAATGACAGTACCTGTGTTTAAGTGTTACAATTCAGACTATTTGAAGCCCCAAAACCAAAAGAATGGCTTTGGCGGCAGGTATTAGTTGTTTTGATTATATATTGAATTACTAAATAACTGTTGTTCTCCTCATCTATAAATAACACAAACAGCCCTAACCTGAGACAATTGTGGTGTCTCTTCTATAATGGTAGTTGAAAAGGTCACACATAGGCCACTCTGCCAACTTGATTTGATGCTGATTGAGACATTTCAATGAGCAACAGTAACAAGGATACCCCCTCAACAAATTAAGGTCATCCTAGATGCTGAAGCATGTCTCATCGGGTCCTGAGGAAATATGATCACATCACCCATATTCTGTTGTAACTCCATTAGCTCCCCTTGACAGCCCGCACCATTTTCAAAACCAGCTGCATCATTTGCTTGTCTTGCTTACAAGCTCACCATCTCTGGTGGCTCTCAGCATGCCTGCAGGCAGAATACCATCAGACTCTAGAGTAAAAAGTGTAAAAAAGAAAAAAAAACAACGCAGCAGGCACTTTTCATTTATGCACTCATGATCTGGAACAATATCCTCGTATCCATCAGGACCGTTCCAATGCTGTTCCAATTTTAGAAAATATTGAAAGTGCATCTCTTTACAAAGACATTAAATCACAAAGCAGTAGTAGTGCATGTCTAATCTCAGAATCTAGTTACCTGTCCTGTCGCTTGTTGACTGTATGCTTGCCTTTGACCCTGTAGAGCACTATGCTGCTTTTTGGCTAGATTTGCGCTATACAAATACCAGCTATATAAATACTGACATTCATACATACATACATACATACATACATACATATATACATACACCCAGGGCGCAAGCCCAAAAACAGAAGTGAGGGGACTAATCAAGTAAAGAAATATGCAAGTGACATCACACCGCATGACATCGCGGATGTACAGGGAGTGCTGCCGTGACTCTTTCTGTCCAGAGACTCAAAGTCCCAACTACCTCTCTGAGCCCTAGGAGGAGGGGCTGACCCTCTTTCCCTCATGCTTCACGCTGAGAATAAGGAATGTAGGAAAAAACTGCTCAATGGCAGAAATAGATAATTTAATGGAGGAGGTTGAGTCAATTCTATGTTAGATCACAGGGCTTGGCCCTGCAAAGCATCAACCTAAAAAATAACCTCTTTTTACACCAAAAGGGGAGGGGCACAGTGGAAAAATGGAGAGGGGCTAAAATCAGCATCCGGTCACATAATAAAAAACTGGGATTGCAATCTCTAGTAATAGCAACTATTGATGCAACCGCAGCGGTCCCAACCAATTCAACAGAACAAGTTCCACAAGAGAGCACAACATTGATAGAACCAGGGGAAGGGGGTTGTGGGGGTATAGCTTTTGGCATCACTTACACTAACAGATATATACCTTTGGCAGTTAGTGATCCAACTAATACTCTTGAATTAAACCCACCCGCCCCCAGTGTTACATCTCAAGCGCCTCAGAAAACAGAGGAGATCCATGCAGGGATGGAGTTAACACAACCCTCAAGAATGCCAAGATGTAGGTGTAATTCTACAGAAGTGAGAGAATTAACTCTGAAAATTGGCACCTTAACAAATGAAGTCATGGACCTAAAGGGCCTAGTTAAATCCCTGATGGCGCAATTAAAGGACCAAGGGGGACTATTACATAGCAAGGGGCCAGAAGCAAGTGACAATTCACCCACAGAATCAAGTTCTCCTAACCACACACTGCAAAGCTTGGTCTAATCTAGTGCAGCCACATAGCAATTTCACTGGACAATCTCCGTGGTGGAGGAAGCACAACACTGAAGGGGCAATTACGAGGCTGGTGGTCCAAGCACCGCCAGACTTGCAGGGGCACAGCGGTGGCTGTCCAGCCACCGCCACACCAGTTATCCGACCTCCCCATTATGAGTTGGGCGGTCGGACCGCCCTGGGACTATCGATGCCACCAGGGAACCGCCATTCCCTGGAGGTGGAGCGGCAGTCAGTGGTCACAGTAACAGTAGGACGATAAATAGACCTTCCATAGTGATCAACTTGGAAACTGTGGCTAAAATCTATAATACATTCTTTGACTTAATGAGCCCCTTCACATATAGTATCCTGTCTGAGATTACAATTATGGATGTCCATCAATCCTTGATCACAACCTTAAGGTCATACTTAACAAAATTGCCAGCTCAAAAGAAAAGACAAGGGGCTGGAGGAGACTCCTCATGTAACCCCTGGTACTCAAGAGACTGTAAAGAGACCAACAAGTTGTTACTTAAAGTCCTAAAAACTGCAAACGCACCATCTGTTCAAGCGGCTGGAGCTGATTATAAAAGTGTTATGCAGAACGCAAAAGAGCTGGGAAGAGTTGAATTGGGGTGACTTGCTTCATGTGGCAAATGCAAAGACAATGTCAAATTCTAGAAAATAGTATCTCATGAAAGTAAAGATGCATCGCATCACCTGGACCATGATACCTGGGTTTGCCACTTCACTGTCATTTACTCAGAACCACTGGAGCACCCTCAAGCACCAGAATGGTGTCTGAATAAATGTGTAAATAAAGCCATGGAGTGCACAGCTTTTTTCAGCTAAGAAGAAATGATAGAAGCCATTGATGCTATCAAACTGGGAAAATCTCCTGGTTTGGACAAAATTCCGGGAGACTTACTCAAGCATGACAAAGAAGTATGGGCTCCATACATGAGTTTAATAAGCAATGTAGTGGCATCGGGAGCACCAGTCCCCTCCACATGGAAAGAGGCTGAAATGGCCCTGATTTACTAACAAGGGAACAAGCAGGAACTGGGTAACTACAGGCTAATCAGCCTCATAGATGTGCTGCAAAAAACATACGCCAGCCAAGTCCTGAACAAATTGAACGACTGGATGGATGATAATAACATCCTAACACCCTATCAGGCAGGGTTTAGGACCCGCGCAAGCACAATCAACCAGGTTTTTAGGCTTCTCTCTATCCTATGGAAATACATCAAACTTAGTGGTGGACATCTGTATATTGCAATTGTAGATCAAAGCGCGCTTTTGACCTTGTACCGAGAGGCCCTTTATGGGCCATGCTGAAGAGCCAAGGTGTACATGATGATCTCCTAACCCAGATAATTAGTTTATTTCAAGGAAAGTATGCTAAAGATTGTGAGGGTTTGCAGGACAAACTCACGGCTTCTATCTCCATCTATAGGGGAGTGAGGCAGGGCTGTGTGCTTGCACTTACCCTGTTCTCACTTAATGGTAATGATGTTGTTGATCACCTTAATAAATGCAATCATGACTCCATGAAACTTTGTGAGGCCCCTGTTCCAGTGTTACTCTTTGCAGTTTACACCATTTTGGTCTCACAGACACCAAGGGGCCTCCAAAGCTTACTTGATGAGTTCAACAAATATTGTTTGGCAAAGGGCTTAGAAACTAACATTAGTAAGACCAAGTATATGACCATCAAACCTCATAGAACCTTCAAGGAAAATATCCCAGTTCGAAAGAAAAAACGTGAGCATGTACCAGATTTTAGTTACTTGGGTATAACACTTGACTCTAGGCTATCATG
This sequence comes from Calotriton arnoldi, assembly GCA_963921515.1. NCBI lineage: Eukaryota > Metazoa > Chordata > Amphibia > Caudata > Salamandridae > Calotriton > Calotriton arnoldi. Next base: position 1,624,139 of record CAWUFW010003063.1, on the reverse strand, counting down.
GCTCCCTATATTAATGAAGCAAAAGCAGTCCTGGTACATAGCTCAGTGGCTATTACTAACAAGTACAAATGACTACATCTAAAATGTTCACTCCGCCTCTCGAGGTCTATAAACGCAAGGCCCAAGCTACAGCCCTATACGGAGCTGAACTATGGGGCATAGGCAACCACAAACAGCTCACGCTAAGCAAAAATAAGTTTATGAGGGGACTAATAAGCTTGCTCATGTCTACACCACTAATACCTATGTACCATGATTTGAAAATCAACTATGCTATGGCTAAGACTATAAACTACACAGGAACTGGTGCATTACAGAGAAGGAACAAGGGAACTGTTGGAGTGTGATACAACTGTAACTTTCCCCTGGCTTCGACACGTCCAGACTTGTCTGGGCAAATTAGGCTTACTCTCTTCCTGGAGCGAGCCACATGCACTAACACCAAATTAAAAAGCAACAAGTAAATATACTGGGTGTATGTTTTGAACACCTTCCACCAAAACCCCAGGTTAGGTAGGCTCACAACATAATTTCTTGCTGTCAGGCCAAATCCAAGCTTTGAAGAGTTCGTAGATACAGTTCGAACTCGCAAGACGAAAATGCTATATATGAAATTTCGTTATGGAACTCTCCAAACCAAAGCTTTTACCCCAGAGTCGAAGCCTCTCTCTAATACTGATGAACATTCTATCTGCACTTTATGAACCTTGGGTTGTATTCGAAATATTGCACACATATTGTTCTTTTGCACAGCCTATGACAAGTTCAGGAAGAAATTTATCCACCCAATTTGCAGAAACATGGGTTTCAGGAAATACTTAGAAGCTCTATAAGTGTTAAAATATGACACAACTCTCTATATAGTCTTTGGCTTGAGTAAATATCTGCCTGCAGTTGGATTTGTGTGAGAAAAGATGGCTCTGGATTTTTATATGCATAAAATTTACCATACGAGGCTGTTTCCTTGTTGTACTTTACTTATATTGATTGAATTTTAAAATAATGATTACATGTATATTTATTGTAATGATTTTAGAGATGTAAGACATCATTTTATATATGCTTTTAATGGTTTCTAACTGAAATAAAAGCTACTGATTGATTGGCATCACGCTGCATGAAATCGAGGATGACATTACAGGAAGTGGCGTCACGACCCATAACCTCACAGGAAGTAACATCAGATCTTATGACCTTGCACATTTGTTTAGCAGATCTATCATGAGTACTTATGAGCACTTTAAAAGATGTAACAAAAAAAGATGATCACTACTTAATCCTGTTGAGTTGAGTTGACTTGAGTTGCCTGTCTAAAGGAATTAGCAGCACAAATGTAGATGTAGTTTGGTGTCTGACTAACTACAATAGAGAAGCCTCTAAATGCTACAAGCTAGGCACACACACTGTCTGCAAAAGGTTGTCACCTCCACAATTGGTAGAAGATATCTCTCTCATGTTTTTTTTGTCGACATAACTATATCTAAAGCACCCTCGCATTCACCAGCCCAATTGAAGTACAGCTCACCCTGCACTCAGTACCACCAGAAACCCACACAAAGTATGTCCACCACAGAAAGCGGTATAAGCTCCACATCAAAATAAGTCTAGCCACTCAGTGTCCAAGGATGAAAAGGAAATGTTGATAAAGTTAACTCACAAAAAAAGAGCACCTTCAATTCCAGTCCCAATTGAACCGTCAAGAAAATATTGGCCTTTGCAAGGAAATATTACTTAGAAAAACTACACTAGTGTGGAAATGCAGGAACAGTAAGAGAGAGCACAAACTATGGCCAGTAATCAGAATCTACATTAGACTATGCTTGCTAATAAGAGCTTTACACATCCTAGACATGTTACACTTCCAACATGGTGCACTAGAGAAGGCCTAATTGTTTACAGTAACACTGAACTGTTGGCTCCCCTATTCACTATAACCTCATCCTGAAGGAGCCAGCCTTATGTAAGCACACATGATCTTTCATCTCATACATAGCATAGCTCTGAATTACAATCAGCCTGCCAGACCTAAGATCATCATAATAGCAAAACTACTCTGTGTTATTGTGTTATGATACATTACATTGCAAATTCTGCAACATTGCTGAAGTAGGTAAGGGTGAGAAGGACAAAGAACAACAGCAGCCATACACAGGCAGGGTAACAACTTGGCAAAGTTTAGCACGGCCATATCCAAAGCTCTCAAATTTCCAGAGCTATAAAAAAAGCAACATTTAGGAACTGGTAAATAAAACACATAATTTGAAATGTTTGGAAATCATTTTTGCTGTGGTGTGATAGATTAAGATACTTCTGCACGAAACTGAAATATTTGGGTCATGAAGGAGAAAACAGGATTATGCGAGACAGCCCTTATTTGAAGAGGAAAATGCTTAGTTGTAGTATAGATGAGAGAAGAAATGAGCGCACAACTTCCATGACCAATGCTGCATTGGGTTACACATAATTTGAGAGCCAACTTCAATTGCTGAAGCACCACACATAAAGCCTTAAAAGGGCATGTAGATGTATTGATGGGCAGTTTCAGATCACTGTAGTCAATATCCCGGGTGATCTGTGCTTTAGGTGGAATGAAAGGGGTGAGGAGACTCTAAAAAGAACATTGCAATGAATTGTAACTAGGAAACCTTTTCCAATAGACAAGACGTTTGGCCTACATAATTAAGGGCGTGGCTTAAAACATGAAACCAACATTTTGTGCTTTACAAAGAATACGTCCTAACCAATATTTCAGTGTCTCTCTTTGAGTTGTATATTATTGCATCCAGATATATAACACAACAACAAACATAAGCGTAAAAATCGAGCCAAACCTATTGGCTCTGCCAATGCTTGTTAAAAGTATCAAATAAATGAGTAACAACAACAATTTTATTGTGAATAGTGAGAATTGAAATTCTTCAATTCTAAAAATGTGAAAGTGAATTAAACATTGCTAAGATCCATGGGAGGGGAAGTGGTCTTCGAGTGTCTCAATCACTTCTGTTCCCCTTTGCACCACTTTCTTCTGCTGTCTGTCATGAGGTTTAACACTTACTCCATATTTCTCCCCACATCTTTTAGGAATCTTCCATCTACATATCTCACACATCATCATTTTCCTTTTCACACTTTTCATGCCACTCCTTTCTTCTGCACATAATTGTTTTTATCTCCTCACTTCACCATCCCCTCACACACACAACCCACCAACTCAGTTTTAAGCACTGTATTTAATTTTCCTTTGGTGCTGTCAATATTTTGACGGCTGTGTTCCTCGTTCACACACTTTGCAATGAAATCAAAATTATAGTTGGGACATATGTGACCATCTTTCTGTATGCTCGGCAGAGAGGCCAAGGACAGCATGTGCATGAGGTCTGAACACCTTTATAACAAACTGACAGATACTGTGAGAAATTCACACACACTTTAGACTCCTCTCCAGCTCTCACTTGTGCCCCATTATAAAGACTCCCACAGATACCTAGGAACAAATTGCTTCATATTAAAAAGTTATTTGTTTCATGACAAAACTACAGAAACACAACATATGGATAAAAAAAAAATACGGAATGGAAGATGAAATAAAACTGAAATGTAAGCAGGGACGGCATTGCTGTTATGAGTTACCTCAATGCTCCTACAGACACTGGGAACTCTAGCATTGCTTTTACCTGTAAAGCTCATAAATTTAGGACCTGTTAGGGGCTCATTATTTGTTGCTGCTCCCATCTGAGACCTGACAGGACCTGACCCACTTAAAGCCCTGCAGGCAGTACACTGAGGTACAGTGAGTGACAGGCCAGGGTCCACTCGGATCTGTTCCTTCAGACCTGTATGTGAGTCACACACATCGTAGGGCACTCTATCATCCCAGGCCTCAGTCTTAGAGGTGGATGGGCCACTGAAAGCCTGACCTAGATGTAGTGCCCCAGCTCAGCTCAAGGTCTTCTTGGACCCTCAAGCCCACACAAGCTAAGCTTTTATGTGGATTCTGCCTTCCATCGATTTCAAGCCTCTCGTGCCACGAATTACCAAAGAAGCAGTAACTTTGATGTAAAACAGGTGAGAGAAAGAGATATCCATCTAGTAGCTGAATTGCACAATGCCAAAGCAGAAAATTTGGAATCAACACTTGAAAAAATGTGTGATGTTAGGAGGCAAATATTATAGTTCACTGAGCCTTCATTACAACACATGAGAACATCTTCAAATGTGTAAATTCAGGAAGTATGCTGCACAAAAACCTTGTGTTTGATTTAACAGACTATAATGTTACTCCAGCTATCGTAAGAATCTAGGTCACATATCAGGTACACATGACAATTGACATTTCTGATTGCACTAGTGTAAAAAATGATGGACTGAATGCTTGAAATAATCTCAAACACTGGTAATTAGTTGGGCCCTCACCTCAGTTTGGACCTAGTCATATGAAAATCAGTCTTGCCCTGCTCCAAAAGGAACAGTCCAGCCCAAACTTCCAAGCCAGGTTCTCCTTGAACTGAAACACAAGAAGCCCAAGACTGGTTTTACGCATATTTGGGCTCATCAGTCGGGTATAGCGTGGTTCCAGTAGCTCAGTGTGCATGAGACCCACTTCTGGTCACACACATCCTACTTAGGGAGTTGCACTGAAGTATACAAAAAAGCGATGGATGGAATTCTTGAATTAATCACAGCAGCTGGTAATTACTCAGGGTCGCATTCCAGTGCATCGTTTTTTTGCACACCATGCCACATAAGTTTTAACCCAGACATATACAAATCAGTGTTGACCCTGCTCCAATAGGAACATTCCAGCCTGAACTGACAGGCCAGGTCTTCATGAAGGAAAACGCAAGCAAACAAAGACCGTTCTTGCCATCATTAGGGCTCATCAGTAGAGTATAGCTTGGTTCTAGTGGCATAGTGTACACAAGACCCACGTCTGGGCATACTCATCCCACTGAGGGCATTGCACTGAAGCATACGAAAAAGTGGTGGATTAAATGCTTTAATTAATCTTAGCCACTCATAATTACTTGGAGCTGCATCCCAGTTAACCATTATTTTGCACATCATGCCACATCAGTTTGGACCCAGCCATATGCAAAACAATCCTGACCCCTCTCATTTAGGTACAGTCCAGTCTGAACTACCAGGCCAGGTCCTCCCTGAACCAGAACACGACCTACCCAAAACCAGTATTGCCTTTATTAGAGCTCATCAGTCATGTACAGCTTTGTTCCAGTGACACGATGTGCACAGAACCCACGTGTGGGCATACCCAACCAAACTTATGTTGATGTTCTGAAGTATACAAAAAAGTGATGGATGGAGTGCTTGAATTAATCTCAGCTAGTTGTTATTACTTGGGCTGCGTGGGTCTCATGCACTCTGTGCGACTGGAAGTTAGGGCTGGACTGTTCCCATTGTAGCAGGGTCAAGACTGATTTGAATATCGCAGGGTCCAAAATGAGGTGGCATGGTGTACAAAATAACAATGGACTGGCATGCGGTCTGAGTAAGTACCAGTTGCTGAGATTAATTCAAGCATTCCATCCATCACTTTTATGTATACTTCCGTCTGATGCCGAAGTGGGATGGGTAGGCCTAGATGTGGGTCCCATGCACCCACATACTTCCCTGTGTATAGCCCTTACAGCAGTTCTGGGATTGGAAGAACTTTACTCTGAAAAGCCATTATTTGGGGGTTAAGGTGTGGCAATGAAAATGGAGTGGAGCCATGAGGATCTGAGCTATGAAAAGTTAAGCCTAGATGTGGGTCCCATGCACACTGTGCCACCGGAACCAAGCTATACCTAAAACTGATGAGCTCTAATAAGGGCAAAACCGGTCTTGAGTTGCTGATGTTCCAGTTCAGGGATGACCTGCCCTGGCAGTTTGGGTGTGACTGTTTCCACTGGAGCAGGGTCAGGACTGATTTGCATATGGCTAAGCATGGTGTGCAAAATAAAGATGGACTGGGATGCAGCCCCAAGTAATTACCAGTTGCTGCGATTAACTCAAGCATTCCATCCATCACTTTCTTGCATACTTCAGTCTGATTTCACTAGTGGCATTATCATCAGGATGGGGGAGCTATTAATATTTCTAAGTTTATGTTTTCAAACTATCACTTTTAATATTCGCAGTGATGTAATCTGGAGTACTAAGGTGAAAAGCTTCCAAATGTTACAGAAATACACTTTTTTAAAACTTTGAAGCAAGTTGATAAAATTTTTACGTGATGTATGTTGCACCCTTTATTTTCATGGGGAATATTGTCATGGCTTGGTTTATGTCAGATTCTTAGAGCCAAGCCAAGACCTGTCTCAGCTTTCCCTGTTAATAAAGTGGTTCACCCATCACTACCCAGTCCACAGCAACAGGTATTTGATGTCACTTCTGTTGTAGATGTTCAATCCAACTTTTACTGTCAAGCCAAGAATTGACAAAAAAATTATTAAGGGGTTGTCCACCCATACTTCCTCCTGAAGCTATGTCCCAGTATCAGACGCAAAGCAGGCTTAAAACGGTTTTCCAGCTTTACTACTTCTCTGTGTATAACCCTTACAGCAGTTCTGGAATTGGAAGAACTTTACTCTGAAAAGCCATCATTTAGGGGTTAAGGTGTGGCAATGAAAATGGAGTGGAGCCATGAGGAGCTGAGTTATGAAAAACAAGTTGACAGCCAACATTTACATTTTTAAAAAAAAACTCTGCCACAAAAAAGTGGCAACAGGAGGAAACGTGACAGTAAATATGGTCTGGCGTAACTGGTTGCAAAGACTGCATTTTAAAACATCTTATGGGGTTCAGGCACCTGCTGCAGAGATGTTTGAGTGTGCAGTAAATCTCAGGTAATAACAGTAATGGTAAGATAACTCTGGCAGTTTATGTACTTGCTGGGGAGATCAGTGTTTTGTCTAACCATATTTTTGACTCAAAGTAGCATGGGGTTAATGTGTTTCCTGCACAGCTCATCTTGTAACATGCAGCTGACAGATTTTTAGTTTATGTAGATAGTTAAGTAGGTTACTGATTCTACCACAGAGATCATTTTGTTACTTACAGTTCATAAACTGCACTGCTTCTAATATAGCACAGTGATCTATGAAGGACGATATGTGACTCCTACATTATTTATATTGATTTACACACTTGTATGATTTATTGCCAATTTATAATGAGTGTGCATGTGATGAAAAGTGCTCACACACCCTACTTGGAATGAGCAGCGCTATAACAGAATTACATTAAAAACATTAGTGGTATTTAAATTTGTATTTGTGTAAATGCTCCTACAGATGAATACATCTGCCATTCTTACAAAGCATGCATGTTTCTTACATACAGCAACTGAACAAAGTCAAAAGCTTGCCTCCAAATCATAGTTTCTCTTGAGTACATTCAAAGTGCTAACAAGCTGTGGGCCTTTGTTTGCTCTCCACTGCGTTGTCATCTAGTTGTGAGTCTCAGACACCTCCCAGCATTGCCGTCTTAATGCATGGGCATGCTGGGCAGTTGCCTGGGAGCCCTACAAGCATAGGGGCCCCATGCAGATCAGAATTTAACACAAATTTTCCGCTAAACATTTTTATTCCTGTGAGTGGCTGTGTAGGCAGGACCCAGTGCACTGCTTTGCCCAGGGGCTTATAATGCTGTTAAGACAGCCCTGCCTCCCTGCCAGGATCATATTGGAGCAAAAGGATAGCTGGGGGTCCCTTAACTTCTGCCTTTGTTTTGGTCCCATTTGGAATCTTAAACCTCAAAGCCCCCTTGCTACCTGCACAGTGCTGCTAGAAATGGAACGCAGACAATGTGCAGGTGCTGCTGGTTATGTCCTGGTGTCGGCAAATTACACCAGTTCGATTTCAGCATATTTCAATGGGGACAAACTACTTGGCAGGGGAGACAGAGTCTACCTTGTTAAAATAGTGGGTGGACGCCATCCATCCTTGTGTACCACTGACTTGTGCCCTGCATACATGCATACATACATGCGCTTCATAAGGACTGAACAGCATTGGCAATCTGTTTTAACTCAAACTGTCACATTGAAACACAATCTTTCAATGAACATGGAAAACCTATTGCATTCAAGTCTTGCTTATTGGAGAGGGAATCAGTAACTTAATTTAACAAAGTTAGTACACAGCAATATTCTCAAAGGAAAGCCAAAGCAGACTTACACCTGACTAACCTTAAGGGGGATGGGAGCACACTGCTTCACCTCCCAACACAATTCACCCCTTAGCATTATGGTAAATGCAGTTTATTTTAAATGCATACTTGAGTTTTTGCTGAAGTGTTTCACCAAAGTTGGTGCAGGTTAGTGCTGTCAATCTCTAGACACGTGTTTCTGGATATTATCCTTCATCAGTAGAAATAAAAAACTAAATTTATCTGGGGTTGCTGAGCAAGCTGCCACAATCCTTTCAAGTCTCAGTACCTCTCACAGGCGCACGGGTGCATCTCCAAAAGCTCGTCAGCTCAATGGCTCACTGTTGACCAATGGTGCCTCATGCAAAGTATTTTACATTATGCTGTCCTTCGATATATTTCGGTATCTTTGTACTTATCTGTAAAGGAGTCCACTTTTGTTCAAAAGCCACATTTTATGATTAATTGTGCCATTCAGAACCTGCTACTTTATTATAATTACATGTTAATTTCTTGATGTTGGTATTTGGTGGAGCAAACTAGATCCTAGGCTCTCCCTCACATGCATATCTCAAACTGCTAAATGTTTTCTGCTATGTCATATCAACTGGGTGGATGTATGGGAACAGCCACGCTCCACCCATGTAACGCCTACCCAATGCAAAGTAAGATAATACGGTGCCATGTTCTGCGCTACTTTTAATTTACTAAGCCATGCAAAATCATGCAAATAGACTTTGCATGGCTTAATAAATGCCAGAAAGGATTTTGCACCAGAGCTGTGCCACAAAAGTAATGCAACGCTGATGCAAAATCTTAGTAAATCTGGGTCTTAGTGTTTCTCGAACAATAATAAAGGAAGAATGTTGGCTAAACATAAGCACTATACAAAAACATGATAGAAAAGGTGTGGCTACAAAAGTTTGAGAATTACCTTCAAATGTTGGAGAAATTCTATGGGAACAAATATTTATCTTTTTCCTTCTAACATTTGTGAATTGAGCCATTTTTGGTTAATGGTGATAACTTTCTAACACCTGCCTCCAGAGTAAAGCTGGGATTAAGGAAAAAACCCTTACGAATGCAAACTGCAGATCTCTACTTCTCATGGCACAAGTAGTCTGCATTTGTACAATAAAGGAATGCACCTGAATGGCATGACATTGACAGAATATAACATCAAACTGCTGATGCCGACTTTCTGGTCTCTATTGCAATTTGTTTAAGAAAGGAAGAAATTCGAGTTCTGGAATCAGTAAATTGCCTTAATATATGTAATATTTTCACTTAAACATGCATGAAAACCTTTCACAGGTAGCATTCTACACCCACTTGGGACATTTTAGTGACATAGGACTTTATCAAATACAAGCATAATAGGGCTTAAGTTGCTTTTATAGCTCACACCAAATGAAAGTCTTTACAAAGAGTGAGACATTTGGACCAGCCCAAAAAAATTATTGCTGCTACAAAGTTTCACAATGATACAGAAAGGAATGAGCAAATCCCCATTCTAGTATTGAGAAAACCAATTTCATGCAGCTAGATGGCAACATTCTATCTCTCCTAATTCATTAGGTCTTGCTCAGTGTCCTTCTTTAAAAGGTAAATCTCTTGGCTTCTTCTTAGATGACTACCTCTCTAGGAAGTAGCATATTGAAGCCTTCTCCTCCTCCTGTTTCCCTATCCCAGGATCCTTAGGAAAATCCTGTCTTTTTACCTAAAGACCTGCATGCTCAGTTAGTATACACAAGAGTTCTTACGAGAATTAATTATTGCACCGCCTTTATTTAGTTCTTCCCCAGTCTTTTGTGAGAGAGTTGCAAAGAATGTAAAGCTTTGATGACAGAGTGGTTTGTGGCCTAACAAAGTACGGTCAGGTTTTTCAAGCCAGAATTAACATACACAGGCTTACCATTAAGAAAGGGATGTTTTTAAAACAGTGTATTTAAAGGTTAACACTTGTTATAGTACAGAAACATCTCCTTTTGCCGCTCTGTTACAGTGTTTTGAGTCATCTAGAGATCTTTTTTTCCAATTCTCAACTACTTTTTGTAGTACGTCCTTTGAAGAAGTCTTGGGTCAGAGGCAGGGCTCTGTCATACTTGGGCCCTTAGCTTTGTAATAATCTCTATTTGTATATTAAATTGATCAGTTATTATATGTCTTTTCAAAAGTATCTAAAACTTCCTGATTCTGATAGTTGGATTGAACTTTTTCACCTTGACATCAGTCTGTCCTCTTTTTTGTCTTGAGCACCAAGATGCCCCTGGATGAACGTGCATCCTCTATAAGTGTTATTCTGTTTGATTCTAATCTATCAACGGTCTATTTGTCAAAATATCATAGTAAAGAATATCAACCTGCACTCATATTGATTGCACTGCATCGACTTCCAACATACTGTCAATGTAGGCATACTCAAAGAAGGATTAGGGGTATAGAATTACTATTATAACTTGACATCTTTCTACCTTGGCTGTATGTTGATAGTTGAATTTGAGCAGTTAATATAAGTGCAGGTCGATATTAAAACTTTGATATTTTTGTAGAACAACTAACCTTGGAGGGCAAGCAAGAAACTTCACTCTCCTGAAGTGCAATGGTTCACTATATGAGTTAGCCTTGACGAGTATAAAAGACAGAGACTAAAGAACCTTACTGTTCTATCGTCTGTTTCATTCAGTCAAGCATCCATGTTGGATTTGATGCTCCATATCTCTTACTGTATAGAAGATCCCTATGTCTCCATTACAATCATAAGATGTTTGATAATAGCACTTTTAACCAGTAATTCAGCCGCTTAGTATATTGGTCAGAGCAATGGCTTTCTTGAGGAAGCTAGGCCATTTGTGATTCTTGGATTGGCTAGGGGATAGACTATGCTCCATTTTGTCTCAATGCCTTGGTATGTTGCAGATCAATTCATATGTAAATACAGGAAATAGAGTTGAACTACCAGAGGAAAGTCAAATTGGTGGCAACATTAAGCAGCCCCTCCTCAAAGTGTGCATGAATACAGCAGATGTAATTGACCTGTGATCCAAAAGTCTCAAATTAGAAAAAATCTGATGGCCACTAATTCTTAGAGCTAATCCAAAATTGCCCACATAACTGAGAAGTTCTAATGATGCTGAAAAAAATTAGGAGACAATTTTCACTTAATGCACTGGGATTAACAGCTGTCAAAATCAACAGAGATGGCAGTGCTCGATGGAGGAAATCATGCACTGGTTTTCCACCTGTATTTTTCTTCACATTTATTATGAAATAGCCTGATCTTTTTGAATCAGTAGTTACTGCCTGGTATGTTGAGATAAGCAGTGTTATAAAATATGCCATCTCTTTTCATTAGCATCTTGCCACTTTCTTGACACTAAGGGCCTGATTACGAGTCTGGCGGTCTGAGGACTTCCAGACTCGTGGTGGCAGTCCAGGCACCGCCGCACAGGCAGGCAGACCTCCCAATTTTGACTTTGGCGATTGGACCGCCATTGCACCGCTACAGCCACCAGGGAACTGCTGTTCCCTGGTGGTGGTGCGGCGGTCAGGGGCTATGTGATATGCAGGTGGTGCTGTTGCAACACTGCCATGCATATTACTAGTTTCAGGACCAGCAGCAGTGTCATGGATGTCTTCCCTCCATGAAAAGGCTGGCAGTAATGAAACGTTCCCCATTTGCATGGGGATGCATGCAGGGGGGCACAACATGTGCCCCCTGTGTGCATGCACCCCAGTTCCTGCACGTCATGGACTTTACAGTCCATGCCGTGCAGGAACTGTCTTTGCCACTCCAATTGCGGTACCAATTTTAAGAGGCACCGCCATGGGCATGCCAAAAACCTGCCCGCCAGACAGGAGGAAAATCCTAATCTTGCGGGCGGCCCGACCATGGCTTTGGCATAGCGGGAGTGTGTCTGTGAGGTACCACCAGCTCCCGCTGCACCAAAAGTCGTAATCGGGCCCTAATTGCCAACAGTGTAATCTGGCCAAAGGAAAATCCAACATAGTCCTTTTGTCAGCATAATCTGTTTTAAACATCCTGAGAGAACTTAAAATAGTTGTTTATATCAAATTGTATTTCCACTCTTTAAGGCTTTCACTGAGAAGGCTCTGCCATCTTTTTTAACCGTGAGATCTGAGGCATAACTAGTAACTTGTAAATGGTGAACTTAGAGAGTAGATCGAGATGAAGGGAAGGAATTTACTGACCAGGAATGCACGGGCTTGCAATTGGCTGGTCATCTCTTCATCAAACACACCTTAAAGTGCACATGTTTTGCAAGGGAAAGCCAGACCAGTAAACAAATGAAAAGATGTTGATTCTCAATAGAAGATGTGCAACAGTGTTCTGCCCATGCTGTACTTATTAGTGTGAAACTTAGAGAAGACCAGCTATAGTAGCACATCCTTGGAGAGAACACAACTAAATTATGCAAGCCATTTACAGTAATTTAATTATAAACAGTTTAACATCTCTATCACACACCACCCTAAATGATGCCCGCTCGGGGTGTTTTTGTCTCTTACTTCTCTGCGACAGACCTTTGCCATAATTAATGAGAAAATCAGGAGCTATGCATCACATAAATTAAATTCACAATATTATTTCTAAGTTCAGTCAATAACGAGAGTTAGGTGTACGTTTTAAGGATTTTATTTCTATTAAAAGTTTGGAAGGTCTTCTTTTTTTTGTCAAACTTGTTTTTATTAGCATTTGGTATACACTTCTTGACATTCAATCACAAAGGAAGCTTCAGGCTGATGACAATTTTTAGGGAACAAAGCTGTACTGCGGGCGAGCCATTACCAATCGCAAAAACCATGGCCTTTCACTTCTAAGTCCATACAAATAGAGGCACAGTTCCCAACAATGTACAGGCCCAGTTTGGTTCAAGAAGAAGAAGGAAAAAAAAACAAAAAACAAAAAAACAATGTATCTGCTTCACCCGTCTTTCTTTTGCGACGAGTATAGAGCTTTATCCCTTCCAACGTGGAAGAACCCTTCTAAACAGAACCCCTCCCAACAAACAAAAAAGAGGTGGTGGTGGCCAAAAGATGGTGCACATCGTCTGTGATGTATGGTAAAGTTATCCCTTGCTGTATTGTAGGGGTCGCACTGCTTCTGAGGTGTCTCTGCTAGTGCCTTTCCACGGAGCGGCTGTGGGCCTTCAATAGAAGGTCTAGAATTGGAATAGGTGCATGTCTCTAATGGAGGGTGGGCAGACCGCCAGGGGCAAACCTTTGGTAAGGTAAGAAACTAACGACCCCCACTTATATTCAAAGTTTTTATAGTCGTCTCGGAAGATATCCGTCATACGCTCTAGACAAATTATCCTCCAAAGCCGAGAGTGCCACATGGAAAGGGTGGGAGTGTCTTCTTCTTCCAGGCCGCCGCAATTGCCACTTTAGCAGCCCCAATACAGGTCCACATGATGGCCTTGTCTGCCTTAGTTTGATGTTCTAGGGATGGATCTCGAATGCCTAACAGTACTCCCTCCATAGATGTTGGTATGCGGTACCCCAGCATGAGTTTAATGTGTGCAAGGATTTCCTCCCAGAAGGGTTTGATTGTAGGGCAGTCCCACCATATATGCTGGAAATCGCCGAGGAGGCCGCAGCCTCTCCAGCACAAGTCAGAAGTGTTCGGAAATATCCGTTTAAGTTTGGTGGGATAGAGGTACCAGTCCATCAATGTTTTTAAGTGGGCTTCGCGCAAGTCAAGGGAGTGATTAAATTTGGCAATATCCGACCATAGGCCCGCCCATTCCTTATCAGAAATGTCCCTCTGTACTACACCCTCCCACATGGTCATGTATCTAGGGCGCGGGGATCTGGTGGACGCCAGCAGGGAGCTATACAAAAAGGAAATGACGCCTCTCATGAAGCCCACCCGATGTACAAACTTTTCAAAACTCGTCCGCTCTCTTGTGGCCGCCTCACGGACCTGAGGCGTGAGCGCCCAGTGTTTGAGTTGAAGGTAATGAAAGTGCTCATCTGGCTCCAAATGAAATTCCCTCCGGCAGTTCTCGAATGTTAAAATATCATAGTTATGAAAGAGGTCTGACAACATGAGGCATCCGCCTTCTCGCCAGCAATTGAAGGGACCCTCGTGAAGCGCTGGGGGAAAAGCTGGGTTAAAGTGAATTGGGGTGTACAGTGAGGGAAACGTAGTCCACTCCTCCCCCTAGATATGGAGTCCCATACCTTCAGCGTAGTGCGTGTGGGAGTGCTGATGTATGCGTTGGCAGGTCTATCCTTCTTGGGTCTCCAAATGAGGTCCCAAATCGTCCTTCCCGCGATGGCCCGATCCATATGTAGCCAGTGCTTTTCCGATTCACACTTGGACCATTCTGCCACTATTCTTAGTTGGGCTGCCTTATAGTAAAGGCCAAAGTCGGGTAAGCCTACCCCTCCCTCTGCCCTCGGTCGTCTCAGGGTATGAAAAGGCAAGCGGGCTCTTCCGCCCTGCCAGATGAACCTGGTGATGAGCGATTGTATTTTGGGTAGGAGGTCCCTATCTAGGTCAATGGGTAGGGCTTGGAAGAGGTACAAACATTTGGGGAGCACTGTCATTTTGATCGCATGAATGCAACCCAGCCAGGAAATAAAGAGGGGTTTCCATCGCTTGAGGTCACCTTGAAGCTGGAGGAGGAGGGGTGGAAAGTTGACCCTATACAATCCCTCTAGTCGGGGAGTCAGCTGGATACCCAGGTATTGCAGTGAACGGCCAGATCACTGAAAGGGAGTGTGTTCCTGTAGACGTAGAGCCTCGGCCTCTGAGAGAGTGAGATTGAGTATAGAAGATTTATCGAGGTTGACTCTAAATCCCGCCACTGTCTCAAACCTGGCCAATTCCCTCTGTAGGGTTGAAAGGGAAAGTAAAGGATCGGTAAGGGTTAAAAGGATATCATCCGCAAATAGTGAGATTTTGTGAGTTTCCTCTCCAAAGGGAATCCCTCGTATCTCTGGGTTCTCCCTAATACTCATCGCCAGTGGCTCGATGCTGAGAGCGAACAGCAGGGGAGACAACGGACATCCCTGCCGTGTCCCTTTGGTGAGGGGGAAGGGGGCAGACACACTTCCATTAACCTGCACTCGGGAGCGGGGTTGTATGTAATTGGCCCGGATCATGTCGATAAGTCTGTCCGCAAAGCCGAAGTGTTTGAGCGTGTTAGAAAGGAACGACCAGTCCACCCGGTCAAATGCCTTTTCGGCATCCAGACCCACGAGAACCGCTGGTATTTTACGCTTCGCCACCCTTTTGATCAGATGGACCGTTCTTCGTATGTTGTCGTGGGTCTGTCATCCTTGTATAAAACCGGATTGATCCGGGTGGACAAGATCTGGCATGAGAGCGTTCAGCCGTCCCGCCAGTATAGCGGAATACAGTTTCGCGTCCAGATTTAACAATGCAATTGGCCGGTAGGAGGCGCAGAGGAGTGCATTCCTTCCCGGTTTAGGGATCACTGATATTACCGCCTCGGCCATGGAGGGAGTCACCCCAATAGTGTCAGCCATTGAATTAAAAAGTTGCGTGAGGTGTGGGAAGATGTCAGGTGCAAATGTTTTGCAGAAATGTGCCGTTAGGCCATCTGGCCCCGGAGCCTTATTGGGTTTAAGGGATTTGATGGCTGCGCTCACCTCCTCCTGTGTGATGGGGGCGCAAAGACTTGTGTTCCAGGTCGAAGTGACCTTAGGGAGGTTTAGTGACTTTAGGTATACGTTTTGGGCCTCGGTGTCCCGTGTCTCCCCCGTGTATAGTCGCTCATAGAAAACCTCGAATATGTTGGCCTTACCTATATCGGAAGTTACTAAGGTCCCTTCCCCATCTTGTATGTTGCCAATGTATTCCCTTTCTCTTTTCTCCCTGAGTTGCCTAGCCAGGTGTCTACCTATTTTGTTCCCCTGTGCATAGGATGTCTGACGTAGCCACAGGAGAGTGTATTCTGCCCTATTGTTATATATTGCCTTGAGTTTCCCCCTCAGTGCAGTGAGTGTACGTTGTGAACTTCTGGTGGGTGCGTTCTTGTGATCCTTTTCTGCTTCCTCTAATTCCGCTTCCAAGCCCTCCCTCTCCCGTGCTCGTTGCCTGTTGAGGGTAGCTTTGAGCTTCAAACATTCTCCCCTAATGACCGCTTTAAATGCGTCCCAGTTATTGAGCGTCGAAGTGTCTTGGGGCATGTTTAACTCAAAAATTTCCCTGATCACTCCCCGCAGCTCGTCCCGTAGCAGTCTATCCCATGTGAGGGACACCGGGAAGTACTACTTGGGAGTACCAGAAGAGCCATGGCCCCAATTAAGACATATCGTGACCGGACAGTGATCCGAGATCGAGAGGGGCAAGATCTTTGCAACCTGGAGGGACCCCAGCAGGCTCTGGCTGATAAAAACATAGTCCAGCCAGGAGGAGGTGTGGTGCACGTGAGAAAAAAACGTGTAGTCCTTAGTTGTAGGGTAGAGCACTCGCCATGCACCCCGAAAGCCCAGATCGTGTAGTGTTTGTTTGATACCTGGGGGAAAGGAGCCGACCAGAGATCTGTGAGAGTGGGTACTATCTAGCTCCGCCTGCCACGTAAGGTTAAAAGCTCCCAGTAGGACTATCTGCCCCTCTGCGAACTCACCAATCTGAGCTAGGAGTGTGGTTAAGAATGTGGGTTGGCCCGCATTAGGTGCATAGGCTGCAATAAAAGTGCACAGTCGTCCTCTGAGTGTACCATTTAACATAACCATCCGGCCGTCTTTGTCAGATTTAACAGCCGCCGGCTGAAATTTAGTCGAGCTGTGGAAGAGTAGTGCGACCCCTCGATGTTTAGTGGTTGAAGAGGAGCAATAAATAAGGGGGTATAATTTGTGGCGAAGTCTCAGCTCTTCTTCCCTTTTTAAGTGCGTCTCCTGAAGAGCCACTATCTCAAAGCGGTGGACGGTGAGATATATCCAGATTTTTTGCCGCTTGAGAGGAGAATGTAGACCTTTAACATTCCATGATACTATGGAGATCACCATGGCAATACATCAAGTCTCCCTCTCTTCCCCTCTGCCCGCTTCGGACTCAAATGTTGTAACCGGCCTGTGGACTCTGGCTGGAAGGCCAGCAGATTGCTCTCCCCCTGTATGGTCCCCACGTGTTGAAATGTGCACTGATCTAGTGTTCCCTGTAAGCCACCACCACACCTCCCCCCCACCCAACAAGAACAGAAAATAAAACTCCAACAATACCAATATCCAATTACACCAGATGAAGACTGGAACTTCGACGATGTGGGACATCCCACGACTGGGCATGTTGGAGGGTGACTCGACCGGAGTCTCCGTCCACGCCCATCCCGGCTTCTCCGAAAAGTTCTCCAGCGCTTGATGCTCAGTTGCGGGAATGCAGCGGTGTCTCTCGATCAGGGCTTCAGCCAATGTCCTCCGAAAGTGTGCTGACCATACAGAGGTGCCCAGCTGGGAAATACACCACTCCATCCTGCCATGATAGTTCGTGTGGCACATATTTGAGAGTGTTCAACTGCTTCTCGCGGTCTTAGCCTCGCACAGTGTCCCCTGAGATTGCAATGTCCCGAGGGGGAGTCTCCGTCTAAGCAGTCCCCCGCACCATGGTTCGCCTACAGTTCGTGTGCTGAATCCAGTGGCCGCGTCATTCATTTATGTCCTCCCTTCAGGCTGGTGCTCCACTGCCTGGATCTCTGGCTTTCTCGATCCGTTCCCCCTAGCGTGTCTTGCGGACTCTCGGTATCTCCAGCGGTGAGACCCAACACTCGTAGGCCCTCCTCGAGTTCCGTAACATGGTGCAGCTTATTGTTATATTCAAAACTCAGACCGAACGGGTATGTCCACCTGTACCTAATGTGGTCATCGCGGAGTTTCGTGGTTATGGGCCGGAATTGTTGTCTTCTCGCCAGTGTCGCAGGAGCCAGATCTTGATATACGCTGCAACGGAATCCCTGGAAATAGATGTCGCTCTTTTTCCGAGCCTCTTGCAGAACGGCTTCCTTTACCTTGAAGGAGTGGAATTTCGCGAGGATGTCTCGTGTCCGGCGTCGGTCACCAGTAGCTTGACCCCCTACCTGGTGTGCCTGCTCCAACTTAACCTTGAGCTGTCGTGGGCTGAGGATCTCTGCGAAGAGGCCCTCAAGGAAGGCCTCCAGGTTCTGTCCCTCCACTCCCTCCTCAAGGTCTCAGATTCGAATGTTGTCTCTCCGGGCCCTGTTTTCTAAATCTTCCGTCTTCAGCATTGCGAGCTGTAGTTCCTTCTGGAGATCGTGCAGCTGTTCCTGCGTGTCCGTGGTCCGCTTATCTAGGTCTTGGGAGTGGGACTCTAAATCCAGCACTCTCGTGCCTACCGAGTCCACATCTTGCTGGAGCGTGGCCCCCCTCGTGGTCAGGTCTGCTTTGAGTTGCTCAATGGAGGCGTTGATGTCTTGATTGAGCTCCGCGCGGAGTTCCATCTTGAATTCTCACAGAGACACCATCAGATCTTCTCTCGTGAGTGCCATGGTGTCCGTGGATTCACCCTGCGGCGTTGGTTGTCGTTTCTCAGTGGGAGGAAAATAGTTGGAGACCTTGGTAGTCATCTTCTTCGGTGGCATAAGTGCGTCCTCAGAGAACCCCTGGTGTCTGGCCGCTGCGTGCTGGGCTCAAAGAGTGGTCGCCGCCCCCTCCCTGGTAGTATGCAAGGTCAGCGTCTTGACGTTAGTGTCCACACACCCCATCCCCCAGCACCCAGGGCAGCACTTCGATATCGGCAAATGATGAGGGGGTATACTGCAGGGTCGAGGCACCTCACTTATGTGCTTGAAGTGAAGCTCCACCGCTTAGGGGGCACAAGATCTTTGTCGCCTCACTTCAGGGCTGCTGCCTCTGGACAGGGAAAACCGCCATGGGAGGGTGCCTCGGGAGCTCTCTCCTGTACTTAGTAGGGCGTTGTGGCTCTGGCAGCCATTCCAAGGTCAGGCAAGTCAGGCATTATCCCCATCTGTGGCTGCTTCTGAAATGTGGCCCGCGTCTCCAGGACCCCAGTTGCTCCCGCTACAGACTTGGCCACCCTGCACCATTATGCTGCCTCCCCTGCTCACCGGTTAGTTGGGGGCCCGCTTCCCGTGCCGCAGTCTGCCGTAACCCAGCATCGCGGCTCCGACCGCCGAGCCGTTCTCTCCTCGAATCAGTCAGCCACTATCTTCATGCCTCAGCTGCGGGGGTTTGAAAAGTGGGTAGGCTCCCCTGTGTTCGGGTTGAGAGGGGAGAGGACACCCATTGCTCAGTGTCCTCTCCTCGCATCTCCGCCGACGGCCGCCATTTTGCGGCGTCTCGCGATCGCGGTCCCGGGTCTCAGCGATCACAGGCGCGACCCACCGCAGTCCGCACACCACGTCTGTGGAGATCTCCCGGAGAGGGGATAGGCTCCCCTGTTCCCAGCCGTCCGCAATGAGGGAGCACTCGATAGTTAGCGGGCTCTCCTCAGACATCCAGTGGCAGTCGCCATTTTGTAGAGCCCCCTCGCCACGTCTCTCGGACCCCGACTCAGCTCCTCGGGGTGTCCGTTTCGCTCCACGGTGCGCCCGTTCCCTCTCTACGGGACCCGCTTCAGTTCAGGAGTTCGTGGGCGTGATTTGGAGATGCATAGAGGCGCTTAAGCGCTCAGGAATACGACGCAGACCGGGTGCCGAGGTAAAGCACGTCTACTCGGCCATCTTGCCCGACCACGCCCCCGGTAGGTCTTCTTTTTATTAAATTAGTTATATGGATCAGTCAAATTACAGAATTGATCATAAAAATATGGTTAGAATAAATCATAACAAATAATGCATTCAGTAAGTTCCATAAAGGAAAAAAATCCCTATTTTAAAGAATGGAGCAAAATAGTGTTAGTATAAATCAATAAAGAGTTCAAGCTCGAGAGGCAAGATTGAGATAGAGCATAAATTCAATCAGTCTATAATGGCTGAACTTCCCATAAAGAGGGGTTCACCAAACTCAATATGTCTCAGCAGTGAAGCAAAATAGTCATACAGTAGCAGTAGCAACTGCATTTAACAATCAGGTCAGGAAGGGGTAGCAAATCAGTTTTAAGCCTTCAGCATTAAGCCGTTAGCATCCAGCATAAAGGGTACAGAGAAAGGGTCGGGCAAAAAGGCGTTAACAACTTGAGAAACACGCACTAATATAAACAGTCTAAAAGAAATGTTGCAGTTGCACTTGTATCTTCTACTCTCATACAATCAGCTTTCCGTGTGTTTTTCTGAGATCAGGCTTTCCTTTTCCTTTGTCACAATTTCACACAAAGAACTTACAAAGAATTATCACGAAGTTTGGAACATTATTAAAACTATGTCTATATATGAAGACCTCTCAATTCCTAACCTCTTTTCCCATGGGTATGATCACATTCTTAACCTTCTAATAAAATTAATTGTATTTTAGCTAAACAATAGGCTATGTGAATTAGAAACATCAGCTCCAAAGAATATTATTCAGCACCACATCTCTTCATTATAACATTAGGAAAAATAGGTTAAAGGATCAACAGTTTCTATTGATGCTTTGCATTCAGTGTGTGAAAAAAGGATTAATTATATTTAAAAATAAAGCATTTCTAGCAAATAATTCAAAACGTTATTAATCAGGATCATTCTGCAATATGATGTGAAGCTTTTTATTAAAGACATGTCATGGTAAGGTAAACTTTTAAGCATTTTGTGCACATCTCAGCACATTTGGTTTAGTTGTTTGTAAGTCAAATTTGTTTAAACATTCTGAGGCCTAGTACTAATAAGTATAGTTACATACTACATTTGGCACATTTTAATATTATGCCAGTTTAATATAAATTGCACGTTAGCATTACACATGTGACTATTAACTTAATTAATTTATCATTTTAATAAAACTTTCCCTTAGAAGTGAACATTTTATTCACAATTTCCAACTTGCTGCTTCAGTTCTTCCTTGTTCAACCATGAATTGTAATTGTTAAGTGGCTTGTGCTTGATATTCAAAATGTGAAATGCAGTCATCTTTCCTCACCCACTCCTCCTGGTCCTGCCCATGTTAGTTACACCCTGCCTTGTCTGCTTAGTACATTGGAAACTTTCTATTAGTGCTGAATAATTTCAGGTGAAAAGGCGTAGGAGGACAACGTGAAACACATTAGGAATCATACTGCTGAGAAACAATAAGAATAAACAATTTTTCGCCCCTTACAGAGGAATACGCTGTTGTTCATGGTGATGATAAAGTCCAAGATTCATGACGATAAACACATTCAGCGACCTCACAAAATGTAGCAGATATTTTATTTGGCTGTCAACACTCGTCTTGGAAATTGCTCCAATGCTCACATTCTAATATGGTGCACACGGTCATCAGAGCATTGCAGAGATAGGATTCACACACTCCAAATTATTACTCTGGATGTGATATGAGGCCTATCTTTTATGTCCCAAAACATCACTTTATTTTGAGGGCATGGTGGAAGCCATGCAATCAGTTATTTCCGTTCCACATATTGTTGCATTGTGTTTCCCTGTATTACTTTATTCATGTGCACCATGCCTTCTTTAAGGCCTACAATATACACAGATAACATCATGCACGACATAAAAAAGTATATCTATTCAGACTGGATAAGAAAGCAATGGGGACCTTAAAACCACATACACATTTTCCATTTAAAAACAGTTGCCTATTGTTGCCATTGAAGAATTGTTTGGGAGACATTGCCGCAGAGATGAGGCCACTGACCGCGTTGTGACAATAGTTTGTCTGTATCATTAAATTGATAACAATGTATTGACATGATTTTTTCATGCTCAATGTCACACCAACTTAATTTGTAAGGGAGGAAGACAGTTGCAGAAGCAGTAAGGCAGCTGATTGGTGAGTATTTGCCATGGTACCCTAGCATTAAGGGGGGAGGGATCTGCTCAAGCTGCTGCTTCAGCCATAGCCCATTTTTTTATTTGTTTTTGACGTAATCAAAAAACTGTAGAGGCTTTAATCATGGCCCAGGGAATCCTTGCAATTCCCATGAATTGACTGCTCATGGGGGTTAACTGTTGGGTTCCAAAATGCGAGTCTGCTTTTAGGACAGGATCGGAATAAGATGTCATAGAATATCATGTTATAGTACACCGTTGAGAGGATCTAGGTAGCATAGCTGAAATATTTTGCTTAATTTGCTCCATTCATACCCATTGTTTTTAATAAGTCTCATTTAGTGGGGAGACTCCTCATCCATATTTCAAACCCAAGGTGGAGGGTCAGGCTTTTTTTTTACATTAACATCAAGAGAACAGTGTAAGGCTGATTTCTACCAGGACAGGTGTTGTTTCCAAGTACAGGCCTAGTTATGAAGACTGAGAAATACACACATGCATTAATTTCAGTGGCGGCTCTTCCGCTAAGGTGGAGGAGCGTTGCCCCACTGCTTTGCAGTAGTGAAATAAAGGAAAAATAAAATGAAAACTCGAGGTTACTATCATTCTACTTTTTCCCTGCTGCGGCAGCTTTGTTGCCGGGGCGGGGCTGCTCTGCTGACAGAGCAGGGGAGGAGTGTTTTGCACTCCCTAAGCGCGCATGAATGTTTTGCCGGCCGTCTCAGGCTGGCCAAGCAGTCATGAGCACTTTGCATGTTCTCCAACCCAGGTTGCATTACAGCCTGGGTGGAGAACATGCCTGCACTCCCATTCCCTGGCTGAGCGCCAAACCACGGCGCTCAAACCAATTACAACGCTGCATTGCTTCCTGTTCCTGGATCACCGGCCGAGGGAGACGATGGCAGGACGACAGCAGAGAGTTGCGGGAAGAGGGTAAGTATTTCTTTCTTTTTTTACACATCCCTTACACTGCCCGCCCCGGCCACCCCTGATTCTTGCCGGCCTCTCCTGATTAATTTGATAGATCTTTGACCTCAATAAGTTGTAACTTATATCTAGACCCCAACATCTCTTATTCGCCTTGAAATTGATCACTTTTTATCAGACATGGTTTGATTCACAAAAGTTACGGAGCCAAGTATGACATTTGCCCAGTGTTTAATTTGTTGAAGAATATGTCATGGTGCCCAGAACTTTGCTCAGAAGCCCGCGACTGGCTCTGCCACACAGAATATCAAAGCTGCATAGTTTAGAATCAACCACAAGCCTCTTTAACTGACTTCCATACATTTCCTGCCCTTTTTCTTTCTGGTGCAGGTTCCTGTTTTCTCCCTTTATGATTGTTTTTCCGTCTTTCTCTTTCTCATTCTTTCTCCATTGTGTGTTTTCCCTCTCTTGCTCGCAGGAAATGTTAGATGAGGAAAAATAAAAGCCAGTCTCAAAAAATAAATTCTGGTGGGCCCTACCAGCCCTAAAAAGGAATGCCAGTGGCCCCCACCTGCAATCACTGGCTCAAATTAAGTACTACATTTGCCAATTTGTGGCTGTTGGGGAATTAAAAAAGAACCCGTGCAGTATCCCTGATAAATAAAGAAGTGCGCGTAATATTTGGCTACTTATAGGCAATTTGTTGTGCTATATCACTGCTGTTACATGCGCAGTGCCCTCATAACCTAGGGTCAAGTGTACTTTATAAGAACGAGTAAATAAATATTATGGCATGAGGCCATATTGTTGCAGACTGTGTGCTATTCAGATACCTCTAACATAACATAACATAACATGCCGAAATTCAATTATGTAGAACATTTTGGGAAATTGACGAAGTATTTCAAGGGTGGGAAACTACTGGCAAGTAGTATGTGAATTACACAACAAAATTATAAGGTTACGGGTTTTCACTGGGGTGCTCCAATAATTTATTCTGTGATGGTGGTCGTGCAGAATTCCTGGGAACAGTGACTCCCTGAACTCCTGCACACTGTTCACGGTGTTCCCTACATTTCCTTCCTCCTACACACCCATGCAGTTTTATTTTGCTATTGCTGCTTGGAATCTGTAATTGTAAAAAATGTGTATGTGATTGGAAAGGCTGCTCATCTTTTTCTCACAAGTATTCCGAATCACATTGGTACTTGCAAGTGTTTTACTTATGAATGAATATGTTGTTTAGATTTTTCTCACAAGTGCTCTGAAAATATGTTGCATCAGCAAATCAAAAGCATTTTTTACATGAGTTCATATCCTACTTAGCTTTTCCTTGTGAGTGATTCAACACAAAGTACACTCATATGCAAAATACTTGTGAAAACCCTTATTTTCACCAAAAAATATAAATCACTTGGAAGATCCTAACCTTGTGAGATGTTTGAAAGTTTTGTGAAAACTACCCAAAGTTGAAAGAAAAACCTTTGAAACTTTACACACTTCTAATATTCACCTACGTTTGCAAGTGGAACCATCCATTAATGCCCGCAAACATCCCCCTGATCCTAATGCTTTGAAGGTTGGATTCCACCAATCCTGAAATTTTGAATCAGGATTGTGATTCTGTCCCACCACTGTGCTTTTTGCACACCTATCTCGAACTTAAGTGAAGTCAACTGCTTGTGAATCGGGCCGCTGTCTGAAGTTCTAGTTCTCTCAAAGGCATTGCCACATGATACTGAAACAAATCCCTGTGATTATTCGGTTAATTTTGATGATGTAAAATTCAATGCCAACTTTGTGTCGAAACCTTGCTTTCCTCAAGATGTATTATGAGGTCTGCACCTAAGAATAGTGAATTAGCTCTTATCTGAGTCAATGGTCTAGAGATTGCCAAGTATTTTGTAGGTCTTTCTGCTGGCCTTTTGGCTTAGAAAATGTATGTATTTACTGCAGAGGCTATAATCATTGTATTAAACGTGGTGGTCACAGTATTTAATTCCAGCAGTTCTTCTTCAGGCTTCCATCTGTCCGAGATTGAAATAATAGGCACCATTGAGCTATGTATCAATGCATATCTCTTAGCACCATTTACCAGTGACGAGAAACTGATATGCTGCCTTGGAGGCTGTGTGCATTTTTGGGTGATTGGAAATAAATAAAAACTGTTTTACTTCTCAGAGAAATGTTTACATTTATTATACTGATATTTTGAGCAAAAACCATGCTGTCTGTAAAAACGATAAATTAAGAGATTTAGGGCTAATAGAATTTGCACTGGGTTTGTCAATGGGTCTGTGTAAGAGACTGATGAACAAAAGTAATGCCAAGGTGTTACATATACCCCAAAGCATTGGAGAGGGTGTGGCACTCAAAGACCTGAACAGTAGAGTAGGATTGGATGAATGATCTCATTCACATTGGCTTGACGATCATTACAAATAATTGCATTTCAATTAAATCAATTTACCTGTCGGACCTGCCGCAAATTATGCAATATCCAATATTACCCAGTGACCCCGACTTATTTTTTCAAGACAATATTTATCCCTCATAATAATGCTGGACTAAATTTTGCTGACGCAATACCCAATCAGGATGCTTAAAGTGCATGTTAAAACTTTGCAACAGAGGCTGTGGCTAGCTTCTTCTCCATGTTTACTAGCCTTCTTTCTACAAGCCTGTTAGAAAGGTGACACTGCATAGGAGGGTGAGCCGTGATCGCTCCATGTTCTAAAAGCATTAGAGAATATTAAAGAAGGCGTTATCTGCGACCTCCACCATCTACCAAGATCCTTGTCTGTGGACTCAGAACTTTCATTCAGGAAGTGGTGGTCTAATATTTCACAATATTAAGCTAGCAAATATTCTTTAATGTGGCGAGGTGAAGCGCTCAATAGGTAATGGTTCTATACCGCAGTGAGCACTGACCCCAAACTTGAGAGCGGAAACATATTACATGTGGTTGAGGACGCGCCCAAAAAACCAACTCTTCAAATTCGCTTTTAAGGGGCCCTCATTCTGTTTGGGGGGTGACTGAAGAATATCAGACCCCAGATATACCTTATTCTATTAGGCTCTGTCTTCCCCACTCCTACATGATCCATACTCCTCTGGCAAGTCAACATTTAGCACTCTGAAGTATTTCAACAGCGACGTGCAGTACTTTATAAATAGGGCTCCCGGTTTTATGGTATTTATTTTTTTAATATTTCCGTCTGTATCTATCCATATTTATTTTCTGGCCATTTTATCTGTATTTATCCATATTTATTTTGTGTTTTACGTAAAAATTAAGTTGTAAAACTGTACATTTCCATATTTATTTAACTGATCGACGCGCACTCATACTTTGATGTTTTTCATGTTTTCGCTATTTAAGCTACCAAATATTACATACCACTACATCCACTGGTAAATATTAGCATTATACCACAAATGCATGTTGACATATGCCATTATTTAAAGAAATTTCATCCTGTTTTTTCATTTTCCATGCTGTCCATCTGCTCAGCTGTTGGGCTGTAATTCATGAAAGAAAGCACGGATATTCACTTAAAGAAGCACAATTTTCTGTATTTATCCGCCTTTAAAAATAAATGCAGACAGAAAACACATTGTTTTCTGTCTGTATTTATCTGTAAAAATCCGTAAAAATGGAAAACAGGGAGCCTTATTTATAAATAAGGCTCCCGGTTTTCTGTTTTTACTGATTTTTACAGATAATTACAGACAGAAAACAAAGGGGCATATTCTCAAGGCGATATCGCCGCCTTAGCGGCACTATTCTGCCGCTAAAGCGGCGATATTTTTATCGCCTTATTCTCAAGCTGTCGCTAACAGCCGTTAGCAACAGCTTTCCGGCGATAGCGGGCGGATTTCAGATCGCCAAGCATGCCAGCGATATTTATCGCTAATGAAATGCAAGGTAGGCGTTCCATCGGAAAAACGCACTCTAACACCACTTCGCTATATTATCAAGGATGGCCCGGATGCGAGATGCGATCAAAAAACAGTCGCTAAGGCCCCTTAGCTGCAGGAACTTAAGACCAGAAAATAGCTGGTCTTAAAAATGGTGAGAAGACTTGGGGCCACATCTATGCATGTCTTTGGTGCTGGACAGCGCTGCAAGCAATGATGCAGCGCTGCCCTGCGACAAAAATACAGTGCAGGAATGCGCACCATCAATAAGATATTGCACATTCCTCTGCCCCAGTCATGAAAAGTGTTGCTGCGCTGCGACAAGACAGCGTTGCAACACTTCTTATTACACCCTCCTTGCAACAGCATGGATGCGCTGTATTCACTGAACAGCGCTCCATGACGCAAGTAATGACAGATATGTCAGGAATCCTGACGTATCTGTCTGCGCTAAAGTCACGCATTGCTGCAGTTGTGTCACAACCATGATGCAACTCCAGCAATGCATGGGGCCAGCCTATCCCTATGGCACTGCCTCACCCTCGCGCCTGCCATCAGGCAGGCAGAAGGTACTGACGCAGTGCCGTTCATGAGGGGTGCCCGAATGTCAGCGATGTTGGAGATCCATCGGTGGTGGTTGCGCGCTGCGGTGTCATCGTTTGGAAGCATTGGTGGAGTGTTGGTGCGGAGGGAGTTGACGAGACGTTCTGTGGTGGCCTTGATCCAGCTGCGACGGGGTGCGATGATGGCGCTGGCGTCTGGTGGGCAAGGTGAAGATGTGATTCATCCAATGAGGGTAGTGTCAGGAGAGTCCAGTGTTGTGGCTGTAGTTGAAGTACCCGCTGGCGGAGGTGACGTGCTTGACCGTGTGTCCTGCTATGTGGCCTGTTGAGGTGACTTGCTGCTTGCGTCTGATGTCGGTGACCTTCCCCAGGAGGGGGTAGTGCTCTGATCAATTGGATTGCCCAGGTGGAACTTGAGTTCACCTAGTTGGATGTCGTCTGTGGATGGGAGACCCTGGGGTGCAATGAGGTCTACAATGGGATTGGAGAATGGTGGGCCATGCCCCGGGGGGCCTGCACATGAGGATGCCGCAGAGGATGTTCTTCGGCATGGTCCGGATCTGTGAGTTAACGTGGTCCATGGTCACCCTTGGCACATTAGAGTGCGTGGTCAGTCAGAGTGTGCCTCTGTAGGTGACGGCAATGCCTCCTCCTTGATGGTCGGGGTGCTCCTTGCGGGTGATACTGCAGCCGTCAGTGATGGTGAAGGCGATATCCGTTACGGAGCAGAGGTTGGTCCTGGCAGGCAAGGTGGCGTCCAGGGTTGATGGCGAGGAGGGTGCTGGCGTCGTAGCGGTGGATTGTCCACGAGGAATGCTCCTTGATGCTGAGCACGGTCCAGGGCCAGACGGACGCAAACGGCGTAGCCTATGGGTTGCCTTTGGCATGGGAGACGACCATTACAATGCAGGCAGTACATCGTTAACAACGCAACTCCGACAACGTGGGTGCCTTAACATCGCATTTGATTACAACGCATTGTGAGGTCAGTAATGGGGTAATTTAAACTTTTTCAGATGTGTATGGGTTTTGGATGTATAAAATGAAATTTGGTGTGTTTATTGGGGTAAAATATGAAAAATGGGGTGTGTTTTGGGGTTAAATATGAAATTTGGGGTGTGTTTTGGGGTTGAATATGAAAAATAGGGTGTGTTTTGGGGTTAAATATGAAATTTGGGGTGTGTTTTGGGGTTAAATATGAAAAATGGGGTGTGTTTTGGGGTTAAATATGAAATT
Source organism: Calotriton arnoldi (assembly GCA_963921515.1). Classification (NCBI taxonomy): domain Eukaryota; kingdom Metazoa; phylum Chordata; class Amphibia; order Caudata; family Salamandridae; genus Calotriton; species Calotriton arnoldi. Next base: position 1,595,467 of record CAWUFW010003063.1, on the reverse strand, counting down.
TGGGGTGTGTTTTGGGGTTAAATATGAAATTTGGGGTGTGCATTTGTCTCAAATGTGATTTTGTGTGTGTTTTGGGGGTTCAAAAAGGAATTCCAGGGTACACGTTTGGGTTTGTTGTGCAAAGGTTAGTTTTGGGTTGCACTCACTAAAGTGGGAACAGTGATCCTCATGTCTCCGCTATGCAACACCTACTCTACTGTTGCAATGTGCCTAGTATTAGTATGCATTGGAATGAAATGCGATGTTATGGCATGCGTCGCAACTATGTATATGCCTTTGGCACACGAGTGGTACACCCATTGTGCATGCGAGCACAGCGGCCAACATTGAGAAGTGCGGGGGTCTGGACGGCTGTGAGGTGGTAAACGCCGTAAAGAACACTGGATGGTGCATGGACGCGGGGATGTGTGTGTGAGCGGGTGTTGTTAAAAATGTATTTAGGGAAGTCTTACCTCTAAGCCGGGTCCCATGTCTTCGTAGCTCCTGCTCTCCTGCGTCTGCTTCCAGGAAAAGGAAGTAGCCAGCCAGGCTCCCTCCCCTGAGTCAATCACAATGCTGCGATGCAGCGGTGGGATTGGTAATTGGCAACGGGACAAGTCATGCAGCCAGGGGCCGGAGGGGTGGGTATGTTCTCCATGCAGGCTGTAATGCAGCCTGCATTGCGAACAGGGAAGTGCGCATGATTGCTTTGGACGGCCTCAGTGGGCCGACCAAACAGTCATTGCGCACTTGAGTGTGCATGACAATCCACCCATGCCCTGCTCCATGTTTGGAGCAGTCCTACCCACCCTCCCACCCCTGAGGATACATAGCATGATTACATCAGTTAGTTATCCCTTGTTTTTCCTTTTTTAAACTGTTTTTTTGGCTTCTCTGAGCCCGCACTTCCCGCTTCCCGCCGCTGCTGCCCCTGCGCCCCCCCCTCATTGCCTTGAGACCCTCACTGGTGAGTAGCGCGCTTACAATTCCCCTGATTGATTGATTGATTGAGTTATCATCAGGTGATGATTGTTCCTCTTCTGTACTGCTTGAGGTGGTGGGGCAACGCTCTTGCACCATAGCGGTAGTGCAGCTACTGGGGGTGCGTCATCTACGTGTGAAAGGCATGAGCGACTCACTCCCGGCCCTCCTGCGCTATGCGTCCCACCTTCTCCTTACCTGGTCATTGACACCGTGGCGCAATCCACTGCACTCTCTCCAAATCTGTGACTCAGCCATCAGGAGCCTCAGCCATGTGTGATTTCTTTGGGCTGGGTACAGCAGTCGCCGCCTAGTCCGCTGGTGGACCTCCCGATGCAGTTGATGCAGCAGGGCTCCCTTAGGCATGTAGTTGCAGCGCTCAGACCACACAAGTTTGGCGTAGCACAGGGGCCTCACCCTCCACAGCGTACGGCCAGCCCAACATCATCCGGCCTGTGATGCAGGGAGTCGGCAGCCACCGTTGGTAATCCCCTCCGTGCACCCCGGTGTAGTGGTGGATTGTAGTATGCGATGCGGACCTCACTACGTTGGTGCGCATGAGCGCCTCTACCATTAACTGCTCCAAGGTGCCCAAGGCGGACTTCTCACACAGGTCAGCAACGTGTCTCCATGCGACCTGCCAGACTTCACCACCATGTACGGGCGATCGACGCACATCAATGTCTCCCACGGCAGCTCATCGACTCCACGGCTCCTCCACATCCCACTCCAGGCTCCAGACGCAGGTCCAGCGAGGCATCCAGGCTCCAGACGCAGGTCCAGCGAGGCATCCAGGCTCCAGACGCAGGTCCAGTGAGGCATACAGGCTCCAGACGCAGGTCCAGCGAGGCATCCAGGCTCCAGACGCAGGTCCAGCGTGGCATCCAGGCTCCAGACGCAGGTCCAGCGAGGCATCCAGGCTCCAGACGCAGGTCCAGCGAGGGATCCAGGCTCCAGCCGCAGGTCCAGCGAGGCATCCAGGCTCCAGATGCAGGTCCAGCGAGGCATCCAGGCTCCAGACGCAGGTCCAGCGAGGCATCCAGGCTTCAGACGCAGGTCCAGCGAGGCATCCAGGCTCTCATCCTGGTCATCCTGGATGTTGGGTGACTTGAGGGGGTTGTTGATGTGTGCTGCACTTGCCCCTGGCTGCTTAAATCTGCATTAAACTTTTTTTTTGGGCATCTTTTCTGTGGGAGGTGGACTGATAGGCTATTTTTTTCAAGTCCACACTTGCTGCCTAGCGTGTGTTTTTTATCGCTAATGGCTTATCGCTAGATTCCGCCTGCTATCGCCTGTTTTCCTATCGCCATCGCGCTGGAGTTAGAGGCAGTTTTCGCCGCTGATCCCTGAAGCTATCGCCTGTTAGCGACGTGTTGGTAATACGTCGCTAACAAGGCGATAACTTTCAGGGATAGACGGCGATAAAGAAACTGCCGCTAACTTGCGTTAGCGATAGTTATCGCCAGTCCTTGATAATATCCCCCAAACTTTTTCCTGTGTGTATTTATTTTTAAAAGTGGAAAAATACAGAAAATGTTGCTTCTTGTGGGTGACTCTCCATGCTATTTTTCGTGATTTCTAGTTCAACAGCTGAGCAGATAGGCAGCATGGGAAGTTAAAAATAGGTTGAGATTTCCCTAAATGCAGGCGTATGGTAACAAATATTTGTATTATAATGCTCATATTTACCTGTAGGTGTAGTGTTTTGCTATATTCGGCTGTTTAATTTGCTAAAACGCGACAGGCAGCAAAGTATGAGTGCATGTTCATCAGTTAAATAAATGTGGAAATATACCGTTTTATGACTCCATATATTTGCAAAACACAAAATAAATATGGATAAATACCAATAAGATGGGCAAGAAATAAATATGGATAAATACAGACGGAAATGTTTAAAGAATAAATACCATAAAACCGGGAGCCCTATTTATAAAACTACTAAATAAATAAGTCTCCATTGATCAGATATCGTTAGGCTGTGTTTCTGTCGTAGAGATGCCAGCTTTACATGCCACAAAGATAGAAGCAAACACTGCCAAGCCTTTTGGGCAATATTATACAACTTATTGCAATGCGCCTTGATATCCGCCAAGGGGAAACAGTGCCAAATGGCTGTGTATGTGTGTATGTGGTTGTCAAGCTGGTTGGGGGCAATTATAGTTAATAATGCCATACATTTTAGTTGTTTTAAACTTACTTCACCTCCATCCTTTCTGACTTTAACATTGTTGAAGCGGCTTGTAGCACAGCATCCCCCAATCTGCACGCCCCCACAGGTCAATATTTGATCCCTCACACTGTATGCAATAAACTCCAAACCTTTCTCTAAATTAGCTGCTGCATTCTTTCTATTTGCTGTCTCCTTGTGCTAAAGGGATTTCTCCCGTGTCCACTCGTCCATCAATACTGCCTCAGCGCCAGCTCTGGTTGTCTGTCAATCCCTTCCCCCGCGTCCAGTTGTACATGCAAGCTGTCCCTAAAGTGCAATTATTCATTTAGGTTCATTTATGTGGTGCGAGAACTGGCTGTCAGGCATTATCATTTCCAATTCCCTAAAGAGCAAATAAAGTCCTAAGCAGTTTAGTTCTTATTATGAAGCCACATCTGCCTTGGCGGGAATGCCTGTGCATGTGTGCGTGTGCTGATGCGAGCATACCATGCATCTGTGAGCTCCCAGCGTCCATTATGCCTCTTTTAAAAAAGTAATTTGTTAATAGTAGAATATTTACCACGAGAGTGTCTCCACTGATGGAGCTTTCATCCAAGCAAAGTAGATACCGCTTATCTGTACATTTAATTCAGTTCATGCATCTTTCAGTAAGTGCTCTTTCTGTCTTGCCTTTTTTCCAGCAGTGCTGATTTTTCACACACATTTTGACACTCCACCACTTTTTAGCTTATATTTAGAGCTGTTTATATTCTGATGACCCCTCTTTCACTTCCGAAGTGACCATTAAATTCTCTGGAGCCTGCACTCATACCAAGCATCTGTTTGAGATCCCAGAAGGCCCTCCTTAATGAACAGTGACCTCCGTTTTCTTATACGGGTTTCTGTTCGTTTTGTTCATGTGTGCACTTTCTTTACATTAGCTACTGTAGAAAATGGCCAACCCAGCAATATGCATCTAACGCCCTGGTTCCATGCTTGTTGGGGTTTTCTGACCCTTGTCAAAATAAATCCCTGATTGCTCAGGGGTCACACTTCCGAGTTGGGTGGTATTTACCACACCCGGTAGTTAACTGCATGAATTGCGCTTAAGTACCTCAACCTTTGTGACGAAATTTAACATGAGAAAGCAATATGGCATTTACTGAGACGTGGATTTTGGTACAGTAAGCACTAAAAACCGAGGGGCAGATCTACAAGAAAGTGCCGCAGCGTGGCGCTGCAAGCCCTTTGGCTGCGCCACGCTGCGGCATTCAGAGCACAGGAATGCGACATATTTACAAGAATATGTCGCATTCCTGTGCTTTCCCTGCGCTGGCGCACAAACAGCTGCCAAGCGCCGGCGCAGGCACCCTTGCACCATGGTGCAAGGATGCCTGCGCCATGGGGAGATTGTTTTTGTGCAGGAAGGGGCACCTTTCTGCACAAAAACAATCAGTACAGGCTTTTTCCTCTTTCAATGCGTGCTGCAGAATGCAGCACGCATTGAAAGAGGAAAAACGAGGAGAAATGAAAACATTTCTCCTCGGTAGCGCTCGCTACGCCACCTCTAGGGTGGCGTAGCATTCACACGCATCTCCAGAGTTACGATTACTCGTAAATCTGGAGATGTGTCTTAGCTCCATGGGTGCTGCGTGGGAACACCCACAGCAACACCCATGGAACGCCCCTTCAACGCAAAGTGCTGCGTGTGAAGGGACGGTATTTACAAGGAGAGGAAAAGTCACGCATGGTGGCTTTTCCTCTCCTTGTAAATATCGAGGAGCTTCTGCGCCACCAGTACGTCACGAAAAGTGACGTACTGGTGGCGCAGGGGCTTGTAAATCTGCCCCCGAGTATTATTCTTTTAAAAAAACTCAGAATAGGTGCTGTTTTTCGCTTCCGATACATTTCAAAACCCGGGGGGGGGGATATTCACAAGGAAGTGGCGGAGAGAGGCGTTAGCCTTCTTGGCTTAACGCCTCTCTCCGCCACTTCGGAAAAGCAAGGCTGCACCATATTCACAAGGATATGGTGCAGCCTTGCTTTTCCCCCTGCGATGGCGCTTAGTTTCACAACTTAGCACCAACGCAGGCACCCTTGCACCAGAGTGCAAGGGTGTCTGCAAGCAGGGAGGTTTGTTTATGTACAGGAAGGTGTCCCTTCCTTGCACATAAACAAACCTAAAATGCCAGTTTGTAACTTACATGTGTGCTGCTTCATGCAGCACACATTAAGGTTACAAAACGGCATTTTTAAAAAAAGGTTTGTTTATGTACAGAAAGGGACAACTTCCTGTACATAAACAAACCATGGCATTTTGCATTTTCCATGTGTGCTGCACAAGGCAGTGAAAGCCCCGATCACCGGGGACTTTACCATTCATAAGATATATAACATGACATTGGACTTCATGCTAAGTGCCCCAGTAATCCCGAAGGGGTTGGTAGGAGCACTTACTAGCCCTGCCTAGATTCACAGTAACTCCCCAGATCAGGAGCATTTCATCTGGAAAGCTGATAAAATATACAGGTGAAATACTGGGCAAAAACATGCAGGAATCAGTGCTGAAACACTGATCCCCGTGGGCAGGTTCGGACTGGGACAGTAAATAGCCCCAGGCACCAAAACGAAATTGGCTCATATTAGTGAATTAGAAAGCTAAAAAAGAGCCCCATGTTTGAAAATTGGGACTGTTTTGAACTAGTAGAGACATGCTGTATATGTTTTTTGCAAGTTATGGAGGACTACATAGATTTGACCTTGCTACAGGAATGTTTGTTTTATTATCAGGGAAATCAACAGTAAATATCATCCGAGCAGACCATAAAAAGGCTCACAAACAGCCCAAAAAAGTCCCACACACTGACCTGGCAGATCAGCCCTTCGCACACTGCCTGATTGCCCTATTGGCCAGTACGACCCTACCCATAGTTTTCCCAAAATCCCACAATCAGGATTAAGCAATGCCCCTGATATTGGTAACTTTGGTGAGGGAGTGAATACTGGGCAGAAAACCTCTCAACCAGTATTAGGCCCCATACTTTTTGGCATTTCTGCCAGAAAGATCAATACAAGTTGAAAGCAATGCATTATGGGCCAGTGTTTTGTAAGGTTAATGAAGGGGCCACAGCGGAAGTGAGTGCAGAAAACTAAAAATTGAGGCCAGCTAAAAATGATGAGAGATGAAGAAGCTGGCAGGAATTAGGCAGCAAACATGTCCAAAAGGAGACTTCCACAGGACTTGAGATTAACAATCCTCCTAGAGAAAATCGATGCAAAATTTAGCTGAAGAAATGTTGTCATAGAACAATACAGCACGAGTAAGTAGAAAGTAACACAAACAGTGAAGAATGACTATTTTTTACTCTCTATTGAAATTCCCGAAGATCCTGCTTAGTGAACCAGCTTCTCCAAAACTCTTGTAAAAAAGGGCTTTGTAATGTAAATACACTTCACAACTCTAAGGGGCTTATAAAAAAACTAGATGACTGGCTGACCGAGCTGTGGGCATGGTGGAGAAAGGATGGTCTAGTTTACAATGTTGGAAAATCCCCATTACAGTGGTGGGGATCTTTCACCTGAGGTGCTCCAGCTGTCATGACAGGTCCTCCAACAAGGGAAACACGTAATTTATGGAATATCACAATATTATTATCCAGCATGATGAAAGTGTTACGAATATAGTTATTAAACACGTGTACTTAATTGGAGATCGTTTGAAAGTGTCTCTGATGTACAAGAAAAATTGCACCAGATTCATAAACCTAAATTAAGCAGTGGGAGGGGGGCAGACTTCAGCGTCAACACCCACAAAGATGACGTAGATCTATATCTCTTCTAGCTAACATGACATAAAATAATTATACATACGCTGAAGGGCAGTCAAACAGAAATGTATAAAATCAATCAATTAGTTAATTATTGCAAAAGGTACACAACTAATTACACACTGGTGATGATGCAGTATATTTACAGGCATGCAGGAACTAAGGATCATATCGCGAATTGGACAATAAGATATTATTCCATAAAAGTGTATATTTTTCAGGCTATGGTTGTGCCATCACCATCTCCGCCTCTGAGCACGCCATTGTATACCTATTGTGAATAGCAGTGTTCAAAATTCCTGCATGAAGAGGGTGAGGCTTGAAGCCAACCAAGATGGCCGCACACTAGGAGAACTCCTTGTGACTAGTGCTGCTAATCCCTGCCATCCGCAAAAATCTGGTCCTGCTCCTGCAATGAATGCACCGGAGGGTGTAGTATCATGTGTGAGGTTGGGTTCACTGCTCATTCCCCCCCTGCCTGTTTGAGGAGGACATGGGAGGCCTCGAGACTGGGCCAGGCTGAGGCCTATCATAGCGGCTGTTGGGAGCCCTGGGCTGTGGTGCAGCATGCCCTCTGCTTTCCTGATTACGAAAATTGAAGGCTGGGGGTGATCGATGCTTGGCGGACCTGGGAGCTGGCCTTCCCCTGTGCAGGAGACCCTGGAGGCGAATGCAAGGCAGCAGGTGTGGCCATTGGGGCTGTCGTCCTGTGCTTGCCTTCTCTGCCAGTCGGAGGAGGAGCAGGGGTGCGCGGCCTGAGAAGCGGACTTGAGCGGATCAAGCGGGGAAGTCCCTGGACAGAAGGCTACACCTTGGTGGCACCGAAGTCGTGAGAGGCCTGCAGTATAGATCATGAGGGGGGGCTGGGCGGAGGCCTCGGGTGCATGTCTGCTGTGAAGGGACGGATGGCCCATTGGGTGTGATTAGTGGTGGTGCTGATTGTGTGGACTGAATAGGAGTGAGACGGCACGGCGAGGCTGCTGCAACATTGACTTTTTCCTGTATGCCTCCCCACGCACCTCCCGCCCGCTAATTCTGGACTTTCTTTGCCTTGATGCATGGTAGCTGGTAAATGCACTGTGGGGGAAGGGAAGAGACCCAGACATACAAGCTTGCATCCCGTACAGGGCAGCCTGGTGAGTGTTTGATCTCAGCGTTGGTGCAGGGGTCGATGTTCCGCTGGCTCTACCCCCCCATGATGCTACTTATTGGGACTCACGGAGGCATCAGGGCTGGGCACCGGGAGGAGCACGTAGGTGCTGGAGGACATGTCGTAGGCTGTGTTTGGACAGTATAGGTGGTGCCAGTGCCCCGCAACAAGTGGCAAACATACAGTTGACAGGTGGCCTCTTCCTTCACATGGTGCACTTCAGGACCTGGCTCTTGCGCTGCCTGAGGGCTGACAGGTGCCCACCGAGGGGTGTTTGGTGGTGAGCAGCTAAACAATGAAAGAGGTACTGTTGGCCTACAATAAGAGGCAAGAATGTAGTAGACAGCGGGCTCCTTCCCATATACGGCACACTTAAAAAAATAACTCTTATGCTGTCCAAGGGGTGACACGTGTGCACCAGAAGGCATCTGGGGGCATGTAGCCGGACAATATAAGAGGTGCTGGTGGCTTGTAACAAGGGACAAGAATTTAGTCGAAGGCAGGCCCCTTCCTCCATATGGTGGGCTTCCGAAACTGCCGGTTGCATTGCCCAGAGGGTGACAAGCGTGCAGGTGATGGAGCATGGCAAGGGAGTATCCCCTGGAGGGGCATTGGTTATTAGACCGGCACCTAGTGGGCATCAGACTCGACAAGGAGGCAGATGTGGATGAAGTGGGCCCACAGACATCACACAGAGAACTGAACCTGCGGGAGGACGGAGATTCCTGGCAAGGGGCACTGCGACTCTTTAATGCCTAGTGGGGTGGTGGAGTGATGAACCGCACCAGCAAATAGTAGGATTGGCGCCTGTTTACCCATTAAAGTATAAGTAAGCGCCCATAGGGGTTACCTTATGGTACAGGTTCAGTTTGTAAATTGGGCACGGACATGGTGAGCCCCAAAGGATGGGCGAATGCAGAGACCAACAAGATGGATAAGTACGCTGTACCAAAACCACCGTCGGGGGCATCAGACCAGTCGACCAATCAGTCTGCGGAGCTAGAGCCCTCACTCTGTGCCATCATGGCAGCTATAAAAGACCTAAAGAGTACCATCAAGCCGAAATTAGATGCTGTTACCATCGACATCAACTCCTCAGAGCCGATTTTCGCAAATTCTCCAAGGTTAATACAGCTGAAACCAACATCCACCAGTTGCAATCCACATCCAAATAGCTGGAGGAGCAACAACAAATCCTGCTGGCAAATCTGGAGGACAAGGAGGAAAGGGTTCGCCGAAATAACTTTAGAGTGGTAGGGGTCCCTGAGGGGGCCGATGGGCAGAGTGTGGATCTTTTTCTGGAGGACCTCATACTTAAAAACTCCCACCCTAAGCGTTTCTCAAACGTTTTTTCAATAGAACGTGCTCATAGAGCGCTTGTCCCAAAACCTGATGCCCCTCCATGGACAATCATAGCCAGAATCCTGAATTACCAGGATCGAGATGCTATCCTGCAGGCTGCTTGTTCCCAAGGTGATGTAGCATATGAGAACACCAAGCTACGTTTCTTTCCAGATTTTACACTGCAAGTTCAGTGCCAACACCAGAGTTTCGAGGTAGTGAAGCGAGAACTGTGCACCAAAGACATTGAGTACATTATGTTATTTCCAGCGAAGCTCAGGGTAGTGACAGAAGGTAAAATGTGGCATTTCCCTACACCAGAAGAGACTTGGGAATGTGGGGAGGAATGGTATACGGTGGGCTGCCGACCCCCTCGTGAGGTGCGGAGGGGTCAACCACATGATCGTCAGGGAGGAGGTGATGCCGAAGATGTCAGGACGCCAGCCGATGATGGAGCCCTGGTGAGCGCTGCTCATTGGACTTGAAGGTGGGGCAGGAAACGATAAACTGTAGGTGGCTACGAACAATTGGACATGTGCAGTGCAGATGGACTGTGCTTTTATCCTTTATCAATCTGAGCTTGCACTGCATGCAGTCACTTAGGGTAGGTGGTGGCTGAGGTTCATTGAGGGGGCTCAGTGTACGACCCGAATCAATATGAGCAGGTCACCTATAAATGTTGGAGACAGGGAAAGTCAGCCTCTTACAAATGGTGAGCCTTCGTGGCGGAGCTAGCTCACCCTAATTCATAATATGCTCTTTTTGAGGCGACAGGCGCTCTGCATGTTGGGGTGGTCTGAACCCACTGAGTATGGCAGCAAGGAGGAGGCGTTCTATGTGGGGTGTTTTTGTGCTTATGTTGTAAAGTGTTTTTTATGTTGTTGTTGCTTTATGGTTAGCTCAGTAGAAGATGATGCGTTATGACAGTCACTGAAAATAGACTGGGTGGGAGGAGGGTCCGTCACTACTCCATGCAGGAGAGCACACTCATATTCAATAATGCACCATGCCCACACAACATTAAAGACCTTCATGTGGTATGTGAACGGCCTGGGTCATAAAATCAAACACACAGTAGTCTTGCAGTATCTTCGCATACCGGGCCCCTACATAGTTCTCCTACATGAGAAACACTGAAAGAGCAACCCTTATAAAGCTTAGGATCATTTTGGCTATACCCTGTTGGTGCATGTCGGTTTCAACACCAGCTCCAGAGGAGTGGGCATACTACTCCGTTCCACAGTGACTTTTATCCTGCAATGCATGTGGACAGAGCCCATAGGGAGATAGACGATACAGTTAGGCATATGGGAGGGAATCACATTGAATATTTGCCAGGTTTATGTGCCACCCCGGCTTCATGCCGAAACTTTCACTGCACTGGGAACTGTCCTGTTAGAAATAACCACGGGGATCTTACTAGTGGGTAAAGATTTTAATGCAACAATGGACCAGGGACGCAATAGGGATACCAACTCCCAGGTGGGTGTTGAGTCTAGTCCATTGGGGGCATTTGTAGAACCACTAGGATTGGTATATCTAAGGCTTGAACAGAATCCAGATGTAAGGCAATTCACATATTTTTCAGCAGTCCATGTTAGTTGATCCAGGCTAGACTACATTTTCACACAGAGATTGTTTGCTGGCCAGTTTCATGGTGCCACTCACAGGGCTAGGGGCATCTCTGACCACTCCCCTTCGGATGTAATGCTAGATGGCCCCATCAGGGATACCACACTGCCTCCCAGGATTAATTCCTGGTACCGTAAGGACACACCCTTCAGAGACAGAGTGCGCAAGAGGGCGGAGCAATACGTACAAGAAAATGAGGGCTTGGTCCAATCGGCATGTACATTTTGGGAGGCATTTAAGACAGTCCTCCGGGGACAGGCACAGGCAATTATTGTGGGGAAGAAGAAAGAGCAGAAGCTACAATGCAACAACCTAGAAAGAGAGATTCTGACACACGAGACCAAGGTACTAGAGGCCAGCACAGACATCCAGCGGCTACACCACCACTTAGCCTCAAACAACATGAACAGAAAGATCAGGCAGAGAATAGGGCATGCGCATATGCCACTGCCATGCAACGCCGCCTACACAACATAGGCGACAAAGTCAGCAAACTTACTGCCTAGCTAGACAACAGGGAAAAGGAAAGGAATTGGGTCTTAGAGATTAGGGACGCTGAGAGCAGGCTCCATACCACAGGGGTAGAGATAGCGGAGGCATTCGCTATATATTATAAGAGCATCTACACCTTCAAAACCAGTAGGTCGGGTGCAGACTGTGAGGAGCTTCTAAGAGATATCTCCCTTTTGACTCTCTGTGAGGAGACAGGTTGGCTCTTGAGCAAGACTTGATGATGGTTGAGAAGGTGATCTGGGACTTGCACTCGGGTAAGGCGGCAGGACCCAATGGGCTACCAATTGAATTGTACGAATGCATGACACCACAAATAGCAGGACACATGCTGAATATGTTTAATGAGGCCTGGGAGGGGGGTGGCTTGCCTGAAGATCAAAGGATGTCAACGATACTGGTCATCCCCAAAAAAGGTAAGCAGTTCAATGCCTGCAGTTTGTATAGACCCATCTCGTTGCTAAACCTTGAGGCCAAGGTCTTAGCTAAGGTATTGATGAACATACCGAGACCAGTCATTACATCAGTTGTCCACCTTGCTCAGTCTGGCTTTATGCTACACAGAGGAACCTGTCACAATTTGAGGCACTAATGTGGAGTGCTCCATTCGACCATGGCCCTTCGGGCCCTGCAGGCCGTGTTGCTTTTTCTCGATGCACGAATGGCATTTGACAGTATCGAGTGGAGCTACCTGTTTGCAGCTCTGACAAGGTTGGGTTTTGGAGCCAAATTCTGTCAATGGGTTCTGCTTTTATACAGTGGTCCATTGGCCATAGTGAACAATGTTATGTCATGACCATTTGCATTGCATACGTGTACTCAGCAAGGGTGCCCATTGTTCCCAATGTTCTTCACTCTGGCGTTGGAGCTCTTGGCAGGGTGGGTTTAAGGAGACCCCTTGATAAGAGGCATCAACTGTGGCAGGGATTGGGACGAAAGACTTTTCCTGTATGCTGATGACATCTTGTTCTATGCCACATGGCCACAAATGACAGTAGACAGGATACTACATATTTTTTATCTTTTTGACGGGTACCCTAGCTACCAAAATAACTTGGATAAGTCCCTGATTTTCCCACTGTGCGGCACCAACCCCATATCACTGACCCAATGTATGGTCCTGATTGCTCGCCATGGGTTCATTTATATAATGAGAGATGGGGAGGATTTTCTCCCCAAAAAAAACCTTTACCCAGACGTGGCTCATTGGGGGTTGCTCCCGCTCTCTCTGATGGGCAGAGCGGTGCTATTTAAAATGATGACTCTACCGAGACTACTATACATTCCACCAAACACCCTGTACAAAATCCTGCATGATTTCTTCCAAAAAGTAGACGGTTTATTGCGACAGTTTCTCTGGTATGGGGTATGCTTGAGAATTGCGCTCTGCGAATTGCAGACAGCAGTTTTGGAATGGGGCTGGCAATCCCCGATATGTGTAAATACTATTGGACATCCCAATTGGTAGTGATCAATGCCTGGGTGTTCTCAGACATCAAAGAACCCACCTATAGGGTCGATAGACAGACTATGGGTATGCGAGGATGCTCCACGATGCTTTATCACAGGGGAGGAGAGGGTGTGCTGCTGCTCCGCACACAGATGATGGTGAGAGCCTGGTGTGAGGCCACCAAATTCCTGGGGTGGGAGAAAAAGTTGAGGAGAACTTACAGGGCTTCTCCAAATCGGTGTTGATAGGAATCAAGTGATTGCAGGCTGTGTGGAGCGGCAAACCTATATTACATTGAAGACACTGCAGCAGGAGTTTGAGATGGTGGACACCAAATGCTTTAAATACTTACAGCTCGGACACGCGCTAAGGTGTCATATACAGAAAGGGGAGACACTAACCGAAGCAGCGCAGTTAGAGGACCATTTGTTATTAGATCCCCTGCCGGAAAAGGTAGTTTCCTTAACCTACGCAAAATGAATAGTTCTCTGGATCCATTGGTAAAGCTGCTGGCACGGTGGGAGGAAGTCCTGGGCCCCATAGAAGATGATGATTGGGCTGAAGCAATACAAAGCCCCAGAGAGCTGGCAATACAAGCCCGGTTCTGCCTTGTCTAGTTACGCATACTTCATAGATTGTACTTTTCTAGGATGTTACTTTATCGCCTGGGAAGGGGCGATAGCGCTCTCTGCATTAGGGGATTCGGGGAAGTGGGATTCTTTTATCATATACTCTGGGAGTGCCTGGAAATACAGAGTTTTTGGAGTTGGTTACACAAATTATGATGAGGGCCACAAGCCAGGAGGTACCAATGGCGGCCAGGTGACACATTATGGAGCATATTCACAAGGACTTATCGCCGAGTTATCGCCACCTTAACGCATCAAAAGTGGAGATAGATTTAACGCCCCATTCACAAGCAGGTGCAAACTGCAGACATCGCCAGTATTCTCGCGATAACTGCCGCAAATTTTACCCCCACGGGTCACATCACCAACTAACCCTAATGAGATGCAGAGTAGGCGTTCCCGTGCAAAAACACACGAAAACACCACTACACCACTTTCACAATGAACTGCCAGATCTGCGATGCGAACCAAAAACAGGCAATAAGCCGCGGTAGCAGCAGGGATTTAACACCTGCCTTCTGCTGGTGTTAAGCAGGACGACTACCTGCAGCACGAAAGGGAGCCCAGCCCAGAGCCACATCGGAAGACCCACAGATACCATGGAGCCAATGATCATGCAGCTCGGAGACCCAAGAGGGCCACAACACCCACCGCCACCACTCCCAGGCCCCCCCCGGATCCCCCCGGACAAACACATACCGTGCACGACACAAGAGCCACAAAAAGCGCATGATGTCGCAGAATGACAAAAAGAAACACACGTGTGGTCAGAAGAACGAGAAACAGTCACACATCATTGAAGTAACAACCAAAAACTTTATTGAAATACAACACAAAAAACCAATGCGGAAGACTCCTGTCGGGTCCGTCCGGGACAATCTTGATGTCACAGCCTGGAAAATAAAGCACAAAATCAGAACGTGTGTCATGCGCACATCAAAGGAGCGAGACACAGAGAAACAGAGAATGAAAGAAAGGCTGAGAAAGAAAGAGAGAGAAGGAAAGGAAGGGAGAGAGAGAGAGAAGGAAAGGAAGGGAGAGAAAGAGTGAGAGAGAAGGAAAGGAAGGGAGGGAGAGAGTGAGAGAGAAGGAAAGGAAAGGAAGGGAGGGAGAGAGAGAGAGAGGGAGGTACACTACCGCCCCCGCGCACCCAGGCCCCACTGCTCACCTGCTGCCACCGGTGTGTCTCCAACCACGTGCCGGTATACACTGCAAGCCACCAGGTCTGCAATCTGTAATCGAGGCCAGAGTCAATCATGGCAGAGTCCATCTCGCTGCACACAGCAACAACGCCTGTCCGTCCCTGCGCACACATGCAGCCGCACCCTACCCCCTCCTGCCGGCCAGCGCTGCCTGTCTGCACTTGCGCACCCAGGCCCCACTGCTCACCTGCCGCCAATGGTGTGTCCACCAGTGGGCACACCACGTGCCCGTGCAAGCTCCAGGCCCCGGTCCCGCCACCATGGCATGCTCCACATCATGCGGACCCGCACCGCGGCCCAGCAGGTCCCGCACATGACGCTGAGTCCTGAGGCATCAATGGCAGAGACCACATCAGTGCACATGTCATCATCGCAGGCTGCACACCCGCTCAGCAATTTCGGTGCCACTAACCCTGTGCAACCCCAGTCAGCGCCACGTGGTGGTAGGCCCGTGACGGCCGCAAGGCTTCGGGTGCCACTAACCCTGTGCAACCCCAGTCAGCGCCACGTGGTGGTAGGCCTGTGACGGCCGCAAGGCTTTGGGTGCCACTAACCCTGTGCAACCCCAGTCAGCGCCACGTGGTGGTAGGCCTGTGATGGCCGCAAGGCTTCGGGTGCCACTAACCCTGTGCAACACCAGTCAGCGCCATGTGGTGGTAGGCCCGTGACGGCCGCATGGCTCCGGGTGCGACTAACCCTGTGCGCAACAACTCATGGGCCCTTTATGATTGAGAATCGTGGAACGTCCGTCATCCAGTCACCACCGGCAGTGGGGAATGTGACGTTGTCGGCCCCTTATATTGGCGGGTTCACATGGCCTGTGACGCCTGTGCCGGATGGGTGTGGTGTGTGTGCAGACCAGTGACCTGCAGACCACTAGCGTGTACACCTGCGACATGTAGCTATGTGGGCCCCCTCTCAGAGCGTAAGCGGGGTGGTCTGGCCTGGCATACGCCAGACCAGCACAGGGCTTGCAACAATGACTCAGGGGCTCTGGGCGTGGTGCAGTCCATGTCCGGATAAGGAAGTGACTAATGCGTGTGTCCCTGTTGTAGTGTCTACGGCACCCTGAACGCAATCGGCAATGTAGCACACTGTGACTGGAATCCCACTAGATGAGCATCATTGACGTTAGGGGGAATCACTGTCCCTACATTCATCCACACATTCATACATGAATGATGAAAGACATGACACAGCAGTCCGTTTCTGAATGTTTAATGCACATCCAGTGGAGTTTTGCAGCTGGAGCAGTACAGGGCCATGCCAACCCCACTTCACAAAATGGGCCGTGGAGGGCCAGCCAGAGTCCATCCGGGAATGACAAGTACTGTGGAAAGGAAGGGTACAGTCCGCAGTCTGGTCGCCGTGTCTTTGGTCACCAAACAGGATATGGCAGTCCATGTCGCGGTCCAAGGTGAGTGCAGCAGAGTGTATCGGGGGTCAGTGGAAGGTCATGGGGCTATGTGCGGCACCAAGCAGCAACAGGCCAGGTGGCGGAAATGAATGCTAGTGCCTCCTTCTGTTCTCAATCCCATCCACGTCCTCGTCCTGTGGGTGCTGCAGTTCCGGCTGCGGCACTGTGTGCCACTGACACATCAGGGGCCGGAGGTGGATTGTCGGCCGCACTGTGTGGCAGTGACACATCAGGTCCCGGAGTGGAGACGCCTGCCGCACTGGGAGGCCCTGACACACCAGGGGGCGGAGATGTGGATGGTGTGGGAGCAGCAGCATTCATCTGCGACATGCCTTGTGGCAGCAATGCCATGATGAGGATCTGCAGGGCATGGTAGATCCCAGCTACATTTTGCTGATGTGCAGCGGTGGCTGCCATACTTTCTGCCTCCATCCGCACCATGTCCTCCATGAGCCTCCGCATGTGTGCCAGCTCACGGCTGGGATTGCTGGAGCCACTCTGAGTGGACAGGTGTTCTTGTCTCCGAGTCATGACTCCAGCGATGTCTGCCAGGGCTCGTTGGAGACCATGGAGCGGCCTGTGGGTGTCCGTTAGGGACTGGAGGTGGTCCCTGATGGGACCTAGACACCCATGGATGGCGTCAAGTTTGGTAGCCATGAGGTCGAACCCCACCCACACCTGCTCAGCTGTCTCCCTCTGGCCCTCCAGCACACGGCGTTGGAAGGCCATGTGTTGTTCGTGGGGGTCTTGGGAGACAGCCAGGGTTGTGGTTGCCTCCTGCTGGGTGGTTTGTGGAGTGGGTGGGGTCTCCTCGATGCAGCTGGGCTGCCCTGATCCTGGAGGTGAGTTGCGGATGATGTCAATGATGTCTTGGAGGGCTTGGGTGTCGATGCTGGGGGTGTCCTCCTCGTCATCAGTGAAGAGTGGCTGGAACTGCTCTGCAGGAGGTGTTGACGGTGCCTCTGCAATGTGAAGGGGAAATGCTGTATTACAATGTGTCCACATGTATGTAGCCGCATGGTACATGTTCACATTCAGACAGCATGGCATTGTACATTGTGACAGTCTGTAGATCAGGGCCATGATCCAGAGTCATTGTGGGTGTGCACTGTGCTCTGCTTGATTGTGCATGTGTGCCATTGTGGCCATCTCCCCCCGTTCCCCCAGTACCTGGTGGTTACTCACCCTATTGCTGTTGTGTTGTGTCATGTCAAGCAGTGTCCGGTCCCCCGACTCCTGCCACAGTCTCCACACTGATGACTGTCGACACCAGCTCCTCCCTGTCATCCAGCTCCAGCTGTGGTGCTGGGCTCCCACCTCCAGTCTGCATTGCTGCCTTCTGGTTGCCTGCGAGTTTCTCCTTGGTTTTGCGCTTGATGTCAATCCATCGCCTCTTGACCTCATCCATTGACCTCTTGTGCTCTCCGACAGCATTCACCTTGTCCATGATGGACCGCCATATTCGATTTTTGGTGCCCAATGACACGTTGGAGGTGATGAACAGTTCTTGATGGTGTTCCATCACCTCCGTGACCAGGATCCTGTTTTCCTGTGGACTGAACTTCGTCTTCCTCTTCTTCTTGTCCTTGCCCTTCCCTGTCCCCGAGGTCCCAGGCTGGGCGTCAGGGGTGCTTGTGGGGTTCCGCTCGTCCTCTGAGCCTGCTCCGGATGCCTCCATGGTGGTTCGGTTTTGGCTATTTTGTGTTTGTGTGTCTTTTCTACTTTTGTAGTGATTTTCCCGCCTGCCGTGTGTGTATTGCAGGCCTGGAGCTGCTTATCGCTGATTTCCTCTTCGCGGTTTGGCTCATCGCATGTTTTTTTGCGTTGGGGTTTGGGTTTTTATCACCGTCGCTGTTGTTGTATCGAGGACATTGTTCGCGTTTTCGAGAGACTATCGCATGGTACCGCCGTGTTGTGAATTCCACGTTAACACGGGGTTATTTTCCCGCGATAGACTGCGATGTGTCTGCTGTGAAGGGACGGATGGCCCATTGGGTGTGATTAGTGGTGGTGCTGATTGTGTGGACTGAATAGGAGTGAGACGGCACGGCGAGGCTGCTGCAACATTGACTTTTTCCTGTCTGCCTCCCCATGCACCTCCCGCCCGCTAATTCTGGACTTTCTTTGCCTTGATGCATGGTAGCTGGTAAATGCACTGTGGGGGAAGGGAAGAGACCCAGAAATACAAGCTTGCATCCGTTACAGGGCAGCCTGGTGAGTGTTTGATCTCGGCGCAGGGGTCGATGTTCCGCTGGCTCTACCCCCCCATGATGCTACTTATTGGGACTCACGGAGGCATCAGGGCTGGGCACCGGGAGGAGCACGTAGGTGCTGGAGGACATGTCGTAGGCTGTGTTTGGACAGTATAGGTGGTGCCAGTGCCCCGCAACAAGTGGCAAACATACAGTTGACAGGTGGCCTCTTCCTTCACATGGTGCATTTCAGGACCTGGCTCTTGCGCTGCCTGAGGGCTGACAGGGTCCCACCGAGAGGTGTTTGGTGGTGAGCAGCTAAACAATGAAAGAGGTACTGTTGGCCTACAATAAGAGGCAAGAATGTAGTAGACAGCGGGCTCCTTCCCATATACGGCACACTTAAAAAAATAACTCTTATGCTGTCCAAGGGGTGACACGTGTGCACCAGAAGGCATCTGGGGGCATGTAGCCGGACAATATAAGAGGTGCTGGTAACTTGTAACAAGGGACAAGAATTTAGTCGAAGGCAGGCCCCTTCCTCCACTTGGTGGGCTTCCGAAACTGCCGGTTGCATTGCCCAGAGGGTGTCAAGCGTGCAGGTGATGGAGCATGGCAAGGGGGTATCCCCTGGAGGGGCATTGGTTATTAGACCGGCACCTAGTGGGCATCGGACTCGACAAGGAGGCAGATGTGGATGAAGCGGGCCCACAGACAACACACAGAGAACTGAACCTGCGGGAGGACGGATTTTCCTGGCAAGGGGCACTGCGACTCTTTAATGCCTAGTGGGGTGGTGAAGTGATGAACCGCACCAGCAAATAGTAGGATTGGCGCCTGTTTACCCATTAAAGTATAAGTAAGCGCCCATAGGGGTTACCTTATGGTACAGGTTCAGTTTGTAAATTGGGCACGGACATGGTGAGCCCCAAAGGATGGGCGAATGCAGAGACGAACAAGATGGATAAGTACGCTGTACCAAAACCACCGTCGGGGGCGTCAGACCAGTCGACCAATCAGTCTGCGAAGCTAGAGCCCTCACTCTGTGCCATCATGGCAGCTATAAAAGACCTAAAGGGTACCATCAAGCCGAAATTAGATGCTGTTACCATCGACGTCAACTCCTCAGAGCCGATTTTCGCAAATTCTCCAAGGTTAATACAGCTGAAACCAACATCCACCAGTTGCAATCCACATCCAAATAGCTGGAGGAGCAACAACAAATCCTGCTGGCAAATCTGGAGGACAAGGAGGAAAGGGTTCGCCGAAATAACTTTAGAGTGGTAGGGGTCCCTGAGGGGGTCGATGGGCCGAGTGTGGATCTTTTTCTGGAGGACCTCATACTTAAAAACTCCCACCCTAAGCGTTTCTCAAATGTTTTTTCAATAGAACGTGCTCATAGAGCGCTTGTCCCAAAACCTGATGCCCCTCCATGGACAATCATAGCCAGAATCCTGAATTACCAGGATCGAGATGCTATCCTGCAGGCTGCTTGTTCCCAAGGTGATGTAGCATATGAGAACACCAAGCTACGTTTCTTTCCAGATTTTACACTGCAAGTTCAGTGCCAACACCAGAGTTTCGAGGTAGTGAAGCGAGAACTTTGCACCAAAGACATTAAGTACATTATGTTATTTCCAGCGAAGCTCAGGGTAGTGACAGAAGGTAAAATGTGGCATTTCCCTAAACCAGAAGAGACTTGGGAATGTGGGGAGGAATGGTATACGGTGGGCTGCCGACCCCCTCGTGAGGTGCGGAGGGGTCAACCACATGATCGTCAGGGAGGAGGTGATGCCGAAGATGTCAGGACACCAGCCGATGATGGAGCCCTGGTGAGCGCTGCTCATTGGACTTGAAGGTGGGGCAGGAAACGATAAACTGTAGGTGGCTACGAACAATTGGACATGTGCCTGCACTGCAGATGGACTGTGCTTTTATCCTTTATCAATCTGAGCTTGCACTGCATGCAGTCACTTAGGGTAGGTGGTGGCTGAGGTTCATTGAGGGGGCTCAGTGTACGACCCGAATCAATATGAGCAGGTCACCTATAAATGTTGGAGACAGGGAAAGTCAGCCTCTTACAAATGCTGAGCCTTCGTGGCGGAGCTAGCTCACCCTAATTCATAATATGCTCTTTTTGAGGCGACAGGCGCTCTGCATGTTGGGGTGGTCTGAACCCACTGAGTATGGCAGCAAGGAGGAGGCGTTCTATGTGGGGTGTTTTTGTGCTTATGTTGTAATGTGTTTTTTATGTTGTTGTTGCTTTATGGTTAGCTCAGTAGAAGTTGATGCGTTATGACAGTCGCTGAAAATAGACTGGGTGGGAGGAGGGTCCGTCACTACTCCATGCAGGAGAGCACACTCATATTCAATAATGCACCATGCCCACACAACATTAAAGACCTTCATGTGGTATGTGAACGGCCTGGGTCATAAAATCAAACACACAGTAGTCTTGCAGTATCTTCGCATACCGGGCCCCTACATAGTTCTCCTACATGAGAAACACTGAAAGAGCAACCCTTATAAAGCTTAGGATCATTTTGGTTATACCCTGTTGGTGCATGTCGGTTTCAACACCAGCTCCAGAGGAGTGGGCATACTACTCCGTTCCACAGTGACTTTTATCCTGCAATGCATGTGGACAGAGCCCATAGGGAGATAGACCTTACAGTCAGGCATATGGGAGGGAATCATATTGAATATTTGCCAGGTTTATGTGCCGCCCCGGCTTCATGCCGAAACTTTCACTGCACTGGGAACTGTCCTGTTAGAAATAGCCACGGGGATCTTACTAGTGGGTAAGGATTTTAATGCAACAATGGACCCGGGACGCAATAGGGATACCAACTCCCAGGTGGGTGTTGAGTCTAGTCCATTGGGGGCATTTGTAGAACCACTAGGATTGGTATATCTAAGGCTTGAACAGAATCCAGATGTAAGGCAATTCACATATTTTTCAGCAGTCCATGTTAGTTGATCCAGGCTAGACTACATTTTCACACAGAGATTGTTTGCTGGCCAGTTTCATGGTGCCACTCACAGGGCTAGGGGCATCTCTGACCACTCCCCTTCGGATGTAATGCTACATGGCCCCATCAGGGATACCACACTGCCTCCCAGGATTAATTCCTGGTACCGTAAGGACACACCCTTCAGAGACAGAGTGTGCAAGAGGGCGGAGCAATACGTACAAGAAAATGAGGGCTTGGTCCAATCGGCATGTACATTTTGAGAGGCATTTAAGACAGTCCTCCGGGGACAGGCACAAGCAATTATTGTGGGGAAGAAGAAAGAGCAGAAGCTACAATGCAACAACCTAGAAAGAGAGATTCTGACACACGAGACCAAGGTACTAGAGGCCAGCACAGACATCCAGCGGCTACACCACCACTTAGCCTCAAACAACATGAACAGAAAGATCAGGCAGAGAATAGGGCATGCGCATATGCCACTGCCATGCAACGCCGCCTACACAACATAGGCGACAAAGTCAGCAAACTTACTGCCTAGCTAGACAACAGGGAAAAGGAAAGGAATTGGGTCCTAGAGATTAGGGACGCTGAGAGCAGGCTCCATACCACAGGGGTAGAGATAGCGGAGGCATTCGCTATATATTATAAGAGCATCTACACCTCCAAAACCAGTAGGTCGGGTGCAGACTGTGAGGAGCTTCTAAGAGATATCTCCCTTCTGACTCTCTGTGAGGAGACAGGTTGGCTCTTGAGCAAGACTTGATGATGGATGAGGTTGAGAAGGTGATCTGGGACTTGCACTCGGGTAAGGCGGCAGGACCCAATGGGCTACCAATTGACTTGTACAAGTGCATGACACCACAAATAGCAGGACACATGCTGAATATGTTTAATGAGGCCTGGGAGGGGGGTGGCTTGCCTGAAGATCAAAGGATGTCAACGATACTGGTCATCCCCAAAAAAGGTAAGCAGTTCAATGCCTGCAGTTTGTATAGACCCATCTCGTTGCTAAACCTTGAGGCCAAGGTCTTAGCTAAGGTATTGATGAACATACCGAGACCAGTCATTACATCAGTTGTCCACCTTGCTCAGTCTGGCTTTATGCCACACAGAGGAACCTGTCACAATTTGAGGCACTAATGTGGAGTGCTCCATTCGACCATGGCCATTCGGGCCCAGCAGGCCGTGTTGCTTTTTCTCGATGCACGAATGGCATTTGACAGTATCGAGTGGAGCTACCTGTTTGCAGATCTGACAAGGTTGGGTTTTGGAGCCAAATTCTGTCAATGGGTTCTGCTTTTATACAGTGGTCCATTGGCCATAGTGAACAATGTTATGTCATGACCATTTGCATTGCATAAGTGTACCCAGCAAGGGTGCCCATTGTCCCCAATGTTCTTCACTCTGGCGTTGGAGCTCTTGGCAGGGTGGGTTTAAGGAGACCCCTTGTTAAGAGGCATCAACTGTGGCAGGGATTGGGAAGAAAGACTTTTCCTGTATGCTGATGACATCTTGTTCTATGCCACATGGCCACAAATGACAGTAGACAGGATACTACATATTTTTTATCTTTTTGATGGGTACCCTAGCTACCAAAATAACTTGGATAAGTCCCTGATTTTCCCACTGTGCGGCACCAACCCCATATCACTGACCCAATGTATGGTCCTGATTGCTCGCCATGGGTTCATTTATATAATGAGAGATGGGGAGGATTTTCTCCCCAAAAAAACCTTTACCCAGACGTGGCTCATTGGGGGTTGCTCCCGCTCTCTCTGATGGGCAGAGCGGTGCTATTTAAAATGATGACTCTACCGAGACTACTATACATTCTACAAAACACCCTGTACAAAATCCTGCATGATTTCTTCCAAAAAGTAGACGGTTTATTGCGACAGTTTCTCTGGTATGGGGTATGCTTGAGAATTGCGCTCTGCGAATTGCAGACAGCAGTTTTGGAATGGGGGCTGGCAATCCCCGATATGTGTAAATACTATTGGACATCCCAACTGGTAGTGATCAATGACTGGGTGTTCTCAGACATCAAAGAACCCACCTATAGGGTCGATAGACAGACTATGGGTATGCGAGGATGCTCCACGATGCTTTATCACAGGGGAGGAGAGGGTGTGCTGCTGCTCCACACAGACGATGGTGAGAGCCTGGTGTGAGGCCACCAAATTCCTGGGGTGGGAGAAAAAGTTGAGGAGAACTTACAGGGCTTCTCCAAATTGGTGTTGATAGGAATCAAGCGATTGCCGGCTGTGTGGAGCGGCAAACCTATATTACATTGAAGACACTGCAGCAGGAGTTTGAGATGGTGGACACTAAATGCTTTAAATACTTACAGCTCGGACACGCGCTAAGGTGTCATATACAGAAAGGGGAGACACTAACCGAAGCAGCGCAGTTAGAGGAGCATTTGTTATTAGATCCCCTGCCGGAAAAGGTAGTTTCCTTAACCTACACAAAATGAATAATTCTCTGGATCCATTGGTAAAGCTGCTGGCACGGTGGGAGGAAGTCCTGGGCCCCATAGAAGATGATGACTGGGCTGAAGCAATACAAAGCCCCAGAGAGCTGGCAATACAAGCCCGGTTCTGCCTTGTCTAGTTACGCATACTTCATAGATCGTTCTTTTCTAGGATGTTACTTTATCGCCTGGGAAGGGGCGATAGCGCTCTCTGCATTAGGGGATTTGGGGAAGTGGGATTCTTTTATCATATTCTCTGGGAGTGCCTGGAAATACAGAGTTTTTGGAGTTGGGTGACACAAATTATGATGAGGGACACAGGCCAGGAGGTACCACTGGCGGCCAGGTGGCACATTATGGGGCATATTCACAAGGACTTATCGCTGAGTTATCGCCACCGTAACGCATCAAAAGTGGAGATAGATTTAACGTCCCATTCACAAGCAGGTGCAAACTGCAGACATCGCCAGTATTCCCGCGATAACTGCCGCAAATTTTCCCCCCACGGGTCACATCACCAACTAACCCTAATGAGATGCAGAGTAGGCGTTCCCGTGCAAAAACACACGAAAACACCACTACACCACTTTCACAATGAACTGCCAGATCTGCGATGCGAACCAAAAACAGGCAATAAGCCATGGTAGCAGCAGGGATTTAACACCTGCCTTCTGCTGGTGTTAAGCAGGATGACTACCTGCAGCACGAAAGGGAGCCCAGCCCAGAGCCACATCGGAAGACCCACAGATGCCATGGAGCCAATGATCATGCAGCTCGGAGACCCAAGAGGGCCACAACACCCACCGCCACCACTCCCAGGCCCCCCCCCCGACCCCCCCGGACAAACACATACCGTGCACGACACAAGAGCCACAAAAAGCGCATGATGTCGCACAATGACAAAAAGAAACAGACGTCTGGTCAGAAGAACGAGAAACAGTCACACATCATTGAAGTAACAACCAAAAACTTTATTGAAATACAACACAAAAAACCAATGCGGAAGACTCCTGTCGGGTCCGCCCGGGACAATCTTGAAGTCACAGCCTGGAAAATAAAGCACAAAATCAGAACGTGTGTCATGCGCACATCAAAGGAGCGAGACACAGAGAAACAGAGAATGAAAGAAAGGCTGAGAAAGAAAGAGAGAGAAGGAAAGGAAGGGAGAGAGAGAGAGAGAGAAGGAAAGGAAGGGAGAGAGAGAGAAGGAAAGGAAGGGAGGGAGAGAGAGAGGGAGGGACACTGCCGCCCCCGCGCACCCAGGCCCCACTGCTCACCTGCTGCCACCGGTGTGTCTCCAACCACGTGCCGGTATACACTGCAAGCCACCAGGTCTGCAATCTGTAATCGAGGCCAGAGTCAATCATGGCAGAGTCCATCTCACTGCACACAGCAACAACGCCTGTCTGTCCCTGCGCACACATGCAGCCGCACCCTACCCCCTCCCGCCGGCCAGCGTTGGCTGTCGTACTTGCGCACCCAGGCCCCACTGCTCACCTGCCGCCAATGGTGTGTCCACCAGTGGGCACACCACGTGCCCGTGCAAGCTCCAGGCCCCGGTCCCGCCACCATGGCATGCTCCACATCATGCAGTCCCGCACCGCGGCCCAGCAGGTCCCACACATGACGCTGAGTCCTGAGGCATCAATAGCAGAGACCACATCAGTGCACACGTCATCATCGCAGGCTGAACACCCGCTCAGCAATTTCGGTGCCACTAACCCTGTGCAACCCCAGTCAGCGCCACGTGGTGGTAGGCCTGTGACGGCCGCAAGGCTTCGGGTGCCACTAACCCTGTGCAACCCCAGTGAGTGCCACGTGGTGGTTGGCCCGTGATGGCCGCAAGGCTTTGGGTGCCACTAACCCTGTGCAACCCCAGTCAGCGCCACGTGGTGGTAGGCCCGTGATGGCCGCTAGGCTTCGGGTGCCACTAACCCTGTGCAACCCCAGTCAGCGCCACGTGGTGGTAGGCCCGTGACGGCCGCATGGCTCCGGGTGCGACTAACCCTGTGCGCAACAACTCATGGGCCCTTCATGATTGAGAATCGTGGAACGTCCATCATCCAGTCACCTCCGGCAGTGTGGAATGTGACGTTGTCGGCCCCTTATATTGGCGGGGTCACATGGCCTGTGACGCCTGTGCCGGATGGGTGTGGTGTGTGTGCAGACCAGTGACCTGCAGACCACTAGCGTGTACACCTGCGACATGTAGCTATGTGGGCCCCCTCTCAGAGCGTAAGCGGAGTGGTCTGGCCTGGCATACGCCAGACCAGCGCAGGGCTTGCAACAATGACTCGGGGGCTCTGGGCATGGTGCAGTCCATGTCCGGACAAGGAAGTGACTAATGCGTATGTCCCTGTTGTAGTGTCTACGGCACCCTGAACGCAATCGGCAATGTAGCACACTGTGAATGGAATCCCACTAGATGAGCATCATTGACGTTAGGGGGAATCACTGTCCCTACATTCATCCACACATTCATACATGAATGATGAAAGACATGACACAGCAGTCCGTTTCTGAATGTTTAATGCACATCCAGTGGAGTTTTGCAGCTGGAGCAGTACAGGGCCATGCCAACCCCACTTCACAATATGGGCCCGTGGAGGGCCAGCCAGAGTCCATCCGGGAATGACAAGTACTGCGGAAGAGGAAGGGTACAGTCCGCAGTCTGGTCGCCGTGTCTTTGGTCACCAAACAGGATATGGCAGTCCATGTCGCGGTCCAAGGTGAGTGCAGCAGAGTGTATCGGGGGTCAGTGGAAGGTCATGGGGCTATGTGCGGCACCAAGCAGCAACAGGCCAGGTGGCGGAAATGAATGCTAGTGCCTCCTTCTAATCTCAATCCCATCCACATCCTCGGATGTGTGCTCTGCCCCACCTGTGGGTGTTGCAGTTCCGGCTGCGGCACTGTGTGCCACTGACACATCAGGGGCCGGAGGTGGATTGTCGGCTGCACTGTGTGGCAGTGGCAGTGACACATCAGGTGCCGGAGTGGAGACGCCTGCCGCACTGGGAGGCACTGACACACCAGGGGGCGGAGATGTGGATGGTGTGGGAGCAGCAGCATTCATCTGCGACATGCCTTGTGGCAGCAATGCCATGATGAGGATCTGCAGGGCATGGTAGATCCTAACTACATTTTGCTGATGTGCAGCGGTGGCTGCCATCCTTTTCGCCTCCATCCACACCATTTCCTCCATGAGCCTCCGCATGTGTGCCAGCTCACGGCTGGGATCGCTCGAGCCACTCTGAGCGGACAGGTGTTCTTGTCTCCAAGTCATGACTCCAGCGATGTCTGCCAGGGCTCATTGGTGACCATGGAGCGGCCTGTGGGTGTCCGTTAGGGACTGGAGGTGGTCCCTGATGGGACCTAGACACCCATGGATGGCGTCAAGTTTGGTAGCCATGAGGTCGAACCCCACCCGCACCTGCTCATCCGTCTCCCTCTGGCCCTCCAGCACACGGTGTTGGAAGGCCATGTGTTGTTCGTGGGGGTCTTGGGAGACAGCCGGGGTTGTGGTTGCCTCCTGCTGGGTGGTTTGTGGAGTGGGTGGGGTCTCCTCGATGCAGCTGGGCTGCCCTGATCCTGGAGGTGAGTTGCGGATGATGTCAATGATGTCTTGGAGGGCTTGGGTGTCGATGCTGGGGGTGTCCTCCTCGTCATCAGTGAAGAGTGGCTGGAACTGCTCTGCAGGAGGTGTTGACGGTGCCTCTGCAATGTGAAGGGGAAATGCTGTATTACAATGTGTCCACATGTATGTAGCCGCATGGTACATGTTCACATTCAGACAGCATGGCATTGTACATTGTGACAGTCTGTAGATGAGGGCCATGATCCAGAGTCATTGTGGGTGTGCACTGTGCTCTGCTTGATTGTGCATGTGTGCCATTGTGGCCATCTCCCCCCGTCCCCCCAGTACCTGGTGGTTACTCACCCTGTTGCTGTTGTGTTGTGTCATGTCAAGCAGTGTCCGGTCCCCCGCCTCCTGCCACAGTCTCCACACTGATGACTGTCGACACCAGCTCCTCCATGTCATCCAGCTCCAGCTGTGGTGCTGGGCTCCCACCTCCAGTCTGCATTGCTGCCTTCTGGTTGCCTGCGAGTTTCTCCTTGGTTTTGCACTTGATGTCAATCCATCGCCTCTTGACCTCGTCCATTGACCTCTTGTGCTCTCCGACGGCATTCACCTTGTCCACGATGGACCGCCATATTCGATTTTTGGTGCCCAATGACACGTTGGAGGTGATGAACAGTTCTTGATGGTGTTCCATCACCTCCGTGACCAGGATCCTGTTTTCCTGTGGACTTAACTTCGTCTTCCTCTTCTTCTTGTCCTTGCCCTTCCCTGTCCCCGAGGTCCCAGGCTGGGCGTCAGGGGTGCTTGTGTGGTTCCGCTCGTCCTCTGAGCCTGCTCCGGATGCCTCCATGGTGCTTCGGTGTTGGCTATTTTGTGTTTGTGTGTTTTTTCTACTTTTGTAGTGATTTTCCCACCTGCCGTGTGAGCATGGGGGGGACAGAGGATACGCTGTGGGTCGTAGACTGGGAGGCAGATGTAGATTGGTGCCAAAGAACTGAGCAGGTGGTCTACTATAGTAGGGGTTGCCCAAAGTAATGGGAGAAAGTATGGGACAGTTAGCACAGATATAGAGAGATGTTTGAGGAATAGGACAGGGGGAAGCAGGATTTTATTTATCGAGATTTTGAGACTCGAGAATTCTATTTCTATGTGTAGGTATGATCCTATTTGCAAAATGTTCCTTCATGTTCCACGATGACAAATTCATGTCTATGATGTTTTGTTTTACAATGCAGTCATTTCGGTGGATGTAATATGTATTCATGCTTCTTGTTTACCGAGCAACAGTTTAATAAAAAAAACAAAAAAAAATAATTCCTCCCTGAAAAGCAAATGGCTCTAATTTTGCTCCTGTTTTTAGGTCGAGCCTATTTTCCATTGGCTTGTGTCATTGTCTGTCCCAAATGCTGGCTTCTGATTCGTTGATAGGCTTGTCAGTCCCTCCTTAGTACCGCCTCCTCTTCATTTGTCACCTCCCATGGCGACTGGCCCCTTTACTTTGGTTGTTACATGGTAAGCACTATTTTCTTTAATGAGGTTCTCCTACTGCAGGCAAGACATGCTTTGGTGCCTTCTTTACTCCCCCTTCCTCTCGTTGTCTGTGCCTTCTCACCCCACCACCTGCCCTCCCGTTGTCCGTGCCTTCTCCCCCGTCACCCGCCCGCCCTCCCGTTGTCCGTGCCTTCTTGCCCCCTCCCGCCCTCCCGTTGTCCGTGCCTTCTCTATCCCCCCACCCGCCCTCCCTTCCGTTGTCCGCGCCTTCTCCCCCCATCCCCCACCTGCACTCCCTCCCATTGTCGTGATGCCTACCATTTGCAATGCAATAGGTCTTGCGTAAATGCGAAACCTATTGCATTGCAAATGCTTGTTCTCCTGTGGGAAGGAACTGGGCCTGATCTACTATCTGTAGGTAGCAAACTAACAAAAAAACTGATTTTTTCCAAAGGTCAGTGAGACCCTGTGCAGCATGTTTATTTCAGTATTAATTAAATGAAGGCAAATACGTTGCCCAGCCACTCACAGTGTACTTCGAAGTAACTACCACAGCAGGACATTTATCTGCAGCACCTGACTGCAGGGGTCTCCTGACAAGCGGGCAAACCACTCAAACTCTCCTGCTTGAGAAGTTCCTTTAAAGAGAACTGTCAGGCGCTGTCCATTTTAATTAACTTAATGTAAGTACCATTAAGGGAATTACAACGACCGGGCCCTGTGTTATGCAGCACAAGAAATCCTCATTCCTTGCATTCCTAAATGCCCAGTATAAGGAAATCTTGTTTTGCAGGGCATATTTACTCCATTCCTCCCCTTCTTTTTTCCAGTCCTTGGGGAGTGGATGTAGAAATGGGAGACTGCTCGCAGTTTTGCATTTGCTTACCGCGGATAGTAAAAAGACAACTGCACCTACTCCTAATTGTGAATCTTCATAAAACGGGTCATTCTTGAGAGCTTCTTGCATTGCAGTCAAGAAGGTGAAAATTATTTTCATTTTGAAAGTGTTAACTATTGAATAATAATGTATTGGTAATATCCTTCCAAGGAATAGAGAGCTCTTTTTCAGTAATGCATGATGACAATAGACTGGAATACAAAAGTGGAACAAGAGAGTTCTGGGAAAGTGGGTTGGAGTTGGGTTTCGAATTACTGGAAGTAGTTGGACGATGCTCAGAACATCCTCTTGACTATTCATTTGTTTCTAATTGCAACATTTTTCAACAAAGTGCTTCTTTCTTTTGATGAAACAAGAACTAATCCAAATATAAAAAACTAAAAAACATTGTAACTGTTTCCAATCATGGTAAAACTTCTTTCTGGAATAACATGACATTCTCTCTCGTGTATGTGCTTCCCCTCCATGACCTCTGTGTTGGGCTTGCCAATGTGTGCTTCTTCCCCACCTTGCTTTCATGCCTTGTGCTTTCCCCCAACAGCTCCTTTTCATCTCTCCAGCCCATGTGTTTCTCTTTCCCCCCGCACTCCACATTCCTCTCTCTTACCCATATTGCTTCCCCCACCCACGCCCTCTGTGTTGCTTCCCCCAGCAGTGGCATCCCTGTTGCTTCCACTCACCTGTACCTAAAAAAAAGAAACCCTTTTGGTTTTTGAAAATTTCTATTTGCACATCGAACTTGGATCAATAAATAAAATGGAAAAAAAGCACCCGCATCATTTTTAGGTGCGTGCATGCATGTTGCGTGCACCATCAAAATGAGTCAGCCAGCCGCATCATATCACCTATTTTTGTTGTTTACTCTTCAGGCAGCTCCACAGTATCGAGGATGTTGTACAGCATCTCTGAAAACCATTGGCAAAGCTAATAGGTCCCAAATGCGAGAGCAATTGGCTTTGCCAATGCTTGTTACATAAAGTCACCATAATTATAACCCCCATAGTCTGCTTGTATACAAGTCTACTTTCTTCAACCATGCTGATCGAAGCAATCTGAATTATAAATCCAGCATACACCACAGACTTATCTCCATTGAGAGCAAGCTAACCATATATGCCAGAAATATAGGGCTACGATCCCAGATTGAAAGAGAAATTAAACAAACATATGATTAATGAAGCCATAAGTAGAAAGCCACTGTTTATCAATTCAACTGAGCAAAGGAATCAGCAAGGGAGTCCGAAAGCCCAAAATCTCTCTGCCAATCAGACAACGGGTAGGTGAACCGACCACAATATTTTAGAGCTGTTCTAAAGAAGAGCAGTTAATTCCTGCGTGGGTAGAAACAACCAAAACAATGGCAAAAACTAGGGAAGAAGGAGAAGAAGGTGAAAGAGAAGGAGAAGAAAAGGATATGAAGGAGAAGAAGTTTTCTCTGAAGCAGGAGGGGGGTTATCTACCTCCCACTTCTCCTTCCCTTCTTCCCCAAAAACAAGAGCCAGAGCTGGAGCAGGATAATAATAGAACAACATCAGACTCTACAGTCAAAGAAGGAGACAAAAGGGATCACCAGCAAAACAATATCATCCCTGCATACTCTGAGTAA
Organism: Calotriton arnoldi; assembly: GCA_963921515.1. NCBI lineage: Eukaryota > Metazoa > Chordata > Amphibia > Caudata > Salamandridae > Calotriton > Calotriton arnoldi. The sequence continues at coordinate 1,563,982 of CAWUFW010003063.1, read as the reverse complement.
TGCCACATTCTTTTATTATGAGTACAACACAAAGAATTTAGACCAAAACACCCACATCCTGGCAAGGAGCAGCCTATTTTGGTAAGAAATATAATGCTTCAAATACTTCAACAGAAAAAATAAGGCATTTTCATCAAAGAAAATAGTAATAAGGTCAAAACAAAAAGGAATCACATTTCATAATTTCAAAAAAAGAGAACGTAGTTTAAAAAAAAAGCTTAAAAGCCAGGCCCTAAAGATGGAGAGAAAGTATTTCTGCTAGACCAAAGGGGCATAGTGGGCGCTGTAGTTGGCCCATTCTGCAGGGCCATTCCCAAACTTTCTGCCTTCACCTTCCTGCTTTCTGAACCTGTTTATGTTACCTTTTAGGACTCTGAGCCCTTTACCATTGCCGACCAGTGCTAAAGTGCTTGTGCTCTCTCCTTAAAATATGGTATTATAGGCTTATACCCAATTAGCATATTTAATTTACTTGTAAGTCCTTAGTAAAGTGGCACTACAAGTACCCATCGCCTTTAGAAAAAATTCTACTATTGGGCCAGTCACCAATTTGAGAGGACCCTTAAACCTGTCTCGGGCCTGCCATTGGGCCTGTGTGTGCAGTTTTACACTGCCATTTGGACATGGCAAAATAAACCTTTTGCCAGGCCCAAACCTTCCTTTGTCATACATATAAGTCATCCCTAGGGTAGGTCCTGGACAGCCCAGTGGGTAGGGTGCAGTGTGTTTAAAAAAAGGACATGTACTTTTAAGTTTTGCATGCCCTAATAGTGAAACGCTCTAAAATTCGTTTTTCACTATTGCAAGGCCTACCTCTCCCATAGGATAACATTGGACATACCCTATTGCATTTAATAAGCTGTAACTTCCGGATAGGAAAAGGTAACCAGTTCAGGTTTGGTGTCTTTAGGATTGTAATGAAAAATCCCCTCTTATGGGAAAGTCAGATTTTAAAAAACAATTTTGAAAATGCCACTTTTAGAAAGTTGGCATTTTCATGCCATATCCACTTAGTGTCTGCACTCTGTCTCTGGGTCACATAACTGGGTGCAGCTGACAGTTGGGCTTTGTGTATTCCTCCTAGACAGCCACACACAATAGAGAGTTTTGATGTGCCTGGATGAGTCATCACTGGCAGGATGGGAGGGCAGAGATGGGCACAGTGTCCTGCCTCCAATCAAAGGGCTGCATACCCCCTGTGGGTAGTCTGGAGCCAGGGCAGGGAAGGCAGGAAGCCTGTGCACTTAAAAGGGAAACGTCTAGAAGTTTCTCCCAAATCAAAGGAGGCACCAGGTATAAATATTGGACCTCAAACACTAACATTTCAGTACACCTGTGGACCTGTGGAGACTCTGCCAGGAAGAAGGACTGCTGTACTGCTAAAAGAACTGCCACCCTGCTGGACTGCTGTCCTGCTGGACTACTGCCTTGCTGGACTGCTGCCTTACTGGATTGCTGCCCTGCTGGCCTACTGCCCTCCTGCCGGAGTCAGAGGGATTTGGGCCTGGACCTGAACTCAGAACTCCAAGAGTGACTCCAAAGGTCTGCTGGCCTCCTGTTAAGAGCCACAGGGACATATCAGGCTTCCAACCATCTACACCAGCACCCAGATCCAGCTGGCTTAAGCCCCTGACCCCCAAGTGGTGCCACTCAGGTCCTGGAGCCTATGTGTGGCCTCAGACAGGCTGAATTTAAGTTTTTGGGTACTTCACAACCATGAACAAGCTCTTTGGTGCTGAATCCTTGTCATTTGCACAGCCCGTCAACGCGAAGTTCTGTCATCCTGACCCTTTGCGCTACAGCATCGACCACTCGCGGTGAGCACCACCATGAATCTCTGGCTTGACCATTCACGATTAGAACAGGATCTTCATGCTATAGCGACACTTGTCCGTGATGCCTAGCCTGATTTTCATGCTACATCGACATCTGCCCAGACACTTCTCTGCTCCTCGTGGCCCCTTCCACCGTGAACGGGACTCTTTGCGCTGGACTGAGAAAGTAACTAACCTGCTCCCTGTACTCGACCTGAGCTCTATCTTGGTCTGCCTGAACTTGTGACTGTATCCCGGTATCTCACATGACCAGATAATTGTTAGTGGCGCTATGGGCTTCTTGGCACTATTTTCACTTAAATCATTAAAATTTCATACCTCTAGTTCTACTAACTGGATTTTTGTCATTTTGGTCTTGATTTATTTATTACATGTTGCTCTATTTCTCTAAATTGGTGTGGGACTTTTCTCGTATTGTGTTTTCACTTTATTACTGTTTGCAGTGCTGCATAAATACTCTACACATTGCCTGGAAGTTAAGCCTGCCTGCTCTGTGCAAAGCTACCAGAGGATTGAGCACAGTTTAATTTGGGGTTTGCTTGTGCCTCACCCTGACAAGGACTGTGGTTGTCACTTGCAAAGGGTTTCACCTCCCTCAACCCTAACCCAATTTCTCTCAATGGTCATGCCTAATCAACCCATTGCAATGCAAGCTTCCTTTCAAACAGACAACAAATACATTGTAGGCCACAATGAAGTCCTGAAGTGCTGACCTGAAGCCCATCCTAAACCAAAACATATCACCTGTAGTAACAGGCTTGGAGAGCCCCAATAACATTGTGATACATCTGGTGAAACATGTATTTGTAGAAATTAAAACAATTAAAAAGACTCAAACTGAAACCACAAGCACTCTGAAACAGCAGATGTAAGCTTTGGACTCTAAGCTTGAAAAAAATCAGAAATCATGTACAAAAAGTATGACATATAATAGAATATTATCATGCTGACATTCAGGATCATATTGCAACATTTTCTAAGAAGATATAATATGAAAATAGAATGTAAAGATCACTTTCAAGGTTAGTGTGGATTTCAGACCATAAGGAACAAGGCTCATCCTCAACTGATATAGTTGAAAAGCTGATTAGGACAGATATCTAGCTAGCACTAAGGAAGATCTCTCCATTTGGCAAGCTCAGAGGTTACCCCCTCACTCTAGGAAAAAACAGCATGAACCCAAGGGCAATTGTGGTCAACTTTGAGGACAATTGCATGAATGAAAAAGTAAGAAGTATGATGAGTATGAGCTCAGAGTTTTTAGAGATATGTCCTTTGAATCCTGTAAATGTTGATAGAAGTTCAAACAGATAAATCCACATTTCCACTCTGCTAGTGCACGTCATGCTAGCGCAAGTTAAAGGTGCTGGCTCACAGAATGAGTCACGTTTTTAGTGCTCTGCTCTCCATAGAAGCCTTTCTTAAGTAAGTAGAAAGTAAATGAAATCACCAAGAATTATGATTAAAAAATGACCTAAAAAAGCTTATTTTTTAAATTGGGGATCAGTATATAGAAATCAGGAAGAGGAGGAGTTTGCCAGGTGGGAACTCATGTAGGATCTTAAACCCACATAGAGTAGCAACAACCAGAGCAGTGTTGTTTGGGAGGGCGTGTCCTCCAGGGGACAGATGGGCTACACCCCAGCAGAAGGAGGGTGGGATGGGTGGCAAACAGCAATGGAGGAGAGATGGGTAGGGGGAGGGAGAGAGGGAAAGAGAAGTGGTCAATGGTAAGGAGCACAACAAATGAAAATTAGATTTTTCGGGGGGAAGACACGAAAGTGGGTGCAATTTATAAACATATTTTCTCATCTGTATACTTTTGTTTGTGGCACGACTGGATAACACAAACCATATATCTTAAGGCTCAAGGGTGATTTAAATATGATTTCCTTAAATGTCAATGGCCTGAATAATTCTACAAGGATGAACGTAATCCAAGCTTGGGGAGAAACGTTCTATCTATACAAATTAATAGCAAAAAAAATTGCCTCTGCTTTGGCAAGCTTACTACTCCTTGGCTTCCATTGTGTACAGAGGAGTGGTTATTATTTTTGCTAATGATTTTCCTGGATCTGTTTGGAAAGTAGCATAAGATGACTCTGTTCACTGGTTAACAATAGCCATTAAATGCAAACATCAGTACTTCACCATTGCCTCTTATTATGGTCAAATAGAAGATTAACCTAAGCCACTTTACATCCTCCCAATAGATTTGACACCATTCTCGGGCCCAATATTCATGGGAGGAGAGTACATTTTATACAGTAAGTAACTTGGACTGTTGAAAAGTCATAAATCAGCAGAGGAAACTAAAAATGAGCAAGGCTATGAAGGTCCTTAAAAAAGAATTAAGAGTCATTGATCTGTGGAGCCCCGAAAATGCTGTCAATAGAGAGCATAACTAGTTTTAAAAATGTTTTCAGATGTTAAAATTCAGTTCAGATTATTTCTTACTTTCTAAATCCTTGAGTTATAAATTACATATAAGCAGAAGCATGCTTGCAGAAGTCACCTAAAACAAGAAAGACACCAAGGGCCTGATTAGGACGTCAGTTGGAGTTGCCTCGTTCGGCGGTCTGAAACCGCAATTACGATGTGACCACACATGGGGCAGACGCAGACTCCCATTTCCCTATGGGAGGTTGTGCAGCGGTCGGAAACCGGCCACAGCACAAGCTCCCATAGAGAAATGGGAGTTACTGTAAACCCCTGCACCGTGTGGCAGGCACATGGTGCAGGGATTTACAAGGGGGCACCATAGGTGCCCCCTTGGCCCACAACCGGAGGCCGCAGAAGATGGGGGGCCCTGCTAGGGGCCCCAAAGTCACTTTCTGACAGGCTTTTCATGTTGGAAAGCCCGACATGGAAAGCCTGTCGGAAACCGACATCATAATCCTGACGGCGGAAATGCTGTCCATACGGGATTATATGGCGGTTCCAACTGGCTGACATGCTCCTTGAGCCTGTCGGAAGCCAGTCGGACTGGCTGATTTCAAATCCAACCATCATCATTGTAATACAGTGGTAAGATTTGAAACCTTGGATTTCGGTCGGAAAGCCTCCGACCACAGGTCGGAGGTTTTCCGACCGACATCCAAATGAGGCCCCAAGTAGAGAGTGTCTTGACAAAGTACTTTTAACCAATCAAGAATGTTTGGCCAAGATACAAAGGTGGATAACTATATTTTTTTAGGGGAATGGAGACTGACCAACCTTTGACTATGTCTGGGACACCTTTAGGACACTCTAAGAGGGAAGAATATTTTGTATCACAGCCAGACTGTTAAATTAAGATTGCTTCAATGCAGACTAGGTGAGGAAGAATCTGCAAAATGCACACAATAATAAATTAGATTATCTGAAATTGGAGGATGTCAAGGACAACCTTGGAGGCTATTTTATAGAAAGAGGAATTAGAAGAACTCAGATGATTGGCCAAAATATTTGAGGAAGGGGAGAGTGCCAGAAAAGTTTTGAAATGGAAAATAAAAGCTGCCAATGTCAAGAATGAAATTAGTTAAGTAAGAAATTCTAAAATGGGTATTCAGACCATAGATTCACAAGAGGTAGGTCAGGCATTTCACAAACACTATCTAAATATCCATCAAACCAAATGTAATGTTTCTAGGGAAGCTCTAGGCGAAGACTTGGCACAACTTAAAAGAAAAAACACCTCTTACTGAGAGAATGTCCCTTCTCTAATTCAACCATTCTCCATGTATACAATTGTAAATGATTAAAATAATCTACAAAATTGTAAAGCCCCCAAAGAAGGTTTTCCTTCAGAGTAGTACAAGAATTTCTTGCTAAAATGAATGGCTCCAAATGCTAAATTGTTCAATAGTATTTTAAATGGGGGCAGAATACCACTTTCATTTCAGAAAAACGTATCAATTAGCTTTCTAAATAAAGGGAATGAGCCACAAGACCCAAGTTTATATCGTCCAATTTCACTACTCAACTCTAAAATACTGCCCACAATCCTACTAAATGCTTAAATTTCAAAGCTACTGATCTGATTAATTTTGATCAAAATGGACTTATTTCTCCACAGCAGCTATCTATACTAATAAACACTTCGTAACTGACACCATTGAGGATTTTTCATCAACCATTCTTTACCACTCCTGGCCGCTATAGTTTCCCTTGATGTAGAAAAAGCGTTGACTTAGTGTGCTTTCTGTTGTTAGTTCTCCAAAATTTGAATTTTTCTTTCCCACCCATTGGGTTAATCGCTGCTTTGCACACCCAATCAACAGCATCAGCTGTAGTATACAATAAACCAATTAAATATTTGATAACTACATGTCATCCCAGACAGGATGTCTTCTGCCTCCATATTTTCCTTGATTTGTTTATTAAGTCTTTGGCTATAGCCTTTGGTCCCAATTCTAGCATCAAATAGGCATTAGTAGGTTCTTTCAGACTCAAACTCCGACCGTGATTTGTTTCTGTTCTTTGTGTAGAAGGTTCAAATTTAAAATCCACCTTTGCCATAATTGAAAGATACACTGCACTTTTAGTTAAAAAAATGAATTTTTACTTTTAAATGCAACTTCCCACATCAAACGGACCTCCTTGCCCTCTCCAGAAGTCTCCCAGTGACGAAGGTAATCAACACAATCACCACATGGGACACCATTAGCACAGAGAAAATCACAACAATCATGAAGCCCATTCACTCGGGGGCCCCGGCAGAACCCTGCTCCCAGCACACCTTTGACAAAGGAGCAATTTCTATCAGTAAGGCCCTCACACCTATCCTCAACACCTCCATTAGTACAGCCACCTCCACAGAACCATGGAAACATGCAGCTGTTAACTCCCTCCTAAAGAAACCCTCAGCTGATCTGACCAAACTCGCCAATTACCAACCAATATTCTTCCTTTCCTACCCAACCAAAGTCCTGTAAAAAGCCATCAACAAGCTCCTCTCTGACCACCTTACCAAACACCAGCTTCTCAACACCAATCAGTATTCACACTTAACCGCAGAAAGGAAACTGCTCTTTTTGCAGCAACAGATGTTATCTGGATGATCCTCATTGGGGGGGTGGGCGCTGCAGCCCTAATCCTTCTAGACCTAACAGCAGCCTTCAACACCATCTCCATCTTATCCTAATCCAGAAACTTCATGAAGCAGGCAGGCAGGTCCTCGTCCTTGAATAGGTCTATTCCTTCTTCACCAGAAGAACCCAAACCATCAACATGCCCCCCTACTCCTCTGAAGCACAAGATCTTATTTGCGGAGTCCCACGGGCCTCCTCGCTCAGCCCAGCGCTCTCAAACATCTAAATGACCTCAATTATGCCAACAACACACAACTGATACTGTCCCTCTCAGACAAAACACCCACCACCAGGAACAAGTTCACCACATGCATGACAGAAGTAGCCACCTGGATGAAATCCAATTGCCTCAAATCGAACTCAGGTAAGATTGAGATGGTATTCTTTGGGAAGAATGCATCACAATGGGACTCCACGTGGTGGCCCACAGACCATGTACCACCCATCCATGCCCTGCATTAAAGCGAGAAACCTCAGAATCACCACAGACAACAAACTGGACATGACCACCGAAGTCAATGCAGTGGTCTTGGCCAGCTTCAACACACTAAGGATGCTGAAGAAAATCTTCAAGTGGTTACCAGACATCAGCTAAGCCCTCATCACTAGCAGACTAGACTATGGAAACACCCTGGATGCAGGGATTGCTAACGAGCTCACAAGAAGACTGCAGACTGTCCAAAATGCAGCAGCAAGACTAGTCCTCAATCTCCCACACCGAGCCCACATCATACCACACCTCAGGGAACTCCACTGGCTCAGATACACAAGCGTGCACACTTTAAACTCCTCACACACACCTATAAACCTCTCCACAACACTGGTCCTGCCTACCTGAACAGCTGTATTTACTTCCACCAACCTTTGCTCTGCCGGTCTCTCACTAACACACACCCTACACATACGCATGGCCAGTAACATACATGCCCCTCTTAAAAAAAACTATTCATGCTCGCCGGCACGAGGCATCCAAATGGTTCTTGGCTGAGCTAAATACAGCCAAATTAAAAATGCACCAGGCAGACCGGAAATGGCGTAGAACATACCTGCCAGAAAATAAGGAGCTCTTCATTCAAAGCATGAAAGTCTATAAAAAAGCCATTTTAGAGGCAAAAAAAATCTTTTTTCTCTAACAAAGTCATAAACTCCAACAATAAAACCAAAGATATTTTCAATATAGTGAGGGAATTATCCAATCCTGAACGAATAATACTTCCAATAACACCCACACAGAAACTATGTGAAGATCTTAACTCCTTTTTTCCGGACAAAATAAAGAAAATACAAGAATCTATTTCCCCTAGCTCACTAGATACGAGAATTGTACAGGAAAACAGAAACTCCATCACTATCTTTATCTTTCCCTGCATTAGCAAAGAGCATCTCGCAGAACTAGTAAACAGTGAAATCTGGATCCCCTAAAGAAGTATGCCCTCCTCAAATAGAAAACTAATTTTCCCTTCCTTCCCAGAAAGCATTCTATCTCTATTGAATCTATCCCTCATGCAAGGATATGTTCCACTAGCTTTTAAAGAAGCAGTAGTAATTCTGCTACAAAAAACACCTGGCGAGAACCCTTAACTGCTAAACAACTACAGACCCATCTCACTTCTCCCTTTCTCCGCCGAAAGTTTAGAGGCCCACGTAGCAAAATACCTCTGCTCATTCTTAGAAGAGACTAATTATCTCGACCCCCACCAGGCAGGTTTTCGGCCCTTTAACTCCACTGAATCAATCGTTCTATCAGCAGTGGATGACATGAAAGGCAGGGCAGATGAAGGAAGTACTCAGGCACTACTCCTATTAGACTTATCTGCAGCATTTGATACCGTTGATCACAGGATTCTAATGGATCGAATTGCAGCTGCAGGCCTTAGGGAGACTACTCTACACTGGATGAAATCCTTTTCAAAGGACCAAACCCAATCAGTCCACCTCTCTCCCTACTGCTCAGCCAAAGTTTGCGTGAATTGCGGCATACCACAGGGCTCCTCCTTGTTCCCCAATCTCTTCAACTTTTATCTTCGACCTTTGATAAATACTCTTCAACAGAAAAAGGTGAAAATATATAATTACATGGACGACATGCAGCTGATCTTCACAATTGACGGGACACTGGACTCGAGGGAATTCTTCCAGAACACTATGCTATACATCAGAGATTGGATGAATAGCAAACATTTAAAACTTAACTCTGGCAAGACAGAGATCATCATTACCAATAGTAAAATAAATCACTGGACCCCTGCCTATTGGCCAACAGAGTTGGGCCCCTCACCGAATCTCAAGAGCGCCATAAAAAGAGTCAGCGTTCAAATCGATGAGAATTTATCTATAAAGCCCAAGATAGGCATGGTAACGTCCTCTTGCTTCCTTCAACTCAGAAACTTCAGAAAAATTAGAAGATTCTTTTCTATGGAGGCCAGCATCCTAATTAATTGATTTTGTCCAAATTGATTATGCTAATGCCCTTTACCTGGGACTTCCTAAAAACCCAAATCACAGACTTCAGCTGGTGCAAAATCAAGCAGCAAGAATCACCTTTCAACAACCAAGACACAGCCATTCAAAGCCACTGATGAAGGAGCTTCATTGGCTCCCAGCGACACAGCGTTCCATCTTTAAAACAGGATGTATTATTTTTAAATCTATCCACAACAAAGGTCCCAAGAACAAATCCGCAAGGATCCACAGATACTCACCGAAACGCAATCTCAGATCCGCTCAAATGAACTTACTAGTGGTCCCGAGATTTAATCATAAAAGGATGGGAGGAACACGGTTCTCCACTCTAGGCCCCCAGCTCTGGAACTCTCTTCCCATCACAATCAGATGAGCAGCGAATTACATGTGCTTTAGAAGGATGTTGAAAACATGGTTATTTTCTCAAGCTTATAGCTAAGCATTGGTCTAGGTGACAGCTACTAACTAACCTAGCACCAAGAGACCTGCTGGTGTAAGCGTGTTTTATAAATACCTCATAACATAACATAACATAACATAACACAAAAGCAGAGTAGGGGGGACGCGCATTCTTGTACCTGTCCCCAAAGGCCTCGAACAACCTCCCACAACACATCAGAGCCACCTCCTCTCTTGACTTTTGCAAGAAGCTGAAGACCTGACTTTTTGAATAACCCCCCAGGGCTGTCCTCACACACCTGCTACGAGCGCCTGGATACCCTTACGGGTAAATAGCGTGCTATTAAAACACACATAACATAGCAAGTCACCTGTGAATATAACTTTGAAACGTAAGTAAGTGTTGGTTTATCACAATTGTGATTCTAGGTCTGTGATTAAGAGCTATGAAAAATCAAAGAGCCACCCAGGTTTTAACTATGGCCAAGGTAAATGAAAAAAATGTATTTCTTGGAAAATATCCTTTTTTAGAGAAGCAAAGCATACAATAAGTTCGAAAAGGTCTGATTGCGTTTTTCGAAGTACATAGGAATTGGGGACTAGAAGGATGCAAACCGCTTCACAATCACTAATAACTCGTCTCAATGAATGTGAGGAATTAGTTGCCCCGACTCTCACAGGCTAAATCATCCGGTGGCCCACTATACCAGTTGATGCAAGGTTAGAAAAACATTATATGCGCGGAGTCACTCACAAACCATTGCAGATAAAAAGAATCCGTAATGCATTGTGTAAGTACTGGGGAGACATTGCTCCACCTAACCTTCTACACGATTCTGCAATGTATTGCTCCCATCAGAGTCTATTTACCATATTATATTTCAAGTGTAACCTCATTGTGCATTCATCTTTTTTTACATTAATAATTCATGTGCTCTTGCAACACTACAAGTTCAATGAGTCACGCATTATTTGCAACTTTTTTGCCACAGTTGCCATTTTTTATAAGCATAAAGAGGAATGATGGTGCAAGTTAGCAATGCATCATGCAAAAGAAGAATTCTCTGAGTGTCATGAAATTCAATTTTGCCTTGGAATAAGCAAGAAGCAATCAAACGCACATAGCGTAGGTGATCTGTTGTGGGTTGTATTCCATTACCTTGCAGCGGAAAATGAATACAAGGAATCCAGCGGAGGCACAAAAGGAGGTGGCACTGTTTAGAGGGTAATACATTAGAAAAAGGAACCATAACTGACTGATTTCCTTTGAATCAAACTCCTTTTGATAAAATAGACTAAAGTAAGCGTAGCAACGAGAAATGCGGCTTGAACTAAAAGCCTGGGCTACAAAAATTGAGAAATGCAAAAACAATTGATGGACAGAATGCAGAACAATGTCATACATTCACCACAGTACAGAGATTTGGGCCTAAATCCATCGTTTTTTTGCTCACCATGCCATTACAGTTTGAACCCAGCCATATGCAAATCAGTCTTGACCCTGTGCCCATTGGGAACAGTCCAGCCCGAACTGCCAGGCCAGGTCCTCCCTGGACTGGAAACAAGCATCCTAGGACCGGTTTCGGGGTTTCACCCGTCATCAGCCAGGATAGCTTGATTCCAGTGGCATGGAGAGCATGGGACCCACGTCTGGGCATTCTTGGATATAGACATCAGCCAGGATATCTTCACTCCAGTAGCATGGAGAGCACGGGACCCACGTCTGGGCATACCCGTCCCATTCGGGGTGACAAATGCAAAAACAACAAATGATGGACAGAATGCAGAACAATGTCATACATTCACCCCAGTACAGAGATCTGGGCCTAAATCCATCGTTTTTTTGCTCACCATGCCATTCCAGTTTGAACCCAGCCATATGCAAATCAGTCTTGACCCTGTGCCCATTGGGAACAGTCCAGCCCGAACTGCCAGGCCAGGTCCTCCCTGGACTGGAAACAAGCATCCTAGGACCGGTTTCGGGGTTTCACCCCTTATCAGCCAGGATAGCTTGACTCCAGTGGCATGGAGAGCATGGGACCCACGTCTGTGCATTCTTGGATATAGACATGAAAATCAGCTACACAACTGATGCACACAGATCGAGAGAGCAGACCACAAGATTGGCAATTCACTTTATCCATCAAAAATAATGGGGCACCAGGCCCCTCAATTATAACACATTTACATGGCCGCACCCACCAAGAAAGCAGTGACTGAAATTAAACTACAACATTTGACACAACATGCACCTGAATCACATAACCACACATGGACGTGGCACCTAAAATCGCACAGAACGCACGTTTACCATGTTTGTGCACCAGTGTGAGATCACCCTCAGTGTTATTTACAATGCTGAACAAACAAAACTCACTGATGAAAGGCACAAATAGTTGGTTTGTTTCAGAGAAAAGTAAAAAAGAGAGAGCAAAATAATAAAGGAACACTGCGACGAAGAAAGAGCTCAGATGAGATAGAAATGCACTTAAATGAGACACGTGCGGCACCACTATCAGTGCGTATGTACGTACGATCGATCATACATCTGCTGATCCTATAAAAGTACAGGTGCTAACCACAACTATCTTCTCTTAACAACAGAAGGACAAAGCACCACATCTTTATCTACAACGAGGCAGAAACATTACGGAATCCTAAGTGTCATTCACTAGAATATCCACCTGGCACACATAGTCATGTAACATCTCAGGAAGAGAAGGTCAGGTGGATGACATTGACATTTTTCTTAAAACTCAACACTCTGTCCATCTGACACATCACCCTCAGCCTCAAATTTACCCTGCCCACTTTAGCACCAGTTACAGCTCCATTACCTACTATGGGCCTGATTGTGAATTTGGTGATGCGGGAGTGGACCGCCAGGCCGGCGGCCCACTCCCGCACTGCCAAACCCATGTGCCCACCGCATGCTAGATTATGAGTTTTCTCGTGTCTGGTGGGCTTTTTTGGCGTTCCCACGGCTGTGCCCCTGAAAACGGGCACTGCAATGGGAATGCTAAAAAAAGTTCCTGCATGGCATGGACTTTTTTAAAGTCCATGCCGTGCAGGGACTGGGGTGCATGCACACAGGGGGCACATGTTGTGCCCCCCTGCATGCATCTCCATGCAGATGGGCAACAGTGGGCCCTTTAGGGCCCCCCTTTGTTTCAGGACCACCAACCTTTTCATGGACGAAAGACCTCCATGACACCGCTGGCGGTCCTGAAACTCGCAATATGCATGGCAGTGCCACAGCTGCACCACCAGCATATTACTGAGGCCATGACTGCAATGCCACTGCCAGGAAAAGGCGGTTCCCTAGCAGCTGCGGGGTGCAATAGTGCTCCGACTGCCTAATTTGTAACGGGCGGTTGGACCACCGGTGCAGCGGTGGCTAGACCGTCACTGCCATGCCCCACGAGTCTGGCAGTCCTCTGACCGCCAGACTCATAATTAGGCCCTAAGTCTGCATCCTCGTGCATGCCTTCTCAACCCCAGTGACTGACCTTGAGTACCTTAATAAATGAACCTATAGAATTGTCAGTGGTATTGGTCTCCACTTCATTCCCTAACCACGCCTGAGACTCAGCGTACTGTGCTTTGGATATTGTTGATCTGCATTTCTGTAGAAGTTGTTTCCTGGGTTGTCACCCAGCAGTTCTGTTTATGCTGATGATTGCAGCTATGTGATCATTGCTTTTATGTATTTTTTATTTTTAACGGAGTTTTATATAGCGTGATTTTGACACACAAGCACCAGTTGCATTACATTAGGAAACATTCAGGGCCTCATTTATGAGAAGTGGCGCATCGCTGCGTGAAAGCAGCGATGCGCCACTCTCACTGCGCCCTCCTTGCGACACCAATGATGCGTCATATTTACAGTATGACGCATCATGTCGCAAGGAATGACAGATACGTCAGTATTACTGAGCGTATCTGTCGGCGCAAAGTGAGCGCATTGCTGGAGTTGTGTCGGAAGCCTGACGCAACTCCAGCAATGTTCCTTTCACATGGGGCAAGCCCCATGTGAGAGGGCCTGCGTCACCTTACGCCTGCCATGAGGCAGGCGTAAGGTTTGACGCATTGGCGTCCTAGAAGTGGGCAGCGAAATCTCATAGATTTAGCTGCGCACTCCTACGACCCTTTCTTGCGGGGAACGCCCACCCTGCATACATTATACCTGACGCTTAGGTATAATGTAGAGCAGGGTTTCTGAAGTGACGCATCTGCCTAGATGCGTCACTTCGTAAATATGGCGCAACATGGCGCATTATATACGCCACCGCTGCATCACTAAAAGTGACGCAACGGCGGCGCAGAACTGGCGCAAAGGCTCATAAATAAGCCCCTCATTATTTTGCTCGGCACGGGGAGATTAAGTGATTTGCCCAGAATCACAGGATGTTGCGCGTCCTTGCCGAGACTCGAACCGGTTCATCAGATTTGAAGTTGACCGCCCTAGCCGTTAGGCCAACTCCTCTCCCAATCTCTGTATTGTGTTCACATGCTCATTTATAGGGGCATTTACATGACGAGCCCTAGGGTGGTTTTTGCGATGGTGATTTCCTAGTATCCTGGTTCTAATTACAGTGATTATATGCTTTTTGCATGTTGTGGCATCTTTTGTTGTGACTTTTTTATAGATTTTCCATTGGTACTGAATTTTGAGTTTGCATCTTTCAACTTTTTATGAATGTGCTACAATTGCGTGTATTGCATTTGTGTGCTGTAATTCATAGATGCTTATACAATGGGTACCTATGTTGTTTTTTGTTTGTACTTGAACTGTGCGCCTGTGTTGGCACCTATGCATTCTCGAGTTTGTAGTTCAATGTCAACTGTAGTCTTTTTTCATGATAGAAACGGTGAAATTTGTGCTCTGACTCCCACATAGATTGTGAAATTTGTGGGCTTTCATTTTGCTAATATTCTGAGACTGGTGTGTGATAATGAGTATGTAACTAGACTCTAATGATTAGCACTTAATTTTGTGACTGGCATATTTGCAGAGGTTGCGCAAGCGTAGGATTGCTTCAATTATTAGGGTTCCATTATCTTTATGATGAGGGGTGTCGGTAGGGTTGGGGTTAAGTATAATCCAAGGATTGAGATATGGAAAGAGGTTTGGATATGGCAAGGTATTAAGTTATGCTTATGTTTAGCTTTATAAGCTGTGTTTAGGTTATTTTTTAACGTTCCTGTTAAGTTAAGGAAGTTGGTTCTGGTTGATGTGAGATTTTTGGTTAGGACAGTGTTTGTGGTATTGTGGGTAGTGGAAAAGTGTATGATTGGAGCTTGGGATAGAGTTGATTTTAAGAAGGTTCTTCATTCTGGCAGTCTTCATAATGCTTAGGAAATGGTGAGGTGCACTACTAGTTGCAGTGGTTTATCTGGAGATGGTTTGTGTCCATTGAGGGCTTTTTGCTCCCGTCTCTTCCACCATCCGCTTGGAACCATCACTGACTCTTAGGTCGTTGATATCTGGGCTCCTCTTAAAACCTTTGCAACTCACACACCTCTGTCTAAAACCCAACACACTACTACTGTCCGTAATAGCTATAACTCTTTCCCAGTGTCCCATTTTCCACCCACCGTCCGTTCACCGCTAATGTGCATTCTGCTACTCCTGGAAGAATCCTTTTCAATGTGCTCCATTGGGGTCCTTCTGTAGCACCAGTTCAAGCTACATAAATAATTCTTTTTTACACGTTTTACTTACAACACTAATGCTCCCCGGCTTCCACCTCTCTGTTTTCTAGTTCCCTGCCTCTCAACTAGCTGCTCTGAAAATATTACATGCATCGCTGTAACCCAGAGAATGGTGGGAGTGATAGAGCAGTGAGGTTACTGAGCATGCCTGCTTTTACTAGCAATAACAACACTGTCACTGCTAGCTGAGGTGAGAACAGTGGGATTGGCACTGTGTTCAAATCTGAATGTATGATTGTTCTGTGTGTAACCATTCATTCTCTACAGCAGTATGGCCATTTCATGCTGCGTTGTGCATTCGTGGGCTAGTGATAAAGTTCCTGCACCCTTTCGTCAGTGTAAAATCCACCTCTTCCTTCATGTCAGGTACACAACGGTAAATTAATGCAGTGTCATTTCTCCCTCTACTCTAGGATTAGCCAATTTCATCCTCTGTGCTCTCTCCTCATAAGTGGTAAAGTCAATCAATACAGGCTCTAAATTATGAGGGCCAAGCAAATGAGCCAATGGTAGTGAGAAGGTCAGTGGGTGTTCTCATATTTCTGCAGTGGATGGCTGAGCCATTTCTCTAAGTGATGGTTCTTTTAGGTTATATTTTCTTGAAAGACATCTGAATACAAATGGGACACTAAGCAGGCTTCATGCTTTCAGATCGATTTGATCAACCAGTTATTGAAGAATATGTAAATATGCTGATGTTGGAAAACGAGGCAGTATCTGTGAGGCCTGCACAAATAACATGACTACATTTGTCCTTCACTGGGAACCAAACACCCAATTGTAGCGCCTGACTCTCAGAGGGTAGCGTTGCAGAGCAGTCTGAGGCTTTACTCAAGGGAGGTGGTGTGGGCTAGTAATCGCCATTTGCAGGTGCGCAGAAATAACACCCAATAATTGATTGTCCAGTCTGTACTTTGCTTTATAAAAGTAAGAGTACATTTATTAAACACACACACTACTCAATACTATGCACCAATTTACAAATATACATACGCTGTTAGAATTACTTTGTGACATTGCATAACATCTCCACCCCTCCCGCAGGGGGGTGGGGTCTAGTACCACAACTCCTCTGTGCGCACATCATCTTGCCCCCTAATGCAGTAGTTGACCATAACCTGGAGCGCGGGCCCTGCACACTGGCCTCATGCCAGTGGCGTCCCACCCCGTTACCTCAACAAGCATTTAAAAATGGGCATACCTGCCTTGGGGACACATAACCCTGACCGAGCATTTCCTACTGACCATAAAGTATGCACCTCTATATCTTAAGGGCTAGCAGTCGGGGTTCTTCCTCTCCCAGCGCAGAAGCAAGAATACATGTTTAAGCAGCACTTTAGAATTACAGTACTCATCACCTTGGTTGATCATTTGAATGCCTTGCAATTACAGCCCCTAAAGGCATCACAGTTGAAATCACAGGATTACGCATATACAGTCAGACACCCTAGCAGGACTGTCTGGCAACATAACCCCACCTGGCTTATGACATCAACTTACACTTGTGCCTTACAGTCCCATTAAAAGAAGTACTTCTGGCAACTACACTTCTCCTGCAGTGCACCACTTCACTTTAAAAGGAATCACAGGTAAAAGCATGGGATTACGTAAATACAACCAGATCCCCTAGCAGGAAGATCCAGCAACATAACTCCATTAAACTTAACATGGCTTTAAACCAGCATTTCACTTTACCCATGTACCTCTCAGTCCACCTAAAAAGGAATAACTAGGTTAAATGCATTTCTGGTGCAATTACACCTCTCCACCTCTAGGGGATGCCCTTCTCCAGGCATCCCTAACTCAGTCTTTCACTCCTCAATGCACTTCTTCATCCACCTTCAGCTGTAGAACAAAAGCTCCAGCCTAGAAGGTGTTAAATGCGGACTGAGCCCTATCCTTTTGAAGTCCCCATGAAACTTAGGGTGAGACTTTTCTTCGTGCTGGGGGGAGACTGCGCTTCTTCAGCAGCTCCCCCAACACCTTTGCACATGTAGGGTGGTGACCCCGTCCTCCTGGGGCCACCAGAAGCGGAGAAAACGCTGTTTTGTCCTTGCAGGCCGATCCTGGCCTGCAAGGCATTGTGAGAATCACTGCATATTATAGTAGCGGCTCCCCCGCTGCTTCGGAGGGAGCCGCGATCGCACTGCGGCTTCGCCGCCTCTTCCTGGCTTGGTGGGGGCCGGTCCCACCCGGACCCCCAGGTACGTCCTATGGCGCGGGAGCCCACCCCGGCTGCCTTGCCAGAATTTTCAGGGGCCCGATCCCACCCGGGCCCCTCCTTCCCTTCCGGGGTCCCGGTCCCACCCGGGACCCCACGCCGCTTCTGGTCCTCTTGGGGGGCCCGGTCCCGCCCGGGACCCCCGCCTGCTCCTTGGTTGGAGGGCAGCCGGGAGCCCACCCCGGCTGCCCCCGCCGACTCCCCGCCCGGCCAGCACCTTCCGCGTGCTGCCGCGGGAGCCGGCAACTCAGTTCTGGTCTGCCCGCTCGGCAGACGTGCAGGACCTCTCCGGCTCCTCCGGTCCCCGAGGGAGTGCTACGGCACTCCCCACGCCAGCCTGCACTTCGGGGCCCCTCTTCATCTTCACGGGGAGCGCGACGGCGCTCCCGACTTTGCTTCGGGGCCCGGGGATGGGGTCCCGGGCCCCCGAGACCACTCCGCGGGGCGCGACGGCGCTCCCCGCCTCCTCCTCTTCTTCACGGGAGCGCGCCGGCGCTCCCGTCTTCACTCGCTCGCGGGGGCCAGGGTGGGCTCCTGGCTCCCCCGCCTTCCTCCTCTTCACGGGGGGCACGATGGCGTCCCCCGGCTTTATTTCGGTGGGGGCCAGAGTGGGCTCCTGGCCCCCCAGCTGGGCACCTTCACGGGGCGCGACGGCGCTCCCGGCTTCCCTACTTGTTGGGGGCAGCCCCCGGGACCTGACCCACCCGGGGGCATCTCATGGACCGGCGGCGGAGCCCCACGTGCTTCGTCGTCGGTCTTCTTAGGGGTCAAAGGTCGCTCACCTTCCGGGGCCATATCTCAGCCCCTGGGGTCCGATCTGCCCCATTTTCGCGTCTGCTTGCTCCCTGGCGGCGGCCCCCAGCCACTGAGAGCACTCTCCTTCGCCCTCCGGGACTCCAAGAGGGGGCATTCTGCAGGGAGCGGTCTTCACTGGCTCCCTGTGCCAGACTTTCGCCTGGCTCTCCTCCTGGGCCTCTCTTCTCCTTGCGCAGAGGCCCCTACTTCTGCGCACCGGTCCTGGGCTCTTCTTCTGGCGCTGTTAGGGGCCTGGGGGCAGTCAGGGGGTACCTCCTTCCAACTGCCCATGGCCAGGCTCCAGCACCTTCCGCCTCAGCAGACCACACCCCAGAGAGAGCTTCTCTTCCTGTCCAAGCACTTTTTAAAAGTTGAGTAGGGGGCTGGCAGGAAGTCTCTGTTTGTCCTATTAAACAGCGACACATCACTTCCCTGCCCCTGCTCCCTCCTCATGGTCCAGCCTCTGGGCTTGTTCAAAATGGCGTCGTCCAGGGTCTCTGACCACATGGTCTCTGAAACAAGACCCTTTCCTCAGTGCTGCCTTCATCTTGGTTCAGCTTGGTGCCTGGCACCCAGAGACAGCTGCTGATGGATTAGCCTGTAGCTCCACCTATCTCCTCTCCTTGGAGGGAAGATCTTCGCTCTGGGAAGAAGGGTCATTAATCTAACCTGCCAGGGCCAGACCCCAGCCAGGGACTCAGAGAAATATGACATTCCTGGATGACCCAAAAGCAGTACAAATATGACTTTGGACTCTGCAGAATACTTCTTTTCACATCCGCTACCGTGGACTTTAGTGCGTGTCTGGAATCTGTAGGCCTTATGGAAGTTAATCTAACACATGGGCTCCACATTCCCATAGGGGAATAATGAAGTGAAAAACACAGTAAAGCACACTGACTTTCCCTGGCATGTTCCTTCCTAGTGTATAAGGCCTATTCCGTGTCACCACCCAATTCTGCATAAGTCCTGCCACACCATTCACTTTGTAGCTGCTCCTGGACTGCGCACGCTAGGAATCTCCCCTGCGCAGTCCCCCCACGTGTGCACACGCATGTACACAGGTGTTTGCATGTAACTAGCCCAGTGCCCCTTACTCCAGCTGCTGCGCAGCGGCCTAGTCAAGCTAGGGGGACACCAGTAAAATCCCCATGCAGTCCCTTTCCTCATGAGTTCACTGTGGGTGAGTCCCAACTTATGAGGCTCTCCCACAGTAAAAGCTCAACAATTAGGTGCTCAAAAAGTGAAAAATCCGGGCGGCCCATAGTGTCAGAACCACCTCCTAACAGCTGATGCCTCTGTTCTGCATTGGATCCTGCAAGAGTCACCTGTTTGAATCTACATTTTAATATAACTCACAGATCACTGTCATACATTCACTGCAGTAGGGTCTGATGGTCCTAAGACACCATGCTAATGTTCAGGATTACCTTTGAGGTGGTGATCAAGTGCCCGCCTGAAAAAAGAGGAATTCTATGGATTCCATCACCAGTACTACACAGGTAAACATAATAATTCATTTAATCATGAAGTTCAATTTTTGTTGAAGATGTTTGTGCACCCCAGTGAAGGTAATCTGGTGGGTTACCATGGCGCCTTACAATGCAGAAGAGACGTTCATCAAAGGGCTCTGAGATGCCATTCCCACCACGTTCCACCTCTATCCTCTTATGTTTGCTGTAGCACGATCAAGCACCACTTGGGCCCTCTGAGATGACAACCAACTCTTCTCACCCAGGAAGCTGTGCATCCATACTAACCTACAACCACATAAGCATGCTCCAGCTTGCAAATGACTGGACAAGGCCAAAGCACTACAATGACACACTAGAGGCAGCACTGCACGATACTAATGTCCTATAACAAAAATGACAGTAACATGGCAGGTTCAGTGGCAAGGCTGTCAGACTAAGGAGGTTCACCTTCAGTTCACAGTGAACTTTCCGCTAAGAACTTTAACAAAATATAATTCATTAGCACTTAGGAGGTCATTTAAACCCAGACACATGCGTAAATATTGGGTGAAAATGATTGCTCTATGCTTTGCCTTTTTCCTACCCATTCTCATCCTGATAATTTATCCAGGTTTTTCCTATCGAAATGTGTCCAGGAAAACCTATGGTCGGCTTTTGATTTTCTGTTACAGGCTCACTTGGCCAATAAACATTTTGAAAAGTAAAGTACATATCAATCTTTGCTTTAATCAAAGTAAGACCATTTGAGAATTCATATATTTGAGGCTCATTGTACCATTAAGACTCCCCAGAGTACTCCATCCTATTAGATTGCCCTAAGCCTTTTACACACCAGAATCACATGCACATAGCATTTACAATTTAAGAGCCTGATTACAAGTGGCTCGGTTATAATGACCGGTTCGTAAACTCCTGTTTACACCCGGACAGAATTGCGAGTTTAGTTTCACTTAACACATCCGATAATTAACAGATGCATTAAATAACTCAACCTTCTTTAAATTTCGACAGGTCAACCCTGCCAAAATTTAACAAGAGAAAAGCATGTAATATTCACTGTATCATGTCTTCTTAGGCTATGGCATCAGCCACTTTAAAACGAGTACAAGCCTATAATATTGTGGCAATAGGGCTTGTGTATGCATTGACTGTTCTTGACAGAGTGACTATGCATCATGAACTGTGACTTAATTTAAGCATTACATTTGGCACTATGCACAAGCGTTGGGCACGTGACACCGAGGCCTATCGCTGTTAATGCTTGATATTTTATCAATAATGTTTTGTTATATACTTTTATGGCTGTATATTTTAACTGAAATAAAATATTGAATTGAATACCATATCATGTGGATTTTGGTGTGTTAAACACTATAATCTGCATGTTATTCCCCACAAACTCTTAATAAGTGCTATTTATCTCTCATGATAAATAGTGCAGACCATAGTGGCATTATTTATCAGGTTTGATAAATAGCATCTATACTCGTAATCATGCCCTTAGAAAAAGGGTGACTTCTTGTCACCAATATCTTCATCTTTAAGCGCAATGTGGCTTTCAACACACATACCCTTATTTCTAGAAACATGACTTGAAAAAACTGCATCTTTAAATGGATCATTTTAAAATATCTAAATTCCATCACCCACAAAAGGTACATTTTTTCAAAATAATTTATAAGTTAAGCACTCTATAAAGATCCTTCACCCTCCTGAGGCCGGTACATTGAGTGGTATTAAATTGACCAATGGCAGCATGTCATTTAGAACGCTTCAAATGGCAGAACTTTGGTAGCAATCACTATGGATCACTGATATAACACTGATGTATACAATATCGAAACACAAAAATATCGGGAATTAAATATCGATAACAAAAATATCGTCTTCCTATGCTTAACTAGTGAAAGCACAAATATCATTATTATTGTGGACTTTAAATATTAATGCGATAGATAAAAGATATAATTTCACACAATATTGACTACAATATTATCGCCAAAATAATTACATATTCATGAATCAATATTTTAAAAATAAACTTGTTTTTACATAAAACAATTGCTTTAAGTTAATCCAAAACATTTCATACACATATTTAAATTAAACGATAATATTACATCAACAAAATATTTACCATACACCCTAATAAAATATATAATTAAATTATTAACAATACAACTCAAAAAAAATAGCACTAACTACAACAATTTAAACCCCAATCTGAATATTAATTATTATACATATAATATATATATATATAGCAGCACCGCCATTGAAATAAAAGAATGGAGCCGCGGTCACAGCGGATTTATGATTCGGACTGATTTTAGATGTCAGAAGCCCACTGGAGGGCTGTAATTTCATAGAAAATATGGCAAAGCGGAACAAACCCACCGGAGGGTTACAAATCTTCACAGCAGCACTTCAATACCCAGAGTGCACGGCGTAATTTTACTCACCTGCGAGATCCCACTGAAGGGATATAATTGCCGTGAACTGCTTCTGTTCCATGATGCCTCTACTAGCCTGTGATCAAGAGTCAGGAGACTCGAAACGCGTTAGGCAACAAGAAATGTCTGGACATCTTTTATCAGTCTTGCTCCTGCATACAAATAAAGTTTTTGACAAGCGTCCTGCAGTGGAGTGCTCTTTCGTTTTTTTGGACAAACTTGAAGACATATATATATATATATATAGTTTTGAATATGTATATTTATATTATCTACTGGCGGTCGCCAGTAGATAGTTATAGTTAGGACCTATTTTCCATAGGAAATCCGCGACATTGTATTTGAAATAACTCTTGCGTCGGTTGACGAATCTTCGCGAATTTTCAAACTTTATGGCCCGCTCCGGTCCGCTCCTACCCTGAAAGTCTCAGGGTGATTCGTCAAGCGGGGGCCGAGAAAAAAGGGGGGTCCCAAAACGTGTTTTCCCCATTCATTTTCCCATAGGAAACTTTAGACACAGCTACAGCCCGAACTGCTGAACGGAATTACACCAAATTTGGCAAAGAGGTAGTTCTTGGTTCAAAAAGAACCTTTTTTGTTAAATGGTGTAAATCCGTTCAGTAGTTGCTGAGAAAATCAAAAGTAAAAACACATATATATCTGGGCGGAGCCTAACCACACATGTCATCGTGAGATCTGATTGGCTGTCAGCACTTCATCCTGGAATTGCTGGCAGCCATCTTGGGACCAATATAAATGATAGTACCCCATTGAAATGCATTGTAGTGAATCGAAGATTTTGAGGGTTACCAAAAGGAGAACTATAAAGGGTGATAACAGACTTTAGTTACATTAGAATTCATTTGTTGATGGTACCATACTAATTTCAGCAATTGTGGTGTGTTCTAAGGTGATTTTACCCTGTGAAAAACCTTCTGCTGGGATATCATGAATCATGTTTGAGAGAAAACTATTTTCACATGCTTGTCCCATACAGTTTTGGAAGGTGCCCCAGAAGCTAAAATGAGAGCATATTTTCTGTAAATTCACATTATCTTTCTCAGTCATGTGAGAATGAAGTCTGACATTCTCAGTAAAACATGTACATCCAACAAGGGCAGAGACTGTCAGTTGATTCCTTTGTGTTCTACTGCAGCTTCCCAGAGTGTTCTAAAGAACAACTAGAGTGCTAACAGCCTTACTTATGACAAAAGTATGGCACACCTGAAGCCATCTTGATTGGAATAAACTGGTAACACTTAAAACATTTAATTTAACCGCTTCCATGCGCGGCCGATTTTCGCCCTGTGCGAGGCGTTTCATTAAGCGGACGGGTTCATGACGAGCTCAGCTCGTCATGCGCACACGAGCACTGCGCAGCATGACGAGCTGAGCTCGTCATGAGCATGGAAGGGGTTAAAAAGGAACAAAATGATGGGGTTCATCTTGTCATAGAAATTATGGTTAGTGCTCTGGAAAGAAAAATTAGGACATGTTTCAAGTGTGATCTCAAATATCTTCCTGTTATATTTCAACAGGAGCAGCCTGTCAGTTGATGCCTTTGTGTTCTACTGCAGCTTCCCAGAGTGTTCTAAAGAACAACTAGAGCGCTAACAATCTTACTTATGACAAAAGTATGGCACACCTGAAGCCATCTTGATTGGAATAAACTGGTAACACTTAAAACATTTAATTTAAAAAGGAACAAAATGATGGGGTTCATTTTGTCATAGAAATTATGGTTAGTGCTGTAGAAAGAAAAATTAGGACATGTTTCAAGTGTGATCTCAAATATCTTCCTGTTATATTTCAACAGGAGCAGCCTGTCAGTTGATGCCTTTGTGTTCTACTGCAGCTTCCCAGAGTGTTCTAAAGAACAACTAGAGCGCTAACAGTCTTACTTATGACAAAAGTATGGCACACCTGAAGCCATCTTGATTGGAATAAACTGGTAACACTTAAAACATTTAATTTAAAAAGGAACAAAATGAGGGGGTTCATTTTGCCATAGAAATTATGGTTAGTGCTGTAGAAAGAAAAATTAGGACATGTTTTAAGTGAGATCTCAAATATCTTCCTGTTATATTTCAACAGGAGCAGCCTGTCAGTTGATGCCTTTGTGTTCTACTGCAGCTTCCCAGAGTGTTCTAAAGAACAACTAGAGTGCTAACAGCCTTACTTATGACAAAAGTATGGCACACCTGAAGCCATCTTGATTGGAATAAACTGGTAACACTTAAAACATTTAATTTAAAAGGAACAAAATGAGGGGGTTCATTTTGCCATAGAAATTATGGTTAGTGCTGCAAAAGAAAATTTAGTGCATGTTTTAAGTGAGATATCAAATCCTCTTCTATTTCATTAGAAAATTCTGACATGCAGACTGAAACAATCACTTTCAATACCAGCAGTAGACTTCCAGTTAACTCCTTGGTGAGCAGTAGCTTTACTACATGAATGACTAGAGTAATAACATTCTGAATTTATGGCAAATGTGTGACACATCTGAATGCCTTCTTGATGGAATCAAAGTAAAAACTGAAAGCATTTCCTACTGAGGAGACTGCAGTAAATGAGGAAATTAGGAAACTTCATAACAAAGAAGTCTTCCAAGATGGCCACCAGTGAAAAAGAGCCCAAATGTAGCACAAATATTACCCAGATGTAGCCCACATATAGCCCAATGACAAAAGTGTGCAAAACACTTTTTATTTTTTAGTTTTTTGCAGTTTTATGTAGTGCAGACTGGTCAGGTATTGGAGCGTTGCATCTTAAAACATGACCCCCTACACTACAAAAACACCACTGCACTACCCTAAACCCTAAAACACTACCCCAGCACGACCCCCTACACTACACAAACACCACTGCACTATCCTAAACCCTAAAACACTACCCCCAGCATGACCCCTACACTACACAAACACCACTGCACTACCCTAAACCCTAAAACACTACCCCAACACCACTGCACTAACCTAAATCCTAAAACACTACCCCCAGCACGACCCCCTACACTACCCAAACACCACTGCACTACCCTAAAACATGACCCCTACACTACACAAACACCACTGCACTACCCTAAACCCTAAAACACTACCCCCAGCACGACCCCTACACTACACAAGCACCACTGCACTACCCTAAACCCTAAAACACTGCCCCCAGCATGACCCCTACACTACACAAACACCACTGCACTACCTTAAACCCTAAAACACTACCCCCAGCACGACCCCCTACACTACCCAAACACCACTGCACTAACCTAAATCCTAAAACACTACCCCCAGCACGACCCCCTACACTACCCAAACACCACTGCACTACCCTAAAACATGACCCCCTACACTACACAAACACCACTGCACTACCCTAAACCCTAAAACACTACCCCCAGCACGACCCCTACACTGCCCGAACACCACTGCACTGCCCTAAACCCTGAAACACCAGCCCCTGCACGACCCCCTACACTGCCCGAACACCACTGCCCTAAACCCTGAAACATCACCCCCAGCACGACCCCCTACACTGCCCGAACACCACTGCACTGCCCTAAACCCTAAAACACTACCCCAGCACGACCCCCTACACTACACAAGCACCACTGCACTACCCTAAACCCTAAAAACACTACCCCCAGCACGACCCCTACACTGCCCGAACACCACTGCACTGCCCTAAACCCTGAAACACCAGCCCCTGCACGACCCCTACACTGCCCGAACACCACTGCACTGCCCTAAACCCTGAAACACCACCCCTTCACGACCCCCTACACTGCCCGAACACCACTGCCCTAAACCCTGAAACACCACCCCCAGCACGACCCCCTACACTGCCCGAACACCACTGCACTGCCCTAAACCCTGAAACACCACACCCAGCACGACCCCCTACACTGCCCGAACACCACTGCACTGCCCTAAACCCTGAAACATCATCCCCAGCACGACCCCTACACTGCCCGAACACCAGTGCACTGCCCTAAACCCTGAAACACCACCCCCAGCAAGACCACCTACACTGCCCGAACACCACTGCCCTAAACCCTGAAACACTAGCCCCAGCACGACCCCCTACACTGCCCGAACACCACTGCACTGCCCTAAACCCTGAAACACCACCCCTACACGATCCCCTACACTGCCCAAACACTACTGCACTGCCCTAAACCCTGAAACACCACCCCCAGCACGACCCCCTACACTGCACGAACACCACTGCACTGCCCTAAACCCAGAAACACTACCCCCAGCAAGACCCCCTACACTGCCCGAACACCACTGCCCTAAACCCTGAAACACCACCCCCAGCAAGACCCCCTACACTGCCCGTACACCACTGCACTGCCCTAAACCCTGAAACACCAACCCCAGCATGACCCCCTACACTGCCCGAACACCACTGCACTGCCCTAAACCCTGAAACACCACCCCCAGCACGACCCCCTACACTGCCCGAACACCAGTGCACTGCCCTAAACCATGAAACACCAGCCCCAGCACGACCCCCTACACTGCCCGAACACCACTGCACTGCCCTAAACCCTGAAACACCAGCCCCAGCACGACCCCCTACACTGCCCGAACACCACTGCACTGCCCTAAACCCTGAAATACCAGCCCCAGCACAACCCCGTACACTGCCCGAATACCACTGCACTGCCCTAAACCCTGAAACACCAGCCCCAGCACGACCGCCTACACTGCCCGAAAACCACTGCACTGCCCTAAACCCTGAAACACCAGCCCCAGCACGACCCCTACACTGCCCGAACACCACTGCACTACCCTAAACCCTCAAACACCAGCCCCAGCACGACCCCTACACTGCCCGAACACCACTGCACTGCCCTAAACCCTGAAACACCAGCCCCAGCAAGACCCCTACACTGCCCGAACACCACTGCACTGCCCTAAACCCTGAAACACCACCTCCAGCAAGACCCCCTACACTGCCCGAACACCACTGCACTAAAGCCTGAAACACCACCCCCAGCAAGACCACCTACACTGGCCGAACACCACTGCACTGCCCTAAACCCTGAAACACCACCCCCTGCACGACCCCTACACTGCCCAAACACCACTGCACTGCCCTAAACCCTGAAACACCACCCCCTGCACGACCCCCTACACTGCCCGAACACCACTGCACTGCCCTAAACCCTGAAACACCACCCCTCAGCACGACACCCTACACTGCCCGAACACCACTGCACTGCCCTAAACCTTGAAACACCACCCCCAGCACGACCCCCTACACTGCCCGAACACCACTGCACTGCCCTAAACCCTGAAACACCACCCCCTGCACGACCTCCTACACTGCCGGAACACCACTGCACTGCCCTAAACCCTGAAACACCACCCCAGCACGACCCCCTACACTGCCCGAACACCACTGCACTGCCCTAAACCCTGAAACATCAACCCCAGCAAGACCCCATACACTGCCTGAACACCACTGCCCTAAACCCTGAAACACCACCCCCTACACTGCACGAACACCACTGCACTGCCCTAAACCCTGAAACACCACCTCCAGCAAAACCCCCTACACTGCCTGAACACCATTGCTCTGCCCTAAATCCTGAAACACTAGCCCCAGCATGACCCCTACACTGCCCAAACACCACTGCACTGCCCTAAACCCTGAAACACCACCCCCAGCACGACCCCCTACACTGCCCGAACACCACTGCACTGCCCTAAACCCTGAAACACCAGCCCCAGCAAGACCCCCTACACTGCCCGAACACCACTGCACTGCCCTAGACTCTGAAACACCAGCCCCAGCAAGACCCCCTACACTGCCCGAATACCACTGTACTGCCCTAAACCCTGAAACACCAGCCCCAGCATGACCCCTACACTGCCCGAACACCACTGCACTGCCCTAAACCCTGAAACACCAGCCCCAGCACCGCCACCTACACTGCCCGAACACCACTGCACTGCCCTAGACTCTGAAACACCAGCCCCAGCAAGACCCCCTACACTGCCCGAATACCACTGCACTGCCCTAAACCCTGAAACACCAGCCCCAGCATGACCCCTACACTGCCCGAACACCACTGCACTGCCCTAAACCCTGAAACACCAGCCCCAGCACGACCACCTACACTGCCCAAACACCACTGCACTGCCCTAAACCCTGAAACACCAGCCCCAGCACAACCCCCTACACTGCCCGAACACCACTGCACTGCCCTAAACCCTGAAACACCAGCCCCAGCACGACCCCTACACTGCCCGAACACCACTGTACTGCCCTAAACCCTGAAACACCAGCCCCAGCACGACCCCCTACACTGCCCGAACACCACTGCACTGCCCTAAACCCTGAAACACCACCCCCTGCATGACCCCCTACACTGCCCGAACACCACTGCACTGCCCTAAACCCTGAAACACCACCCCTGCAGCACCACCTACACTGCCCGAACACCACTGCACTGCCCTAAACCCTGAAACACCACCCCCTGCACTGCCCCTACACTGCCCGAACACCACTGCACTGCCCTAAACCCTGAAACACCACCCCCAGCACGACCCCTTTACTGCTCGAACACCACTGCACTGCCCCAAACCCTGAAACACCACCCCAGCACGACCCCCTACACTGCCCAAACACCACTGCCCTAAACCATGAAACACCACCCCCTGCACGACCCCCTACACTGCCCGAACACCACTGCACTGCCCTACACCCTGAAACACCACCCCCAGCACGACCCCTTTACTGCTCGAACACCACTGCACTGCCCCAAACCCTGAAACACCACCCCCAGCACGACCCCCTACACTGCCCGAACACCACTGCCCTAAACCATGAAACACCACCCCCTGCACGACCCCCTACACTGCCCGAACACCACTGCCCTAAACCATGAAACACCACCCCCTGCACGACCCCCTACACTGCCCGAACACCACTGCACTGCCCTAAACCCTAAAACACCACCCCCAGCATTACCCCCTACACTGCCCAAACACCACTGCACTGCCCTAAACCCTAGAACACTACCCCAGCACGACCCCCTACACTACCCGAACACCACTGCACTACCCTAAACCCTAAAATACTACCCCCAGCACCACCCCCTACACTACCCGAACACGACTGCACTGCCCTAAACCCTCAAACACTCCCCAGCACGACCCCTACACTACCCGAACACCACTGCACTGCCCTAAACCCTAAAACACTCCCCCAGCACGACCCCCTACACTACCCGAACACCACTGCACTGCCCTAAACCCGAAAACACTCCCCCAGCACGACCCCTACACTACCCAAACACCACTGCACTGCCCTAAACCCTAAAACACTACCCCCGCATGACCCCCTACACTACCCAAACACCAATGCACTACCCTAATCCCTAAAACGCTACCCCCGCATGACCCCCTACACTACCCTAAACCCTAAAACACTACCCCCGCACGACTCCCTACACTACCCAAAGACCACTGCACTACCCTAAACCCTAAAACACGACCTCCTACACTACACAAACACCACTGCACTACCCTAAACCCTAAAACACTACCCCCCTACACTACACAAACACCACTGCCCTAAAACACTACCCCCAGCAGTACCCCTACACTACCCAAACACCACTGCACTAACCTAAACCCTAAAACCCTACCCCCAGCAGTGCCCCTACACTACCCAAACACCACTGCACTACCCTAAAACACTACCCCAGCACGACCCCCTACACTACCCAAACACCACTGCACTACCCTAAACCCTAAAACACTCCCCCAGCACGACTCCCTACACTACCCAAACACCACTGCACTACCCTAAACCCTAAATCTACCCCCAGCATGACCCCCTACACTACACAAACACCACTGCACTACCCTAAACCCTAAAACACTACCCCCAGCACGACCCTCTTCACTACCTAAACACAACTGCACAATTTGTTACAGGCGTTGCAACGCAGGCCTGTGGTGCTTACTGGAAGTACCTAGTGGGCTAGTTGGGCCCCAGGGACCCTCAGGATTCAAGGTGACCTAATACCCCAACTTAAAACGCACCACGGGCGCGTTTGCACAGTGGTGAAGGGAGGGGGCGGGGCCTCAGGTGACATGTGCGCAAACACGCCCTGTGGTGCGTTTTAAGTTGGGGAATTAATTCCCTTTGAATCCTGAGGGACCCTGGGGGCCAACTAGCCCACCAGGTACCTTCAGTAAGCACAACAGAGTTGCGTTGCAGAGAGGTGAAAAAAGGTGCATGGCCTCTCTGCAACTCAGCTCTGTGGTCCTAACTGTAGGTACCTGGGGGGCTAGTTGGGCCCCAGGGACCCTCAGAATTCAAGGGGACTTAATCCCGCAACTTAAAACGCACCACGGGGTGCGTTTGCACACATGTCACCTCAGGCCCTCCCTTCACCACTGTGCAAACGCGCCCTGTAGCGCGTTTTAAGAGGTAGTTTTAATCCCCCTGCCCTATTATGTACTAGGGACTTGCAGAGGAGGTCATGCTAATCACAGGGGTACCCCAACGCATAGTGTTCCCTAGTGTATGTAGGTGTTTTCACTGTATTCTAAGTGTCTTTTAGCATAGCACTGGCTCTGGTTAGTCAGAGTCAGTTACCACCAGTACCCGTCTGAAAAAGTTGTGGGCACAGGATGATTTTGCAACAAGGCCTCTTTCTGCTCCTCTGTTGGTTCTTTCTGCACATCTTTTGCTTCTTTCTGTGCGTTTTTTCTTCTTTCTTCACATGTCTTACCTCTGTAGGCATAGTTAGAAACTAGCATTTAAAAAAACCTTTGAAATTCACTTAAAAATCATAGGTTTCAGGGACGTTATAGTTAGAAATTAGCATTTAAAAAACCTTTGAAATTCACTGAAAAAACCATAGGTTTCAGACACGTTATAGTTAGAAATTAGCATTTAAAAAACCTTTGAAATTCACTGAAAAAACCATAGGTTTTAGGGACAGTTACAGTTAGTTGGACATTTCACTCGTACAAAACCATAGAAATTCCCCGTTATAGTTAGTTCAGCTAACTATAACTCGCGCCTCGCAATGCACTGCTGATGACGTCACATATTACATCACTCATGACATGGTCAGTGACATCACTGATGACATCACTGATGACATCTCAAATGACATCACTGATGACATCATCCATGTGATAATTTCATGCATCTTCTCACACCCTAATATAACTTTTGATACACCCACTCTAAATTACAGACTGCCATTCTCAAAACCATAGACACTCCAACAACAAAAACTACATACCCACTCACTGATTCTTAGGTCTACACACACATCCACTCACTCACCCGTACAGTCACTCATACTTAGTCACTCAGTACAGGACTATCATATGCACTCATACACCTATATAAACACTCACACACCGCCACTCATCCATAGAGGTACTCACACACCTAGTCAGTCATGCAAAAACTTAATCACACACCCATTTACTCACCTATACAGTTATACACACACCAGCTCACTTACTCATACAAATACTAGCACATTCTTACGCTCTCATACAATCACTGATACAGGTACACACTCATCCATACAGCCACTCTCACAATCACACACTCTCACTTATAGCCATTTATATACTCCAACACACATATATACTGCCTTTCACATATGTAGTTACTCACACATGTACCACTGAGATATACATTCAATCACTAACACACCCATACACACACTCACCCACCCATACAGTCCATCACAGATGCACTCTTGAAACCATGCACCCAGTGAATCACCAACTCACACATCTATGCACAGAGTCACACACACCCCACCCACACAAACACTCAGGCACCCATACAGATACTCAGACAATCAATCAATAACCCATGTAGACACTCATGTAGCTATTCAGAAAGCCATGCAGCCGCTTACAAACCAACAGACAGACGGATACAGACATTCACACAGTTTAGTCACTAACCCATGCATTCAGTAAGATACATTTAATCACTCACTTGTAGAGTCAGTCACTCACGTACTAAATCATCCATTCAGACACTTATACACCCACTCATTCTTCAATACGCCTTTCCCTATATATATTAAACATATTTAAACTTTACAGAAACACACAGTCACTGGATGATGTCATCCGTGATGTCATCAGTGATGTCATTTGAGATGTCATCAGTGATGTCATCAGTGATGTCACTGACCATGTCATGAGTGATGTAATATGTGACGTCATCAGCAGTGCATTGCGGGGCGCGAGTTATAGTTAGCTGAACTAACTATAACGGGGAATTTCTATGGTTTTGTACGAGTGAAATGTCCAACTAACTATAACTGTCCCTAAAACCTATGGTTTTTCAGTGAATTTCAAAGGTTTTTTAAATGCTAATTTCTAACTATAACGTGTCTGAAACCTATGGTTTTTTCAGTGAATATATATATATATACAAATCTATCACTATAAAACTATATATCATACATCTACAGTAAAACCTTAATTTGCGTTTGCAATAAAAGGACTCAACTGACCAAAAGTATTTCAACTAAAACTAAACCAGCCATTAAAATCAAACTATAAACAGCTTCAACCAATAAAATCAAACAAACAATTAAATCAACACTATAAAAGACATAATAATTTAAACAAATACATACTTAAAAAATGACACATGTTGCAAGATGAGGAAACTCTGCCAGATTCTTTCACCAGCCCATTAAAGAAAAAATATATACATCTAAACAACTACCTAACCAAGTAAGTAAAACATATTTAAACTAAAACATAAATGTTATTAAATTTAATAACATAAAATAGCAAATAAATATTAAAACACTCTCCAACTTCTAACTCTTTACATAGGCTTCCTAAACAAAAAAACGTAAAAATGAAAAACCAATAAACTGTTAGAAAATAATAACTATCACGCTCCAGCAAAAAGATATAAGAAAGTAAGTATATATAAATTAATAAAAAAGCTATAAACTTACCCAAAGAGCAAGCAAAGATATACCTAACGACCTCAAACTCTAGAAACTACCAACAAATTAACATTTAAAATGAAACTTACATTTTCTTTTCAACCAACAGAAAAGAAAGCATCTGCTCCATACTAGAACACCCCCAACGGAAAAGCGGGAAAATCGTATGAAACGTAGAAATGAATATATATATTTATACTATTACACTACTTTCAGATACAGTGACAGAAGCTACAAAATATATAATTTCACAGAAAGGAAAACAGTTACTAAGGGCCTGCTTATGAGTTTGACGGTGCAGCCCCAGGTCTGCCCTGCCGCCGCCACGCCAAACCCATGGTCAGGCCACCCACCAGATTACAGGTGCTTCTTGTGTCTGGCGGGCTTTTTCTTATGTTCCCACTGCAGTGCCTCAGAAAATGGCAAAATGTCAAAAACAGTTCCTGCCAAAAACAGTTCCTACACAGCATGCACCCGGGGGGGGGGCACATGTTGTGTCCCCCTGTATGCACCCCATGGCCCTGAGGCACAAGGGCACCCTGCAGGGCCCCTTTGTCTTCTCTCCTCCAGGGTTTACATGGAGTAAGAACCTCCATGTAAACCCTGGACGAGAGGAAACTCGTAATATGCTTGACGGGACCGCGCAGGTCCCGCCAAGCATATTGCGGCCTCCTGACTGCCACGCCACCTCCAGGGAACGGTGGTTCGCTGGCTGTGTTGGCGGTCCCAGGGCGGTCTGACTCGTAATGGGGCAGTCGAACCGCTGGTGTGGCGGTGGCTGGACTGCCACCACCACGCCCCCACAAGTCAGACTCGCAGTTAGGGCCTAAGTGTAGACTATTCTATAAACAGCCAATTTGCCTTAGAAATTAAAAAAATGAGAGCATTAGCTTATGTCCCTGTCACAGAGGTAGCCATCCACTACAATTTATTAATAGAAAGCCCTTTCTAGCACCAAAATGAGGACAAACTTAGTCCCCTAATGGACTATTTTGAAGATACTTGAGTTTGCACACTACATTGCTCCTGACACAGACGCCAACCCAAATTCCAAATACCATGATGGAATGTCTATGACAGCACATTGGACAGGAAGCCAAAATAAACAACGCATTGGAAGGATGGCACAACACTTTCCAATCGACGCTAGTCAGATCCCAACAAATTTATAGAAGCATTACAAAAAGAGCAAAGCTACCAAGAACTATGAATGGAACAATTTATTAGCCAAATTAGAAATCATAGCCAAAAGCATATTATAAAATAAGTAGTAATCTACCAAAATCCTCACAAACTATGACAAATTCTAAACCAACCCACCAAATCTTTTTTTATTTAAAATAAAAATATATTATTTTATTACATCAGTCAAAAACATTTAAATGACAATGTTAATGAAGACTGATATAATCAAATTATATGTATGCTAGTTTTTTTTTTTAAATGTAACCATCACCAACCAAGAAAGTTAAAACAAACTCAATCCATCACACTAAATAACTCACAAACCAAATAATTACACATAACAATCACATAATGTTTATTCAAACATATAGTCCAAAAAACCAAGTCATCCAAAAAAGGAAGCAATGCTCACACAAGGCAAAAATGAGTGAATATCTCCATTTTATTTGTGGCAAAACTGTATATTAAAACGTTAAAAAAAATTTAAAATCTTTTAAAAATGGAAAATAAAATTTTTAAATATACAGCAAACAATAGTATTGAAATATAATTTACATAGTTTTTATTAATAAAAAAACATTTTGTATATACAGAACTTTATATAAATGTTTATATTTAATTTGAATTATATATGATTAAAAATGTAAAAATAGACAATAAATAAACCTTAGAAATATAAATAACATTAGCAAAATGTGTCATGTCTTTATTATGCAACAAAAAAATGTAATAATATTATTGGTTACAGACAGGCCTGGGTGGAGCTCATAGAGTTGTACTCTGCAGAATTCCACAGAGTTACTGGAAAACTCAGTGAAATTCCGTAGAGTTCCGCGCCCTGGCAGAGTAACTTGCAACAATTGAGACCTTCCCTGCTTGGTCTTTTGGTGTATGCAACCCCAGGCTTGCCTTCACAACATACAACATGCGCACTGCAGTTCTTGCTGTTCTTGGAGTTGGGGGTTAGCTGCTGCACTAAGCTGGCTCCCGCATTGAATCCGAGCCAGAGCAGAGGTGGCTTCTCGCTATTCAATGGAGTGTTCAGCCAGTTAGCCATCATTTGGGAGGTAACTAATCCTACTGTGGTACCGGTAAACTCTGCTCCGCTGCGAGTGCAGAGTTTTTCCAAATAGAGCGCGGAGTTCTAAACCTCTGCAAACTCCACTGGCCGAGCAGAGTTAACCGCCCACCCTTAGTTACAGACATACAACAAACAGTTTTTTATTATACTTCTAATCACCAACAATACTACTAAAATAACACAATGTATTTGTACTACTCACAAATAAAAGTAAAATATAATATTTCGGAAAAAAAATCTAAACTTAAATAATCGTACTCCAACATAAATTATTCTAAAAAATTGCTAGACACTAAAGGAGTAACAATTACTATTCCCACTCCAATCTAACCATAAAGGGGCAAGGTGTTGGACACTAAAAGGGTGACATTTACTATTCCGAGCTCAATCTAAACTAACTTGGGGAAGGCGTTGGACACTAAGGAGGTGACATGTACAATTCCCACTCCAATCTAAACCAATTTGGGGAAGTTATCGGATACTAAAGGGGTGACATTTACTATTCCCACTCCAATCTAACCATATTGGTGGAAGGTGTAGGACACTAAAGGAGTGACATTTACTATTCCCACTCCAATCTAAATGAATTTGGGGAAGGTGTTAGACACTAAAGGGTTGCCATTTACTATTCCCACTCTGACTTAAACCATTTTGGGGAAGGTGTTGGACACTAAAGGAGTGGCACTTATTATTCCCACTCCAATCTAAACAAATTTGTGATATATGTTGGATACTGAAGGGGTGACATTTACTATTCCCGCTCCAATCAAAACCTATGTCAGGAAGGTGTTAAGCACTAAAGGAGTGACATTTACTACTCCCACTCCACTCTAAACCAATTTGGGGAAGGTGTTGGACAATTAAGGGTTAACATTTACTATTCCCACTCCAATCTAAACTATATGGGGAAGCTGTTAGACATGGAGGGGTAATATTTCTTATTCCCACTCCAATCTAAAACAATTTGAAGAACACTAAAGGGGTGACATTTATTATTCTCATTCCAATCTAAATCATACTGGGGAAGGTGTTGGGCACTAAAGGGTGAAATTTACAATATCCACTTCATAATATAACATTTTACACAAGATAATACAAACTAAGGGCTTCATTACGATGCCGGTTGGACATCATGTCGGGAACGGGACCGCCCGACAAGGAGTGGGCTGTCCCGCTTCCCAAATTACAATGCGACCGCCTTCACGGCAGTCGGAAAGTATGTTTCCTATTGCGGTTTGTGCTTAGGCTGTAGCACAAGCCGCAATAGGAAAAATACACTTTTTAAACATCCATGCATCTTGTGGAAGGCACCATGCGGTGCCTGCTACTGCCACCCGATGCATGGATGTTTAGGAGGACACCACAGTTGCCCCTGGGTCCATAGTTGAGGGACACGGAGGAAAGGGGCACTGCTAGGGCCCCAAAAGACCCTTTCTGCCAGCCTTTTCATGGCAGAAGAACCGACATGAAAAGGTTGTCAGAAACGTGCATCGTAATCCCCACCGCGTTGCCTGAGCAGGCACCTCCTCCATTTTGGGGATCATGATCCTCCCTGAGCCCCAACGCGCTCCTTGCGACTGTCAGAGGCAGAGCGGCTTGCCCCCACATGCATTGGCCGAACCGCCTGTATCTAAATACAGCAGTCGGACTGATGCCTAAGATGTCGGGCGGACCGCCACTGACAAGCCTTCCGCCCGACCCAACATTGTAATGAGTCTCTAAACATTTAAAATACAAACTCAAAGTTCTATCCTCACCCGCATTTTGTTTGTGTAAAATTAAATGCAATTTTGTCTAGAAATACACTAACCAAAACTACAAACCTATATATACATATTTAAATATTAAAATTTAAAAAATAATTTCTATTATTTAATACAAATTTCAATTCCTACCATTTATAAAGTTTACACCAAAAAAATAACATATAAACTCATAGTCCAAAATTAACATTCATAATAAAAATGTGTAAATAAAGTTTAGAATTTTTAAAAATCAAAAATATTTTTTAAATAAAATTAAAATTTGAAAACCAAAAAAGTAAAATATTTCTTCAATTTTAAAAATTTGTTATAAAATATCTAAAATTTTAAAATACAACATAAAATATGTCTAAATATTTAACTTTATTTAACGTTTTGTTATATATTATTACATTTTATACTATTTATATTAAAAAAACAATTATTACAATCAAGAGGGCAAAATTATTTGGAGTAGCCATCGAACTTTAAGTACTTGTTTCTTAATTGAAGGTCAGCACTATATTGTTACCAGTGCAAATATAGTTCCTCATTTGGATGTCAGTGGGCCCTACCATGATGGCGGTGCCTGCACAGGCACTGCCGCAGGGATTAGGATGTACCTTTCTGACTGCCTTTTCATGGCAGTCCGACCGCCATGAAAAGGCAGCTAGAAAAGGACTTTGGAGTCCCCAAGCCTGGCTCTCGTCCCCGTGGGCCACTGCTAAGTGAACTAGGGGCCACATGTAGGGCCCACCTAAGTATCCATTCACCGTGTGCCAAGCACTACATGGTGTCTGGAACACGGAGCATGGATGTGCACTAACTGCCTTTTACTACTGTGGTTTGTGCTGCAGCACTTTTCCTGTGCCGAAGCGCAAGCAGAGGTAGAAAAGGGCACTTTCCGACTCCCTGCACGGCGGTCCTATAATAATAGGGCAGCTGGGACCGCCGACTCATTGTCGGACGGTTACCTGGCCGTGGCGATGGCGGTCAGGTGCACATCTGACCGCTATTGTAATCTGGCCTTTAGTTTCCAAAGATCGATGTCATCAAATAACTGACTGCTTAACAGTCTTTGTGAAGGAAAAGGCTCAGGCAAACACTGAGATACCCATCAAGAGTGCACAAAGACTAGAGACAACAAGCAGCACAATGAGATGAAGAGGAAAGGAATTAGGCACACCAGTCTTCCACTAATAAGTGCCAAGTCCTGAGGAAACCAAGGAAGGGAAAGTTTGAAAAAGGTGCAGCAATGAAAAGGACAGGCTGAGTACGGGAGCGAAGTGTGAACAAGCCATAACTACTTTAGATGTTGCCAGGTACCCCTATCAGTTTCTGTGAGTTTCTTGCGCTATCTCTATCCCTCATGACTGGGAAGTGACCACTCCAACCCAAAAATGCTTTATGTGTGAGCACACCTCTTGCTGTGCCCATCTGTTTAATCTCAATCAGGTGCCATCGTCCTGTTTTCTAGAGTCTCCATATCTTGTTTCAACCACCCATGTGTAAGTTTATTTTAATGGAATGTCTCTGAATGATATATTGTGCGAATTGTTGCAAATGTCTGCGAGGTAAATTACCCTAATCCTTATACTATTACACAGTTAAATCAGAGTTATCAACGAATGAACGTTTTT
The DNA here is from genome assembly GCA_963921515.1 of Calotriton arnoldi. NCBI lineage: Eukaryota > Metazoa > Chordata > Amphibia > Caudata > Salamandridae > Calotriton > Calotriton arnoldi. The sequence continues at coordinate 1,524,928 of CAWUFW010003063.1, read as the reverse complement.
TTGATGCTCTTCTTTAATTGTGCTCCCTGTGAATCACTAAAATACTGAAAAAAACAATGCCAAATTTGTTAGAGATGTATGCCCATTCAATCATGTTTATTTCTGGGATATTACTAGAAACAAACAATTGATATCTAATGGAGGCTGTTTCCTGAGTGACCACTGAAGAACGTTCCCTTGGCTGTAGTTTTTGTGCATGCCAAAAATACTTATCCTAACAAGTGGGATTTTTGTGGGATGAAATGGCCTTATGTGTATTACTTTAAAGTTTATCAACCCATTTTTGCTGATGTGGTTTATACCCATAAAAAGTCCTCATAAACATAAAGGCTTGGGAACACTGCAAGCGACTTGCACCCAACAGGGATATCCAATCACTACATTTTGCATCCTTTTTAGAGCCTTTATGCTGCTGAATTCGAAGATGACCAGAAAATATTGGTTACCCAAAATCTGCTATAGGTAAATTTCATTTATTTATAAACAATATTGTTTTTTATACTAGGATTAAAAGAAATGGTTCAAGTGCATGGAGCTTTTAGAGGATATAAGGTCTATGCTAGCTAAACCAGTATAATCCTAGTGAACTGTATCTCTAACTTCTACTACATTACTTGAAGGGAGGAAGGAAGGTGCCATCAGTAGTTTTAGGATACAGATTGGAAGAATGTTAAAAGAAATTTTTTAGCTAAGCCATACTCTATAAATAAATAAGAGTGGAAGGTATTTAAGAGCCACTGCCAGCCAAGTCCGACCGAGGCGGCTGCGGAATAGGCCAATGGATCTGTCAGAGGCTCAGACCGCCAGTGGAGCCACCGGCCCAATTACGAGTTGCCTTACAGCTGGCGTGACCATAGTGGTCCAACCACCACATCTGAGCAGGCGGAAAGGGAGGTATATAAGGCCTAAACTCACCTTTACTCACCTCTACATATCCTGTGCCACCATGGAGCCGATAGTACATGTCCTGCCGCTGCTGTACCTACTTGATCACGTCCAAAACCCACTCCGTCATGGATGCAACCAACAGTAAGTCATACTGCTACCTGTTTCCATAGACTACTCAGCAAAACGATGTTTCGCCATGGACCAGGCAAGGGTGTTGGGGGGGCTTGATCAAACATATTTACTGTGACCCTGTGTGGGATTATTTTAATTGTATAACCCAAATGCATCTGTATGATGCCCTCGTCCCCGAATCACTGTTACTGCACATGCATGTTGTACACAAATGGACATGGGTTTACAACTCATAATCAGTGATAGTGAAGTGTACATTAAATTTTGTCACACAACAGCACTTCCTTATCAATATCACACCTATTAATGTCTGTTACACACTCACATTGCACACATCCCAGGTCCTGTTTTGATGTCAAAGATACATCTGTATGGATTTGTCATTAAAGTGAAACAAACCTTCTCTGCTTCAACTCTGTATGGACTCTCACACATCACCCACATTAAAAGACAATGTCAGTAAATGGTATTTCAAAGAATCACTTTGAGAAGCAATCTAAGGGTACACTGGAAACACACTCTGCAGAATAGGTATGCCTCTATCATGGGGAACCCTGAAAGGCTGGGGCTCTGGGGCACATCACATGTTGCACATGGCTGAAAAGCTGAATGTGCACAGGACCTGTGAATTGAGGAATATAAGGTACAACCAATAGCATTACCAAGTGCCATGCATGTGTAGGTAATGTATAAGTGCAAGTCAGGAAAGGAAACACTGCACTGACAGCATTTATCACACATCTAGATAAAGTAGGTGTAAGGTACACAATGGAAAATGGACATATTTCCATACAAAACTCCACAAAGGTATGACATTTTAACACCCTCCATGTGTGGACAAACAAATATCTACCTTCAACACTTCAAACACATATCCAACTTTCATCATAGGGAGAAGTGCAACCTAAATCATGTTAACAGTGGCCAGGCCAAGCAGAAATACTTACCACATAACGTGTCACTATTGGAAAGTCGATTATTATTAGGGGAAAATGTATATCTGCCACTGGCAATAAGACCACTAACACATGATAGGACTCAGCATAGGTCTTAGAAAATTATTCCCATGCTCAACCCTTGGTAGCTTGGATGCGAGCAGGCAGGCTTAACTTCAAACACAGGTATGTAAAGCATTTAAAAACACCAATTCAGTAAATAATTAAGACACAATGAACAATAAAAATCCAACACCAATTTATAACAATAGAAAATATGTTTATCTTTAAAATGACACCAAAACGACAAAAATCCAATGTAGGGAACCGGAGATATGAATTTTTATAGATTTATCACTTTATAGCACTTAGAAACCTATAGCACCATATTGGGATATCTGGTCGCGATAGACCGGCTCAAAGTCAAAGTTTCAGGCCGAACGCGATGGAGCCCTGAGCGGCTACCCCTCGTGGTAGGTCCCAGTCAGTTTTTACCTTCGGACTTAGAAACTTTTCTGGAGCTTTTTCTCGTGGGGTCCCTCGATGCTCTTCACCAGGCCGGATTCGGTGAGGGTTCACCGGCCACGGATTTCTTCTACTCCCGGTCAAACTCTGGAAGTAGGACCTTTCAGCGGAACGAACCTGGATGGCTTGGCCGACTCGCGGTTGAAGGCAGGCAGCTTGGCTGACCAGGTTGAGTCGGTCCCCTTATGGAGCTTCTTCCAAAGTTGCTCCAAAGTTCTCCAAACTCCTGGAACTTCTTCCTGAAGTTCCCCAAAAGGTCCCAAAGTGTCTCAAACTCACTCCAAGGGTCTGGAAGCTCCAAGATGGTCCTTGAAAGTTGAGGACTTCAGTTCCCACAATCCACTTGGACAAAACCCTTACAAATCCACTGGTAGTTCTCCAGGTTGAGGATCCTTGGTGGTGATGTTCCAGGTGAGCTCTGTTAACCTGTAGCTTGCAGGGAGTCCACTCTTTAGTTCTTTCACAGCAAAGTAGTCAACAGGGCTGTAGTTCCAGATGGTGCAGTCTTCAGAGGGCAGGCCTTAGAAATTGCACATCAAACTTCTCAGCAGGGCACCACGTCTTGCTTTCTTAAGTTTCAAGCAGCAGATCTGAGAGGCTCCGCCCCTCTCAGATACTTATTCCAAGTTCTCTGGGTCAAGCAGGAGGTCACTCCTGACCAATGGGGGCAGGGTAACTCCCCAAGGTTATTACCACATCCTGTAGAGTGTGGCATTATTTTGTCCCAGAGTGCACCAAATCCTCCAAATTCATAATGGCTGATTTTCCAGCAGAGAGTTAAGAGCTGTCTAAACACACCCCTAGGATGGCTAATTTCCATAGACTCTCCCCCTTGCATCTGCTCATTCCTTCCTTAATCCTAGCTCTGGCTTGGGGTCAAAAGAGTAGAGTGGTAACTGACACTGAGGCCTTCCCCTTTCCTTTGAAGACCATGATTTATGACTCCTCCTCCTGCTCTGGCATTCCTGTGTAGCAGCACACTGCCCTCCCAGCAGAGCTGGTTAACCCCAGGGGCTCTTTATCACCTCTTCAAAGCAGCCTGACTAATCCACTTAACTCTGACCAATCAGGACAGACCACTGGAAGGCTGAATCTGGACCTACAAACAAGAAAGTCTTATAACTTCTTGTCTGTATATTTTAGGAGAAATTCAACAATATCATATTGTGGGATTTATCACTACCATTTTGGGAAGTCTTTGAATGGAAGTTCTATCATTCTCCTATCAGGAGGTATTAGTTAATAACCTCTTGCCATGTTAACCTATGTGGCATGGGATTTGCAGTGGGGAAAATGACTTGAGCCATTTTTACAGCAGCAGGCCTTATGAAAACATATTTTACAAGTACTCCGCCTAAATCTATGGGACCCTTTAGGGGTTCTGAATCTGTAGAAATATTGCAGATCCTCCCTCCACAGTGCTCCTAGCATCAAAGTCGAATTTTGGCAGCACTTTATCACAATGTGGGGAGTGAAATGTGAAATTTCACTTAACCCAGGGCATATAAAACTCATTTTATAAGGGTCCACCTTATAAATACCTGACCCTCCACCCCTGGGACACCTAGGGGAGACCCTGGGGGTTCCTAATATGCCAAAACATTGTAGTTTATCCATTTTCAAGTGCCCCAAACACCAAAGTCGAGTTTGGCCACAAATTACTTTTTAAAAGCAGTCCTGCCACCCAGGGCTGCTTTTAAACTGACCTCAGGCTTCAGCAGTGCACACATGCAAGTGCAGAAAAAGCCGCTGGCCTCTAAACTGCCATGCCCTATTGGGAACTAGGGACTTCTAGGTAGGTTCAGTCCCCCTGCCCTATTATTTACTAGGGTCTGATAGGGTAGGTCATGCCAATCACAGGGGTATCCCATACCATAGTGTACCCTAGTATATGTAGGTATTTTCACTGTATTCTAAATGTGTCTCTTTCAGCATAGCACTGGCCCTGGGCCTGGTTAGGCAGAGCCCAGGGTCAGTCAGAGTCAGTTACCACCAGTACCAGTCAGCAAAAAGTTGGGGGGGTGCCCAGGGCACAGGACGACTTTGCAACAGTCACCCAATGCAATGTGTGCCCCATTTGGTTTTCATTCCACATAGACATCCATCCAACATTTCCCCTTGTCTTGTGTAACTCCAGCACTGGGTCCATGGTTACATCATACTAACTACATCAACTGGATCAGCAGTCAGGGATGAAAGAACCACAACTGTAGTCATACAGCACAAACTATACAATAACATCAAATCATTAGAAAAGTAATGGCAAGACCAATGTCTGCAAAACTAAGAAAGGTTTAATGAATGTCATTTTGTGAACCATAATGTCCAACAAACGCCAATGGCCAGTCCGTGTACGATTCATGTGCCACAGCACAATGCTGTGCCAACAAACTTGCCCTTTCTGAGACTGTCAGGGAACCACCTCACAAAGGGGCATCCATTGGGCGTAGGAAGCACCTCGAAGATAGTATTTAGGAGGGGGGCTGCGGTTTAGGGAGGGGTGGGTTTCGTTTTGGGAGGGGTTGTCTTGGATTTTTGGGGTTTTGGTTTTGGGCTGGGCTCAGTGGGGTGGGGATCTGGTTTGTCAGGGGTGGAGTGGGATGTGGAAGGGATGGGTTGGACTTTGGGAGGGTTTGTTTGAATTTTTTTCTCTTAGGCTGGGTTTAGTGGGGTGGGGATCCAGTTTCTCTGGGATGAAGTGGGATGCGGAAGAGATGGGTTGGGCTTTGGGAGGGGCCTTTGAGACTTTGGGAGGGGTGTCCTCAGGTGTCACAGGGCTAAGGGCAAGGGCAAACAACAAATCGTCTTGGGGAAAATGGGTAGGTTGTTCGGGATGGAGTTCAGTTTGGGAGATACAGGGAGTGTAAGTGTGAGCTGTGTGTGCTGTCTGAACTGTGTGTTTCGTGAGTGTCGCTTGTGTGGGTGACTGTGAGTGATTGCGTGTTTTGTCTGTGCGTGCTGTGGACATGCTGGCTGTTGTGGAGGGGTGTGTGTCTGTTGATGTGGTGCCTGGGGGTATGGTTGTGGAGGTGGAGGGATCTGTGTCTGTTGCACCTGGGGGGTATGGTTCTGGGGGTGGAGGGGTCTGTTGCTGTGGTGCCTGGGGGTGTGGTTGTGGGTGTGGAGGGGTCTGTGTCAATTGATGTGGTGCCTAGGGGGTAAGGTTGTGAAGGGGTCTGTGTCTGTTGCTGTGGTGCCTGGGGGATATGCTTGTGGTGGGGGGGTGAACAGAGTGAGTGTCTGCTGAGTGTTTGCATGTTTCTGTTTTTTGTATGTTTTGAGTTTGTGTGTGGTGCTTGTGTCTGTGGAAACGTGTGCTTGCTTAGGTGTTCGTGTGCTTGGGACAGGAATGGGAATAGAGAATTTGGATGGAGAAGGGGCATGCGGTGGGGTGGATGGCTGGTATTGGTGGAAGGCTGCCATGAGGGAGGAGGTCAGAGCCTGAAAAGATCTCTGTAGGCTAGAAATTGCAATTCCTGAATGGCCAAGCAGTCTCGAGATTGCCTCACCAAGTTGCCTGCTCCTGACCACAAGAACCTCAAGACGCATAATGCCCGGCTGAACTGTTTGCTCTGCACCTGGCCCCATCGGCCCCAGCACCGACCAACCAGCTCTGCTCCCATGGTCTCCAGGCCCTTGCGACCTCCTCCATCTCAGGAGACCCACCGGACTTACCTGAAAGTCCATCTGTGCAGTGCTTTTTCAAGTGCCCCCCTTCTTCTTTGTGCACCAACGTCCAAGACATGAGCACCTCTGCTCCCGGCCGATCTGGGATGCTCCTGAACTTCTCATGCTGGAACTTTGGACCTGGTCCCAACATCGACCTAAAGCAAGAAGGTGAACTTTGTGAAAGCATTGTCTGAATTTCTATGCATTTTTCTGCTTTTTCCCCATTGTTTCCTATGTTGCATGTTTGTGCACAGAAGTGATATATTTATCGAACTTTGCAAAATCGTATCTCTGAAAGTACTTACCTTAGAGCTGTGTTTATGATCTTGAAAATTATGTAAAAATTAATATTATTTTTACAAACTGGTCTCGAATTTATTCTTGAGTGTGTGTCTCATTTATTGCCTCTGTGAGTACAACAAATGCTTAACACTACCCTCGGATAAGCCTCCTGCACTCATCGGAGTGGATTGACGCAGATGCAGTGCTTCGACTGCACCACACAATCAAAGCAACATCGATGCATTCAGGATCAAGGTACTTCAGTTCAGCGGGTCAACCCTTGTCCCTGTAGTCGGCCCGTGCTCCATCACAGTTGGCCTGAACTTTTGACTTTGTACCAGTCTGCTGCAATCAGATATCCCAATAAGTGCTTATTGCTTCTAAGCGCTATTTTACAGTTTCTTCTTTAAAAATCAATATCTCAAGTTCTACTTATTGGATTTGTGTTATTTTGGTATTGTTTTATTAATTAAAATAATCTCTATTTTTCTAAACTGGTGTGGGATCTTTTTGTGTGGTGTTTTCACTGTTTTTACTGTTTGAACTGCTGCACAAATAGTTTACACATTGCCTTCAATTAGGCCTGACTGCTCTGTGCCAAGCTATCAGAGAGTGAGCACAGTTTAATTTGGGAATTCCTGGTGCCTTACCCTGGCTAGGATTGTGGTTTCTGATGAGAGCTCACATCTTTATCAATGGCAGCCTCAACGACAATGCTGAGAACTCCGCATCGCAACCCCTGCACTCATCAGAGTGGATCGACACTGATGCTTCGCTTCGACTGCAACACACATCCCTCGAAGTCGACGCATCCAGGATCAAGGTACTTCAGTTCAGGTGGTCAATCCTGGTCCCTGTAGCCTGCCCGCGCTCCATCGTGGTCGGCCTGAACTTTTGACTTTGTCCCGGTTCGGCGTGACCAGATATTCCAATAAGCGCTTATTGCTGCTAAGCGCTATTTTACAGTTTAATTTTTAAAACAAATCAATATCTCAAGTTCTACTTATTGAACTTTTGTCATTTTGCTCTTGTTTTATTAAAATAATCTCTATTTTTTTAAACTGATGTGGGATCTTTTTGGGTGGTGTTTCCACTGTTTTTAGTATTTGAAGTGTTGCACAAATACTTTACACGTTGCCTTCAATTAAGCCTTACTGCTCTGTGTCAAGCTACCAAAGGGGGAGAACAAGTTAATTTGGGGATTGCCGGTGCCTTACCCTGACTAATGGGGTCATTACGATGTAGGGCGGATCGCATGCATGGAAATAGGACAACGCCTCATAGGATTATTTTTGTGCAGGAAGTTGCCCCTTCCTGCACAAAAACAATCTGGCCTGCAATGGAGGCACCCTTGCAGCATAATGCAAGGGTGCCTACATTGGTGCTAGGCTACCGAAACGGCACCAGCACAGGCAGAAGGTAAGGAATGCACCTTGTTGCTTAAATACGATGCATTCCTGCCCTTTCACTTTGGCATAGGGCAGCACAGCAAGGTGCCTTGCTGCAATGCCTTTCGCCAAAAAACCATAAATGAAGCCCTAAGTGAGTTCACAAAGCCTGTCCATATTGTTCACACCTGCCTAAATTAGTTTTCAGTTGCAAAGCTGTTTCAAAGTGTGCATTTTTATTTTATTTTTTATACTAATTTTATATACTGGCTAATATTATGCTTGCTCTCCTTTTATATGCTATAAAATGCTTACGTGATCTTGAAACATTGGAGCTGCCTGATATTTATGTAATTGATTAAGTGGTGGTTTTTATTATGGTCTACAAAAATAATGATAAAATGCATGTTTAGGAAACATCACTTGTAAAACGGCTGCATCAGTCAATAATTTTTTTTAATACTTTTTTTTTAAAACATAAGAAAGGCATGTTTAGGTGACGGCATCTTTTCTTTTTTACTTTTTATTTTTGTTGTATGCACCTACATAAAAAAAATTAACCACCACTCCAATTTGCCAAGGTCAGGCATATTGGCTTTGGAAATGCTGGTTTCCTCCTGGCAGTCTCTACGGGGCATATTATCAACGGCCAGCGATAATTATCGCTGGCCGTGCTTAGCGATAGATTTCTTATCGCTGGCTATCTCTGGAAATTATCGCCCTGGTAGCGCGTTATTAACAACACGCTTCTCCAGGGCGATAAAAATTCCAGAGATAGCGAGGTTATCGCCGTTTTGCAGGGAACATCGCTGGTTTTCCAGCGATGTTCCCTGCAAAACGGCGATAACTTCTGCTGATACGACCCTGTGGTCGTATCAGCAGAATCCACCCCTATGTTAGGGATGGCTAAGTCGGGATTATAGCAGACGTTAGATTTTGGCGAAAACGGCCGTTTTCGCCAAAATCTAACGTTTGCTGTAATCCTGTGGGCTGCCTTGTAAATATCGCGATGTGCACATCGGCGATATTTACAACGTAGCCCATCTGGGAGTACGCTCAGTAACGCCCACTTTGCATCTCATTAGAGATGCAAGGATGGGCGTTGGGGAAAGGGCGATAGTGCAGGGATTCACGCGATAGCGTGACCTTGCTGATTAGGCGATAGAATTATCGCCGCTTTCCGTCCGAAAACGGACGCTAAAGCGGCGATAATTGACTATCGCCTGGTTGTTAATATGCCCCTCCTTCTTTAGCAGCCATCTATGATGAAAGTAGTGATGCAGAAGCATGTTGCTGTGGTTACCTATGTTCCTCTTCTATCCACATGGTATTGTCTGTAGCATTAATTGACGTCGCCGTAACATCCCATGTTCTTGTAAAAGTTCACAGGGATAAATACTGGCCCTGAAGCCTGAGAATTGCAAAGAATTGAATAATATCTGCAGACATTTTTTTTAATTTTAAGTAGCCATTAACTGGAAAGACGGATTGAGTACAAACAAACTACTACACATATGGAACAAAAGTTTGCAACAGAAATGTTAAAATGATCAGGTTTTGCCCAACTTCCTTTATTCACTTTAGTTGTTTTGGAACTACTGCATATGTTCATTGGTACATTGAACAATACTGCAAGCATTTATTCACAGATATTTCCCCACGTTAGTTCTCTGTCCATATTATTTGTTGTTGATCCCATTTAACCTTGCCAACCACCACAAAACCCCACGCACCCCTGTACATTTCTGAAAATTCAATGATATAATAGACGTGCTCCGAATGGCGATCGTGATATTTGAAGGAAATAGATGCCTGTGGGACAGATCCAGTGCAAAAGTACATCCGTCTCCATTTCTGAAACATCAGGCATGTCATGTTGCAATGATTGAAAATAAACCTTTTTGGTGCCCTCTTAACAACCTACTTTAATTTGGTAATTTATGGCCCGCTATGCATGCTCATGGGTTTTATTGCTGAGGGCAGGGCGTTTTCTGTGGGAGTGTAAGGCTGCGTGAATGAACAGTCACTACACAAGTTATACATCTGAGATGGCGAATTGGGGAGGTCAGGTGAATGCATGGGAGGCATGCAACCATGAGAAATCTGCCATCGCTCTCAGGGACGCTATATTAGATTATTTGGGGATGGGAAATGCTTACGGCGCAATAGCAAGCAGAGACCTTAACTTCTTCCTTTGCTTTCTAAATGCAAATGCAAACCAAATGCAAAAAGATTCAGGTCATTTTTTGATTGAAAGAAAAAAATCAATCAAACAATATGAGCATGAATTATACATTGGTTAGAACCTAAACAAATATGAATAGAAAAGACGTACAGTACATCAAAAAAAATAATAATAGAAAGTCCAAAATTAAACTCCGACACGTCATCTGAAAGGGTATTTATTATACGTCCTTATTATTTGGAATAAGAATAAAATCTTGGCTCCCTCAGCAATACTTTATTGATCGAGTTTAATATCTGTTCATATTCTCTCGCCTCTTGTTGCATTATATGCTTAAAGAAGAATTCCTTTTCTTTCGAGTATGTAGTTTATGTTTCAGTTAACCCAGTGTACATACAGACTATGGGAAATGCACTCCTAAGGCCTAGAAATAAACTCATACAAACCTCAATGATGAAAGAAATAGACAAGTGACCGAACCAGTGGTTATACATCAGGCTCCTGGATTTCTGTGTTGCGATGTCATGGCACATCCTGCACCAAGTGAGCTGTAACCTGTTCTTTTTTATAAACACATTAGCAAAATTAAAGAGCTCTGTACTGTTTTTTTCTTTCAAAAGATTACTGCACGTTGGGCCCAGAAACGTAATTCCTCTCTATAAAATGAAAATGCATTATGCTATATTAATAGAATAATAATTCCTTGCCGAGATGTTCTTTGACTGTCCCAGTTTCATCAGGAAATGTGAGATTTATCTTCTTTTCCAGTTCTCAAATAGTAATAATTTGCTTATCCTATCACATCAGACTTTTAGCAAAATTTGACACGTGCAAATTATATTATTTATTAAACATATTTGGCTGCTGTTCGTCTCTTGATTTCTAGAATCGATTTAGATAATAACAATGAATAGTCAATCTGAGAACAGAATGAAATCAGTGCATTCTGAAATATTTGGAAGTGTAAGATCCAAGCAGTTTATGAAAAACTTTGAAAGCACATAAAGTAGACTGTTCATAAAATAGCAAGCAGCATAAACTAAAGGTACGGCCAGGACAACTAAAGCTAAATAATGTGGAAGTGACTGATCAACGAGTAAGCTGGAAATTAAACTATGAATTACAACCAAAATGTAAAACTTGAGTGGGATATTAGACATAAATGTTGCTCACAGACAGAAGGAAAACTGTGGGCTGATTCACAAAGAGCCTCCACAGTCAGTGGCGCAGACTCTGTAGTCGTGGCGGGATCTCTGCAGTCGTGACGGGGTCTCCGCCCTGCAGTTTATCATTGTGGAGATCCCGCCCACGAGCGCGGAAATGCAGCCATGACTGCACAGCCTCCGCCATGACATCAGAGGCTTTTTGTGAATCGGGCCCTTAGTTTATAAACAACAATGCAATAGAAATATGCAGTAGCGGCCCGTGGTGGGAGTGCTGCCGGGTGCTGATGTGGGGCGGGGGAGGGGCAGGGTGGGGGGTAGTAAACTACGGATTACGGCCGATTAGAGGTAAGTAAGCATATAAATAAATAAAACAAATTTCGTTGCGCGCGCTGCGTCGCATTTGGCGATGCAGCGCGCGCAACGAAATTCGTTTTATTTATTTATATGTTTACTTACCTCTAATCGGCCGTAATCCGTAGTTTACTACCCCCCACCCTGCACCTCCCCCGCCCCACATCAGCGCCCGGCAGCACTACCACCACGGGCCGCTACTGGAAATATGTATGCAATGTAAAATACTCAAAACCTGGGGCAGTTCAGAAACAAGTTGGTGCACACCAAATGCCAGCAAACTGACCTGCATTTTGTGAAGTGACTAATGTACTTATTAATGATTTTGCAAAATTTATATTCACAGGTTATAGCAAAATCTGCTTCATTAAAAAACATGGCACAAGTTTTTCTGCGGCCCTGTTAATGGCTGTGAGCACTGGAATGGAGATGTGCAAAGGACAGCATACCTCCATCCTTGAGGTTACATGCCTTGTATTTCATTGTTTTTAAGTCTGGCACAGCTGTCTCTTGGCCTTATGTAATCAACAAAAAAAGAGTTTTAACCCTTTTCCTGCCAGGCCTCCCCCGTGCCACGCCCTTTTTTGACTATTTGGGGTAGTTCACAATTAGGCCCCCATACCGTTTTGTCCAAATAAGGTATCCATGCCAAATTTGCGTCCTTTTCTTCCAACATCCTGAGAATTCTGAAGGTACCAGGGGTTTGTGGAGTCCCCTGTAGGGAACTGAGAAATTAGGCAAAATACCGCTACATTAGGGGTTTTGGGGGAAAAATTTGAAAAAAGTGCTGCAGAAGAAAGCATCTGTTTTTTTCCCTGCAAATGGTATTAATGAAGGGTTTTTGGTGCTAAAATCACCATCTTTCCGGCTTTCCGGAACAGGCAGACTTTTGTGAGAAAACCAAAATTGTTTACACAGTTTCGGCAATTTACTGGGACATAGCCAATTTTTCCTATTTTCGGTGATTTCAATCCCCTTCCAGTTAGTGGTAGAAATGTGTGTGAAACCAATAATGGATCCCAAAGAGCTATACATTTCTGAAAGGTAGACAAAATCCTGAATTTAGTAAGGGGTCATTTGTGTAGATCCTTGAAGGTTGTCCTATTGAAAGTAACAGTTGAAATAAAGAATAATGAAATTTAGTTGAAAATAACAGTCATTTGTGCCTACATTTTCACCTGTAACTTCTTCTAACTATGGTAGATTTTTGAAAGCTATATACAGTTACATCCGCAGGACCCTTCTGGTTGCGGGTTTATATGAGGCTTGTCGGTTCGCCAAGAACCCGAGGTACCCAGAGCCAATAACTGAGTTGCACCTTTCAATGGTTTTTCATTGTGTACCGAGTACACAGTAATTTGTTTGGTAAAATAGAGTGAAAAATCGGTATCAAGAAAACCTATGTATTTCTGAAATGGGAACAAGGTAGGGAGTTTAGAAGCAGTGGTTATTTGTGCATCTTTGTATTTGTGGGTACCCATATTAGCTTGTGAATTCGAGGGTATTGTACAAAATGACTTCTTTTTTACACAGTCTTACATTTGGAAGGAAGAAATGCATAGAAAGACAAAAGGTAATAACACTTGTTCTACTATTCTGTGTTCCCCTAAGTCTCCCGATAAAAATGGCACCTCACTTGTGGGAGTAGGCCTAGTGTCTGCGAAAGGAAATTGCCCAAAACGCAACATGGACATATCACATTTTTCCAATGAAAACTGACCCTTTTTTCGCAATGTGCCTAGCTGTGGTTTTTGGGGCCTAGCTCAGTCGGCACCTAGGGAAACCTAACAATCCTGCCCATTTTTTTTAAACTAGACACCCAGGGGGTATCCATTGGGGGGACTTGTGTTGTGGCTCTTACCAGGTTCTGTTACCCAGAATCCTTTGCAAAACTCAAACTTTACAAAAAAACTAAACATTTTCCTCACATTTCTGTGACGGGAAGTTCTGAAATCTGCAGGGAACCATAAACTTCCACCCTTCCAGCATTCCCCCAAGTCTGCCGATGAAAATGGTACCTCACTTCTATGGGTAGGCTTAGTGCCCGCAACAGGAAACGGCCCAAAACACAACAGGGACGCATTTAAATTTTTCTAGTGAAAACTTACCCTCTTTTTGCAACTTGCCTAGCTGGGGATTTTGGACCCTAGCTCAGCCGGCACCTTGGGAAACCTAGCAGACCTGTACTTTTTTGAAAACTAGACACCAAGAGCAATCCAGGATGGGGTGACTTGTATGGCTCTCACCACATTCTGTTACCCAGAATACCTTGCAAACCTCAAACTTTGTAAAAAGAAAATATATTTTCCTCATATTTCTGTGATAGAAAGCTCTGGAATCTGCAGGGATCCACAAAATTCCACCTATCCAGCATTCCCCCAAGTCTCCTGATAAAAATGGTACCTCACTTGTGTGGGTAGGCTTAGTGCCCGTGACAGGAAACGGCCCAAAAAGCAATGTGGGCACATCACATTTTTCCAGAGAAAACCAACCCTTTTTTGCAATGTGCCTAACTGTGGATTTTGGGCCCTAGCTCAGCCGGCACCTAGGGAAACCTAGAAAATCTGTACATTTTTTAAAACTAGACACCAAGGGGAATCCAGGATGGGGTGACTTGTGTGGCTCTCGCCAGGTTCTGTTACCCAAAATCCCTTGCAAACCTCAAACTTTGTCAAAAAACCCACATTTCCCTCACATTTCTGTGATGGACAGTTCTGGAATCTGCAGGGAGCCACAAACTTCCACCCACCCAGCATCTCCACAAGTCTCCCGATAAAAATGACACCTCACTTGTGTGGGTAGGCCTAGTGCTTGTGACAAGAAACTCGCCAAAATGCAACATGGACACCACATTTTTCCACTGAAAACTGACCCTTTTTTGCAATGTGCTTAGCTGTGGAGTTATGGCCCTAACTCAGCCGGCACCTAGGGAAACCTAGTAAACCTGTACATTTTTGTAAACTAGACACCCGGGGGAATATAGGATGGGGTGACTTGTGTGGCTCTCACCAGGTTATGTTACAAGAATACCATGCAGACCTCAAATTTTGTCAAAATAAACACATTTGCCTCACATTTCTGTGATAGAAAGTTCTGGAATCTGTGGGAAGTCACAAACTTCCAGGCACCCAGCATTCCCCCAAGTCTTTCGATAAAAATGGTACTTCACTTATGTGGGTAGGCCTAGTGCCTGCAACAGGAAATGGCCCAAAACGTATTGTGGAGACATCAAAATTATTTCTTATGAAACAACCTGGTTTTGCAAGGGAGTCACCCATGTTTTTGGTCCCTGGCTCTATGGTCATCTATGGAAACCTACCAATCCCAAACATTACGGAAAACTAGGCACCTGGGGGAGTCCAGGGAGGTGTAGCTTGTGTGGATCCCCCAATGCTTTCTTACCCAGAATCCCCTGCAAACCTCAAATTTAGCTTAAAAATCACATTTACCTCACACTTCTGTGTGGGAAAGTTGTGGGATCACCAGGCCAACACAATTTTTCTACCACCCATAATTTCCCCAGATCTCCTGATAAAAATGGTACCTCACTTGTGTGGGTTGGCCTAGTGCCTGCAACAGAAAATGGCCCAAAACCTATTGTGGAGATATAAAAACTATTTATCACGAAACAACCTGGTTTTGCAAGGGAGTCATCTGTGTTTTTGGTCCCGGGCTCGACGACCGTCTAGGGAAAACTACCAAACCCAGACATTTCTGAAGACTAGATACCCAGGGGAGTCCAGGGAGGTGTAGCTTGTGTGGATCCCCCGATGTATACTTACCCAGAACTCCCTGCAAGCCTCAAATTTAGCTTTAAAAAATCACATTTTCCTCACATTTCTGTGTGGGAAAGTTGTGGGACCACCAGGCCAACACAAATTTCCTACCACCCATCATTCCCCCAGGTCTACTGATAAATATGGTACCTCACTTGTGTGGTTGGGCCAAGTACCCGCGACAGAGAAGGGCCCAAAACCTATTGTGGAGACATCAAAATTATGTATCACAAAACGACGTTTTTTTGCAAAGGGGGCACCTGCGTTTTTGATCCTGGGCTAGGCGGCCATCTAGGCAAACGTACCAAACCTAGACATTTATGAAAGCTAGTCCCCCGGGGGAGTCCAGGGAGGTGTGACTTGTGTGGATCCCCCAACGTTTTTCTACCCAGAATCCTCTGCAAAGCTCAAATTTAGCTAAAGAAATCATATTTTCCTAACATTTCTGTCTAGTATCACCGCACCAGCACATATTTCCTACCACCCAGCATTCCCCTTGGTCTCCCGATAAAAAATGATACCTTAGTTGTTTGGGTGGTCAATGCAGAATCGCCTAAAAACGTATATAAAAAAAAATATAGCGCTTAGAGCTCACTATGCTATCCCCTCATTCTCTATGTTTTTGGCTTTTCCCAGTCACAGGCCCTTGGCCCACCCACACAAGTGAGGTATAATTTTACTCGGGAGACCGAGGGGAACACTGGTTGGTAGGAAATTTGTGCTGACGCTGTGATTTCAGACAGAAATGTGTGGAAAATGTGATTTTGTTTAGCTAAATTTGAGGTTTGCAGGGGATTCTGGGTAAGAAAACGATGGGGGATCCATGCAAACCACACCACCATGAACTCCCCCGGGTGTCTACTTTTCAGAAATGTCTGGGTTTGGTAGGTTTCCCTAGATACCTGCCGAGCCCAGGACCTAAAACGCAGGTGACCCTCTTGCAAAACCAGGTCGTTTTGTGATCGATAATTTTGATGCCTCCACAATACATTTTGGGCCCTTCCCTGTCGCGGGCACTTGTGCCAACCACACAAGTGAGGTAACATTTTTATCAGTAGACCTGTGGGAATGCTGGGTGGTAGGAAATTTGTGCGGGCCCGGGACTCCACAACTTTCCCACACAGAACTGTGAGGAAAACATGATTTTCTTTTAGCTAAAACTGAGGTTTGCACGGGAATTCTGGGTAAAAAAACGTTGAGGGATCCATGCAAGCCACACCTCCCTGGGCTCCCCAGGATGTCTAATTTTCAGAAATGTCTGGTTTTGGTAGGTGTTAGATCTGGCATCTATTGGCATGTTTCCCCTGTCTTTTTGCTTCCTGACCTCCTGGTTTTGACTCTGTTTTTGCTGGTTTAGTGTCTCTGTGCACTTTCTCACTGCTGTTCAGTGTTATAGAGCAAATGCTCCTACTGTAAATTATGTTATGGATTGGTGTTTCGATGATTGCCATGTTTGATTTACTGGTTAGTCCCTAGTAAAGGGCACTGAGAGTGCAAGGCTCTGTAAATCAAATGCTGCAAGTGGGCCTGTGGCACTCAATCAATCAATCAATCAGGGGTTTTATAGAGCGCGCTACTCACCCGTGATGGTCTCAAGGCGCTGATTGTGCCACCCACAAGAGTAGCCCTGTAAAAGTATCTCAAACCTGCCACTGCAGTGTCTACATGCAGTTTGAACAGCAATGTCGACCTGTCAAGTGCACCCACTTGCCAGGCCCTTACCTTCCCTTTTATTACATGTAAGTCACCCCTAAGGTAGACCCAAAGTTCTGCTATGGGCAGGGTGCAGTGTATGTGAAAGGCAAGACATGTACTGACGTGTGTACCATGTCCTGATAGTGAAATACAGTGTAATTCGTTTTTCACTATTGAAAGTCTATTATCTGTCCCATAGGATAGAATGGGGAACACTTTGTAACATCTTACAAGTATAACTTCCCATGGGGACAAGATAGAAAGGTGCCTAAAGACAGAAGATAAAAATGCATCTTTTGGTAAAGATGATTTTTTTATTGTGTGTTTGAAAATACCACTTTTAGAAAGTGGGTATTTTCTTGCTTAGACACCCTGTGTGCCTCTGCTGGGTTGTGGATTGACTGTCCGGCTTTGGAGTGACAGGGGCTGGGGATGTGCATTCTCTTCAAAGAGCCACTGGGGGGGTTTAGGTGTGTCCTGCCTTTCCTTGAATTATCAAGGCTGGGCTGAATAGACCTGGGCTGCATTTAGAGTAGTGGGAGGAGATTTCCTTGCACCTGAATAGGCCTGGTCTGCCTTGAAAAATGCTGTCTCCACCTCCTGTCAGCAATCTGGGCCAGAGAGGACCGAACTTGTTAGAACTGAGCACAGACACTCTGCGCCACAAGAGAACAAAGGGAAATGTGGTATAAATATTGGGGCCCAGACCCCATGATTTTAGAATTCATTTGGACCAAGAAGACTGCCAAGAAGAAGAGCTGGATTAGCTGTGAGGAGGAACTACCACTTTGCTGTGTGCTTTGCTGTGTTGGCCTGCAGTGGCTGCTTCTGTCTTGGGCAGTGAAAGGACTGGACTGAACTTTCTACAAATTCTTTGTGTGAGTTTGTCCAAGGGATTGAGGTAGAGATTGCCCCCTGTTCAAGAAGTCTCAGGAACAGCAAAGACTTCAGCTTCATCTGCTCTCAGCATTGGGAACTGTGTGTTTTGTGCTGCAACAGAAGAACATTTTATAAAAAAATAAAACAAGAGCAACCCATATGTCCATGCGAACTGGGTATATAAGTGTTAACTTACAGCAAATGTTCACATGGAACTTATTTTTAGTAACAATTTCATATTTATCACAGTTTGTTTCTGTGTTGAATAAATCAAAAGAATTCATTTAGAGCACGTCTGTCTGGAAATGGTTTACGCAACAGTAAGAAGTAGCCACAACAATTTACTTTCTTTGAACTTGATTCAGCCGAATCAATTTATTATTCTTGTAGTTCAAAAAGGAGAAAGTTACAAAACGGTTTATTTAGTTATGTTACATATCTATTTTGATTTTGGTTTACAATGCTTATTGTGAGTGATATTGTGGAGAAGAGAAGAGGAGAGTGATAGGGAGAAACCCCAATAAGAAAACCATTCCCTAAAAATGTGTGACAATCAAGTGATTTTGACAAAAGGAATGGTTATTGGTATTTAAAAAGGATGTCCAATATTTCAATATTCAATGAAGGGAAGATCAACTAGATTGTACTGGAGCTTCACTGTATGGACTATCCGGCGAAAGTCATGGAAAAGGCCGTCAACAGTCAACTCGCCTCCTTCATAGAAGAAAACAACATAATCGACTCCTCCCAATCAGGCTTCAGGAAAAATCACAGTGCCGACACCGCCCTTCTCGCCATGACAGACGACATCCTCTCCCTCCTCGACAGAAGAGAGACTGTGGCTCTCATCCTCCTGGACCTCTCGGTAGCCTTCGACACAGTCTCACACCGCACCCTAGCCTCAGATTCCACAATGCAGGAATCCGGAACAAGGCTCTCGACTGGATCCGCTCATTCCTCTCTGACAGAACGCAGTGGGTCAGACTCCCTCCTTTCCTCTCGGAACCCAAAGCGACCACCTGCGGAGTCCCGCAAGGATCCTCCATCAGCCCCACCCTGTTCAACGTCTACATGGCCCGCTCGCATCCATCGCCAGATCACACGGCCTCACCATCGTATCGTACGCCGACGACACCCAACTTATCCTCTCCCTATCCAATGAACCCAAACACAACTTTCAAGAAGGAATGAAAGCAGTCACCAGATGGATGAAGAACAGCTGCCTACAACTCAACACAGACAAAACTGAAGTTCTCATCATATGCCCAAACCCCGATACCTGGAACCATACCTGGTGGCCCCCCACTCTCGGGATCCCCCCTCCCCCACTGACCACGCACGCAACTTGGGAATCATCCTGGACTCAAAACTCAAAATGAACCGCCAGATCAACGCTGTCACCTCTTCCTGCTAACACCCCCTCCGCCTCCACCGAAAGACCTTCACCTGCATTCCCCTCGAACACAGAACAACCGTCACCCACGCCCTCATCAGCAGCAGACTGGACTAGGGCAACGCACTCTACGCCGGGGCCAACATGAACCTCACCCGTAAACTCCACAACGTCCGGAACGCCACCGCCAGACTGGTACTCAACCTACCGCGCCACTGTCACATCAGCCAACACCTACGGACACTACACTGGCTCCCCGGGCGAGAAGAGAATCACCGTGAAGCTCCTCACCCGCACACACAAAGCCCTCCACAACACCGGACCAGCCTACATGAACCACCACCTCTCGTTCCACGCACCCCAAAGATCCCTCCGCTCAGCACAGGTCTCCCTTGCAACGATTCCCCACATCAGGAAAATCAGAACAGGAGGACGCTCGTTCTCCCTCTTCGCGGCCAAGGCATGGAACACCCTCCCTCCTACAGACACCTTCACTCATCAAGTTCCTGAAGGGCCTCAAGACCTGTCTTTTCGACGAAGCACCGTAACATCCTGGAGATGCGTTCCCCCCCAGCGCCTTCGGACCCTTTCGGGTGAGTAGTTGCGCTTTACAAACACATGATTGATTGATAGACTCGCAGAAGTTGTTTTGTAACCAGTTCTTTGTCACAAATGGGAGGGGGTGTACAAGAGGCATTCCCCTCATCCTTGTGAGTCGCAAAAGACTGTAGCAGTGGTTAATGACCTCAAATGTGGCTGTAAACCACTGAAATGTTACTACCTTTCAGTTATGTTGGTAACTGATTTGCCAAAAGGGAGCTGACTCACCTGTCTCTTGAATGAACACAGGTACCTATGCAAAAATATATTTCTCATTTTTAAAATTGCCGCATGAGTGTTGGTCTGCTCTGCATTGCAAGCCACTATCTCCACACTTGCAGCCATGCACAGGTGGCTGTTAAATGCTA
Organism: Calotriton arnoldi; assembly: GCA_963921515.1. Lineage (NCBI taxonomy): Eukaryota > Metazoa > Chordata > Amphibia > Caudata > Salamandridae > Calotriton > Calotriton arnoldi. Next base: position 1,504,696 of record CAWUFW010003063.1, on the reverse strand, counting down.
CTTGCCTGATATATATTCATAAGGCAGGTCGTTTTGTGACACCCTGTGAATGTGCAATTGGTGATTAGACCTATTAGTACATGTGAGAAACTGGGTTGTTGTTTTAGGGTGATGAAACCCTACTCAAGCAACAGCCACAAATCTTGTCAGGGTGAACTACAAAAAGTCACTAAATGAACCTGTGCTTAACCCTCTGGTAGCTTGGCACAAAGAAGACAAGCTTAATTTGGAGAAAATGCGTAAAGTATTTATGCAGCACTTGAACTGTAATAAAGTGAAAACATAATGAAGAAAAATGCCACCCCAATGTACATAAATGAAGTACATTTTAATTAATTATTTGACACAAAAAATGACAAAATCCAATCGGTAGATCTGGAATTATGCTTTTTTAAAGATAATTGGAGCCTTTTCTGTCCCTGAGGCTCTAATCAGAAGTTCAGTCAACTAGCCCTTGGAGTCACTCTGGAAGTCTGACTCTCAAGCAGGAAAGCAGATCTCAAGCAGCAGGGTAGTCCTCTCAGGGCACAGGGCAGACTTCAGGCAGCAAGGCAGTCCTCCTGGTGCAGCAGGGCAGTCCTCTGAAGTACACAGCCGGCCACAGGCAGCAAGGCAGTCTTCTGAGAGTCCGTCTGCAGGTTCAGATATGAGCTGAAGAGTCGGTTTGAGGGTCTTATTTTTATACATGGTAACAGCTTTGAAGTGGAAGAAACTTTTGGGGTTCCCCCCCACAGAAGTGTCTGGAATTCCTGCTTCCATGCACTGGTCTGTGTGTCTGGGACCACAATAGGCTAGTGTCAAAATATTTTTCTATGAGCTGTGGCAGGGTCTTTCAAGAGCAAGTAAGGCTGTGCACAGCTCAGAACCTATTCTGCTAGGTTGGCCCATCCTGCCAACTCCCAATCCCTATGTTGTGTGGCTGTATGGGAGGAATACACAAAAGCCAACTGCCAACTACACCTAGCCGTGTGACCTAGAAAACAGACTGCAGGCAACAAATGGTTAGGACAAGAAAATGCCAACTTTCAAAGAGTGGCATTTTCAGAATTGTGACTTAAAATCCAATGTTACCATTAAAGAGCATTTTAAGTTACAATTGCTTAGACACCAAACATGATATTTCTACCTGCTCCCAAACAAATGTAATCACGTATTAAATGTAATAAGGTAACCCAATGTTATCTTATGGGAGAGGTAAGCCTCACAGTAGTGGAAAAAACACATTTCTTCCCTACCAGGACATAAACAACTTAAAAGTACATGTCCACCTTTTTAAATACAATGCACCCTGCCGTATGGGCTGTTTAGGGCTTACCTTAAAAGTGACTGATATTCAATAAACAGGGAGTTTTAGGCTCGACAAGGGGTTTATTTTGCCAAGTCAAAATGCCAGTTTAAAATTGCTCAGAGGTTGCAATGGCAGGCCTGGGTCACGTTTTGAGGGCTACTTAATAGGGTGGCACAATGAGTACTGCAGGCCTACTAGTAGCATCTAATTTACCAGCCCTGGGTATATGGTATATCACTTTACTAGGGACTTATAAGTAAATAAAATGTGCAATCAGGTGGAAGGCAATTTTCCATGTTTTAGGGAGTGAGCAAAACCACTTTAGCACTGGTTAAGCATGGTAAAGTGAATAGAGTCCTAAGGCCGGCAAAAATGAGTTCAATAAAACAGGAGGGGAGAAGGCAAAATGTTTGCCCTCCCTCAGGCTGACAGGTCGTGAGTACATAAGTTGCACCACAAATTACATCCCCACTTTCAAATCATTTAGTGCGCAATTTGCACATCCCTGTTTTGCAAAGGAGGATATTGCATCTGGTATGATACATCAAGTTTCAAATTATGAGAAATCTTAAGCTTGTCCTTGGTAGCAATGGCCCAAACTATAGGCCTTTCTCAGAGAAAACTGTGAGTAAACAATACAATCATAACCAACATTGACATTGAAGTCAAAAACATAAAATAATTAACCCGTTGACCGTGGCGCGAATTCCGCTGCGGTGCGGGTGATTTATTGAGTGGGCGTGTTTCGGACATCCTCCGCACACGCCCACTGTGACGCATGACGGCCGGGGGCCATCATGCGCACCGAATGGGTTAAATTCCCAAACTAACTTACTAAAAAGAATAAACATTTAATATGTAAAACACTGCCAAAATGGTGAAATTTGGTCAAGGTCATTAGGCCTTATGATTTTAGCAGTGAACGTGAAGAAGGATCCATACGAAATAATCGGACCGTAAAACCTAAAAGTCTATAGGACATGGGTGACTTAGACTGAAGCACCCTTTCAGGATAACCCCAATGGAGTGCAGGTCAGGTAAAGTCTAGTGGTTCAACTGGGACAACAGTTTTACCTTCAGTCTAAGTTTGCAAGATGGAAGTAAATATTATCCTCTCTATGAATCTGAGAACACTGAATTCATAGTCCCACTGCCACCCTCAGTATGGAATCTAAAGTTTCAAGCAGGACCATCTTGAAATCTGAAGTCATCATGGTCAGTTCAGCATCAGTTTCACTTGGCTGCCTTTTCCCCTGAGACTGAACATTCATATTTTTTTCTGGAGCTGAAAATCCTCCAATAGGGCAAGGCAGGACATGATGGCTGTGGATTGGTCTATAAGGCTGGGTAGGTTGGATTTCATTTGGGTTTTTCTTTTGGCCGCTAATGCTCTGAGAGGAACACATTTAAAAATTGCAGCCAACCATACTCTCTCATCACAGGGGGTACCTTGCCCCTTTGCCCACTTTCCTTCTCTTTGTTTGGACTAATGGCCTAATTTTGAGTTTGGCAGGCGGGATACTCCATCACCAACCTAGATGATATCCCACCCACAATATTACAAGTCCCAATAGGCTTTAATGCATCTGTAATATGGTTGATGGGATATTCACAATGTTTGTGATGGAGTATCCCATTCACCAAACGCTAAATAAGATCCTAAATCATTTTGTTTGGAGCAAGGCTCCACATTGCCAGATATTTTCTATATGAGGTACTAATAAAGAATTGTTTCTTGTGTCAAAATGCACCCTGTGAGATTGAGCAGACAATCTTGACTGCTAAGGCTCAACCCTTATTGTGTAGCCTTGGTGCCCTCTCTTAGGTCCTGACAGCTTCTGATATCAGTGCACAAACAGGAGTGGGAGAGATGCTCAACCATACCTTCTGTCACTTTCAAGCTAGATTCCAGTCCCAGTGGTCAGCTGTTTCTTCCACAAAGATGTCCTTCATTGCCATTTATTCTCCTGGGACAGTAAGAGTTGAGATTATCTGACCCTTGGGAAGAACCTCCAAAGCTTGGGCAGAAGAGAAAGTAGGAACCAAGGCCTAAGTCCTTAATCAGGCTGACAGCAGTTGGTCCTTACTTCCCCATGTCCTCATCCAAGTTCAGTTGTGTTCTAAAGTCTGTGGAATGTTAGTGTTGATGAAACTTAACTCTATCCTAAGAATGTTCCAGTGTTGAGTTTAACCCTCATTTGCAGGCCTTTTTATAACTTAACTGCAAAACAATTATGTGGTTGAGGGCTTTCAAGGAGGGTAAAATGCCATTTCCACTGTTGGAGTTCTACAACCCCCTTGCATGGTTTGACCTATTATAATGTGGGATCTTCCTATTCTCAGCAGTGGAAAGCCTATCCAGGCTGGTTCTGGAGCCTGGTCACTTCCTGGGGTCATAGAAGCAAGGCTGCCTATAAAAAAGCAACCAACAATGACAAGAACATGGCAGAAAGCATACATTTGCTAAAATAAGAGTTCATACCTTGCTTTTTGGTGTCACTGTTCTCTTCTCTCCCCTAACATTACTGAGATAAGTGTAATGGGATATTACAGAAATTAATCTCCTCCCATCTTCCTGTCTGTAACTGTAGAGCAGGCAGCTGCCCTAACGTCTTTTATCCTCTATGAAATTCTTGATTGGTGCCATTCACAATTTCTCTCTGTATTGGTTGTAATATTTCATAATCTCTACTGTGTTCTGTCATTCTTTTTCATTTTTGCTGTAGCATGTTTTTTCATATTATTAGACAATCATTAAAATATACCTAAAATGTGCATGCCTACCTATCTCTATGTCTGACTGACTCTTTATCTGCTCTTTTCTGACTATGACTTTTATCATCCTTCATCTCACCTTCTTTACCATTTGCTATTTCCTTTAGTCCATCTAAATATGTGCATTTGTTTTTCCTGTCTACCAGTTCTGATTTCTCTCTGCCGCTTTGCCTGTTATTGTTTTCTTGAATCTCTATCTGTTTTTATGTTTTCTCTATGTCTTTGTCAATTTATTAATCCGTTTATTTGTTTGTCCCTTTACCCACCCTGATGTATTGCACCTTGAACACAGCAATATTTCCTTTATCCTGTGGAATAAGTATGTCAAGTTTTTTTAATTTTTCATTAGCTCTAGTGTGTCTTTTCAAGAGTCAAGCCACACTGGAAATTAAACTAAGCATATACGACTTACTATCACTCCCTCTAAATTAGTTTCTAAAATCTAGATATCTTTCTAAAGTGGATGGGAATGCCCTTTTATTGAACCAATTAATTTAGAAGTAAATCACAATGATGTTCTGTGAGCATGTCTGCTAGTTAGTCTGCTTTCCTTCCCCACATGTGTTACTAAATATATTCTTTTCCATCAAATCCAGGCTGGCAGGCTTGAAGACCTTCAACTCACCTTTTAAACCTCTAAAGACAATGGCACTGAGGGCGGCACCAACACCTCTATTCTGCATGGTTAGTCTTGGGATGCTGCTTCTGCTGTCTTCTTTACCAATTGGAATAGGGTGAGTAGATGGAGTGTATTACTACAGTACCCTGATACCTATCTCATATCTAAAAGGTTTTGCTAAGACTTCCGAGCGTAATGCTGCAAAAAGGGCCGTTCCTTTACCCTCTTTTAACCTCCAATAGGGCTAGAGATAAGTGCTGTGTCAAAATAGATCACTCTTATTATGTGTTTGCGAATTTCATGTAAAGGAAAACAAGAGTTACTGTCACATTTCTGGTGCCCTAGAGATAATAAATGTAGTTGTATAATCACTGAGTGCATTTTTAAGAATGTTTTCTATCAATTTAAAGTATGGACAGCTGAAAACTAGTGTAAGTGTGTCTGTGTCATAATCTTAATCCCTAATGTGAAGGAAATCTCTACACGACGGTCTTGATTTACAAAGGAAAATGTACACTTTTGTGTAAGTTTAGGATTGTTTGCTATTCACAAAGGTATTTTATGAGTAGTATCTTTATGACTGCCGAGTCTCCGCACATAGATAGGATAGTCCTATTTTTTTATGTGCAGAGACTCTGCGGTTGTAAAGATACTACTAGCAATATACTTTTGTGAATAGCAAGTAATCTTAAACTTACACAAAACTGTACCTTTACCTTTGTGAATCAGGCCCTGAGGGTGTAGCTTTATTTCGAGGACAATTTTGTGTTGCTGCCATGGCTTCTAAAAAAAGTTTCAAGTGAGCCCTAAAATGCAGGGTTGAAAATGAACATCACTGGGCAACTTTAATACTAAAATGATAATCACGCAAGAACCTAGGACTTGAATAACGACTAAACCTATAGTAGCCGATGGCGATTTCATGCACTATATGAGTTAATGTGTTTCATTCTTCTATTTTATTTTACCTTTTACAGATCATGCTTTTGTAATACTCACTAGGACTATCTTGATTCATTTGTAATAAGACCCAATCAAAAGATTCGAACAGACAAAAACAAAAATAAACATACAATAGCTCAGAAGACATCCATACACGTCTCATTAAGTTTAAGATATCCTTTCTGATCAGTTGCCAAAAGTCCATTCTTGCCTGTACTAACCTAAGAATTAGATTTATGCTGAGGTGATTTTGTCATGTGTGTCGGAGCAGAACATTTTTTTATTTTTTTTATTTGTTTGTTTATTTATTTATTTGTTTGTTTATTTATTAATTTATCACCATCTCTACTCTACATTTAGCAACACAACCAGCAAACATGAACCAAATTTGTAACTGGCAATCTCCATGACTTTTAATTCTACTCTTCCTCCGTTGTAGTTCTATTCAGCGATGTGACAGGCAATCATACCTATCTCTTCTTTAGGGAAACCTAGCAAAAACCCTCACCTTCTGTTCCATAGAGGAATGCTAACCCCTTAACTCTTTCAGGGGAATACATTCCCAACTCATCCTGAGGTTACCAGCGCTCAATTATTCCTCATCCAGCCAGGGAGAGTGGATTCAAATGTGAGTAATTGGACGAGGAATGTGAAATTGTGGTAATAAAGATTAGCAATCTGACATCAATCAATCAATCAATCAATCATGTTACTTATAAAGCGCACTACATACCCGCGAGGGTCTCAAGGCGCTGGGGGAAGAGGGGGGTGGTGCTGCTACTGATCGAAGAGCCAGGTCTTGAGGAGTCTTCTGAAGGCCAGTAGGTCTTGGGTCTGTCGGAGGTTGGTGGGGAGGGTGTTCCAGGTCTTGGCGGCGAGGTGGGAGAAGGATCTGCCGCCGGCGGTCAAGTTTCCGGATGCGGGGGACTGTGGCGAGGGCGAGGCTGGTCGAGCGGAGCTGGCGGGTGGGGGTGTAGAAGCTGAGTCGTCTGTTGAGGTAGGCTGGTCCGGAGTTGTGGAGTGCTTTGTGTGTGTGGGTGAGGAGCTTGAAGGTTATCCTCTTGTTGACAGGTAGCCAGTGCAGGTCTCTCAGGTGGGGTGTGATGTGGCTGCGTCGGGGGATGTCGAGGATAAGACGTGCAGAGGCGTTCTGGATGCGTTGCAGCCGTCTCAGGAGCTTAGCCGTCGTTCCTGCGTAGAGGGTGTTTCCGTAGTCCAGCCTGCTGGTGACGAGGGCCTGGGTGACTATTTTTCTTGTTTCGTGGGGATCCACTTGAAGATCCTGCGGAGCATTCGGAGGATGTTGAAGCAGGATGAGGAAACGGCGTTGACCTGCTTAGTCATGGAGAGGGTGGGGTCGAGGATGACCCCTAGGTTGCGTACGTGGTCGGTGGGTGGCGGGGCTGTTCCCAGTGATGTTGGCCACCAGGAGTCGTCCCAGGCTGAAGGGTTGGAACCAAGGATGAGGACCTCCGTCTTGTCCGAGTTCAGCTTCAGGCGGCTGGTCCTCATCCATTCGGCGACGGCCTTCATTCCTTCGTGGAGGTGGGCTTTGGTGGTGTGATGGTCTTTGGTGAGGGAGAGGATCAGCTGGGTGTCGTCGGCGTAGGAGATGATGTTGAGGCTTGTGCTGTCGGGCGACGTGGGCGAGGGTGCCATGTAGATGTTGAACAGCGTTGGGCTGAGGAGGAGCCTTGGGGTACGCCGCAGATGATCTTGGTGGCCTTGGATCGGAAGGGCGAGGCGGACGCTTTGTGTTCTGCCGGAAAGGAAGGATGTGGTCCAGTCCAGGGCCTTCTCTTGGATCCCGGCGTCGTGAAGGCGTGTTCGTAGTGTGTGGTGGCAGACCGTGTCGAAGGCGGCTGATAGGTCCAGGAGGATGAGGGCTGCTGTTTCTCCGTTGTCTAGCAGGGTCCTGATGTCATCGGTGGCGGCGATGAGGGCGGTTTCGGTGCTGTGGTTGCTGCGGAAGCCGGACTGGGAAGGGTCCAGGATGTTGTTCTCCTCGAGGTAGCGGGTCAGTTGTTTGTTGACGATTTTCTCGGTGACCTTCGCGGGGAACAGGGAGCAGAGAGATGGGTCGGAAGTTCTTGAGGTCCTTGGGGTCTGCCTTGGGTTTCTTGAGTAAGGCGGTGATCTCGGCGTGCTTCCAGCTTTCCGGGAAGGTTGCTGTCTCGAAGGAGATGTTGATTATTTTCCAGAGATGGGGCGCGATGGCTGTACTGGCTTTGTTGAAGATGTGGTGAGGGCACGGGTCTAGCGGTGAACCGGAGTGGATGGTGTTCATGATCTCGCTGGTGTCCTCGTCGTTGATGTTGGTCCAGGAGAGCAGGCGGTTGGTGGTTGTGGGGGCAGTGGTCTCGGTGGTTGCCGGGGCGGTCGTGGTGTTGAAGCTGTCGTGGATGTCGGCGAGTGTGCGGTGGAAGAAGGTGGCCAGTGAGTCGCACAGGTCTTGCGACGGCTGGATGTCGTTGGTGTTGGAGCTGGGGTTGGAGAGTTCCTTCACGATGTTGAAGAGCTCTTTGCTGTTGTGTGCGTTGTTGTCTAGGCGGTCTTTGAGTAGAGGCCCTTTTGGCGGATCTGATGAGGTGATGGTGACTGCGGGTGGCGCTCTTGTGGGCGGCGTAGCTGTCCGCTGTCCGTTCGTGGAGCCAGATCTTCTCCAGTTTTCGGCATGTTCGTTTGGAGGCCTGGAGTTCTTCGGTGAACCAGGTGGCTTTCTTGCTGGTGTGGCTGTTGGGCGGATTCTTGAGCGGGGAGAGGGTGTTGGCGCAGTCGTCGATCCACTGTCTGAGGTTGCGGGCGGCGGTGTCGGGGTCGGAGGGTTCGGCGGGTGGGCTCAGGGCGAGGGTTGTGGTTAGCTGGTCTTCCGTGACTCTGCTCCAGCAGCGGCGAGGCATTTGTTCGGTGCGGTGGTGCGTGGTGGGCTTCCTGTAGGTGAAGTGGATGCAGTGGTGGTCAGTCCAGTGGGGTTCGGAGGTGTGGTTGAAGGAGACGTGTGGGCTTGCGGAAAAGATGGAGTCTAGCGTGTGGCCGGCGGCGTGGGTGGGTGTAGTCACAAGCTGTCTGAGTCCGAGGGTGGCGAGGTTGTCGATCAGGGTGGTGGAGTTGGTGTCCTTGTTGTTCTCGAGGTGGAAGTTCAGGTCCCCGAGGAGGATGTAGTCCGTGGAGGCGATGGCGTGTGTGCTGACGAAGTCAGCGATGGAATCGCTGAACTGTGGTCGGGGTCCGGGGGTCTGTAGATGAGGGTTCCTCTGATGGTGGTGTTGGGATCGGTGTGGATCTGGAAGTGCATGTGTTCGGCGGTGCTGAGGGTGTCGTCGGTGTTGGTTGAGACTCTGAGGGTGTTCCTGTGGACGATGGCGATGCCTCCTCCGACTCCGTTGGTGCGGTCCCTGCGGGTGATCTTGTATCCGTCCGGGATGGCAATGGCGATGTCGGGGGCTGAAGCGGGTTTCAGCCAGGTCTCCGTCAGGAATGCGACGTCTGGGGAGGTTGAGTCGAGAAGGTCCCAGAGTTCGATGGCGTGTTTGCGGGCGGAGCGGGTGTTGAGGAGGATGCATCTGAGGTAGTTGGGTTCTTTCCTGGGCGGTGGTTTGGCGGGGCGGGTGCTGGTGAAGCTGCAGTTCCGGCAGGTGAAGGGCCCTTGGGTGCGCTTCGGGGTGGCCTGGTAGCAGGCGTGATATTTTCCGGGGTTCAGTGCGTGGAGGGTGCTGGCGTCGTATCGGCGTCTGTTGATGTGGCGGGCGCGGGGGATGCCCGGACCAGGGGGTCTGGCGCTGGGCGCGGTCACGGCGCGGACGGGCGCAGACGGGCTTGCCTTAGGTGCGCCTTCGGCGCGCCAGCAGCGCGCCCGCTGCGCACGTCCGCTGCGCGGCCGCCATAAATGGGGAGGTGGGCGGGAGGAGCAGGGAATGGGGCAGCGAATGGGCAGTGAGGGGGTGGGGCCGCAGGGGCGCAGCGGCGGGAAACAGGCACAGAAGGGAAAACGAGCACAATCAGGGCATCAAGGGGGCACAGAAAGGAAAAACGAGCACAATCAGGGGCAGCAAGTGGGCACAGAAAGGAAAAAAACGAGCACAATCAGGGGCAGCAAGGGGGCATAGAAAGGAAAAAAACGAGCACAATCAGGGGCAGCAAGGGGGCACAGAAAGGAAAAACGAGCACAATCAGGGGCAGCAAGGGGGCACAGAAAGGAAAAACGAGCACAATCAGGGGCAGCAAGGGGGCACAGAAAGGAAAAAAACTAGCACAATCAGGGGCAGCAAGGGGGCACAGAAAGGAAAAACGAGCACAATCAGGGGCAGCAAGGGGCACAGAAAGGAAAAACGAGCACAATCAGGGGCAGCAAGGGGGCACAGAAAGGAAAAAAACGAGCACAATCAGGGGCAGCAAGGGGGCACAGAAAGGAAAACGAGCACAATCAGGGGCAGCAAGGGGGCACAGAAAGGAAAAACGAGCACAATCAGGGGCAGCAAGGGGGCACAGAAAGGAAAAAACGAGCACAATCAGGGGCAGCAAGGGGGCACAGAAAGGAAAAACGAGCACAATCAGGGGCAGCAAGGGGGCCCAGAAAGGAAAAACGAGCACAATCAGGGGCAGCAAGGGGGCACAGAAAGGAAAAACGAGCACAATCAGGGGCAGCAAGGGGGCACAGAAAGGAAAAACGAGCACAATCAGGGGCAGCAAGGGGGCACAGAAAGGAAAAAAACGAGCACAATCAGGGGCAGCAAGGGGGCACAGAAAGGAAAAACGAGCACAATCAGGGGCAGCAAGGGGGCACAGAAAGGAAAAACGAGCACAATCATGGGCAGCAAGGGGGCACAGAAAGGAAAAACGAGCACAATCAGGGGCAGCAAGGGGGCACAGAAAGGAAAATAAACGAGCACAATCAGGGGCAGCAAGGGGGCACAGAAAGGAAAAAAAACGAGCACAATCAGGGGCAGCAAGGGGGCACAGAAAGGAAAAACGAGCACAATCAGGGGCAGCAGCAGGGCACACAGACGGAGCTGTGTGGTGGGGGAGCGACCTACCAGTCAAGGTCAGGGGTCGCTGACATTATCATACTTGTCCACAATCCTTGTCCCATTCCTCACTAATGTAGATATACCAAATCAATAGTGATAAAGAAAAGAAAGCGTGGTGCAGATGTCACAGAATTCATGCCAAATATTATCTAAATAAACATAACATGATGATACACACAACAGTTTGTGATACATTTTGTGCTTTCAGAACCTTTGTACAAACTGCAGTTCCAAACCCATGGCAAAATGTATCCTAAAATGCTTACCATAAGTAGATTGGCTTGCCCAAGTCACTGCTGCACAAATATCAGTCATAGAGAGACCCCCCAGTCTGCCCACGAGGCGGCCATCTCCCTGATTGAGCTTGGCTGAACTGACTCTTGCAGCTCAAGACTAGAATTCACATAGGAAATTGAAATTGCTGCCAGAAACCTATGGCTTAAAGTAGAGAGGGAATCTTTTCTAGCTTTATTAGCCTGACAAAAGTTTATAAACAATAAATCAAACTATCGATACTCAGCTAATCTGATGCTGTAAGCCTTAGCTGCTATGACTACATCAAGCAATCCCTCATGAGTTATGTAGTTGTCGGAAGATAACCCTGGAAGAATTATCTCCTGAGCTCTATGAAATGCCGAATTCACCTTTGGGCAAATTGCGACCCCAACCTTAACACCATGCAATCGTCAAAAACATGACAAATTGCAGCCCCAACTTTAACACCATACGATCCACATTAATGCAGCCAACATTTCTATTAATCTTATGGTTATCTATAACTATGGCCATAAGAAACTTAACCTGAAATATTTCAGATATTTAAGGGGAAGTTCTTTAAATTCTCAAAAGGAGTTTTCCACAAGGCATCCGATATCAGGAAAAGGTCACAGGAAGAAAGGATATTCCTAACTCAAGGTTTCAGAACATCAAAAACTTTAAGAAAACCCAATTTTCAATTTCAGATCTAATTCCCATGACAAATGAAAGGCTTTAATGACCACCCGTTATAGCTTAAATGTAGAGATAGACCAACCTTTTTCAAAACCTTCCTATAAAAACTGCAGGATGTCTTCTGGAGAATATAGAGTAGGAGGAAAATCTCTACCATCAATCCACTTTGACAACGAGACCCAGTGCTAATTATACTCTCGTCTTGTGGACTCCACTTGAGGCTTGAATGGAGTTAGACACAGAAAAAGAGAGACCTAGCTTCCTAAGCCAATAACTGAAAACTTCCATACTGTCAACCTTAACCACTGAATAACTTCAATGGATAACAGCTGTGAACGCACATGAGAATAAGGGTGCAGAGGTATAAACCATACTTGGCCCAGGAATATTTCCCTAAGGAGTGAAAACCATTGCCTTCTCGGCCAGTACGAACAAAAGACAAATATTTCTGCTTTTCCCTCCTGATTTTTAGCAGTAGGTGAGAGGTTAGAGGAATGGGAAGTGATTTTGACAAGAAAAGGACTCGACAGAAGTGACCACCGGTCACTAGTAAGTATGAAAATTTACACTTACCTGTTTTGTTGCAGATTTTCAAATGTTTTGTTTCACTGCATACTCCTAGAAAGCAGCTGCAGTTGCAGATTTGTGGAAATGTTTGGAAAATGTTTCATTACAGTCATGCAAAGGCTATTTTGTGTAATTAGACATAGTTTCCAATGGTGCATGTGAATATGCCTTTCCAGTTGTGAAACTGCTTTCCCTGCACTCCCATCAATTATGCGGATGTTCACGTCTCATTGGAGCCTTGAAAATTAGTTTCCTTCTACCCTTTACAGAAATAAATCATGGACCATTTTGAAGTAGGACTGGGTTGAGAAGTGTTTTGTAAAAACTCAAAATCTTTGCAATTTGTAACTTTCTAGGACATCTCCTACCTGGTATGCCCACTCACTGCTCCTGAAAAAAGATCAAGGGTGGTGAGTATTCTTCACAAATATATCGATGCCTGTGTGTGCATTTCGACTGCAGATGTGTCGAATGCACACATATGCATGAAATATACCATATACCCATTACCGTGGTTCAGCCTATATGTGGGCAGTCCTGGTAATGGCTATATGGTTCAAAAAAGGAATCAAATGTAGATCGCCGCAAACAGGGTTGTAATCCCCAGAGTGAAGATCCTGCTGTGAAGGGGGGACTTGGAGAAAGAGATCCACGTTGGAGTCGGTCTGGAAGAAGAAAGGGGTGAGTAGGTACCACAAATCCGCTGTCACCGCCCCTTTGAAGCAGGCGATCAGACCGCCGTGGTCCTCTCATGAAACAGGCAACTCTTAATACGGATGGCAGTGCAGCTCCCCTGTACTGCCTTGTGGCGGCCACCAATCTGACGATCGGTGGTCTGCTGACGGTCTCGGTGGTTTAGTGGCAGTTCAGTGGCAGCCTTTGCAATGCCCATTCGCCCAACTCGTAATACGGAGGTCGGACCGCCAAGCTCACTGCGCTCGGCCCGCCACCACTGTTACAGCGGTCCACGGGACCGCCAAGCTCATAATAAGGCCCCCAATAATGAATATTATCACACCATACCAGGGTAAAGTTACACATGCATGCATTAATCCATTTATGAGTGCAAAGTCATGATTGTGTATTTCAATAGGGAATTTGCATTAATAATTCAAGCTATTTGCATTGGACATGGCCAGCAATAAGGCTTACAGGACATGATTCCTGATATTGCTGCCTAATCATCTCATATATACCTCATTATTCAGCAGTAATGATAGACATTGCTGCTTACTAAAGCAAGATTTAAATGGAGGTAATGAGGCTAACTTGATTGATGTAAAAATTGATTCATGGAAGCCTGCAAATTTGCTGCGGGAGAGAAATACCCCTATGGCCCTATCAAAACCAGAACCATGCACTGACAAGAAGATGTTCAGTGTGAGAACAGTCTAGAATATGAGTAGTAATGGAGGAGTGGCAAGCTGGGGGCACAGCATGGTGATAAGAGGGTTTCTGTCCTCAAAGTGGCATCAGTGGCTGTAGCTGGGGATCTGCAGGTTGGGTGCTCTCCAATCGACCACACTCTGGCTGCCCTGGAGAGGGAGCAGCCGAGAGGGAGTGAGAGCCTGATTTTGGGTAATGGTGATAGTGCACTGTAAGCAATGCGGCGGGCTGCAGGTTTTATGGATGCACAACCACACACAAAGGAAAAACCTAAAGAGAGTATGGCAGATGACAGGCCTGACTTTCGCTTGTGACCTGATCCAGGCTCCGTGGGCTAAGATTTGGGCTGCTGTGCCACAGTGCTCCCCCATTGTAATAACAGTCCTCATGCCCTCTTGTGAGCAGGATTACAAGGAGGCCTGTGACTGTGTGATGTTTGGAACAGTGACACACTGGATGTGAGATTGGCTCTCCCAGTGGACCCCTGCATCTGAATAAAAGTGACAGAAATGAGGAAAAGTACCAAGGCACTGCAACAGTAGGGAATATTACCACTGGCACCTACGTGGCGGCTTGACAGTTCCAACTGAACCATTCTTATATAATTAACAAACATGGGAAGTACTACAGCTGTAAACTAATAAATGTTATGAATATCATCTGTTGTTCCTAGACTGTGATTGCTTGCCCACCTGATTTGTGAGTGCTCCTTCTGCTGATGTCACCAGTGTTCTGTGTTACTTACCACACACACCTCCTATTTGGGAAACTCTGAAACACAGATCATGGGCAAACAGAAACAAAGATGTCAGTCCAACCTAGTCATGATCAATAATACTAAACAGGATGACACCTTCAGTGCTCAGCTCCTAATGCATATGATTCTGCTCGTGCCACCTCTGACCCTCAGAGTGGGCAGGATTGCATCCTCTAACCCATACAAGAAACTTGTACCGTCTTTTAAATAAAAAAAAGATATGGTGGCAGTAGACACAGCCTTCTCTATGTGGATCAAGATGTAATGTAAGGTGGATTTGTAGAGGGCTACTTGTTACCTGTGAGGATATCCAGGCTCTGATTAGTGAGAGTAGGTGTGTGGTGAGGCTGGGCCTGGGTGCAGGCAGTCTCGATGGTCCTGCAATAAGACTAAATGAAAAGCCAGGTCCTCAGCTTCTTGCAGAATTCAAGAAGTGAGGAGGTGGCCCTGATGTGTTGGGGGAGGTAGTTCCAGGATTTTGGGGCCTGATAGGAGAATGATCAATCTCCCGTTCTACTTCTGTGGATGGGGGGTGTGTGTGCGAGTGAGAATTATGCTGAGCGAAGGTGTCTGGTGGATTGGTGACAGTGAGGCCAGTGCTTGAGGTATGCTGGTCCCGTGTAATGTAGTGACTTGAATGCATGTGTGAGAAGTTTGAAATAGCAGCGCTTTTCGATGCTGAGCCAGTGGAGCTCTCTGAGGAGTGATATGGTGTGGGATCGGTGCAGGAGGTTGAGGACGAGTCTGGTGGCGTCACTTTCGTTGGTTTGAAGTCTATGAAGAAGATGGGTTGGGATGCCGGAGTAGACTGCGTTGCCATAGTCCAATCTGCTTGTGATTAGGGCCTGTGTTATGGTATATATGGTGTTCAGTGGGAGCCACTTGAAGATTTTGCATAGCATGCAGAGAATGTGGAAGCGGGAGAAGCTGACGTCATTGACCTGGGACTACATGGTGAGGTTGACGTCCAGGATGAGGCCTAGGCTCCTAGCATGGTCGGTGGAGGTGGGTGTAGGTCCGAGTTCGGCGGGCCACCAGGTGGAGTCCCAAGTTGATCTCTAAGTCTCGAAGATCAGCACTTCAGTTTTATCAGTGTTGAGCTTAAGGCAGTTCTCTTTAATCCAATTGGTCACACTGGTCATGCATTGTTTCAAGTTTATCTTGGTGGTGGCGACGTTATCCAAGAGGAAAAGAGGAAAAAGATTAGCTGGGTGTAGTCAGGGTAGTAGATGATGTTGATTCCATGGGATCTGATGATGTTAGCCAGAGGATGCATGTACATGTGGAAAAGAGTGGGGCTGAGTGATGATCCCTGTGGATCTTTGCAGATGAGATACTTGGGTTCTGATGTTAACACTGTGAGTCTGACTCATTGTGTTCTTTTAGAGAGAAAGGAAGCTATCCAGAGGGTGTCCAAGGTGGTGGTGAGGTTGAGGAGGAGGGCATATGTCCACAGTTGAGGATGGCGCGTATTTATCTGTGCCAGCGATGAGGGTTATTTCATGCTCTGGTTGTTTTGGAATCCTGATTGCAGGTCCTGGTGTGGTGTTCTAGGTGGTCAGAGAATTGTCTGTTGATGGTTTTCTTGATGACTTTGGGTGCAAAGGGGAGCAGCAAGATGGGTTGGTAGTTGTTGAGTACTTCGGGTTGGCTGAGGGTTTTTTGAGGAGGGCGGTGACTATGGCACGTTTCCAGCTATCTGGGAAGGTGGCTGTCTTGAAGGAGGTGTTAATTATGGAGGTGAGGGCAGTGCTAATCTTGGCTCTTCCCAGGTTGTAGATATGGTGGGGGCAGTGGTCTGTGGACACCCAGGAGTGGACTATATAAATTATTATTGCAGTGTCCCTGATGGATAGAGGTATTACTGTCTGTCTGAAGCTTGAAGTGAATGTGTTCCATGAAAGTGGCTTCTAGGTCAGTGTAAGAAGTACACTTGATGGTGTCTCTATGGATGATGGTGAGTCCTCCTCCTGGTTTATGTGGTCAGTCCTGGTGCAGGAATTTGTATCCAGTAGGGATGGCTGCAGCTATGTCCGGTGCCGGAGTGGGGTTGAGCCAGGTTTCGTGAGGAAGAGGAGGTTCGATGTGCATGGCCAGACTGAGAATGCAAACCAGCCCTGGCAATTAACTCGGCCCGGCCCCCAGGGGGGTGCTGGTGGAAAAACTACTGCTGCTACACTGCTGCAGCTTTTGTTACAGGTGAGCAATAATGCAGCGGTGCTGCAAAACTGGCTCCCAATAACAAAAACCCGTTAAAACCCTCCCCCACGCTTCCGGCCCACCGGGAAAACGCCCGGTGCCTGCTACTGCCAGTCCGGCCCTGCATATGCGTTGGAGTCAATAAGGTCCCAAATCTCAGTGGAGTGCTTGCCGAGTAAGCGTGTTCAGGTGCATACATGTGAGTGAGTGTTGTTGTGCAGGATGGGTGTGTGGTGCAGTGTGAGTGCGGGTATTGAGTTCTGACTTGATGAGGGGTGCGGTTTGTGTGTGCATGGTGGGAGCGGTGTGTGGAGGCATGTGAAGTGGCAAAGCGAGCAGGCAAAGGGGCCAAACGTGGACTAAGGAAGGTCTCGGCAGCAGCGTTTGTGGTGGAATCCAGGATTAAGTAGGTGGAGTTCACCTGTCGTGTAGCTGCAGGGGTGTTCGGAACATGATTCCAGGCAGAGGGCATGGCCCAGGTGTGGATGGATGCAGACGGGCCTGTCTTTGGCACACCCTTTATGCGGCGACACTGCAGCCTCCATTAGGTAGGGCCTTGGAGAGTGGGAGGTGTGCGGGGGCAGTGGGCTGGCTCAGCAAGAGTGGGAAAGTCCAGTGGGGAGAGTTGGAAAGTCTGACAGGGAAAGCAGGAAAGTTTGGCGGGAGTGGCATGGTAGGAAACCGTGATCTGTGGAGCAAATTGGGGGGCAAAAACTGACAGAAGAGACCAAGGTGAAAAACAGAGCAGAATGAGGAGCAAAAGATGAAAAATGGGCAGTTGAGAGAAACAAAGGATGAGAAAAGGAGCAGATAAACAGAGACGGGAGCAGGTAGAACAGTCGGCACAAACAAAGAAAGAGTAGTTACTGAGTCAGGGGTAGAACAAGCAGCTAACAAGGAAAATGGCAGGAGACAGACACCAACATGAGTCAGAAGGGCAAGAGAGGTAAAGGTCACACTGAAGCAGAAGAGAGATATTTGGGCACCTACTTAATGGGTTTGTGCTGCGTGCTCCATTAAGTAGGGCCTTGGATAGTGGGAGGTGCGTGAGGGCTGTGGGCAGGCTCAGCAAGAGTGGAAAAGTCCAGTGGGGAGAGCGGGAAAGTCCAACAAGGAGAGCGGGAACGTTTGGTGGGAGCATCAAGGTAGGAAACCGCGATCAGTGGAGCAAATTGGGGGGCAAAAACTGACAGAAGAGACCAAGGTGAAAAACAGAGCAGAATGAGGAGCAAAAGATGGAAAATGGGCAGTTGAGAGGAACAAAGGATGAGAAAAGGAGCAGATGACCAGAGACGGAGCAGATAGAACAGTCGGCACAAGCAAATAAAGAGTAGTTACTGAGTCAGGGGTAGAACAAGCAGCTAGCAAGGAAAATGGCAGGAGACAGACACCAACATGAGTCAGAAAGGCAAGAGAGGTCAAGGGAAAACTGAAGCAGAAGAGAGATGTTTTGGCATCTATTTAATGAGTTCGAGCTGCGGCCTCCATTAAGTAGGGCCTTGGAGAATGGGAGGAGCACGGGGGACAGTGGGCAGGCTCAGCAATAGCAGGAACGTCCGGTAAAGAGAGTGGGAAATCCTGCAGGGATAGCAGGAATGTCCGGTGGCTGTGGCAAAATGAGAAAACACTACGGTGAAGCAAGTAGGGGAGGCAAAAGCTGATAGAACAGACCGAGATGAAAAATGAAACGGTAAGAGGAGCAAAAGATGTAAAAAGGGGCAGTTGAGAGGAACAAAGTATGCAAAAAGGAGCAGATAAACAGAGGCAGGAGGCAGATAGAACAGAGGGCACAAACAAAAAAAGAGTAGTTACAGAGTCAGTGGCAGAATGAGCAGCTGACAGGGAAAACATTAGGAGACAGATGCCAACATGAGTCACAAGGGCAAGGTGAGGTCAAGTTCGACTGAAGCAGAAGAGTGATGTCTGGGCAGCTGCTCATATAAGATGTCTCGGCACTCAACTAAGATAAGAAAACTCACAGGTTAAGTGCAACTGCAGTGACTTTGTTGAAGCTGAAACTGGGAATTGTAGAATTCCACAAATAGGTTATTGACTTGGAAAAAAAGAGTTTACATTTTGGAGTTTAGATCTTACGATGTGGGAGGTAGATCTCATAGGACTAACATCTGGGTTGTTGGCCTGCCAGAGCTGGCAGAAGGTCTCCCAAATAAACTATTCTTGAACAAGTGGCTGAACAACACTGTAGTCCAGCAAGGCCTGATTATTTTCAGTGTAAAGAGCTCTCTTGGCACCAGTTCCTCGTAGACCACTTGTAGCAAAGTCAGGGTCATCCCCAGACTTTATGCCTTCATGCCTCCATTTTTGCTGAATTTGTTTTTGTCGGCAATAGGACTCTGAGCATTTTACCTCTGATAACCAGTGCTAAAGTGCTTGCACTCTCTCCTTAAAACATCCTAAACGTGTCTTATACACAATTGGCATATTTAATTTACTTGTAAGTCTCTGGTAAGGGCCTGTAAATGAAATGCTATCAGTGGGTCTGCAGCACTGATCGTGCCACCCACTTAGGCACACTTTAAATATGTCTCAGGCCTACCATTGCAGCCTGTGTGTGTGTGCAGTTTTAAACTGCCAGTTCGACCTGGCAACAAAAATCTCTCACCAGGTCCAAACCTTCCTTTTTAATACATATAAGTCACCCGTAGGGTAGCCCATAGACAGCCCAGAGGGCAGGGTGCAATGTATTTAAAAAGTTGGACAAGTACTTTTTAGTTTTACATATCCTGGTAGTGAAGCACTCCTTAATTTGTTTTTCACCACTGCAAGGCTTATCTCTCTCATAGTATAACGTTGGAGTTGCCTTATTACTTGTTATAAGTGTAATTTCCAAATGGGGAAAGATAACCTTTTCATGTTTGGTGTCTCTGGAATCACAATTTAAAATCCTAACTTATGGCCTTAGCCATTTGGTGCCTGCAACCTGTCTCTGAGCCACATGACTGGGTGTAGTTGGCAGTTGGGCTCTGTGTATTTCTCCTAGACAGCCACATACAATGGGGAGCTTAGGTATGACTGAATGGGCCATCAGTGGCAGGATGGATGGGAGTAGCTGGGCCCATCCCCACTTATACTTGAATAGGCTATGTCCTGTCTCCACGCAAAGTCCTGCATACCACCTGCAGTTAGTCTAGAGCCAGGGCTAGGAAGGCAGAGAATCTGTGGACTTCAAAGACATGGCTCTAGAAGCTTCTCCCTAGTTAAAAGGCAGAACTGTGTATAAAAGAAGGCCCTCAGACACCACCACTTTATTACGCTTCTGTGCCTGTAGATACTATGACAGGAAGAAGGACTGCTGCGCTGCTTCAAGTTCAGCCGCTCTGCTGGACTGCTGCTCTAAAGGAACTGCTGCCCTGCTGTGCTGACTTGGTGCTTGCTGTCCTCTTGCCTTCGAAGGAGAATTGGACCTGCAACTTCATCTTGGACCCAAGATCCCATTGTGACTCCAAGGGTTAGTCTGCTGGCCTCCAGATTTGAGCCTCAGGGACATAAAGGGCTCCTCAACCAGCTCCTGGACCCAGGTGCAGCGAGCTCCTGCCCGCCAAATAGTGTCCCTCAGGTCAATGACCCTTGGTGTGGCTCACAGGCTCTTAAATCAAGCTTTTAGGCTCTTCATGACCGTGAACAAGCCTGTCACACCAAGACTGTGTCGCTCGTGCCGATATTCAGCATGAGCTGCCACCAGCATGTCTCTTCACACGGCAGTATTGACAGCCCACTGGGGACCATCAATACGAAGAACTAGCCCGCCTGTCTGTGATGCCCAGCCTGGTTTTCGTGCCACGCCGTCTACCACCTGTGACACTCTCCTTGCTCCCCACGACCCTGTCCAACATGAATGGGAGTCTTGGCACAAAACTTGAGAAGGTAAACCTTCAGCTAGTTGAACTTAGGACTGTATACAACCCGCTATCCATTGTGGTCAGCCTGAACGTTTGACTTTGATCCGATCCAGCGTAATCAGATAGCTGTGGTTGGCACCATCTACAGGATAAAGAGAGCCCTGAGAAAAGGTCATCACATAAATTGCGTTTGGGCAATCACCAAAAGTCTGTCACTTCAAATATTGCTAATTTTTGCATCAAAACTAATCAACAACATGAACAAATAATATCTGGAAATAGTTTTGGATGACAAGTTGAATTTAAATGAGGTGAGCTGTTTTTTTGCTGTGCAGTAGGAGACACAGATCACTCATTGGTTGGACTCATTATTTTTGAGTTGATAGGTTTTCAGATCAACAATACACATTTCTAACTTAGAATGTGTAGGGAGTGGCAACAACATTGAAATGTTTTACAGGACTAACTTGTAAGGAAAAGATAGGGCCCAATTTTACTGTTCTCCACGAAACCACCTCACCAGATTAGAAAACGATAGGCTGCAAAATACTTTGGGATAGGCACTCTCACAATTATCAAGTCTTGATTACCACAATGGGAGCTTAAAATGATATAGCTTTTTGTGCTCCACAGAGGCTGGCAGAGCACCTTAAGCCCACTTCCAGGGATCCAAGACAGGGGTGAAACCACAGATGGTGCACTCACAGATGGCAGAGTCCAGGTGCTGGGGTCAAGGTTGTTGGTGCATTCTGTCCCTGAGGCTCAAGTCAGGAGGCCAGCCAGCTAGCCCTTGGAGTCCCTCTGGTCGTCCTGGGTTCAACAGATGCAGGTCCAGTGCTTGTCACCCAGGCAGGAGGGCAACCAGCAGTAGGTCAACACAGCAGGGCAGCAGTCCTTCTGAGCAGCAGTCAAGCAGAGTGGCAGTCCATTCAGCAGCACAACAGTCCTTCTTCCTGGCAGAGTATCCACAGTTCCAGAAGTGTACTGAAGAGTTATTGTCTGAGGTCCAATATGTATACCAAGTTCTGCCTTTGAAGTGGAAGAAGCTTCTGGAGGTTCCCCTTTAAAATACACAGGTGTCCTGCCATCCTGGCCATGTCTCTAGACTACATCGGGTATGCAGTCCTTTGTATGGAGGCAGGTTACAGCCTATTAGAGTATGCCCAGCTCCTCCCTCCCATCCTACCAGTGATGGCTAATCCAGAAGGCCTAAACTCTTTACACAAAGCCCAGCTGTCAACTATACCCAGTCATGTGACCCAGAGACAGGCGGCAGGCACCAAATGGCTAAGGCAGGAAAATGCCAACTTTCTGAAAGTGGCATTTTCAAAATTATAATTACAAGTCAGACTTTACCATAACAGAGTATTTTGCATTACAATTCCAAAGACACCAAACATGAACTTGTTACCTGTTCTCATTTTGATGTTACAGCTTATTAAATGTAATAAGGTAGCTCTAATGTTATCCTATGAGAGAGGCAGGCCTCACAGCAGTGAAAGACAAATTTAAGAGTTTTTCACTACCAGGACATATATAACTTAAAAGTATATGTCCTACTTTTTAAATACACTGAACAGTGCCTTCTGAGCTGTCCAGGGCCTACCCTAGGGGAGACTTATATGTATTAAAAAGGAAGGTTTGGGCCTGGCAAAAGGTTTATTTTGCCAGGTCGACATGGCAGTTTAAAACTGCACACACAGGCTGCAGTGGCAGGCCTGAGACATGTTTAAAAAGGCTACCTAAGTGGGTGACACAATCAGTGCTGCAGGCCCACGGGTAGCATTTAATTAACAGGCCCTGGGTACATGAAGTTCCATTTTACTTGGGACTTATAAGTAAATTAAATATGCCAAATGGGTGTAAGCAAATGTCACCATGTTTTAGGAGAGTCATATAATAAATACATTTATTATGCATGATTAATAAAAACTTTTGCATATACATAACATTATGCACATCCATAAAAATGAATTAAGCGAGAAGTTAAATTATAGAACAAGGCAGGTTACAGACCACAAAGGTATTGGCATCAAAAGTGGAAAGTGCAATCAGTGAGCAGAGGTGAGAGCACAAAGCCGATCCTTGCCCTCTGGGTATTTACAGGACTATGACATTGTGCTCTAATACGCAGCCAAAAAATAGGCTGAGATGTTGGCCGAGTGACAAGTGCTTATAATCCGGGGGGCATTTGAGTGGTTGAAATGCAAAATTAAAATACGTAATGCAGTTCGTAGCAACCAGTTAGAATGGAGATCTTTGGAAAAACTTCAAGAACAGTTGGGCCCACCAACTGAGCAGTGCTTGTAGTCAAGGTGGCATTAAAGTGGTTTTATATATGAAAGAAGTGACAGTTAAAGTGCGTAGTGCAATTCATAGCACCCAGTTAGAGAAATTGTCTTTGAGCAGAATTAATGAACAGTTAAACCCACATATTCATGCTTAAAGCTGTTCAAGACAATCCGCTAGGTTTAAGTCTTTTATCAGTGTGGCTGGCCACTTTCATTAGTTTGTTTTCCACCTCCTGTAGATACTTCGTAGTCCGCCATATCAGCTGTGGGTCTGCCAAGCAGAGACAAGTAATTACTGCTTGTCTGCAAAAGCGTAGACCTTTTTGGTTTCAGATTGAATGAAGCAAGGCTTGACAGAGGCTGATTGTCCCTTTGCAGAGGCACAAGACGTGGGTTGCATCATCCTTCGAGTAGCCACACAGCCTGCAGCTGCCTGTGTCACCCCTACTTAACCATGGGGGTGTATGCAGAATTGACAGCAAGAGGCCCAGTCGATATTTCAAGTATTTTGCTTTGAGTATGCTGTTTAAGACTTTTCCCAGGAATTGTTGTGGATTCAGGGTCTTGTGACTGTTCAGGACAATCCATGCATTTTGCCTTTTGGCTAAAGTAGCTTTACCCTCCAGAAGCGTTAGATTTTTTGCAGTTTGCTTTGCCACTTTTCAGAAGGAGTTGTAGCTGGTAGAGGAGTCCCAGACTTCTTCTAGACCAAGCATGGAAATTGTTGAGTTGAGATATTTCCTGGCAGGAGAATGTAGTCTGTCTTTTATGTACAAACATATGTTGTAAAAATATAGTGTTTTTATCAGACGTTTGAATTTGTAGCAGCAGGTGGTAACACTGCTCTCCTGGCTAACGTCTGTTTGACTAAACCAAGTTCCAGTCTTATCTGTGCTGGAGATGTGTGGCTAGGTAGCCGTGGCATTTGACTGCAGAGCCTCACTGTGACTTTGTTTAGGGTCTTCCCGTCACACCCCACAGTGCCTCACTCCCATAAGCCAGGGCGGGGGTTCTCTTTACCTGGGCAACTTCCAGCATAGGGGTGTACGAGGGCCCTTTTAGTTTTTTGAACAGGGTCCTAAGGGCCATTGCCAGTGCTACCCCTTTTCTTTTTATTTCCTCTTTTAGACTTTGGAACATTCCTTTGCTATCAAAAAGTAGGCCCAAATATTTGTTTTCCCTGGCTGTCGCAAGGCTACGTGGAACCATTGGTCTTGCGAAAAAACCCTTCTCATAATGGACATGGTATTCATTTTCTTCATGTTTATCGTCATTCCATTCTTCCTCGAGTAGTCTAGGGTTGCTTTCAACAAACGCTATAGGCCAACCTTGGTCCTACTTATCAGTACATGGTCGTCATTGCATAAAAGGTTTGATACCTGTATTACGCGGATTTTCGGAGCATGAGAATTGACCTTGTTAAGGGCCAGTGATAAATCAGTACGAAACAGGTTAAAAATAGTAGGTGCCAGGACACACTCCTATTTACATCCCTGCATTGTGGGTATTGCCCTTGACAATTTGGTTCCATTTCCCAGTTTTGTTCTAATTCACGTGTTATTATGCAGGTTTTCAATCGCTCGTAGGAGTAGTGGGGGATGTTCCAGTCAGACTGTGCGCCACAACCTGTTACTATCAACGCAATTAAATGCAGCATTGTAGTCTATGTAACAAAGATGTAAAGGGAATTGGTAGGCCTTGAAAGAGTCAATTTGCAGCAACAGTACCATGATGTTCGTTTTTAGGAGTGAGCACATGTACTTTAACTCTGGTTAGCAGTGGTCAAGTGTGCAGAGTCCTAAGGCCAGCAAAAACGAGATCAGCAAAAATGGAGGAGGAAGGCAAAATGAGACGATGATCATAATTGTGCACAAAGACAGAGCTACAGCCTCTCTAAGTATACAAAGCTCACGTGTTTAGAAGGGCAGTTCTAAAATAATAAGTCAATCAGCAGCAGAAGCAGCAATTCAAAGCAGTAGAAATTATGAATTTTAGAACTGTAGTTTAGATTAAAATGACTGTGCATTAAAAGCAAAGCTCAGATACAACAGAAAAAAATCAAAGTAGAAATGATGAAAGTCTTCCAAAAAGACATTGACATACTGACCTTGAACAGCCTAAATCATTGATTATCCGAGAGCCAGTCTGTTTGTAGCCTCATGCTTTATTGGAATTTTCACAGGACCAGAGAGCTACAGTTCACTGAGCTGTCATAATGTGCTTTACTATTGAACGATATGAATTTATTTTCTTCAAATCAGATATGCATTTTTTAGGCACAGCGAAGTCCCAATAACGAATAAAACTAAATCTCACGCACACTTGCATTATTTATATAGAATTTGAACCTTTATCTATCGTAGATCTATAAGGTTTTCACTATGACAAAAGTAAATCTACATCAATTTGGGCAAAAACTTACATTATGTCAAATAGCCTTTTGTGACTAACACATTTGCCTTTACACGTGAATATGCTTTACAGCTAGCAAAAGCTGCAAAAATGGCAACTCTGTCCAATTAATAGGAAAACATTGCTTTTGCAACGTAGCTCTTCATATTAGACATTTGTTATTATTACCAGCTCAACGATACTCAACTCACTGACCCCAGTTGGATGGGAATCTATGGGCATCATGTAGAGTTTAGTAGGCGGCCCGTCTTCTATCAATGTGGTGGAGATCATTACGTTCGGGACCCTGGCAGATTACCGAGCACCATACTTTGGGATCTCCACCAGCCTGGTGGCTATCTCTATGCTCTCAGAGGAGCAGGCAATCTGATGGATCCTCTAAAGGCAATATAAGCTTGCAGATTGGCTGCCATGTTTTATGCAAACGCTCTCCAAACTTTTTTGTTTTTCAAAATCAAACTCCAAAGTAGCAGTTTGTTGTTAAAAGAAAATAAACAATTAATGACCCTGACACCCCAGGAATTTTCTCCAGGGGTGCGGGGTTAATTTTTGAATTTCTGTTCTGGACAGCCACGTGTACCCTGTGGAAACATGATGGTCTGCCGGTCTTTAATTAGAGTGTGAGGACTGGCAGTGTTTGGTGGACAGGGCACACCACTACACTTGTGGCAGAGTACTTTATCCGCCAAACTTTAAAAAAAGCCCTGTGCAAAGTATTTTAATTCATGACCTGCCAATCATGGCAGCTCCCACATAACCATTGAGCTCATCAGCTGGTGGAATTGGGTGAAAATCAGTCTTGGTGACTGAGTTAAGCCCTCGTTAATCCACACAAAACTAAACTTCTGGTGTGGTGGCCAATGGGGCGACTTTAGGTACCAGAACAACTGGACTTGACCATCAGCTGTTGGAGTGCTCAATCACCTGTAACTCCAGTATCTTGGACATTTCATCCTTAATACTGGCTCTCACCTTGTTAGACATCCTGTAAATTTTGTTTTTGACAAGCATGCTGTCCCCCTGTGTCTTTGTCATGGATACACCAATTGGTGAGCCCTGGGCTGAGTGAGAAAAGAGATGTGAACTGCCCCAACATGTGGAGACAGTCCCTCTGTTGCTCTGGAGTGAGGGTAGAGGAGAAGACTACTCCTTCCCTTGACGCATCTTGCTCTTTGGAAGACAGAAGTTCAGGGAGAGGCTTGCTTTCCTCCTCCATACCATCATCTGTCACCAGGAGCATGGTTAATTTGGACCTCTCAAAGTGGAGTTTGAGGTGGTTTGCATGTAGGAACCTTTAGGGACTCCTAGATGTCTTGAGGTCCAACAGATATGTGACCTCCGACTTCCACTCTTTGACCTTATACTGCCCGGACCGCCGGTCCTTTAAGGCCTTGTGTTCCAGATGCTCCATTATCCATATTGTTTGGCCAGGTTAGTTCTCTGCCAGAGTAACCTTCTGGTAGTACCAGTGCTTCATCACTCCTTGAATGGCTTCAACGTTCTCAGTGGCCTCTTTCCTGAAGCACTTCATCTGAGACAGGAGTGCCAACATGTAGCTCAATAAATCCTGTGGGGGTTTCTTGAGAGCTTGCTCCCATCCCTCCTTGACAAGACTGAGAGGTCCACACACATGGCCAAACAGAAGCTTAAAGCAAAGAGAAGACATGGCAAGCGAATGTACCACTTACGCCTCTTGAGTTCTGGTATATAATAATGCCCTTCAGGTTCTTGTTGTATCTTTCAACAAGCCAATTGGTCTGGGAGTGATATGGTATGGAGAATTTGTAGGTTACGCCACACTCATCCCACATGGACATGTAGGCAGGTGTGTAGTTGGTGCCTTGGTCAGACACAACCTCCTTCGGTGAAAAACACACGGGTAAATATCCCCATCAGTGTCCTGGCCACTGTGGGCACAGTCACTGTTCTCAAAGGAATGGCCTCTGAATGCTGTGTGCAGGGTCCATCAAGACCAGTATGAACCTTTTGCCTAGGGGAGTCTTGGGGTCCAGAGGCCCAACAATGTCTATACCCACCCTCTCAAAGGATGCTCCCACTATGGTGAGTGGAAGCAGGGTTCCTTTTGCTTTGACTGTGATTTCCCACTGACCTGACAAGTTACACAGGACCTGTAGAATGCTTCTGATTGCATTTTTGTCCGGGCCAATAGAAGTGAGTGACCAGTCGGTCAAAGGTTTTGGCCTGCCACCATATGTCTTGCCAGGGGTAAGTCATGAGCCAATTCCAGGAGGAAGGGCCTGAGGCACTGGGGGCCCACCAACACATGGGTTGCACTAGACCTTTTGGACCTTAGACTCACTATACAGAAAACCGTTCTCCCAATGGATCAGAGGTACTGCCCACTGCCTGGCCTCAGCCTGCCGCAGTAGTTCCTCTAGAGTAAGGCACTCCCTCTGCACTTTGCAGAACTCTGCCTGAGACAGCCCCCTTCTCTTCAGTTTGCCATCCAACCAACTCGGGTAGATTCCCAGAATAGCAATATCTTCCCCTGTAGGTTCTGGGGCATCACACTCAAGACCAACTTCCTCCCGGGCCATGGGAATCTCAGGGGCGGGTTTCCCATGCCCTTTCTCTTTTTGGCAGGTGACTTTCTCTGAGGCTCCAGGTCCTTTTTACTCCCCTGCTGGATGGCCATAGACCGTGTAGTCAGAGGCATAGCAAAACATGAGGGGGCCTTTCTACAAAGATCATGGATGGGCCCCCCACGCTCTGGACCCATGCAGGAGCTTTCAGACTTTATACTAGCCACCCATGCACAGTGCCAGAGGGGGCCCTCTCCACACCGCGGAGGCTGCAGGGGCTATTGTTTCGCCACTGTGTGTGGTCAGGCACACCCAGTCAAGCAATCCCAACATCTCCAGGTGAGACCGGAGTTCCACCTCTTTCCTGGTGGTGTGCTCCATGTCATTCCCTAACAGACAGTCAACAGGCATGGCCGGACTCACAGCTACCTTCAAGGAACCTGACACAGCACCCTCTCCCCCTTTCAAAGGAGACTAGAGCCACTGGATAGTGGCTTACCTGGTTGTCTGCTGTTACAACCTGGTGGTCTACATAAGGTACTTCCTGCTCTGATGACACCAGATGACACTGTTAGACCCGTCAGCCTTAGGGTGGTCTTCCCCCAAACTTTCTGCCAAATCCCCTCCTGTTTGCTGAAAACTTTTTTGTTGGCTGTAGGAATCTGAGCACTTTATCACTGCTAACCGGTACTAAAGCGCTTGTGCTCGCTCCTTAAAACATGATAAAAGTGGCCTAGACCTGAGTGGCACATCTAATTTACTTATAAGTCCCTAGTAAAGTGGTACAACATGTACCCAGGGCCTGTAAATTAAATGCTACTAGTGGGCCTGCAGCAATTGTTGTGCCACCCACTTAAGTATCCTTTTCAAACATGTCTCAAGCCTGCCATTGCAACCTGTGTGCAGTTTTAAACTGCCAATTCAAATTAGCAAAATAAACTTAAATATATCGCCTTATGCCTTGTCAGTACATCACACATTATGTCTGTGAGTGAGGCATTATCTATCTGTTTCTGTCGTCACTTTTTATTTTCGTGGTACATAATATACTTGTTTATCTAGAACTCGTCTTAATATATATACTTGGGGTACGTTCGCAGCACTTTCTAGATTCGAGCTGTTTAGCAGCACTGTACCTAATCTCTTACTATGTATCCTTTTCAACATTTAATTCATGGAACATCACGAGCAAAGGTTGCGTTTGCATGGTTTAACATTGCATGGAGATCGGACACATTCTGGTTGCACATGTTGCATGACATACCATCACTGATACACCTGGCATGGAGATTTCCTGCTGAGCAGCTTATTTCAGCATTGAGAATCAGCATTTGGACTCATGGGTTATACAGTGCCGTTGTTATAGCATTTCCCACAGCCCCCTAAAAACTGTCGTGAATGAACCTTTTATTTCTTATTATTACTTTTCAATTACCCCAGATGAAGGGTTTTCCCGAGATGCATTTGGTTTTGGACATGACTGTTTAAACGGGAAGAATATTGAATTGTCAGACTCTGTTTTAGCAAATGTGGAGCAACATTTTGTTTAGATTTTGAACACTGACATCATCTACGCCTTCATTAAAGCAAATTGAAGCACTGGAGAGCATAAATCTTGTTCTGATTGACAGTTGCAGCCCGTGCAGGTAAGTTTGGTGTTTTGGAAGTTGACATACGAAGGAAGAGTGAAAATAAAACAAAAAATAAATAAAACCACTTACCTTGCACTCGCCGCATCACCGAGACAGGGGAGAGTTTGTGGGAGGACACGCTGCTCCCTGCTCTGGCAGGGCACCTCACTCCTGTGGTGAAATTGTCCCCCCTCTTCCTCCAGCTGCAGCCCTGGGCCGGAGGCCATGTCATCTCCTACCTCCACCTCATCCTCTAACTCTCCATACACAGGCTCATCATCCTCCTGCAACTCTGTTGCAGCATTCATCCTGCGAACCTCCTCAAAGGATTTGAGGTCTATTTGAAAGTTCACTTTTGTGGCCCTCTTTCCAAGGTCAGACCTATCTCATTGCAGAGCTTCCTCAACTCTGCCACCTTTAGATTTCCAATGGTGCTGAGCTACATAATTTTTGGAAACAGGTATTTCAGGGTCACAAATGTGAGATAGGAATTGAATTTGGAAAAAGGAAAAAAATATCTCCAATGAAGGAGATTTTTAAAAAGAAACCAATTTTGATGTCAGATCATTACAAAAGGATTTTTGGGTTTTAAACAAATCACTGAATGGCACTGCACATACACAAGTACTGGATCCCACCACTGAACATCAATGTAAGAAATCGGGTTATTAGTTGAGAGGGGTAGAAGCTCCACTTGAATAATAACCACAATCCTTGTCAGGGTGAACCACAAAAGTCACTAAATAAACCTGTGCTTAACCTGCTGACACCTGGCACAAAAGCAGTCAGGCTTAACTTAGAAGCAATGTGTAAAGTACTTATGCAGCACTCATACATCACAAGAAAACACAACACGACCAAAATCCTAAACCAATTTAAGAAAAAAAGTGTTAATTCTAATACATAAAATAACACAAATAAAGTAAACATCCAATCAGTAGCTATGAGTTTTGTAAAGTTGCCAGTGAAAATAGCACCAAAAGTACAAAGTGTTACTGCAAGTATCTAGTCATGCTGGACTGGGGCAAAGTCACAAGTTCGGACCCAGTTCGACCTACTGGGAATTGTACCTTTTTATCCTTGATGCAAGATCAGAGTGGCGTAGCTCTGCACCACTCGGTGTGAGATCTGCTGAAGCCTTCAGTAGGAGCTGCATGGCTCTGTGGGCCTCAACATAGCTGTGAATCGCACTGCATCTGCTTTGACGAAGCTGAGATCAGGAGCTGGTGGTGCTGCAATACAAGGTCCTGTATCGGTTGGCATTGCAATGCATCGGTTCTGGTGAAGCCACCGATCAGGAGCTGTGATGCGTGGTACCGTACCAGCATGTGTCGTGCTGCACCATATCTGGTGAAATCTACAGTTGTACAGGGGGAAGTACACTCTGACTCACGTCAAGAGTCCAGGATCTTGAGGACAACACTTGGGGGTGAGTCCTCACTCCTGCAGAGGTCAGCAGAGAGGACAAGGTCAGGACCAGTTGGGTCTGGTAAGCTGGGAATAAGAAGTGGCCTCTAGGAGCTTGTTTTGTCCCTATAGCTCAAACAGGAGGTCAGCCATC
Source organism: Calotriton arnoldi (assembly GCA_963921515.1). Lineage (NCBI taxonomy): Eukaryota > Metazoa > Chordata > Amphibia > Caudata > Salamandridae > Calotriton > Calotriton arnoldi. The sequence continues at coordinate 1,473,887 of CAWUFW010003063.1, read as the reverse complement.
GGACCCTTATAGTCACTTCAATGGAGCTTGAGTTCAAAGCAAGCAGGTCCAGTCTTGCTTTTTCAGACAGCAGGGCAGTCCTTACTTGGAATCTTCCACACATCTAAAGGTGTTCTGATGCGATGATCTAAAGAAACTGCATTGATTCCCAGTGCCAACCTGTTGGGGGTGATGCCCCCTTTGTCTATCTTTCCTCCTTTCTTGGGTCAGTGTCTAGGGTAACAAAGGGCAGGCAGGTCTAGGTGTAAGCTGTATTTGTCATTGGCAGGACAGAAAACCATTAGATTTTAGGAAGGGGGTAGGCAAGCCCTGAAGCTATTCTTTGAAGCTCTAGAAGGGCTAAAAACAACCACAGGGCATACTTCTCAGGAGCTGAACACCCTGCTCCACACCAAAGACCCTTTTGTCCCCATCTGTGGAAGGAATACACAAAATTCAATAAGAGAGTGATTCACAGTCATTTGGCCCTGTACTCTGGCAAAAAGGCACATTTGGCTTTGCCACTTTCTAACAATGGCATTTTCAGAAAAGCAATTTAAAATCCAACTTTACCAGTAAAGACTGTTTTAAATTAAAATTCATTTGAGTGGAAAAGACATTTCCCTATCAGTTGCCAAACTGAAGTTATCACTTATTAAGTGTAATAAAATAACCCAGCGTTAGTCTCTGTGAGAAATAGCCTTTCAACAGTGAAAAGTGACTAGAATGTTTTCCCCGCCGTTACATGTAAAACTTAAATGCACATGTCCTACTTTTTAAATATCATGCAATGAGGCTCTAGGCCCTACTTTAAGGCTGACCTATATGTATTAAAAAGGAAGATTTGATTTAGGCCTAGCAAAAGGTTTATTTTGCCAGGTCAAAATGGCATGTTTCAGGCGAGAGTTCAAAAACAAGTTCAGCAAAACAGGGAAGTGAATGCAAAACGTTTGGGGAATACCACACCAAAGATGTCAGGTCTAACAAGGCCAAAGATGACAGGTCTATCAAGGTGCAATAACATGGAGCTCTGCAGGCAGTCACTCAGAAACATGCCAGCATCTACAAAGTTGTGTCCCATAGACTGAGCAGCACCAGAGTAAACAAACATTGTCAAAGTCAATAGCTGTTGGGCTTTGCTAATAATTGTTCAGCATTGGCAAAAAGAGGGAAAAATAATTTGCCAATGCTATGTAGCATAGACAACAAATTTTTGTAAAAATGTGGATGCCTTGTGCACATGTCTGCGTGCACATGGTATGACACGGATGCCACTTGCTCTTGTTTTGTTTTTTAATTTACCATGCCAAGATAGACGATGCCAGTCGTGTAATGGCAAATAAAAAAGTTAAATGCACTCAAAAGCTTGTACTTAAAACAGAAAAGTCCCTTTAAAAAAAATTGAAAATCACCTTTTTTTATGAATGTAATGGGATAGTGGAGTAGCAACACAAAGAACGCAGGTGGCACAACCGGAAGTGGGAGCAGGCAAGTAACAGAACAACTTAAGGCGGCAGGGGTAATGGAGAAAGAGGAAAGGAAAGGGATGAGAGGAAGAAGATCTAGCAACATGCAGCTCATGGGCAGTAGGCATTGGGGTAAGCAGCAGATAATGGAGAGAGCAAGAACACCCATGCACTCCTATAGAGTGCTGAAAAAGAAAGAAAAAAATGAGTTCCCTAAACGTGAGCAGGGTAAGGATGCAAGTCATCTACTCCAAATTATGGCAAATAAGCCATGCTTTGGTGGAAGGGGGAGCAGGATAAACAGAAGAAGAGGAATGAAAACAATGAGCTGGCACAAACCGAATGTACGTTTCCGTATAGGCCATCATAAGTAAATTCAACAACAGACAGCTAAAAGCTAGCTGCAGGTGATTCCAAGATAGGGAATGCAAATCTTGGAAAGGCAAATAGAAAAATCAAAATATGCATGAAAGCGCATACTTAAAAATGAACAGCCTGGCAGCATATTGTAGATGCTGGGGCTCTGAAATATGTTATAAAAGCATTTATTTAATCACTATGGTGGGAGGGTGGGGCAGCAAAAGAGGAACAAGTGCGTGACAGGTAGTATGGATGTGTTGGGTTTTTGCGATATGGTCACAGCAGTTGGTGATTTTGAACTTGGAAGAACTCAAGCTTTTGAGGTGTTTTTATTGTGCAGACTATGTAATTCGGGACATCTGGAAGGCACAGTCCCAGATATATACAGAGGATCCCTCTAATTTGATTAGAAACCTTATATTTTATGAAATATGCCAATTTTTAGCATTCCTAATAGCTTTATACTAGCCTCTTTTGTTTCTTTTGCTGTGAAGCATGTTTTCTTTAGTTAGTGTATTATTCTATTTATGTTGAAAGTTACGGCTGGTCCACTTCAGTTCTGCGACTTTCCAAATGGAAAAATTATTGAATACTTTAATGCCTAGCTCTGACTTGCTCATCTTAATTTTAACTAGAGTAAACATGTTCAGCTACGAGAAAGTGGTGTTGCGGAGGTAAACCAGCAGGTAGGGGGGAGAGGGGGGGGGGGGAGCGGGACAGCTATGAAGTATGTCATGCATTGTTTCCTGTTGATGTCTCTGTAGTGCCTAAGCAGGGTCGGTGGTTCTCTGTTTCTGTTATGAGAAGGGGCTGTTTCGAGGTTAGAGAGAAGAAGTGCTAAAAGAAGTGCTAAAATAAGGTTGTTGCTAACTTAAATTGTATAGCTTCACTAGTTCATTTTGCATTCGTGTTTGGTGATTTTTTAATAATTTTCAATTGTTCCTGTGTTTTTAAATTGTAAAACTGCTGCTAAAATCGCTGTTGCGCATACTTTAATTTCTATGTGACAGTGCCAGTTGAGCGCTTCTGTTCAAATTTTTAGTTTCTCTTGGTGGGGTGGTAGGTTAAAGGTAATAAAGGGTCGGTGGACATATATACTGAGACTGTCTAGCTAGGGGACTGCCGTGGGATATGCACCAGCCAATTTTGACACCATCTCCTCACCTGGGACAAAGGCAGATGCCTTCTTGGATTGGTGGTATAGTCTTTTTATGATTCCCGGCATGTGCATACAGAATGAAGCCTATATATCCAGGACTGCTGCACTGCTGTACTGTACAGCAGTCGCACCAAAGGGCTGTCCATCGGCACCCGTCTGTGCTCGAAGCTTGCCATGCTGGCCATTTTTTTCTCTGTGGGAACAAGCCTTACTTAGTGGCATATTATCAAGCGGCAGCGATAATTATCGCTGGCCGCGCTTAACGTGAGATCTGTTATCGTCGGCTATCGCTGGAAATGATCGCCATGCTAGCGCTGTATTAACAACGCTTAGAGCAATGGCGATAATTATTCCAGCGATAGCGGTGTTTTCCATGGAACATCGCTGGTTTTCCAGCGATGTTCCATGGAAAACGGCGATATCCTTGATGATAGGGCCTGTGGTCTTAGCCACACAATCCACCCCCCTGTTAGGTATGCCTTAGTCTAGAATTTAACAGACGTTAAATTCCAGCGTTAAGGCATAGTTAACGCGATTTCAAATATCGCTAACCCTTGTTGATGATATCGCGAAGTTGGGTTAGCGATATTTTCCCATGGAGTTTTGTCAAGCACGCCTCCTTTGCATCTCATTAACGATGTGATGCGAGGCGTGCTGACAACGGGCGTTAAGGCAAGGGAACACGCGCTAGCGTGTCCTTGTTAATAAAGCGACAATATTATCGCCGCTTTTCGCCCGAAAACGGATGCAAAAGCGGCGATAATGTTATCGCCAGACCTTGATAATATGCCCCTTAGTCACCTACTCAAGAGAGGAGTTGGTTAACCTAGGTAAGCTTTGGTTGTGAGTTGAGCTCTGTGGGGAGGAAATTAAGCCCATACTGCCAGCGTTTGGGTTTTTCAATACTTCTGAGCACTATGGGGCATATTATCAAGGGCTGGCGATAAAATTATCGCCGCTTTTGCGTCTGTTTTCGGGTGAAAAGCGGCGATAATATTGTTGCTTTATTAACAAGGACACGCTAGCGCGTGTTTCCTTGCCTTAGCGCCCGTTGTCAGCACGCCTCACATCGCATCGTTAATGAGATGCAAAGGAGGCGTGCCTGACAAAACTCCATGGGAAAATATCGCTAACCCAGCTTCGCGATATCATCAACGAGGGTTAGCGATATTTGAAATCGCGTTAACTATGCCTTAACGCTGGAATTTAACGTCTGTTAAATTCCAGACTAAGGCATACCTAACATGGGGGGTGGATTGTGTGGCTAAGACCACAGGCCCTATCATCAAGGATATCGCCATTTTCCATGGAACATCGCTGGAAAACCAGCGATGGTCCATGGAAAACACCGCTATCGCTGGAATAATTATCGCCATTGCGCTAAGCGTTGTTAATATAGCGCTAGCATGGCGATAATTTCCAGCGATAGCCGGCGATAACAGATCTCACGCTAAGCGCGGCTAGCGATAATTATCGCTGCCGCTTGATAATATGCCCCTTAGTTCAGTCTGGTCTAATTAGAATGAACGCTGCCCCTCAACATTCTTTTAGTAGTCTGCAAAGGGGGTAGGAGAAGGTACTGGGAGGTGAAATGTAAAGGTCATGTTTAAGAAGGTCCTGGGGACAGTAACTTCATGGGCAATGGTTCTTATGTTATGAGACCTTGAAATGTGCCTTAATTAATGCTCCTCAGCTGCCTCCATAAGTGCAGCAAAGGAGGTGTCATTATACTGAGTGAAACTTACACAGAGACCTTCTGCTGTATGAGTTCTCAGCTGCTGAGATTTTAGAATTTAACATTGCATCAAAGTCTGTGGTTGTAATAAGTGTCATTTTATGCTATCACCCTCTTACCTCAATGGGTTCAATTATTCACTCTTTTATAGACCTCCTGCGCCTTCTGGAGGTCTGATACTCTAACTTCATAGTATTAGGAGACTTTAATATCTCAGCAGAACCCCCAATGAGTTAAGTTGCTTCTAAATTCATCTAGGGGATGGTCTTCATGGAGTTATGACAGAGCGTTAGAGGTCCTACTCATCATAAAGGTCATATGCTGGATTAGTGTTAGGTCCTTATGAGTTTTTGCAGTGTGGAGATATCATTCCCCAGGACTGATAAGATCTCCATTTAGTTAAATTTATGGTGAAACATACTATCTTCTCCTCTCCTACACACTCTAGATCCAATGTGTTGCAAACATTCGACCCTAAAGTTTGTCCATTCATTGTCCTCTTCACCTTTGACCCAGAGAGGACGCTCCCCCACTGAGGACTATAAGAACAATACTCAATGGGTTGACAAATCCCTATATAATGTGCTGCCTCTTAGGAAAGTGAGAGTCTAGAGATGTAGGTCTTCAGCACCATGGTTTACATAGGCCGTGAAGGAAGCTAAGTGCAGTTATAAAAGACTTGAGAGCATTTGGCGGCGGGAGTATTCCCCCACTTCTAAAATAGAGCTTACAAAGGCCTTAAGCTAGTACACACACTTGATAGTAACAACCAAAGCTGAATACTTTGCGTCCAGGATCACATCAGCTGAGAAATCATATAAGAAAATATTTTCTATAGTACGTTCCTTAGCCTCTCCATGGAGTGCTTCAGCAGTGCTTGAGCACTCCCAGGACTTGGCAGACAATCTTTTGAATTTCTTTGATGAAAAGATTGCTATAATATGTATGAATTTGGAATCATAGATACACCATAGAGACATGGGTTTGAGCTCCTTAGTCAATACTCTGGTACAGGGGCCTAGATATCTGCTGATGACACTCAGGCAGATCGCATTGAGTATCTAATTCTCCTTGAAGAAGGGGTCAAAGCTAAGAGAACAATATCTAAGGTCCCTTGCTTGGACCATTTTATTCCCCTTGTCGTGTTACAATTTAACTCAATTGCTGAGTCTTTCACCTCCAGCTCTCTCTTGGACCCAATACCTCCAAACATGTGGAAAGCTTCAAAACCAATTCTTTGTTGGAAGACTGTAACAGCTCCCTTGTGAAAGCCTCTGTGTTGGTGCCTTTATTGAAGTAACCAAATGAGGAGCACACTGTTCTATCCAACTTCAGACCAATCTCGCTGCTCCCTTTTACTGTTAAAATCCTGAAGAAGCTTGTAAACAAGTTGTTAAGAACATAACCACATTTGGGAACATATACAGTCAAGGTTCAGACCAGGGCATAATACAGAAACATCTCTGCTGTCTGTTCTGGATGAACTACGTCTGGCAGTGGATAAGACAAGCCCATTGGCCTTAGTGTTACTGGGTTTGTCAGCCACTTTTGACACATATCACACTCAATTCTTCTTTCCAGACTTGCAGAGGCTGATATCTGCGAATGGACTCTACTGTGGAGAAAATCCTATTTATTGGATCAGTGTCAGACTGTGTTTCTTCCACCTTATCTGTCAGAATATAAAACCATTCAGCAAAGAGTGCCATGGGGGTCAGCACTGAGTCCCACAATGTTTATTATCTACATCCGACCTCTCTTGACATTCATAAGATCATTTAAACTCAGTTGTATGAATTATGCAAACAATACCTAGATGATTATCTCAACGGATCCTTCAGGACTCGTTTCCTCTGATTCCTTCCATCTCTGTATTACAGCTGTCACCTCCTGGCTAGGCATGAACACCTTGAAGTTCAACACAGATAAAACAGATTTTACTCTGGATTCACCACAGCTCTCTGACTCCTTCTCGTCCATCAACCTCTGGCCCCCAGACTGGACTGTGTCTCCTGAACTTTTCAAAATCTGTTAAAAACCTTGGTTTCTTCTTGGATGCTGATCTCTCCCTGACTAGACATGCTAATCACCTGTCCTCATTGTGCTGCCTATCAAAGGTTCTGATTAAAATAATACCTCTTTTCCCTATGGCCTTTCTTCACATAGCAGTCCAGGGGACCATTTTGAATCATCTACACAAGATATGCTGAAGGGGCCTCTCACACTCACATCAGTAGAGGCTGAGGGGTCCCCCTCCAGTATGGGTAAGCCTGGGGCCCCCTCACACTGTGGGGTATGTGGGGGCCTTTGTTATGCCCCTGCATCTACATTATTGCAACTTCCTGTTCTTTGGCGCATCATTTGGAGTACTGAAGAACTTTCAGCGCATGCAAAACTCCTTGCTCTTGTCCGCCTCTGGCACTCTTATTTATATGCTGCATTGGATGCTCTTTAGTGGCTTCCAGTAGAGAAAAGAACCATTTTTAAGTCACATTGGCATGTTCACAGAGCCTACCATCATTTGGGACCCACCTATCTTAAATACAAGTTTTTATGCAATTTCCCTGGTCGGTCACTCCATTCGTCTTTCTCCAAGTTCCTAGATTCCAATGTGCCCGGATAGGAGGCAAAGCCTTTGGGTTGTGGCTGCCTAATTATGGAATTCCCTTTTACTAGTCTTAAACAATTTGCAGAATTTGTTGCACTTTAGGAAAGCACTGAAGACTTGGCTCTAAACCAAATGATCTACTTCCATGTCCCCTTTATTTTGCTCCCTCACAACATTAGGACACCTGTACAGGTAGCGGCGTGCTCAAAGTACTGGTATCATGACATAACAAGAGGGAGAAAGGAATGATCAGACAAGTTCTGTGGTTGTACAGATGTATTTGAGGTATTGATGTTGAGTGAGTACTACATTGAGGGTGTGTCCACTTTTTTTAGTTCCTCCATATAGACACAGGTTAAAGCCCAGGCCTCCAGGTTTACAAGGAAGTCCAATGCTGGTCTGACCTCCAGCCTATCAACCCATTGGTGGATATTGCTCAATAAAACAAACAATTGTCTTATGCTTGGGTCTGTTGTTTGAGAGTAAACTAATCAAATTCAACCAGAAGGACTTTAGGCCTCTGTAAGAAATAAAAAGACTATTAGGTTTAATCAAGAAGCAGTAAGCTACACATTCAAAGGATAGTTTGCGGCATATTAAATCAGATGCTTTGGCTGGGAATACCCTTTCAGCTCTCTGACTGTTTCTAAAGATGATAAAGATGATCTTATGGCTGCAATGGACGAGGAAAGTGAGGACTGAAGACCTGGTTTCAAAACTGGCTACTCACCAATTGTTGGACAGCTGGTTTTGGAAAGAATATTGGTGGACAGAATGTCTTTCTGGGTGGAATGAATATTAACTGGTTGGGTTGAAAAAAAGGGCCATCATTAGCGGTTCCGTAACAGGTGTAACTAATGATTTAGCATGGTCGCTGTGGCGATTTGATGTGGAGTGAGGAGTGTTTTTTGACTGAAGGTTAATGATGGGGCAAGATATAATCCTAGTGGATGAATGATGTATAGTCATTTGCTTTGCTGATGGTGAGCAGGGATATTTGTGGTGGGAGATGTATTGTCACCCGATGGTTTTGAAGATGGGAAGGTTTTACCAATTACATATGTTGAAGAAGTTAAATGGCAGAGATGAAGCTGAGCTGCGAACACTTTAAATGTACTTGTGGTTTTTTGTTCGATGTACTTTATTTTCTGGAAGATCACTTCAAAGATTGCTAGGTTTCTGTCTTTGGCTTGTATCATGACAGTGTTGTTGGAATATATATTAAAATTTAGTTTTCTAGAGCAGGTTAGGTTTTAGATTAAATATATTTTGTTTACCCCTTTTGGTTTTATAAGCATGTGAGCACTTTTTCGAAGGCGATCCATCATTGTTCTGGATCACTGATGAAGAATAGGTGGTTGGATATTAAATGCCTGGTTTGTGGCTTGTGTAGGTGTCAGTGATGAGGCATTTTAGGAATACTTTCATGGTTGCACAGTTGAACCCCTTTTTGGAATTGCTGGATGATTATTGACTCTAAATAGATAATGGCAGTGCTGTCACGATTGCCTTCTAAAGCTGGGGTAACAGACATCTAGCTTTAGTAGAAGGACCATCTATAGTGTGATGGAGCCTATGATCTTAGTAAAAGGGAGGGGTTAGTCTGGAGTGGCTCAATGTTTAGGATGAGTGTTTACTGGGCTGGGAAACCCTTGATGTTTCATTTGGGGAAGGCATTGGTGAGCTCGGGCCTCATGGATTGTTTCAGGATTGAGGAAGTATAGTAGTGGTGACAGAAATAGTCAGGTTTGGTAAGCTATTGGTGAACTGGGTATTTGAATATCCTCTGTGACTAGAAAGGAAACAAAATGAAAATAGGCAGGGATCTTTGGTGTAAGCTGCTCTGTCAAGAACAGTACTTTAATCAACTCGTCATATTATTTAGTTTTCCTACTTTAATTGTGTACATTATTGTTGACTATCCTGTACGGGTAGAATCTACACATATAGCTGGACATTCCTAGCTGGGTTGATTGAACAGACTTCGGAACTGCTGTGTGAGATGTAGTAAGTGGAGCTGTGCTTGAGGTTTTGTTGCATGTGGCTTATTGGTCTTGTGTTCCAAATAGTGTGACAGCAATGATAGCAGCCGCTTGGAAAATAAAACATTTGGGCATTACAGGCATCACCTTTGCTCATCAGTTAAGGAAATTAATACCCAGGCCTGATATCCCATGAGCAGTACAAGATCGTGTCCCTGCAGAGGAAGTTAGAGTCACATAGTAGTGGTCTTTCTCAACAGCAGAGGAGGTTTGGATGGCAGGGGAGACTCCTTTTTAAATGGTCCAACAGAAGAGCAACTAGAGGACAACATGGGGATGGCTGAGAGCAGCATGGGCTTGGGTGCCATCTGAGCCAGGGCTTGGCCTCTCACTTGGAGGCTGTCTCCAATGCAGTACATCCCATGAGCCTCTTGCATGCAGATCTCAGTTATGTATAATGTCCACATGCACAGCCATGGAGAAGGCCCAGGTGAAATTGCAATTATGCTGGTGTGAATCAAGCAATTTCAGTAATTTCATGTTACATTTGTTTGCCACCTCGCATAATTAATTATGCTACGTTTGAGCTCGGGAACAATGTGAACGGCCAGAATGTGAACAGGTGTCATTTTTGGTGCTATTTTAAAGTAAAATATGTTCCTGCATCCAAAATGTAGGTGATGACTAATTTCATGATAAAATATAGCGCACAATTCCGAAATTGCATTTTAATTTCGTGTAATTTTGCCAAAATGTTGTGCAATTACAAAAAAAGCAAGTTATGATGATTACACGCACACTTCTACTGCAGAGTCACTAATCTGCATAGGATGTGCATGACAGGCCATCTGGGGCCATCCAGCACCATCAGTAGTGTTGGGGTTATGTATGGAGTCTAGAACTAAGCAGCAACGTATGGAGTGCACCACAGATCAGAGAGATTGAGGTAAGGTAAGCTTACTGAGGAAACAGTAGAAGCCGATTAGTAAACTTGGTAAAATGGGATTAATGTTGTCAGTATTACCAAAGTAAATGGTGAACTCCATGGGGAAATTCCATCTTAAATTGTAATAAATATTACATTTCTGCTTTGTACTATGGACTGTGAGTGCCTCATTGTTTAGCTGCACCAATGTTGAATTAATACACATTAATCCAAAAATACACAGCTAAAATACCACTCCTAAGAGCTTCGATCACATGGAAAATTTACCTAGCAACAAATTTATTCAGCATGTTTATTCTGAAATAGAAAACTAGATGTGTGTATTTTTAAACACAAACATATTTAAAAATATCAGTTATCACGTTAGCCTTTGCCTGTGGATTTGATGTCTCTATTTGAAATGTCTTTCATGAAATCCAAACTGCTTGAAAGTTAATCAACAGCTAGTGGTGAGGGATGTCTTTGATGCTGATACGAGCCTGTAGGAGACAGGGAGCTGTCGGCCTGGCCTCTAAACACACTCCATTTGATGTGATATGTGAGTCTTCCTCTTGTTAAACTCCTTTTTTGTGTGTTGTCATTTGTGAAAGGAAATATGAACCCAGCTGAGATGGTATCCGAAGTTAGCGCCCCTATCTCAACATGTACATCCCCTCCACGGCGAGACCTCATCCAACATTGATAGGATTTTCATGGTGCCCCCTCTCTTGTTGGTTCTTGAGTCATAATCATTGGACACCAGGGCCTCTCCCTTATAGATATTTAAATGTTTATGACTCATAGATCGTTCCCAACCACCATTCCTCCATCGGTCCCCACATTTCTGCCCTTTTGGATGGACATGCATTTATGATCGAGCCTAGTAAATCGTTGAGCTGAAACCATCCGTTCTCTAAATACCATAGGTGAAAGGGATACCCATTTCATGCATATCTACGTTCTTTCCAGCAGAATTAAAGTAAATAAAAGTGATCTCTGTTTCATGTGTAACTTTATAGTAGACACATCACCATCTAGAATACCAAAAATCAACAGTGGAAGGCTTATCTTAATTTCTCAGCCCAATATCTCCGACAAAGCCCTACCCCGTTCTGTTCAGAAAATAGTTGGATGGCAGGACACTGCCAAAACATAAATAAATAAGTAGTCAGCTTGTTCACCTCTTGCTGTTTTGATCTTATTATTTAGCATAGCCTGCTCCTGTGTTTCGCCATGAATGTCTCTGCTCCTCTCTGATTCTGCAATTTTCATCTCCAGATCCCTCAATCTGCTCTTAGCTTCTTTGTGTTTGTATGCTGTAAACCTTATTATGCTTCTTCTAATATATGCCTTATTAGCATCCCAAAATATATGCAGGGGAGTTGATCCCTTATTTGTCTCAAACAAAACCTACTGTATCCTGCCTCAAGTGGTTGACTAATGCAAAAAAGAACAATTGATGGACAGATTGCAGAACAATGCAGAACAATGTCATACAGTACAGAGATCTGGGCCTAAATCCATCGGGCTGGACTGTTCCAATTGGGAGCAGGGTCGAGACTGATTTGCATATGGCTGGGTTTAAACTGGAATGGCATGTGGAGCAAAAAAACTATGGATTTAGGCCCAGATCTTTGTACTGGGGTTAATGTTTGACATTGTTCAATATTCTGTCCATCAATTGTTCTTTTTGCATTTGTCACCCCGAGTGGGACGGGTATGCCCAGACATGCTAGCCTGGCTGATGAGGGGTAAAACCCCGAAACCGGTCCTAGGATGCTTGTTTCAAGTCCAGGGAGGACCAGGCCTGGCAGTTCGGGCTGGATTGTTCCCAATGGGTGCAGGGTCGAGACTGATTTGCAGATGGCTGGGTTTAAACTGGAACGGCATGGGGAGCAAAACAACTATGGATTTAGACCCAGATCTTTGTACTGGGGTGAATGTTTGACATTGTTCAACATTCTGTCCATCAATTGTTCTTTTTGCATTTGTCACCCTGAGTGGGACGGGTATGCCCAGACATGGGTCCTGTGCTCTGCATGCGACTGGAGTCAAGCCAACCTGGCTGATGAGGGGTGAAACTCCGGAACTGGTCCTAGGATGCTTGTTTTAAGTCCAGGGAGGACCTGTCCTGGCAGTTCGGGCTGGACTGTTCCCATTGGGAGCAGTGTCGAGACTGATTTGCATATGGCTGGGTTTAAACTGGAATGGCATGGAGAGCACACAAATGATAGATTTAGGCCCAGATCTTTGTACTTGGGTGAATATTTGACATTGTTCAATATTCTGTCCATCAATTGTTCTTTTTGCATTTGTCACAGCAATTGGGACGGGTATGCCCAGACGTATATGCAGGGGAGTTGATCCCTTATTTGTCTCAAACAAAACCTACTGTATCCTGCCTCAACTGGTTGACTAATGCAAAAAAGAACAATTGATGGACAGATTGCAGAACAATGCAGAACAATGTCATACAGTACAGAGATCTGGGCCTAAATCCATCGGGCTGGACTGTTCCAATTGGGAGCAGGGTCGAGACTGATTTGCATATGGCTGGGTTTAAACTGGAACGGCATGGGGAGCAAAACAACTATGGATTTAGACCCAGATCTTTGTACTGGGGTGAATGTTTGACATTGTTCAACATTCTGTCCATCAATTGTTCTTTTTGCATTTGTCACCCTGAGTGGGACGGGTATGCCCAGACATGGGTCCCGTGGTCTCCATGAGACTGGAGTCAAGCTAGCCTGGCTGATGAGGGGTGAAACCCCGAAACCGGTCCTAGGATACTTGTTTCCAGTCCAGGGAGGACCTGGCCTTGCAGTTCAGGATGGACTGTTCCCATTGGGAGCAGGGTCGAGACTGATTTGCACATGGCTGGGTTTAAACTGGAATGCCATGGGGAGCAAAAAAACAATGGATTTAGGCGCAGATCTTTGTACTGGGGTGAATGTTTGACATTGTTGAACATTCTGTCCATCAATTGTACTTTTTGCAATCAACTGATTGACTACCACCTGATCCAACAGTAGTGACCTGTCTAAAGCCCACCTGGTAGGCATTGGTTCCTTTTCCAAGAGCAAATCTAACTTCACTGCAGAACAGTCTGACAAGTGCTCAGAAATGTGGGTTACCTCTTTAACTTTATTGATCAATCTGGTATTAACCAGAAAGAAGTCAGTTCTGGAGTTGTGGCCATGTTTCTCATTATGAAAGGTAAAGCATTTATCCCTGTTATTCCTTTGTCCCCAGATATCATTGAGACCCAAGTCTTTCATCAACTGCGCATATGTGGCAGCATCTTGGGGGAGTTTGCTGTGCATATTATGGTGGATATGTCAATAGCTGGGTCCAGAAAAACATTAAAATCCCCCTATCACTCTCTGGACTAAAATCTTCCATTAACTGACAATTTAAGGCCTGGATCATGCATGTTCTGGCCATAATAACAAACTAATTCATATCTTACACCATGTATCTGTATTTGAGCTATTAATCAATGCCCCCAGGATCTGTTTTGATTTCTCTCGAAGTTGCCTGAGAGGAGTTTTTAATCAAAATGGCCACTCCCTTAGCAACAACATAATTGATCAGTGCATATGAAGTCCCTAATCCATTTTTGCTTCTTTAGGATTTCTTTGCATTCCTTTTTCAGTAAATGTATCTCTTGCAATATTACTAGCCCACTTGCAGATTGCCTTAAATATTACAAAATCTTTCTCCTTCTGCTCCTTACCCTAAGACAATTCACATTTCATGACAGAATGCTCAGGGGATATCTTTATTAGCATCTGCCATTTGACCCCACTTTCTCTGAGTCGCTTGCCACCTTCTGTTCTTATACTTAGTGCTACCTTTCCCAAATGAATACCCCCTTTTTCAATTTTTTTCTCCTAGATGCTACCCACCCAGTCCCATCTCCCCTCACCTCCCCTAGTCATGTCAATCCCCCTAACCCAGCCTGGGGAACCCTCTCTTCTTTCCTTTTGGGTATTCTCATTATACCCTTTTGAGCCTCTCCCTCTTCTAGTGTCGAATTTACTCATGGTGCACTTTGATTTGTTTGAGTAGATTCTCCACCTCCCCTGGTCCCTTCAGTTGTGCATTTTATTGTTCAACATAATTTCAAGAGTTGCAGAGAACTTCAACAGGGCGGTGGCCCCCAGCTTTCTAAGTTCCCAAATGTACACTACCCAACTCCCATTGCCGATCCTTCGTGGCCCTTGAGCTATCCAATCTAATGCAAAAAGACCACTCATCTTTTTTTAAAGCTGCCTGCCTTTAGGGCCTCTGAAAGGATCTTTTCGTTTAGAGTAGAAGACTTGAAGTTCATCAGGATCTTGCATGCTTTTTTCCTATTCCGATTTTTCCTAAATTCTTTGAATGTCTACGCCCAATTCGCTATGTACCACAGATGTAATTAACTCAATGAGTAAGGTAATCATAAAGCCTTTAAGGTTGTCTACTTCAACACCTTCAGGGACGTTTAGGATTCTCACATTATTCCACCTTGCGTTCTTCTCTAGGGACTCAATTTTTTCCCAGAGATCTTTTTCTCCTGTTTTTAGTGCTTGCATCCCCTTGTGGTTAACCCCGACCTCCTCCTTAAGCTCCTCAAGCAAGGCTTCCATAACATTCATCCTCTCCATTAGAGTATCCAGCTTGCTCTCTAGGGTGTCACAAGGACCTTGAATGCTTGCTTGATTTCTCTCCAAAATTGTCAATTTAGATTTAATTTCTGCCAACAGGACTGTTAGGAGTTTCTCTACCCCTTTCTGACCCGTGCGATTTTCTATCTTGTCCTGTGCATCTTGTGAATGTAACTGCACATTTTTAGCCTGATCGAAGACTGAAACTTTGTCTGCGGGTACTTGAAATCTGTTCTCTGTTAGAACGTCTACTATGCCTGCCTCTGCACCCTCTTTTCCGTCCTCCATGGTAGAACTATTATCTTTTTGGGCACCTAGAGAGTCTTGTAGACAATGCTGAGAATATGTAATTGATTTACTTTCCTCTTTCTAGCCTGAACTTTGAAAAAGGACCTCAGAGAGGGAATCATTATTTTACTGTGTTGGGGCTTTGCCACATTCCCTGTTGTACTCCTTATCTTTCCTCTTCTACCAGAGAGTGGAAATATATCAGTGACAAAGACAGGAACCCCACCTTGAGAGTTAGGAGGTTTTGTGGAGTTTACTTCACGGTTGGTAAGCTCTGTAGATATGTCCAAAATTAGAGGAGAACTCAGAATTAACCTCCCAATTGTACCCCGCTGCTCTGTGTCACTCTGCTTCTGCAGAGGTCTCTGCTATTGTCTTACAATTGCTCAATGTTTATCTCTCTTTTACCTTTCCCATATTACTTAAGTAAGTCAGCCAGGAGGTCCTCTCTTCCTCTGATGCTGTATTCTGCTAATGAAGCACAGTTGGAAGCATTAACGGGTGCGTGAGCACTTTCTCTACCTGCGGTCTGATATCTGGAACGATGATCCATGGAGACATGACGGAGATCCTGCGATGTCCATTTGGGAGCAATTGTGATGGCTGGGAGCCACTGTTGAAGGAGGCGGTGCTATCAAAGGATCGGTTGGCTTCAGCACAAATTCCTTCCAGGGACTGCTTGCCGGCGTCAGCAAAAGCTGGCGGATGTTCACTGACTCGTCGCTGGGTTGGCAGAGCAGACAGGAAGACATTGCAGTCCCTGATAGACGCTCCATATGTAACACATAGGGGGCTGTGCCTAGTTGCAAGGAGAAAGCCCAGGAACTGTCACTATTGCCTTCTATCGTGCAGAAAACTAGAGGCAAATGGTCAGTGCAAGTGGTGAGGACAAGGGGCACAGGTGTGATCTTAGTTAACTTCTTGTCCCTATTGACCATCATCTTGCTGCCTTTCAGTCTGCCAGGACTGTTTAGCCATGGAGAGGGTGTACTCTGCAGAAATGCGGGATGTAAAGGGGATGGAGGTGAATATCCTAAATATAGGTGAGTTGCTACTTTCGTCACTCACATCCAAAGCATCTCATTCTTTCACTCGTCATCTTGCACTATCACTCTTGGGCACTTTAAGCTCTTTTTTTACCTGTCTCATCCTGTATGGCATAGTATCAGAATACCGTACCCAATTTATCGCCTGACTGAAATAGTGTGTCCTAAATACCTGTTACAAAAATAGCGCACCACTGGAAATATTAATAGAAAATATTCACCCAATGGAACAATGCTTTTGTCAAAAAATATTTATGACTCAATATTTCTGTCAGACTATATTTTTCAAAAGATGTTCTGACATGCCCTCCTCTTTTCCTGGGCTGTCTCTCATCCCTCTTTGTCACCATTCTCTTTATTTTCAGTTTTTTGCATGCTTTTATTTCTTCAGGTGATGTGGCAAATGGCTATATTTTGTGCTGCTATTCCTGTTTCTCCCACTTAACTGCATTGTGAATTGTGTGAACCATTCCAGGATTCACGTCTGTCACTCTAGTTGCATTAAATGTCAAAATTGAGAAGGTACAAATCACGCATGAAACCCGTTCAAAAATTGACTTATACTATGTCTACATGCTTCTCCTCCCTCCTCTTCATTTGCACTGGCAGCACAGGAAGCAGACTCTTCCAGCCAATCATGACGCTGCATGAGCAGCGTCATGATTGTTCTGAGCAGCCTGTTTGTCTGCTTAGGCAGTGCCTGGGAGCCTCTGTATGTTCTCCATCGGGCTGTGCAACACAGCCTGGTGGAGAAAATGGTAAATGCGCATGAATGCTTGGCCAGCCCTATGAGGCCGGCCAAACATTAATGTACACTTAGGGAGTGCAAACAAGTCCTCGCTGTGCTCAACCCCACCCCGACCTGACTCCTGTCCGGCACAGAAAAATAAAATAATAATAACGTCTCGTTATTATCATTTTATTTTTATTTTTGCTCTGCTCAAATAGCAGTGGGGTGATGCTCCTCTGCCTTAGCGGAGGAGCCGCCACTGCTCTAACATGCGGCTAGAGTCCAGGCTCTTGGAGATGCGGAATGGCGATGCTTGCTAATCACAAGTTGTCCTGTGATGCGTGCTGAAGCCGTTCAGGCTCCTTTTCTGTGAGCTACCAATCCTATAAAGACTGTGGTGAGGGTGCTGCCGCTTTTGACAATATTGGCGAATTTGGGCGTGAATGTGCTCTGCTTTTTAGTGTGCTAGTTTTTAATCTGTGCCATGTTTTAACCTTTGTTTTAGTTGAAACTTATACGCTGCTCTAACCTGCTTCCCGACCCGTTCTGCCATGGCTGAGTGCCATTTGTGTGGAGGGCGTGGTAGTTGTTTTCTCGGCCACTCCCAGCCATTTTTCCACTTCCGGGTGAGGAAGGGTGCGGTCTAGCTTTGCCGCGCTCTCCCCTATTTAACCGATGTGCAAGCGGACGCACAGAGGACTGTGGTGAGACTGCTACCCCTTTTCACAATATTGGCGAATTTGGGCGTGAATGTGCTCTGCTTTTTAGTGCACTAGTTTTTAACCTGTGCCATGCTTTAACCTTTGTTTTAGTTTAAACTTATACACTGCTCTTACCTGCTTCCTGCCCCGTTCTGCCGCAGCTGAGTGCCATTTGTGTGGAGGGCGTGGTAGTTGTTTTCTCGGCCACTCCCGGCCATTTTCCACTTCCGGGTGAGGAAGGGTGCGGTCTTGCTTTGCCACACTCTCCCCTATTTAACTCGATGTGCAAGCGGACGTGCGCAACAGGCGTGCTGCTGGCACGCCAAAGGTGCGCCTAAGGCAAGCCCGTCGGCTCCCGGCCGGGACCAGGGACCAGAAACCCTGGCTCTTTTCAGTCAGCTTCCAGATGTTACTCTTCCCTAATGCTGCGTAATCTTCGACCTCCTTTGAACGCGTCCTGTCAGGTTCTTATTCCTGATCTTTCCCTCCTTCAGTGTTCATGCTGCCACTTTGAGCTCACTCCTAACTTTCAGCCGACAGCTGTTCATGACCTCCATGCTCGGAGTGTGGCTCCCTGTTCCTTTCCTAATATTTTAACCGCTTTTTTGCCGTGTAGCAAATTCCGCTGTTTTAGCTTAAATTGTCATTCCTTACCCAAACATCAGCTCTACCTGTTTAACTTTCTTATTGATATGGATCCTGATGTAGTCTTTTTAACTGAGACTTGGCTCCATGATGGCTCCCTACCTGATGTCATCTCAGCGCTTCCTAATAATTTTTCGTTGTTGGGAATTAACAGGCCCCTCAAAGTTAGGGGTGGAAACCCAATTTTTTTATTTTTTTATTTAATTGTAAAATTGTGGACCTCCAGATTCCTAACTGTGAAGCCCTTGCCTTTTCTATCCCTTTGAACCTTAAGTTTACTTTCTCGGGCGCCCTTATCTATCGCCCTCCTGGGCCTTCTCATAACTGGTGTTCAGCATTTTGTGATCTACTGGCGCCCCATATTCTCCAAGCTGCTAACTTCTCGGTGCTTGGAGATCTTAACCTCCACTTGGAGAATCTTGAAGACAAATCTGCATCCATATTCATAGAGGACATGAATATTCTCAATCTCCCATTGCTAAATTCACTTCCTACTCACATTGCTGGTCATCTACTGGACCCTATTTTGTCTAATCTTGCTACCTTATTTGTTGCATCACCTGTCCAGCTTTGCTGGACTGATCATTTTGCTGTTCCTTTTACCATCAAGTTTCCTTGTACCTCTTCTACTAGGCCGACTTCACTGCCTAAAACTCGGAACTGGTCTAAACTTAATATGATGACACTCAACAAAGTGCTTTGGGACAATATCCCATCTCTTGACTCCTCCCCTGACCAAGCCCAGTCTACCGTACACCAATGGCTCACAGCGGCCACTGACTCTGCTTTACCCCTGTCTACAAAGCCACAGTGTAGGACCCATCTCCCTGCACCATGGTTTACTGATTCTCTTAAACAAGAGAAAAAACTCTGCAAAGCCTTAGAAAGACACTGAAGGAAACACTATCTGCCTGATGCTAAGTTGGAGTATTTGGGAGCATTAAAGAGATATCATGCTCTTTGCAGATCGGCTCATGCAGCCTTCTTTATTGGAAGATTTCTAGCTCCCAACACTGCCAGAAAACTTTGTTTAAGGTGGTTACTAAACTCTCAGCCGCCAGTACATTCCTGGCTCCTCTCTCATTCTCCCAACTTCAATGTGATGAGTTAGCATTCTTCTTCTACAATAAAGTTAAGTCCATTCAAGAACAACCTGCTCTGGATGCCCTCCAACAAGGGAATCTAATGTTTCCTGTTAGCCCCTCGACAGGGTCCCCTGAATTTTCCTCCCAGGCTCCTGCATCTGTGTATCCTTCACAGATTAGTTCATGGCCTCTTTTGGATTTGCCTTCCTTGAAGCTGTTACTGAGATCTATCAAGTCTGGATCACCTCTTGATCCTTTCCCCCTGTCTAAACTTATTCTTCTGGACTACGCGGTCCTTTCTGTGATTCTTAACCTCCTCAATACTTCTCTAAGTACAGGTTTGGTTCCTTAGGGGTGGAAACATGCACTTGTCCTCCCTCTTTTAAAAAAGGAATGTCTTGACCCCCTTTGTTAGTCTAATTTTCGTCCTATTTCTCTTTTGTCTGTGTTTTCTAAAATTTTGGAACTACTTTCTTCCTATATCACTACTCACAACTTGCTGCATCCCTCTCAGTCTGGCTTTAGACCTGGCCATAGTACAGAGTCTGCTCTTCTCGGTGCTACCGAGCACCTCAGGCTACAACTTGACTCTGGAGGTACTTCTGCCCTCATCCTGCTGGATTTGAGCGCAGCTTTCGATATGGTGTCTCATTCCTTTCTGCTAGACCGTCTCTAAGCCTCTGGTATTTTGGGTCTGGCTCTGAGGTGGTTAATCTCCTTTTAAAAAGACCGTACCTTTCAGGTCTTCTCGAACGAAGTGAGATCGAACACTTCAGCTTTAACCTCCAGAGTTCCTCAGGGCTCTATCTTGAGCCCTATACTTTTTAATATATATGTTCGCCCTTTGTCCGACATTGCTGAGAAGTTGGGTCTGACTATTTTTTCCTATGCCGACGATACCCAGATTGTCTTCTTCATTTCTGCTGCCCAGCACCAAGATCCTTCTCTGCTGAAGCTTGGTTTGAGGAATGTTTCCGCTCTGAAGCTAAATAGCACCAAAACTGAGGTGCTTATTCTGGGTAATGACCTGGAGCTTTGGGGAATCAAACACTGGCCTGATAATCTGGGCCCTGTACCTGCCTCTGTCCCTAAAGTAAAAAACCTGGGTTTTATTATTGATAAAAAGCTCTCCCTTAAGACTCAGGTTTCCAGGGTAGCGGCATCCTGCTTTGCTCCTCTTAGATGGATCAAAAAAATACTCTGGCTAATCCCACCGCCAGCTCCAGAGAACGGTTCTGCAGGCTTTGGTGATATCCATGCTGAACTACGGCAATGTGCTGTATCTGGGCACTGACAAAGCCTCAATACATCGATTACAAGTCATTCAAAATGCTGCTGGTCTTCTTCTTTTCCATCTGCCTAGATATGCTTCTGCGTCTCCTCTGCTCCACCAACTCCATTGGCTTGGAGTCAATAAGCGCATTGAGTTCAAGGCCCTCTGTTATATGTTTTGTGCCAAATGCGGCCTTGCCCCTTCTTATATTCAAAGTCTGGTTACACCTTATGTTCCGGCTCGACAGTTGAGATCTTCCAGCCGTTTTCAGTTCCCAGGTTTCAACTTGTCCGTATGAGGGATCGTTCCTTTTCCTGTCTTGGCCCTAGGCTCTGGAATTCTCTTCCAATTGACCTTTGGAACTGTCATTCCCTGCTAGCCTTCCGTAAAAGCTTAAAGATGCTTCTGTTTAGTGACTCGGCTTGATCTCTGTGTTTCCTTTTGCCTGCTGTTTAATTTGGTTCTGCCTCCACATGTTTCAGCGCCGGGAGACCCTGTTGGGTAGCTGCGCGCTTTATAAGTGCAATACATAAAGTACTGATTGAGAACAACTGCCAACTAGGTCCCGACGCAGTTTCTGTCACATTGGCGTAATGCCACATAATGTGGGCAATTTCACGTTACGCTCATGCAGAATTCTCGAAATTATACTATTTTGCCACACCGTATAATTACACAACTTTCAGGGGGGAAATGTAGAGCAAGTATACAGGACAAATGCAAATGCACAGAATAAGAGTGGCTGCTGTTTGCAGCGCTTGTGTTTCTTTTTTCTTTATCACAAAATATGCAGGGGCATATTACTAAGGTCCGGCGATAATTATCGCTCAGCGCGCCTAGCGCGAGGATAATTATCGCCGGACTAACGCTGAATTTTATCACTGAGATAGCGTGCTATCAGCAACGCTCATCTCAACAGTGATAAAATTGCAAGCGCTAACTGCCAAATGTGCGATTATCGCTGGAAATCCAGCGATAATCACACAACTTTTGGCGATAGCTTGCTGATAGGGCAGGACAGACTTCAGCCATGATATCCACCTTCCATTGGATATCATGGCTAAGTCATACTGAGAGCAGGCGTTAGAAAAGTAGCGCTAACCGCGGTTAGCGCTACTTTTCTAATCGCTCTGCATGTTCGCCTGCAGCTTGATAATAGGAGAAATGTCGGTTAGCGACATTTCTCCTGTTATCCTGGGAAGGAACGCCCACTTTGCATCTCATTAGAGATGCAGAGCGAGGCGTAGGGAAAACGGGTGCAAACATGCGTTAATGCATGTTAGCACCCGCCTTGGTAATAGGGCGGTAATATTATCTCCGCTTTTGTGGCTCTTAAAGCCAAAAAGCGGAGATAATGGCCCTTGCTAATATGCCCCATTGTTTCTTATAAAGTATAGCACCAAATATCGACTTTGCACTTATAATTTACCGTATTTTTCCCAAATTCTGTGTAAGTACACAAAAGAAAAATACTCAAATTTTGCAGATCTCTACTACCAAACAAATCCTGTGCAAAATCCACCAGTGCTGATGTTACTGTAAACTGCTGAAAGCAGTGTTCACATGTGAGCTAAAGCTTTTAATGAGTTAAGACATAACCTCCATCAAGGGACTTTCAGTATCAATCTGATATTAATTAGAGCTGTCAGTGGCAGAGACAGCACAGCTATCTGTCTTTTTAGAACAATTCAACTTCTGAAACTTTAAATGTATGGCCTCTAAATCTATCATACTACACAACGTCTGGCTAATATTGTGGGTTAATAAATCCTATCGCCCTTAAATGGACATAATTTGCTTTCACACTCAGACTTCAATAACATGTAGAACCAAGAGTGCTAAGAGCATATTGCGGATGGAATTTAAAAAGCATTCTTTTTCACATCACAAGACTTAGCTTGAAATGTTCTAACTTTTAAGTGGTACAAGATTGTGCTTTTAAAACGAGAAATGCTCCTTTACAGTTGATTTCTTCGAACTGATTCATGCATTTAACAGTGTTAGAAATGGGGTTTCTAGTTGGCTAGGGTGCTCACCCTGTGGTAGCTTGATGCAGAGCAGTCAGGCTTATCATCAGAGGCAATGTGTAAGGCATTTGCACAACATACTCACACAAGTAACACACTGCAAACACCACAAAAGAGACTCCACACAGGATTAGATAAAAATATATAGTATATTGTACAACATAAATCATACACCAAAATGGCATAAATCATGAAAACCGTCCATGTTATCCCATTACTGAGATAGTACTCATTATCCTGTCTATGCAAGAATCAAAAATGGCATACATTATAATATCAGAACATGAAATGCAACAGATTATGAAACAGAATGCAAGCAATGCAATATCGTGTAGAGAAAAATACAAGAATCACCAAATATCCCCCACAAATGCAGTCAACACATAGGTACAGAGCACCTGCGCTTCTCTTACATGTCATGTGGTAAAACAGGGAGCCCCTTTGGGATAAATGCAGTTGTACACTGTAGGCCGCAGGAATACCTGTGCACCTACTACATGAGGTACAGTAGTTTTAGCTTGCTTTAAAAAAAATGCAGCAAATTCCTCATGGGAATTGGGGGCCTCCGTCGAGGTTCCACCCCATCCTGAAAACTTGATATAGTGCCCCCAGGTATGTGCTCAATCTGGGGGCACACACACACTGTGGAATCCAGTGGAGGGTGGGGAGGAGGTCTAGGTTAAGGACACACAAGAGACTTCCAACTCACAAAATCCGACTGCCCATGAATGCTGGGAGCAGCCACAGCAACACAATACCCTTCTGCCCCAGCACGACTGAGGCTTCTTTCGGTCAGGACAGCGATATCCGCCTCACAGGGCCTATTGGAGGACCACAGCCCCCTCTATACCTCCACTCAGTCACGCGGGGGACAGGCAGGGCCGCCCGTTGGTACCCTCAGCAACAATAATGACCGGAGACTCCTCTTCCCGGCCAAGCTTCTCCCGCCGGGAACACAGAGCCATTCGCAAAGGAAGTGTGGAACGACCGCTAACTCATCTGGGGCTGTGTCGGCTTGCTATGCCAATCAGGCGGGCCAATGGGGGTGTGAAGATTCCTGTCAGCCCGGCAACGTGCCAGCACCAGATACAGCGGTGGCTTCTTGGCTTGCGCTCTCACTGCTGACATGGCACGAGTCACAAACAGGACAGGCCAGTCCAGGACAGCTCAGGGGGTGCAGGGATCTTGACAGTGTGGCACACTAGACCTGTGTTGCTCTTACCAATCCCTCCCACTCGTCGGCCTCAAAACGTAAAGTGCTCCTCAGGTCCCAACAAGGTGCTCCTCTCTGGCAAGACAAAATGCGGTGCTTAGTGGCTACACGGGTGTGGGTGTAGGTAACACTGCAACAAGGCACTGCGCTTAAACCTTTGGCCATACCAGTGCAGAGACAGGCACGCTTGGGTAGCTTGGAGCACTGATGCTGATTCCAGAGTGCAGGGAGCTGGGCCACAATGTCTTTGATTTCCCGGAGTCCTCTTAATAGAACCAGTGGCAAGCCAGCAAGCCCTTGGAGCTCTTCGGGTAACAAATAGAAAATGAAGAGGGCAGGATCCTTCCTCCCTCACTGCAGAGGTAGTAGCGGCTGGTCAACACAGCAGAGAACAGTGCAAAGGGGCAGTCTCTAGTGACAATACAACAATCAGCTTGTAGCAGGCCAACACAGCAGAGCAGAGGCAAAGTGGCAGTCCCTTCTGGCAGCGTAGCTCATCTTGGTTACAGTGTCTCCTCAGGACCCCAAAGTGAACTAAAAACATGTGGTCCGAGCCCCTGTACTTATACTCCAAATGTCTTTGATGTAGAGGTGACTGCAAAAGAAACCTTAGAAGTGCACAACACCCCCTTTCTTGGCTGCTGGCGAAATAGTAGTCATTATTTACTATTTGGCTTTTAAAATAGAAGAGAAACTTCACTCTACACCTGGCCATTGGGGCTAAATAAGAGAGATTCTGCACTGTTTGACCTGGGGCCGTGCAACTAACGGAAAACATAGTTCTCTATCCAGCTGCAGTCCAATTAGTAGAGATTCTGCACTGTTTGGCCAGCAGCAGTGCAAATAACAAAGAAAGGGGTGGCTGGCTAATAGCAGTATGAACGAATTGGCCAGTAGCCATGCAAATAGCAGAGGAACTTCACTATTACCCTAATGCTGTCTAAACAGCCTAACTGTGGTGCTATTATTCCTTACGCAGATTTCAGCAGGTACTTACACTAGATAGAATTGCAAACAATGAGTAAACACAATGGTCATCCATGTCCTTATGATAGTTAGGGCAATAAATTGTATTATTACGTAATTTGCAAAAAGTGGTTGCAAAGTCAGCACATATTTATTGCCAATGCAATGATATTTTGCAAACTGACCAATGTACTGTTTGGCCGGTTCACAAAGTACTGAATTGCAGGGGGTTGCAAAACAACTTGCCTAAGTAACAATCAAGAGGCTGGTGCCAAATTGTGACCTTCTCTGCTTGAAAGGAATGGTGGCCTGCAAGGGACAGCACAGCACCATCACTATAGCTGCATTCCAAAACAGAAAAGTTTATTTTTCAAGGCAGCCTGTTTTCTTTAAAGAAACTCCTGCTGCTTTAAAAAAAAAAGTAAATGTTCCTTTTTGGAAAGCGTCTTCCCCCTAATATTTACAATATGATTTCCAAAATGAAAGGGATGCTCAGTGGACTCCTTCCCCTTTGAACATTAAATTAGTTACCACCCCAACTCAGGGGTCTTTATCTCATCAGTAGTTTGCAACACCAATTGCAGTTGTAAACTATCAATACATTTCTTTCCGAATTGGAAAGGTTAGGGGGGGAAACCATTTTCATGACCCCTCTGTTTTGCAATTCAGAAATGATCACAAAAATCCTTTTACGAGGCGAAAACATTTTCCACCTTTGAAAAGGGGTTTTGTACATAATGACAAGCACTTTTGTGGTTACCAATCCTGCGATTTTGCAACATGAAACCCTTAATGCCAAAACTGGCTTAGATGCAGGCACTAACATACAGATCTAAAGGTCCCAAATATTTGAATGTTTTCAAGTTATTTTCACACAAATGGCACAAAATGCCACTCCATTACACCATGGGCTAAGACACAGCAACCTGGGAGGTCATGCTCCACAAATGATCCTACCCCTTTAACTTCAACTGTGGCTAATGATAAAGATCATTAGATCCTTTGCATTCCCAATGAATTATCTGACGTACCAAACTGATCTGTTCTATCTAATCAGTTAAGTTTCACTCCTGGGTGTTTGCTTGAGGCAAAATGCACTTTCTGAGTTTATAGGACCTATAGATGTTGCTAGAACCCACTTGGGAACCATGCAATGGGATGCTGAGAAAGTATTCAACTTAATGAACTGTAAACTGTTCATACTAGTTTTCAAAAGGGAAGATTTGTGATATGACTTAGCATGTCCAATGCAAGCAGTATAAAGAGCAACTTCAGCCTTTGTGATTGTGAAAGGGGACTTTGTTGGAGCTTTTATATCATGATAGAGACCACATAGAGCAGCTAACAATACTCCTGTATTTGTACTGATGTGCTGCCACTGGGAATAGAGCCATAGATAGAATGGGCAACCCTGGGCTTGATGTACCCCGAGATCAGATTGTATGTGGATGACACCGGGTTTTATCTTTAAACATATTAGGCTACATTTTATAGATTTTTTTATGTGATCTCAATATTTAGCTATAAACTAACCAGGTAAAGACCAATGTGGTTCTCATACATGCTGGATATAATTTATTTCTGTTTTCATGGGAACAACAGGGTAAGGATTGCAAGATCCATACTTGAAACCAAGACACTTGGGTTTCAAATAACATCAAGGAACTTACACTTTGAGTTATAAAGCACGGTTAAAAATAAAATACTTGGCCAGATGATAACATATTCTTCTGTCAATCATTAGACCCAATTATGTTATAAAATGACAATACTTCCTCTGTGTTTATTCCTACTTTGTCCACTCCCAGCAGATTTGAACTAAAACATGTTTGATGTGAATATGTATTTCACCTTGACAGGCAAATCTGATTGAGTAAGTCATAATAAAGTTGTTTGCACATTATCAAAGGGAGACTGGGCATCGTGTGAATTTGAGAATTACATTCATGTGAAATAATGTAATTCCTGAACTTATACATTTAAGACTGAACTTAACAATCATACGTCAGAGGGATATGACCCATTTGGCTATGCTAGTAAGTTAAGAAGATTTTCAGTAATCAAACTTAAATACTTTGTTCATTGTATTAGAATTACTTCACAATTATGAAAGAGCTAGCAGCTCTTTTTTCTGCTGGGGCGGTCCCCGGTGGCATAATACACTTACTTCAGAGAGATAACTGATAAAGGAAGTTCAAAAAGTGAACTTGTGGATTTGCTCACTTAAACAAACATGGTGCATTCTTGTCTTTTTCTGAGATCCAAAAATACATTTGGAACCTGATTTAAGAAGAGATTTATTGCAACACGATGTAAATTCTAATGAAAAATACGGATTTATTTACCAGCAGCCAGCAGGTTTAGTTTGGTTTAAATATCCTTCTGTCATTGACAACAATTTGATTCAGAAGAATGACTCTGAAAAATGTGGAATACTAAACAGGTATGAAGGATGATCTGGTAAAAGCACATTGTAACAAATATCTGCTTGCCTAGATGTATTTGTTTGTATCTGTTTGAAAAAACTGAAGAATAAAAACATTAAAAAGCTTTAAAGGTGACTTTCTAAAATTTCTCCTAATTTCTGCTTTGTGTAGGAGCAATAGTAATTCCATTATTGCTAATGCTAAACTCAGGATGGGTTATCTTTTTTATGAATTATTTGACTATTTTCTGTATGTAGAAAGGTTTACAAAAATAGGAGATGGTGAAAATATATTTTTCAGCTGGTCGAAATTGATATCTATTGTGAGAATATATTCACTTGGTTGAATTTAGATGTTGTTCTTTGGGTGGCTATTCTTCCAAATGTCTACTGAGCTACTTTGGGGTTTCAAAGGCAGATAGTTAGATGCACCAATGTGGAAATTTAAATTTGCACCAACTGTTGAGAAGTGGTCTACAAAGATAAAGCCAGTAAAGGATCAGATTTCCCCCAGAAAAAAAGTAATTTGTTGAATCCAAGCCAAATTGGAGTACCTTATAAGAAATGTATCCCACAATGATATTATTTTACATTGATTTGGATATCTATCTGAGATTTTTTAGAATTGTATCACTTTCATTTGAAAATTTGAGTTAGATCACACCTTGTTGCTGTATACAAAGTGCTTAGCTTTAATGAGGTTTTATAACAAGAATATACGATTACTTGCATTTTTACATAATTTTTATACATAATCTATTTCAAGTCAAGTCAAGCAAGCTTTATTCAATTCAGTAGATAAATCATAAAAGCGCAAAAAATAAATAAATCCACATAGTTCTTCATAAAACATAAATAATACAATTAAAAACAACAGTATCAGAATTGATAAAATATGCATAAAATTTACAGTATCAAAATTGATACAATATAAATTTCCTTTCTTCTTTCATGTGCTCTAACAGAATATAAAGTACCTCAGTATTTATATATCTGAAAGACATTATATTTAGGAGTTTCAAAATACAGAAACGCACCTACTATCCATTATCCACACCTCTTTCTTATTACAATCGCTCCTTTGATAAAATGTAAAATGCCTGAACTAATATCAATAGAATTCAAAGAGCAGAGAAGTCTAAAACCTTCTATATAGGAACCAGGGCGATATGCCCTCAACAGTGGTAACAGAAATTTGGATATCACTGTCTTATACAGGGCACAAAACAAAACAAAGAGGAAAGTACTTTGTTTTGTGATGTTATTGCATGGACACAACGGAAGATAATTTGCCCAACCACGTTGCTGCGGAAAGGCTACCAAAAAGTGCACCAAGGGCAAACGGAACCTGGTCAAGTAAAATCTATGCTGCGGGTTCATACGAAAACCAAGATTAAATTGTGGTTGAGTAGTCAACACACTTACAGTTAAATAACTCAAAAAACTCCTCTGATTCAATGACTGCAAGTGGTGTAAACCTGCCTTGTGCTGTACACTGTTCTAATAATGAGTTTTTCTTGGTGGGGCATTTTTAAAGGATTATAAAAGAAATCATTAAATCCCAGTTCGTGAAACCTACATTTCAGATAACTAAACCATGGAATGGTTTCAACATTGGACATTGAAAAAAATCTGATATAATAGACCTCGTAAATCTTCGCCCACAACAAAAAAGGGGCAAGGGTAAGTCTGTCCTCAATATGTTCTAAACCCAGTTTACGGTGACAGAAAAGGGTCAACAAACTTTTAGGTACCATCAAAAGTCTTTGAATAAAATTATTCTCTACTACCTGGAGCTTAGAACAATTACTGTTGCGCAAAACTCCTGCCCTGAAAGAGGCGATCGAAAGACGTTTAGCTTTGTAGAGAATTAGCATCTCTTTGACTGGTTTCTTCCCCAAATAGGCAGAGAAGTGAAAGAGGGCCTCACCTATGGTGCAATAGATGTAATCCTGATGTCATGAATCTAAATTTTTGTGTGTACTGCAGGCCTTGTCAGTTGTTTAGATTGTTTTGCTTGCTACATCCCACATGTTGATGGCTGCAAGCGAGGAAATGGACGTGGAGGTAATGTCATAATTACTTACCGATAACTGCATTAATCTGAATCCTATTCCCTCGCTTGCAGCCATGATTCCTCCCACCCTCCCTACGTGATAACCGACAATTGTGTTGGTTGGTGCTTGTTACTGACAGTTGGTGTAGTGGGGGGAAGGTCTTTTATACTTTTTTTGATAAGTGAGATTGGTGTCTGGAGAGGTGGGAGGCCTCACATGTTAATGGTTGCAAGCAAGGGAATAAGACTCAGAGTAATGCAATTACTGGTAAGTAATTATGACATTAACAAACCCATTGTTTCTGGTTCATCAGCACATTGTATATGGACAGTTTATTCCCCCGTCACTCCAAAATGTAGAGTTATATGAAAGAGGCATTATAGCATGACTGTAGATCCTCAAACTGACAGAGAAAAATTAGGGCAGAATCTGCCAAATGCCCTTCTTGCAGGATACGTTTTAAATAAATACGTGATGGCATCATTCAGATCTGGTGGGAGAAGACACTGTGGATTAATAGCTTTAGAAAGACTAATGGGTTATTGTGGCCATCAACTGACACTGGAGGGCGGAGGGTGACTATAAATCTGTCTGTATGCTGTCTGTGTCAATCCAGAACACCAAATAGGACA
Source organism: Calotriton arnoldi (assembly GCA_963921515.1). NCBI lineage: Eukaryota > Metazoa > Chordata > Amphibia > Caudata > Salamandridae > Calotriton > Calotriton arnoldi. The sequence continues at coordinate 1,443,936 of CAWUFW010003063.1, read as the reverse complement.
CATCATTTTCCATGCAATGAAGCACACCTCGAGTGTAAATAGTTGCACAAGGAATGGAAATTGTGTTATTATAGAGCTAGGGATAAAACTGGCAATTCTTATTACTATGGTAGTATCGTGCTGCTGTTCTTCCCTCCAGTGCCCTCAACACCCAAATCTCATACTCAGTCATTCACCCTCACACCTCTATACTCAAGAGTATGATCACACTGCCTGTCTGCTAAATGCATCTAAGTAGCAGATATAGATCAGTAATTAATCACTCACCTATTTACTATTTTAATCACTTGTTTTCTCATCTAATTTGCTCAATTTCTTAATCATTCCTACCATTTGTCAATCAAGTTGGTCACCAAAGACCATCTTACACAACATAGACATGAGTAAGGAAATTGAAGACCACTCTTTCCCCTTAGTTCACACAGATGGCCTCATATATTGATAAAGGAGAAAGGCTGCTTAATAAGGAGAGGATACATAGGGCCAGAATTTGTATATAACTCCATAGCACAATGAGAAATTCCCCAGATATGTCAGAAATCCAGCCACTCACCGGTATTTTATTGCTGCCATATAGACATCTAGTCTCAAAATTAGTATGTTGCTCTCAGATGCACACAGACTAAGCCAGCCATATTTAGTAGGATCCTTAATACAAGCCAGCAAAGCTCACTATAGAAACGTCTCACTCTATTTTGGCTTTGAGAGTTAGGCTTGTCCAGAACCTAGAATACTTTCATTTTCACTGACAAGAGCAGACAGGACATGGGAGGCAGAGACCTGCCATTGTTTTTGTCTAGAGAAAGAGGGCAATGCATAGTTGCTAATAGTGCCTAGTACTTGTAATTTAGACTGCTCCTAAGTGCTTCCAGTAATTGTAGAGAGGATACCTGAGACTCAGTGATGTCACCTATTAAACCAGACTGGGAAGAGACCCCACCCCTAAGTCAGCCTTTAGTCTAATTTCCATCTATTCTGTTCCTGCATGTAGGAAATTTGCCATTTCTCCAGGGTCACCCAATATGTTTTAACCTTTTGTTGATTCTTATTTTTGCTGGCTGTGGAACTCTGAATGCTTTGCACCTGCTAACAAGGGGTAAGGTGACTGTGCTACCAATTTCAGCATGATGATATTGGCATTCCCTTGATTGTTTTCTTTATTTTAGCTTTAAGTCCCTAGTATATGGCACAAAGTGTACACATTGTCTGTAAGTTGAATGTAAACAGTAGACTGCAGCATCCATCGTGCCACCCACTGCAGTGGCAGTGCAAACATGACTGAAAGCCTACCATTGTAGCCTGGCTGTGCAGTTTTAAAACTACAAATTCAACCTGTCAAAATAACCACTTTTGACAGGTCTACAGCTTCCTTTAAATATGAATAAGTCACACCCTACATAGGGCTTACTGCCCATAATGCAGGGTGCATGGCATTTAAAAGCAGAACGTTCAATGTCAAGCATAACCTTACCATGAAAAGACTCCAAAAAGCTATTTTCAACGTTGGCTGCTTCATATGAAAGCATTGGGACACAATATCAAATTTAATAATGTTATCTCCAACTAGGAAACATTTAAAATTTCCTTCTTGGTCTTTTAAAAATATATATCACAAGCCCAATGCACTAGTGAAGCCATATTTGTAATAAATATTTTGGAAAGAGTACTCTTGGAAAGTTACCTTTTCCCTGCCTAAATCCTCAGGAGGCCCATTTGCATGAGCTTCAACTGTCATCTGCCAGCTAAATAGCACCCTTGAAGAGGCATGGACATTGCATCTAGATGAGGACAAAAGCTTGGGTGTGGTGAGGTGTTCTGTTCCTTTGGCAGGATGACCGTCTGGGCTGTGCCAAGGAACTTGATTATCTTCAAAGAGGCCTACCCTGTCCCAGGTAAATGTTTTCTGACAGAAGGTGCTCTTCCTCTGACATTCAAGAATTGAATCCTGGTGTTTCTTGTGCAGGGCAGTTTGATTTGTCCATCTCAGCCTTCCGCTCACTTGCCCTTTGTGCTTGTCGTCATCTGCTAATGTCTCCTGGGTAAATTGCTCCATGAAGGCTGGTAAATATCATGTCAACATGCTAAGGATTGAGGCAGCATTCATAAACATCCGATCCCTTAACAAAAATGCATTACCTATCTTTAAGCTTTCCAGGGAGGAACACCTGGATATCCTGTTCCTTACTGAAACATGGATGAGTGACGGCTCTGCACCGAATATTGTGTTTGCTGTCCAGCGAGCTACTAGATCATTCACCATGATGGAGTAGGTAAGAGAGGTGGGGCAGAGCTATAATCTTAAAAACCTCCTTGAAATTTACTTCCTTTGGGATTCCTGAACTTCATGGTACTGAATCATTGGGTTTCTGCCTTTCCCCTTCAGCCAATAAATCCATGTCTAGAATTTTAATCTACCGCCTGCCGGGCCAGGCCTCGTTAGATGATTGTCTATTCAGATACAGTCTAAAGTACCTTAATATTTTGGTTTTGGGCAATTTAAACATTCATTTGGACAAGTCAGAGAATCACCACGCCTCTCTTCTGCTAGACACAATGACCTGAAGCAATTTGTGGACAAACCCACCCACTCTGCTGGTCATCTGGTTGATCCAATCTTTTCTAATGGTTGTATCAAGGTTGCAGAGGTACTGAGTAACACCTGGTCAGATCACTCCATAGTGTACTTTTGCTGGATATTAGAGCAAGGCCCCAGATGTAAAGGTCTTATTTCCCACATCGTGATTAGAACAACATTAAGACAGAAGAAATGACAACTCTTCTGAATAACAGTGTCCCGGGGTTCTCTGGAAGCATTAAAGCAGACGAACTGGCAGTTAATGCCTGGTTAGGTAATATGGCTGACCAGGTGGCACCCATTATATCAGGTTCTGGTGGACCGAGACGCCCATCAGCTCCATGGTTTGATGAGGAGTTTAAATCCATGCAGCAGAACTGTAAAAAGCTTGAAAGAGTGTGGCGAAAGTTCTATCTGCCCGAGGACAAAGAGCGCTATAAAAAGGAGCTGTCCATCTATCACTGAGGTATTAAAAAAAAGCCCAAGCGAAGTACTTCACTAATGAAATTATCAGGTCCAACAACAAACCTAAAGATGTTTTTAAAAACAACCCTTATGCTCTCTCTCAGTCCCTAGAAGCCTCTCCAAAGCTTTGTTCTCAACTCTCTGGTTTTTTTAGAACTAAATTCTGGGAATTGGTGAGTCATTAAAGGCACTGGGCACAATTAACAGTATTGACTCTCATGGGTTAGATGACCTAAAGGTATCTACTCCTAAGAAAATAACATTCCTAGGCAACAATGGACTAAGTGAATATCAAGTCCTAAACATAACACATTATTAATCAAATAGACTCAGTGTACTAACAAAAAGTTAAAATATTGATCATTTTATTCATATTAGTTAAAAATTTGGATATACAGATCCATACCTACACGTAACTGACACCACATAGGAATATCATATAAACATAAATTCTAAGGTTGAAGACAAACCAAAATACACAAAACAGATGACCTAAATGACATGATGTACAGCAACACACAAAGTGGCTCAAAAATTATGATTTTTTGTAGACAGATGGTAATTTTCTACGCGCGTTTCGGCGTACTGGACGCCTTCTTCAGGAAATGCCACATAAATTCCTATACAACAAAGGAAAAGACAATAAAATATATATATCTCAACACATACTAATAATACACGTACACTGATAATAGGCTATCCAAAAAACCAAACCTACAACATAAAACATAGATAATACAATTCGCTCTCTTTAGATGGAAACTAAAATGAAATAGACCATAAGAAAACACCGTGCTTGCAGAAAAACAAATGTGAAAAAATAGTATCCCAATTATACCCACTTTAAAATACTACCAAGATTTCTCAAAACGGACCATTAAATGATATGGTTCTACAGACAAGTGAGGGAAACCTACTTGGGAGTTAATAAGATGCAAACTCCAGCTATTGAGAACGCAGGCTGATGTAAAGGAAAGAACCCTTGAGGGAGATCGCCCTAAAGAAATGTGTCAAAAAAACTTTATTGTAACTAGGGGGTTCATTTAATTAGAATTAAAATCTAATCCCATAAATAACGCCATTTACCTGAAGATTGGCTGGCACAGATGATAATTCACAGCTTGAAGTCTAATCAAGGAATCGTGATAATGTCAGATATAGCTACAAAATTTAAATGGAGAACATAACATGATTAAGGAAGGATATATGCCTCTGCTCGCGTCCGGTTAAATGATATAGCTAGTACTGATAATTACCTAAAACTTCTTAAAGTCCATGTTCGTAATAAAATCGAACATGAAGGGTGCTGAGTTCAAGTCACCAACAGAAGGCAATTTATGCAAACAGGAACCACGTATATGTTCTGAAAGGAATGTGTATAAAATGAGTCATTGTGAAGACAAAAATAATATTAAGACAAACTCTAGGGGTTAAAGTAAAATGAGACATCTAAATGTCAAACCTAATGAGACCAATTATAATATTAAATCAGTTGGAAAACATCGTGTATATAAACACAAAACCCCAGTAGATTTAGGGTGCATTGTGCATGTGCATGAAAATAATATATTTCATGAAAGTTGGTAATTGGAATTACAGTTTAATGTGCACCAAATGGGACACAAAAAGCTTAAGCATTTACCTGTAACTGTATTCAATCGTATCTGGATATCTAATACAGGTCTTGGATTCTGGATGTAGAAAATAGTAAACTAAAAAGCCCAAGAAGATAATGAATATAAATTAATTACATGATATCTGAAAAGGTGCTATTTTCGAAAAACGGCAACTTTCGTCATCACGCAAAAAAACATATGCCGATGTATTTTATTTGAAAAGTATAACCACTATATAGAGCAGCCAACACAGATTTACTCATGAGAGAGGTGGTTAGATATTTAGGCTAAAATTTTCCTTCGATTACACAGTTCTACTACATAGCCCTTACTTCCGTGAAAAGCGCAGTGCGACCCTCTCTCCTCCGAGGTTCAGGGAAACTGATTTATGCAGTGTGCCTGCTATTTAAAATGGAGTCGGCGCATGACGTAATTAATTATAGATACCTGTTTAACGTGCTTCATAGCCATAGGGTCAAATGAATCACGTGCATCAGTACCATAGAGCTGAATAGATCTGAGTCAAGCCGGATGTCTATGGTTTCACTATACAGGGCAACAACTAGAATGTTCACCTGTAACATATGTATATAATAGAAGCTGCCGATCTAAAAAATACAAGACAGCCAACCCGGATCTTTACAAAAAACGATTTTTGCATCTAAGACTGCCAAGAAAATAGAAACAGTAAAGAACAGAAGGTAATAATGTAAGTGAGGACTAACTTGTATATCGTAATATCTCGATGGTTATGTCTCTCAATATAAAGTGAAAATACATCTTCTGCTCCAAAGTAATGTTTAAAAATTCACATGTAGAACAATATGCATAGATTAAAATTGCAATTGAATCACATGTAGCAAACCAAATCAGATAGAACAAGATACAGGGTCATATGGTAACTGTTTGTGGACTGGCTAAACGAAACACCTTCTATGTAGAGTTATAGCGAATCTACTGCAATTAATAATAATGAGTTTAATCGGTCTGGGGATCTGCCTTTGACACCTCCTCCTTTACATTCCAGCTCTCTATCTGAGTTTTCCTACATTTCGCTGGAGGGTTCAGAGCAAGCCCTAATAGCCTGTAAGTCCGGCTCAGCTCCCCTGATGACCCCTGCCCCCCTCACATTCTGGCCGCTAATGTGAAGGCAATAAATCTCCCCATGAATGCACTGATAAACACCTTTTTGCACCAGGCCATTGTTCCTAACCGCTGGAAGAAAGGTAGGTTGATTCCTCTGCTTAAAAAACCCTAAACAAACAAGACTGTCCTGGCCAACCACTGGCTGATCTCTTTATTGCCTGCAGATTCTAAGATTCTCGAAAAATCTGTCAACTTCCAACTTTCCAGTTATCTTGAGGCTAATCAGTTGCTGCGTCCTTCGCAATCAGGCTTCTACTCGGGATACAGCACTGAATATGCTCTGGTAGAGGTCTCAGATGTTATTAAAATGTCCGTGGGCAGTGAGAAGAAAGTGGCTTTGCTGCTACTGGACCTCTCTGCAGCATTTGATACAGTTTCCCATTCTATCCTGTTGCAACACTTGCACGACTTCAGCATAAATGGGACCTCCCTGTTTTTGCTGTATTCCTTTCCATCGAACAAATGTCAGTCGGTGTGGATCCCACCATTTGCCTCTGATTCTAAATCCATTGAGTACGGGGTTCCCCAGGGGTCTGCCTTGAGCCTGACAATGTTTAATGTCTATATGTCTCCTTTGGCAACGCTGGTGGAATCCTTTGGAGAGAAGGTCATCTCTTACACTGATGACACGCAGATTGTTCTAACTTGGGACGGGAACATCTCTACTGCCCAAAGTGGATTTGAAGCGTATCTGTCGGCGGTATTGCAGTGGATGTGCCGGAGCAACCTCCAGTGCAATACGAGTAAGACAGTGGTGCTGTTTTTTGGATCCACACTCCTTCTTGGGATGGTGAGGTTTGGCCTAGTTCTGCACCATCTCCTCCGCCCCCCCCCCAGAGTTACTGTGCACACTGTATTTACTACAGATGAAAGGGTGTCCCACAATTCCTTATTTGTGACACACGACAAAATAATTTGGAAAGGAAGAACACACCAAAAGGAGAAATTCACAAGTAAAGTTAATTTACACTTATATTTCCAAAAAGTACTGAATAATAGCAGCTGTCACAGATACACATGAATTGCAACAAGACCACAAGTGACTAAGGTGATAAAGTGACATACAATGAATAGTGAAAGAAACAGTACACTATATACATGACAAATGTAAGTGACATAAAAATAAAAAGAGTATTTTTTGAATTTTTGTCCTGTCTTAATTTTTCACATGTAATGCAAGACCCATTCATAAATCAATTTATGGTCAAGAGAACTGTGTGGACATATGTAATGATAAATGTCGATGTTTCGACCCTGGAAACAGCGCAGATTTGGTGTGCGTCAGAGCGGGTCTTCCTCAGGACTCACCCCGAGTGGACAGCCTATAAAATTAATTTAAGAGGAAGTGGTCAGGTGTGTTCTATCAAATATGAAATAATGCAAGCAATTAGTAGCCGGAGTATAGCTTACCAAAGCAGAAACTTCAGTCAACGAAATCTGCAAATGAGAGGGGCAATTCTTTTAGTCAATGTATAACTTCCATTTAAAATAACCAAATTACTCGGTGGAAGCATCTGGTGTAAACCCTTACCAGAAAGGATAAGGCGTGGATCAAATCCAATAATGTACTCCACTAAATATTCACGTGGTGGGGTTCCGTTCTATTAATCAGCAAGCCTCTAAAAGATACATGCAGGGAAAGCACATCAGTTTCCCATGTAGAATGTTTAAAAAAACAATTGACGTTAAACTAAGTTGAGGAGAAACATACCTTTTTAAATAGGAATAATCATTTGTTCAGAAGATCTCCAACAGCCGGTTGGAGTCTAAAAATGTAAATGAGCAATGTATTGGTGTCAAGCGGTTTAATGAAAGACAAAATCCTTCAGAAACAACCATGGAAATAAAGCGTACCTTTTTACAAGAACACGTCTGACATCCACCAGCCGGTTAGAGTCTCGTGTTAGAGCCTTCACGTAATGATCAAAGTCGACAATGAAGGTCGTCTTACTGTGGAATTAAGAAAACTATTTCAGAATACAGTAACTACAGTGTGCACAGTAATTGTACCACCCAACAGAACCAATCGTTCTATATACTACTAATACCCAGGTTCTGAGGGACACCGGGTCGCCTCATTATTTCTAATGTGAAATCCCCCCCCCCCATAGTGGCTAAGAGCCTCAGAGGGAAGTTTGACAACAATTTGTCCTTCAAATCACAGAGGGAGAGCATAGTTGGGACTTGTTTTGGCCTTCTCCAGTTGTGAGGAAGTTTTTGTTCCTTCTTCAGCTACTTCCCAGAAGATGGTAGTCCATGCCTTTGTAGCATCTCAGCTGGAATATGCCAATGCACTATACTGGGGTCTCCCTCTTTATCTACTTAACAGACTCCTGTTGGTGCAGAATGCTTCAACCCGGCTCCTGCTGAACATTCTGAGGAATACCACATTTCAGGCTCATCTTAAGGAGTTGCACTGGCTTCCCATTTGGGCAAAAGTGAAGTTTAAGGGACAGATGCTAGCCCTTAGAGCTTTCTATGGACTGGACCCTAAATATGTAACTAAACAACTTCCTCACTATCATCCATCTAGAACTTTACGGTCTTCTGAAGCACTGCTCGCAGTAGTGCCTAAGACGAAGAAATGGGGAGGTACCTCCTTTTCCGTGTTAGCTGCTGCGAGCTGAAATGCTCTTCCCCCGTACCTCCATGCCACTAAAGATACAAGCTCTTTTAAGCATAAACTGAAAATCTGACTTTATAATGATGCCTTTTAGATTACTCCCCCTTCTGTCAGGAGAAGCCGTAAATGAACCTATAGCACCGGGACACTCTTGGAGTAGCCACGCGCTTTATAAGTCCCTTTGATTTCATTTTATTTCATTTGACTCTTGACTCTCAAGTGCTGGCTCCAAGGACCTGGACCCATGTCTGGTGTCAAAGTGTAATCCTCCTAACATATCCTGAAACCAGGAACTTAGCTACTTTTTGGCTTCAATAACCTCCAGTTGACTGGGAGTAATCTGCCAAACAGATCCAACAAAAATGCATTGCCATTGGGCCAAAGATTCAGGTTGCTTCCGCTGGGATATTTTCCACAGCAGCAAATCCGGTTCAGCGGGACCTCGTGGAGAATGTATCCAGCCTTGTGGAGTCCTCTTCGGCCCCACTGGAAGAATCTGAGCTCTAAAAAAAGTGACTAAGTCCGAAGGTAGAAATCTTCACCAGCACCAAAAGTATCTGGCTGGCGAGGAACCTTCTCTGGCTGAGAAATTCAAATTTCTTCCACTCTGAGCTTTCATGACAAAAGTCAACGGCTTCACCAAGACCCTGTCCTGCAGCTATTCAGTGATTTAGAGCCCTCCTCGTCCACAGCCTGTTCCCTTGCCTTTGGATTTTTGATTTCCATTTCTGAGACTATGACCAAAGGTAAAACACCTAACCATACTGAACCTGGTTTCTGTATCCAACTAGAGCTCTGTTGCACCAAGGTACCAGTCAAGTGCAACAAGATGACCATGGAAGGTGCTTAACACTTTTTGGCGCTATTTTCACATTTAAAATTTAAGAATGAATTACTTTGGTTTCCCTTATTGTTGGTTTCATTTCATTTATTAAATTGGTACTCCATTTCTCTAAATTGGTTTGCCATTTTTCTTGTGTTGTGTTTTGGCTTTATTACTGTTTTCATGATGCATAAATACTTTATACATTGCATCTACATTAAGCCTGCCTGCTCTGTGCTATATGTAACAGGTGATAGAGCTAAGGTTTATTTAGCGACTTTAGTGGTTCAGCCTGGCCAGTATTGTGACTGTTATTTGAGGTTGGTACTCACCCCCTCAGCTAATACTCCAAATACCTTCTCTGCAGCACCAAAATACATAAATAATAACACCTCCGGAGAAAATATGACCCTATATAACAGTCATTCAAAAAGGCTACCCTACTAATTATTCAGCACCTAGAACATGAGGGAGCGCACAGTTAGAATACCTCATGGTTCTATGTGTTAGAGCAGGGACTAACAAAAATGCCACCACCACTGTTTTAAAGGTAAAGTGCTGCAGGTCATGCAATAAGAGAGTGAATGAAGAAATCTAGGGAAGTCTCTAGAGAGATGTGATTGAAGGGTATGTAGTAGGGGAGGAGGAGAAGATAGGTAATGGAGAAGTATTGATTTTAAACAAGCCCCTAGAGAGTTTCACATGCTTCTAGTGCACGCAAGAATTAGGCCCAGGGTCCTTTGCATCATGGATACAGCTGGCTGCAGCAAAGCTCATAATTACCTAGAAAAGCTAATATCCTTCTACATGTTGGCCATGGAAAATTAGATCAGCAACAACACGTCTGATGAACCAACAAGACTGCAATCAGATGACATATTGAGGTAGTCCCATGCGAGTTCAGGCAATGCCTGAAGGCACAACTTACTTATGTATTATTCAGGTAACTTCTCTGATAACTGAACTACTAAAAATGGTATATTGAACAAAAAGTTTAAAAATATCAGATAAGAGTTCAGCATTCAGCCAGGTTACTCTAACTTGACATGCTATGCTATCACATGGACTACTTGCATACACTATACATCTCTGAAGTGGCAAGAAAAATGTCTACAGTTCTTTAAAAACCTTCGAAAAAATAAATAAATATATTGTGAAGTAAACTTCTGGAGGGTTTTTAACTGACTGCTTCGTTCCTTCTGGCTCTATATGTAACAGTAATAACAAGTATAGTTAAATGTTGTGACTTATTGCATGACTATGCCATGATAATGGTTTTCCCCATTTTGAAGCATAAGCTGTTAGGCAAGGCATCATTTTGTGATATTAAACTGCATCCCAAGGCAAACTTGTAAAAAAGATGTATATTTTTACTGTGTCATAAGATATCAGGAATGGGGGCAAAACACTAGTTATAAACTGAAATTAAAGATGATAAATATTCTATATACAATTTGTTGTCATATTTCGTTAGGAGACAGTGTCACTGTGAAAAATTGGGTTACTTGTTGACTGGTGTGTGAGCCCTGCTCAATCAGCAACCACAATCCTTGTCAGTGTAAGGCACAAGCAAACCCCAAATTAACCTGTGCTCATCCTCTGGTTGCCTGGCAAAGAGCAGTCAGGCTTAACTTAGAGACAATGTGTAAAGTATTTTTTGCAGCACTTCTAACAGTAAAACAGTGAAAACACCACACAAAAATATCCCCACCAGATTAGATGAATAGAGCTTTATTTAATAAATAAAACAAGACCACAATGACTAAAATCCAATAAGTAGAATTGGATTTTTAAAGAATAAAGTGTAAAATAGCGCCCAAAAGCATAAAGCACCAACCGCGCCTATCTGGTTGCGCTGGACTGGGTGAAAGTCAAAAGTTCAGACTGACCGTGATGGAGCACAGGTCGGATGCAGTCCCAGATTAGTCTTGCTGAGTTTTACCTTCTCAAGTTTGATGCCAAGAGTCTCATTTGCATTGTAGAGGGCCGTGAGGAGCAAGGAGAGCATTGCGGGAGGATGTCGGCGCGGCACAAAGAGAAGACCAGGTGTTGTGAAAAGACGAGCTCAAGGTTTCTGTTGGCGGTCCTCCATGGGCGGTCGATGCTGCAGTGCAAAGAGACAGGCTGGCGGCGGCTCATGCTGATTTTTGGTGCGAGCTGCGCGGTTTCAGTGCTCATTTGCAGTTGAGAAGAGCCCCAAAGCCTAATTTAAGAGCCCGTGAGCCACACCAAGGGCCCAAGACCTAAGAGTAAAAACTTGGGGTCAGCTACTCACTGTAGCTGGGTCCAGGAGCTGGTTGGGGAGCCTTTTATGTCCTTGAGACTCAGATCAGGAAGCCAGCAGACTAGCACTTGGAGTCACTCAGGGATCCTGGATACAAGAAGAAGTTGCAGGTCCAGTTCTTCTTCCCGAGGCAAGAACGCAGTAGGCAGCAGGTCAGCAAAGCAGGGCAGAAGTTCCTTTACATCACAGTCCAGCAGAGTGCCAGTCCTTGTAGCAGCACAGCAGTCCTTCTGGCAGAGTATTCACAGGTTCAGAAGTGTACTGAAGATTTGGTATCTGAGCTTACTTTTATACCCTGGTGCCCTGGTTCTGGAAGATGGGAGAAGCTTCTAGACAGTGTTTTTGAAGTGCACAGAATTTCCTGCCTCTCCTGCCCTCGCTCCAAACTGATTGAAGTGACAATGTAGGGTTGTTGGGCCCTTTGTGTGAAGGCAGAGCACAGGCCATTCAGATGTAAGTGGTACTGTGCTCAGCACCACCACCCCATCCTGCCAGTTGATGGCCCAGGCAGGCACACCTAATCCCTCTATTCTGTGACTGTCTGGAGGGAACTCACAAAATCTAACTGTCAGATAAACCCAGTCATGTGACTCAAGACCGGCTACAGGCACAAAAGGGCTAAGGACAGGAAAATGCCAACTTTCTAAAAGCATATATGTAGAGCTTGCACTCATTCCCTTTAAATTTATTCCAAAATTCAAAACTTGTGTATAGGTGCGTGCGCCCAGTGTCCGTGGATCGCCCCAACCACAGTCAATACACATGTATTAGAAAAAAGAACACACTTTTGCGTTCCCACTGTCGCACTGCAAAGCGTAGGAATTGATCCCACCAATGTATTATTTTTATCCGGTACTCCAATGTAATCTCATTATAACTGTTTCATTATCCAATGTTTATTCCATGTACTATTATCTTCAAGTCATAACGGAGACAGTGTGGTCAAATCTGTAGTCTTTATTAACATCTTCAAATACCAATTGTACGCCAATCCAAGCTTTATACAGAGGTACGTCCACATCAACCACTTTTGAAGTTAACACACTTTGTGAATACCCAATGCATTTTGAGCCTGCCTGGCTCTTCGTCAGGAGTTACTGAAAATGCAATAAACAGTATAAGTATTTCTATAAACAATGTTTTTTAGATGTAAAACACAACGTCTAAATCCGGCTAATTCATTCTCAACTTCATGTCTTAAACAAACAAAATTCAAAATTCAAATGCTACTGCTTATTACCCCATGTTTCTCCCAATGTCACCCACAACTGTGATTACCCTTCATATGCTATGAACGTAAAAACAACGTGCCGACCATTTCATCAGAAAACCATACTCTGGCTTGTGAATCCTCCCCTGTTCTACTCCCTTTCACTCTCCTCCTCAACACCGCTCCTTCTCCATATCCCACGTTTTTTTCAAAACACAGTCACCTTCAGTGCTCTTGCCCTTCACTCGGTACCCTGTTCTACTCCCTTTCACTCTCCTCCTCAACACCCCTCCTTCTCCATATCCCACGTTTTTCTTTCAAAAAACAGTCACCTTCAATGCTCTTGCCCTTCACTCGCTACTCTGTTAACAGACTGCTTCTTCCTGCTCTCGTATCGTAAAATTATCAGCTGTATTCATTCTCCTTTTATCAAAGTTCCCTCACGTGATTGAATTCCCCAGCTGTCTCTATCAATTACCTCCAATAGTACTGTCAAAAGACTCACACTCCCATAATCCACCCCAATCCTCAACCTCTGAATCATTTGCATGCGCATGTGTCAAACTAATACATTATCGTTTTACAAAAAAAAACTCCCATTTCCCACAAGTCGTGTTACTGAAACCATTATACCATTCAAACTAAATAACGTGAGATTAACTCCAAAAATATCATTAATCTTAAAAATACGTGCTCATGTCTCGTGTGTTAATAACTAATCCCAAAAGCAATATGAAAATGAAAATGAAACAGTCCCGGCTTTTCGGCTGCCATAAAAATCAACTTCAACTGTTCATGCTAATTATCCAAGAATGTTTTTGGGAATTAACTTCATGTCTTCTGTCTCCGTGATGACGAATTCATTACTCATTATACTTCCCATTATTCAACATCCATTGTGACCAGAGGGTTCAAAGCTCAATACCAGGACATGTAAAACTTAAGAGTACATGTCCAACCTTTTAATTACACAGCACCTTGCCTATGGGCTACCTACAGCCTACCTTAGGGGTGAATGACTTACATCTAATAAAAGGGGAGTTAGAGGCATGGCAAGGGGTTTAAATGCCAGGTTGATTTGGCAGTTTAAAACTACATTGTGGCTGCATTGGGAGGCCAGGCACCTGTTTTACAGTGCTACTTAAGAGGATGGCAGAATATGTGCTGCAGGTCTACTTGTAGCATTTAATTTACAAGCCCTGGGTATATTGTATATCACTCTACAAAGGGCAGGAGCACAAGCTCTTTAGCACTGGTTAGCAGTGATAAAGTGCACAGAGTCCTCAGGCCAGTGAAAATAGTTTCAGCAAAATGAAGGAGAAGAGGCAAAAGGTTTGGGCTAAGACCACCCTTAGGCTGACAGGTCTAACAGTCACTCTTCACTAGTTGATGTTGTCCCATTTCTTGCATCCCTAATAACTTTTCTCCTCCCTTGACAAATGTGAACCATTCATGGGCAAACATCCTTAAATAACAAATTTTGGTATGGCAAATATGGTGCATCCTGGTCAAAGTGATCAAATGTTTCAACGGAAAAAAAGTAACTTTTCATTTTCACACGAAAATCACCATCGGTGTCATTCACCACAAATAATTTTAAAAAACTGAATGAAAGTCCACCATATTTTAAAAACGTCACAGTTTTTGGTTTTACTTGGTACATTTTCCTGGCTTGGTTACTATACTGAAATGAGGCGGATTAGTGCATCCTGCTGGCCTAAGAACAGAGGGTTTATTACACCTCTCTGACCTGACAGAGGGCAATGAGAAATCATGCCTCCTCCACCCAGCCCAAATTTTGTTCATCCCACCATGCCAAAGGATGCGGCGGGAAGGAAGACAAAGGGGTAGAAAGAATGGATGTTGGGAAAGAATAATTCAAGGTAGGAAGAAATGAATGAAACAATAAAGGAAAAAGGAAGGACAGTTGATAAGGAAGAAACTAAGTAAGGGAATCAAAAAAACAAAAATGGAATGAAGGAAAGAAAGAAAGGACGGAGGAAAAAGAAAGGAAGAAAGGAAGGGAGTGAGTGAGAGAGAGAGAGAGAGAGGAAGGAAGGAAAGAGGGAGGGAGATTAGGAGACGAATGGCAAAATGAAGGAGGACAAGAAGGAAAGAAAGGAAAAAGGAAGGTGTTCTTTTATATATACAAATAAAATCTCAATAGCAAATATCTGCATTTATTTCCCAAACCTGTGTAGCATCCTTAAAGTGGGCTTTCAAAGGTTTGAACATAATTTAAATACCAGTACTACATGCACCAGCATATTTGTCTACACATATTTCTTGGTTCACTTATCTTAATCAAGCAGTAGGTTGAAAGTCATTTATTTCCCTGCTTAGTGGGAGCATATAGATTTGTCAGCACTGGACTGCAGTCCCTGCCTGATGAGACTCCTGCCTCACTTGCAGCAATTTATCTGCTCAAGTAAACATCCATCTCCAACACCTGATCACTTCTCGTTATCCATCATCCTGCGTGTCTCCGGCAGTTCATCTTGCCTCCTGTCTCTCCACGGCTCACTCTGGCTCTCTTTCTTTTGACTTCTGTCTTCCTCGCAAGGGCCAAGACTTTCTCAAAATAGGCAGATAATTGAAGTTCATTTTTGTGTGAGTTTTCATCACATTCTAAGTCAAAATATGTTACCAGTGTCAAAAACAAACCCAATTGTTATATAGGGGGATGGGTTGTGTTAGAAATGGGGTCTCTAGTTGGCAGTGGTATGCACCCTGTCCAAGTAGGCACCCTTCATTCTAGTCAGGGTAAGGGAGTTACACATCCCAGATAACCCCTGTTTACCACCTTGGTAGTTTACTACTAGCAGTCAGGCCTATCACAGAGGCAATGTGTAAAACATTTGTACGTAAAACACACAATAACACAGTGAATACACTACAAATCGACACCACACTACTTTAGAAAAATAATGAATCTTTATCTAAACCAAATAAGACCAAAACAACAAAAATCCAACATACATCAGCAAAAATATCTGTTTTTAAAGGTTTAAGCAATTCAGTCCATAGAACTCTATGGATGCGTTGATTTTAGCACAAAGTATCTTTGATGCGTCTAAATCCGATATGAAAAAAAGCCGCAAAGGAGGGAAGCTTCAGAAAACACAATGATGCGCCGATTCTTGAGTCCCAGGGGAATGGAAGCGTCACTTCTGCTGCATGCAAGTGTCGATTCCTCACTGCGAGAAGCGATGCATCGAATTCCGAAAGCGGCTCCTTGCTGTGAGGCGATGCGCTGGAAACTTGGCGTCCAGGTGCGTAACATGGAAAATCCGGACGCGCTGCGATGTGGCGGCGGCAAAACAGGCGTTGCGTCGATTCTTCCAGCCACGAGCAGGTGATGCATCAATTATTTCAGCTGAACAGCAAGGCCTGTGTTAGAGCGGGGGTTCCGGATGTCGGAGACACGGGGCTCTGGACTCGGGCTGCGGTGCTTCTTGCAGCTGCGAACAGGCGCTTCATCGATTTTTCATCTGCAATGCTGCGATGCATTGATTTTTCAACCGCACGGCAGGCTTGCGGCAGGAAAAACTGTGCTGAAGGGCGATGAGTGGATTTTCAGCTTTTGAAGCAGCAAAACCACCTGCTAGGGCCCTGAACTGGAGTTGGCACCACTTGACAGGTCAGAACGCCCAGCAAAGGAGTTCAAGGGAGTGGCTGATGGAGTCTTTGATGGCCCTGAGAATTCCAACAGGAGGCAACCATACACAAGCCCTGGAGAACCTTGATAAGCAGGATAAGAAAGTGCATTCCAGTCCTTCTCCTGCCCAAGACAGAGGCAGCAAGCAGCAGGCCAGCACAGCACAACAACCACAGAGTCGCAGTTCTCCTCATACAGCTTCTCCAGCTCTTCTTCTTGGCAGAATCTCCTCTTAGTCCAGAAGTGTTAAAAAAATGTGGGGTTAGAGGTCCAATACTTATACCCCATTTTGCCTTTGAAGTAGGCATACTTCAAAGGATAGTCTTTGTAGTGCACAGATCCTGCCTTGCCCTGTCCTGGCTCCAGACACACTACAGGCGGGTGGGGACAGCATTGTGAGAGGACAGGCAAAGCCCTATTTAGGTGTCAGTGATAACTTCTCCCACCACTCTAGCTCAGAAGGCCCATCAGCCTGGTGATGGGCAATCAGGATATGCAGGGCACACCTCAGCTCCCTTTGTGTGACTGTCGAGAGTGAATGTACAAACAGCCCAACTGTCAGTCCAAACCAGATGTGTATTCCACAGGTAGGCAAAGGTACAGGATGGTAAAGTAAGGAAATACCCACTTTCTAAAAGTAAACACAAGGAGATGATGGGCGGACAGCTGAAACTTTTAAGACACTCACCCCCAGTCACAGATCAGGGTTGAATACATCATCGTTCTTTAGCTCATTTCGCCACCCCAGTTCAGACCCAGCTATATGCAAATCAGTCTTAAACCTGTGCCACATGGCAACAGTCCAGGCAGAACTGCCAAGCCAGGTCTTCCCTGGACCGGAAACAAGCATCGTGGGACCGGTGTCGGGGTAACACCCCTCATCAGCCAGGCTAGCATGAATCCAGTGGCAAAGTGAGCAAGGGACCCACGTCTGGGCATACCCTGCCAACTTAGGGCGAACAAAGCAAACACAAGGAGATGATGAACGGAGTGCTGAAACTTTTCAGACACTCACCCCCAGTCACAGACCTGGGTTGAATCCATCATCGTTCTTTAGCTCACTTTGCCACCCCAGTACAGACTCAGCTATATGCAAATCAGTCTTGACCCTGTGCCACATGGGAACAGTTCAGCCCGAACTGCCAAGCCAGGTCTTCCCTGGACCAGAAACAAGCATCCTGGGACCGGTTTTGGGGTGGCACCCCTCATCAGCCAGGCTAGCTTGAATCCAGTTGCAAAGTGAGCAAGAGACCCACATCTGGGCATACCCTGCCACCTCAGGGCGAACAAAGCAAACACAAGGAGATGATGGACGGAGTGCTGAAACTTTTCAGACACTCATCCCCAGTCACAGATCTGGGTTGAATCCATCATCGTTCTGTAGCTCAGTTCACCACCCCAGTTCAGACCCAGCTAAATGCAAATCAGTCTTGACCCTGTGCTGCATTGGAATAGTCCAGCCCGAACTGCCAAGCCAGGACTTGCATTTGTCACCCCGAGTTGGACGTGCCCAGACGTGGGTCCTGTGCTCTCCATGCCCCTGGAGTCAAACTATTCTGGCTGATGAGGGGTGAAACCCCGAAACCGGTCCTAGGATGCTTGTTTCCAGTCCAGGGTGGACCTGGCCTGGCAGTTCGGGCTGGACTGCTCCCATTAGGCGCAGCGTCAAGACTGATTTGCATATGGCTGGGCTCAAACTGGAATGGCATGGGGAGCAAATAAACGTTGGATTTAGGCCCAGATCTCTGTACTGGGGTGACTGTATGGCATTGTTCTTCATTCTGTCCATCAACTGTTCTTTTTGCATTTGTCACCCTGAGTGGGACGGGTATTCCCAGACGTGGGTCCTGTGCTCTCCATGCCCCTGGAGTCAAGCTATCCTGGCTGATGAGGGGTGATACCCCGAAACCGGTCTTAGGATGCTTGTTTCCAGTCCAGGGAGGACCTGGCCTGGCAGTTTGGGCTGGACTGTTCCCATTGGGCGCAGGGCCAAGACTGATTTGCATATGGATTGGTTCAAACTGGAATGGCATGGGGAGCAAAACAAATGATGGATTTAGGATCAGATCTCTGTACTGTGGTGTATGTATGGCATTGTTCTGCATTCTGTCCGTCAATTGTTCTTTTTGCACTTTCTAAAAGTGGCGTTTTGAAACACAATTTAAAAACCACCTTCACAGAAAGATGTGTCTTTAAATCCTGAGTTCAGGGAACCCAAACTCCAAAACTCTATCTCTTCCCAATTCAAAGTTACACTTGTAAGGTGTCACAAGGCAGCTCCAATGATAACCTATGGGAGAGATAGTCCTTGCAATAGTTAAAAGCAAAATTTGCAGTAATTCACTATCAGGACATGCAAAACACTCCAGCAGATGTCCTACCTTTTACTTACACTGCACCCTCTCCATGGGGCTACCTTGGCTACTTTAGGGGTGCCTTACCTGTAATAAAAGGTAAGGCTGGGCCTGGCAAGTGGATGCACTTGCCAAGTCGACATGGCAGTTTAAAATTGCACTTGCAGACACTGCTGTGGCAGGCCTGAGACATGTTCGCTGGGCTACTCATGTGAGTGGCACAAATAGCGCTGCAGGCCCACTAGTAGCATTTGATTTACAGGCCCTTGACACACACAGTGCACTTTACTAGGGACTTACCAATAAATCAAATAGACCAATCATGGATAAACTAATCACCATTATGATTTATACAGAGAGCATATGCACTTTAGCACTGATTCGCAGTGGTAAAGTTCCCAGAGTCCTAAAGCCAACAAAAACAGGTCAGAAAAAATAGGACGGAGAACGCAAAAGGTTTGAGGATAAGCCTGCAAAAAGGGCCAAGTCAAACAGGCTGTGTAAGTTATGGTATATATTGCACTCTACTTTGGCTATTTTTACCTTGGAAAAAACGGTCTGCCCGTGGCAAGGCTGCAAAAGTAAAAATGTTGCTATCTAACGGTGATGTACATATGTTCGCGAACATATGCATGATTAGATATGTAAGTGCAAAATGGCTCATCGCAAACATTAATAAAATTAATTTAAAAAGAAATAAATGAAAGCGGAAATGAAAGAGAGTTTGCCTTACATGCACCTTAGCACTGAAGCAAACTACTTTTCAGGCAGATGTGCACAAGAAAAATGCTTCACTCGCATCGAAGAGAAACCAGCGTGGAAGTGGACTAACCCATCGCCCCCTCCTGTACGGGGTGGAGGGAGGCAAAATGCAAATGACAGTTAAACAGTTGAAAAGATCAATGGATGACATGGTTTGTCCAAAGTGCTGCTATATGTAAGTATTTGTATTGAATGTTTTGGAAAACATGAAGGTGGTGAGGGCGGACTTAATAAATGAGTGTGCGGCGTCGTTTGTATTATGAGATTGTTTGCTAATCACACCCTCATTAAATAAATACATTTGTATTTTTAATGTTAGTGGACACTATAATTACTTCCAGTAGACAGTAGACGTGTTAGGAAAACGGGCTGCATTTAAAAAAAAAATGTTTTAGTTTTAAAAGCAATCACAGACTACAGCAGGCCACCATGCCTGTGATCAGAGCCAATTTTAGTGGGACACAATTTGCAACATACCTCATTAAAATGTATGAGGTAGGTCCAATTGCAACCCATTCTGTTTTTTGTGAACCGACCTACTAATACATAGGTCGTTTGGCAAACTAAAAATGTATTCAGTATTGCAACCCCTTTTACTAATACAATCTTCGTATATGAAGCCCTAAATTACTTCATGGTGCATTCCATAGGTCACATTGCAATACTCTTCAGTCTTACATTTACATTTAGTTCCTTCATGATCTAAATTAGCACACTACATTAAAAAAATATAAATATTGCGGTAAATCAGTCTTGAATTGTATAAATAAAAGTTATTTCTATTAAAAGGTATGGTGTTAAGCGTCAATGCAAAAAGATATAGACCTGATCCCACCCTGAAGAGGATGACACCTATTGACTACCAAATATTTATTCATGTATTTCAAACAAACCCCCTGGAAGGGAAATCTGGGGGTGATTCATACAGAAATAAGTCATGAATACCTTCTTACTCGGTTAGCCTTCAGCACCACAGCATCCTTCCATACACGTGCATTTACTTGCTTTGTAGAAGACCCGTATGAATTTGGGAGCTTAGCCCCTACAGCTAGACACCATTCCCAACCGAATAAGGAGAATAATGAATTAAGTGAGAGGATTCGACAGACAAAGGCAAAGTTTTAAGATGCAATTATTCACATGATCCTGCTGATTGACAGTTGTGCTTATTGAGTATTTAGAGATAAAGTAAATGTATCCCTGAATTATTTAGTAACATCAATATTTTACCGCAGAAGGTTGTAAAATCAGGACTTGGTGTGAATAGAAATCGCTTTTGTTTAATCAGAGGCTCGCTTGTTTTTACATTAAAGAAGAACAGGCCGAAATCATATTTTACAATGATGTATTCTTCTTGCCCGAATGCATAGGTTGTCTCCGAAGCATGCGCCAGACATTGAGGAAAATGAAGTTAACAACATTACCATCTTCACTCGCATTCTTGACCGACTCCTGGATGGATACGACAACCGGCTGCGGCCCGGTTTAGGAGGTCAGATGGGATTTCTTGGCTCCTGCTGTGTTTTATGAAGAATTGAATGCATGTTGCCATGTGGGGTGTTTTGAATTATGCATATTTCATTGCATTGTATGTCTTTCATCTGATAGATGATGCTAGGATGTAGGGAAGTGCTTAGATCCTTCTGCACTTGTAATGGTGAATGCATTTATTCTGTCCACCAGGACAGTCATGAGAAAGAAAAACAAGCTTTTAGAGAGGGGAAAGAGCCTGAAGAAGACAAGGCTTGTTCCCCATTGGGGGCAGATGACTGGATTTCCACAGACTGTGATATAAACCAGACATATTTTAATGTTTGTGTAGAAATAAACATCTCTTCAAAGGTCGAAATAACAGTCTGAATTCTGAAGATGTTTTTCAAAAGGGTATTGTGCCCAATTCTATTTAAATGTCCCACTTTAAATGGTTAATAGCGTTATATTGTATTTATATAGCATTATACAGCGTACATGGAGACAATGTGTTGCATCAGCTGCCTGAGGCTCTGCAGTTGTGCTCTACCCCGCAACGTATTCTGTAACAGGCGGGTCCCAAGCTGTGCTTAGTTGGGTAGGGGGCACAGGATTCTGAACAGCAAAGATTGCCCTTTGGTAGATATTCGACCTGCAAGAGAAAAACGTATAAAGTAGCCACACCTAGGAAGAATGTCATATATAAATGTATAATATTTTATCAGTATTCTGCTCTCCATAAGTAAAAAGAATAGGTATTCAAGAAGAAGCCACATTCACAGTGCCTGTTTCTGGTGTGACTGCTTCTCCCTTACCTTCTCCACTGCCCTGTTCCTTAACAATCTTCAGAAATATGTAAAATTACCAATTATGTTCTTTTATAATGAAAACATGTTAGTAGTTTATGTCTATAAAGTCACTCCTTCATTACGAAATAAAATGTTAAATCAACCATATTATCGATTTCTGAACCCATTCCTAATCTACCTTTACCATGTAAAATGTGGTCATACTTGTTAAATTCAAGATTATTTGCAAATGTCAAACATACTAGGCATATACTTATTGCAGTGGCAGCTGGCTTCATCTTGGCCTGTATCCTCATAACAAGCAAAGGTGACGAATAAGTACACCCTCTATGAAATCATGGCTGACTTCCACCCTCTATGAAAGCATGGCTGACTTCCGCTGCCTTTGAAAGCATGGCTGACTTCCACTCTCTGTGAAAGCATGGCTCAAGCTGCAAAACAGTCAGATCACAAATACAATTTGTGACCTGATAGTAATTTTGAGATGCAACCCATTTACTTATAGGACGTTTCGCTAAATGTCCTTTCTCAGGGGTTTTGCAGAATGATGTTCCTAATGAATATTAATGAGGCAGGTCGCTATTTGTGCCCTTCTTCAATAGGATATGAGTTCAGGGATGGTGGCACGCAAAGGACAGCAGACTTTCATCCCTGTGTTCCTGCTCCAAAACGGGAAACATTGTTTTAAAGCAGCTCACAAGTCTGTAGAGGGGGCTGTATTCTTTTTAGCCCCTCCAAGTGACCTTTACGACAGGCAGGCCTGGCAGACTGTTCTATTCTGCTGCTCCACTTGTTTCCAAACTTCAAGCATGTAAGAATGAATACAGCGTGCAAGCTAAAGTGACAGACAAACTCTGTGGAATAAGCATTTCATGGGAGCAAACCTTTCCTCATCAAAAAGAAAGGGCAGCTATAAGTACACTTGTACAAGTAAAATAAAGGCATCTCAACATTATAAAGTAATAGTACTGTGGCCAAAGACAAATTAACCTACAGGTAAAAGAGTAGGGTAGTCGGTGCTAATCCAGAAACTCAAAGCAAACCTAGAATTTTTTTTAGAACTCTTCCCATATTGCAACGAGTTAATTTAACATTCTGCAGGGCGTAAAGGATTCTGCCCTTAAGAAAATATATTGGCACCATTCCTTTTAAGGCACAAGTTTCACTTTGGCTAAAAGGTTCTAGATTTTATGCTCCATTCGGAAGAGACATATTTCCAGTAGCGGCTGGCAGGCAATGAGGGTGGAGAGGCGGGGTAGGGGTAGGGGGTAGGGTGGTGGGGGGAGCGCAGGACAAAATAAAATAGGGGGAAAAAAACCACTCACCTCTTACGCCGTCCGCGTTTTTCCTCTGTTTCTCTGGGAGTCCTGGAACCAGGAAGCACCCAGACTTCCCACAGCCAATCACAAAACTGCAATGCTACGCTGTGATTGGTCTGAGCCCTGTGGATTGGTGCTCAGATGGGGACTGGGGGCCTTTGCATGTTCCCCAGCAGGCTGTGTAATGAAGCTTGGT
Source organism: Calotriton arnoldi (assembly GCA_963921515.1). Lineage (NCBI taxonomy): Eukaryota > Metazoa > Chordata > Amphibia > Caudata > Salamandridae > Calotriton > Calotriton arnoldi. The sequence goes on along the minus strand of CAWUFW010003063.1, from coordinate 1,420,626 downwards.
GGGGAACATACAAAGTGCGCATGACTGTTTGGCTGGCCAATACGGCCGGCCAAACAGTCATGCACACTTGGAGTGTGCAAACCACTCCTCCCCCTGTGCCTCCAGCCCCGCCCTAACCCAGCCCCGAACCTGAGAAAAATAAAACGATAATAATTATGCTATTATCGTTTTATTTTTCCTGCTCAAAGAGCAGTGGGGCGACGCTCCTCCGCCTTAGCGGAGGAGCCGCCCCTGCATATTTCAGTACTTCACAGTCTAGAAGCGGAAACAGTACACAGAAGTGTTCCTTGCAGCATCAATATGTGTGCTTCTCCCACATGGCTTATTACTGGGAAGAATAGGTTGAAGAGCCACAGCCCATCCACATGGAGGTCAGTACCCATATTCCCAGCCTTCCGTGGGTTATGCCTTTATCACATACAGTCCATCCAACACTGACTGCTCAGTTAAAAAGATGTATGTTTGGTTTTCACCTGGCAGAAGATTCTCTCATGGGAGCTTTACATTGATCAGACAGACATTCTTGCAGTTAGTTTGGCAGTCCAATAGATATATTGTATTCACATAGCCTGGGACAATTGAGGTGTCCTTGGAACATAGCAGAGAGGTCCCTGAGAACGGTTTTGGGTTTTTTAGTGTGCGTCTTGCAATTCTGTACATGTACCAGAGTAAACAATAACATAGGACACTTGATTTTGATGATATTGAAACAAGATGGAGGACATTGTAACCATAACTTGAGTTAGCATAAGCCAAAACTGCGATGCATTTAAATGAAAGAAAACCAGCTCTCACATTAGTAAGGCTCTCACCTTTATAGCCAAGAAGTTTAAGAGCATCTTTATAAAAGAAAAAAAATACCTAAGGTTGCTGAACTCACACCATGGATACTTTTTTTTCAACCATATCCAGTCACAGTTGGCAACTGGCAACTTACATAGCCATTTGTCCAACTGGCCTCATGCCATGAGGCTTAAAATGAACCAGTTCAGTTATTGTAGCTTACAGCACTTTGTGTGATATGACCTATTGGCCCAAAATGAATATGATCAGCAAACCTACACCTTCAGGAATCCAAAATGTTGTTGACTAAAATATATGACTGCCCTACAGTAGTACTCCTGATCTGGGTTTCAGTTTGAAGCGTTCTGCACCCTCTAAGAGAGACTTGGACTGTATGTAATTTCTGTAAACTATAGCAGCTGCTGATAAGTACTGGCACTGTCCAATAAATGTATGTCATCCTTACTGTGAAGTGTCGGTCTTGTTCAACAACAAAAAAAGCAGACCTGCTGAGAAATGTTGGCCTTGGGTGATGATATATGGTGGCCTTGCTGAGAAGTTTTGGCACCATTCAATGAACATATGGCAGCTCAGCTGAAAACCTTTGAATCAGTCTCACTAAAGTAATGGCAGTCCTGCTGAGAAGTGATGGTGCTATCCATGAAAACGACAGCAGCCCTGCTGAGATGTATTGGTCCTGAACTACATATGCAGCTTTTGAAAGAGAGTGCACAGAACACATCTGGTGTCTGGTCCCACAGTCTGTGCCAAAAGTTATTGCAAGAGAATCATGTGCCAGCGGTTTGAATCAAGGATGCTTTCTGCAGAGGTCGGGTGACAGGATATGGAGATCAAACTAGCACTGCACAACCAGGCCACAAGGGTTTAACTACTCACCCAGTGAACCATGCCTTCTCTTCCTCTGCTGATGCTGATTGTAGCACTAGTGGCTCCCTACCAGAACCAGATATAGTCACTAAAGAGCTCCCAAATTAATAGGAAGAGGGGGTGTATATTGTTGTGTGTTCTGTCTTTGTGCTATGCCTCTCTGTCTGTTTATGTGTGTGCACTGTACTTCTATGCAATGATCGTAGTTCATGTCTAAAGAGCAGCTTTTTAAAACTACTCCAGTTTCCACTGATGCATTCGCTCAGTGATGCTTAAAAATGAACCATTTGCCACAAACCAAAGATCCTGAATGGAAAGTCACCATTCACCATTAATTTTCTCTCTAATTCATTGATGGAGCACTACCACAGTTCCCATTAAGCTATATTTAAATGCTATTCAGTTTTCACCAATATTCATACTATAATCTGGATGAAAACACACTGCACACCACTCATTTACAACAGAATCTTTGGGAGAGAGCCCAAAACTTGTAATTGTGATTTCATTTATATAGTGCTTACTACCCCTGATTAGGTGTTGTAGCACTTTTCAGCGAGTAGCACGCTACTCCAAAACCCAAAAAGGATTAGTGGTGGATTAGTATTGGGGAATATGGGTTCTGAACTTGTGCGGTGGACATGTCAGTCTGTTAGTTTGATTGAATAGGATAAAGGAGGGATAGACTAGAGAAAAGTCAAGAAGTGTTATTTGGGAGATGCTAGTAGTAAGATGAGGTTTAGGATGAGTCAAAGGAGGGATAGAGAAGGGAAGAGTCTAGAAAGGGATTAGGGAGATCATAATAGTAAAATGAGGTTTGGGATGAATCAAAGGAGGATACATGAGGGAAGAGTCTAGAATATGCTATTTGTGTATCATAGTAGTAAAATGAGGTTTGAAGTGAGCTAAGGAGGGATACAGGAGGGTAGAGTCTAGAAAGGGTTATTTGGGAGATCGTAGAAGTGGAATGAGGATTGGGATGAGTCAGAGAGTGAAAGTAAAGCTATCTTTAAATCCCATCCGATCTTCACCAAAGTTACTTCTCTAGTGTGTATTACAATGTACAGTTTGACACAATTTTCTCAGTCTTAGTGCAAGAATCACCATAACTTCTCGAATTCTTCAAGTTTTCGGAACATTTCTTCGTTCTTTAGGAATCACTGACAGAATAACGATGACCACAATATCGAGGTCCCAAAATATCGGGACCTAAATATCGATGTCAAGAATATCAACATCCTATCTACATTATGGTAAGTACAAAAATATCGAAACAAAAATATAGGGGCCCATTAGGATGTCGGGCGGAAGCACTACCGCCGTGCTGGCGGATGCAAAAACCACCAGTTACCGCCTGCACGCAGCAGTCCACACGCCCGCCCGATTACGATGCGAAAAGTCAGCCAAACACCGCCGGCAAGCTAGCGACACCGTCCGCCATCAAAGTGCGCCCGTACACGTAGCGGCGCAGCCCAATTGACACACACCGTCCGACGAAACACGTACCGCACGGCGTACAAATTACGATGCCACACACAAACTGAACCCACGGCTAAGAGACACCGTACGTCAAACCGAAGCGGTAACACGAACGCCGAGCACGGACACCGAAGAAGCGGCACCCCCGAGCATGAATCCAGCACTGCAGGCCCTCCCTATGCTCTATCTGATGCACCACCAAGGACGCAACATACCGCGAAGACGCAGGTAGGCACACATACAACAAGTGCACGCAAACAGCGCACACAGTGCAAGAGGCGGAAAAAGCGGACAACCCCCACCCCCGCGTGTACACGACACATCTACCATAGCATCCACATATGACACACAGGCCAAATTGTAACATCTCGTAACACATGTGTACACACCACCTGGGACTAGGAACCAACCACCCCGTCACGGCCCCAAAGCGGCGATGACGCTGCCACACATGCGCACAACGCAGAGGCCAACCGCAGCGCCATGCATGCGTCGCACAGAGACACAGGGACACAACCAAGCAGCACACACACCAGCCCCACCCCGAACGCACATGACACGTGACAGGCCTGCCACAGACATGTCCCCAACGCCCAATTCACGGACAACACCCAACGTCACACAACCGACGCACACATGTCAGTGAAGTCACGCAACAGCAGGACACACCCCAGTGCAACAAACATGGCGAAGCACACAGCGGCGGCAACACCAGCTAGGAGAAGCAGGGCCCTTCGGGAAGAGGAACGCCAGTACCACACTGAAATACCCATACCACCCTGCACATATGAACAAGACATACAAAACGGAACACCAAAGAGCCCGGGGACCGACAACAGGTGGCCCAAGAATAACACTCACACACAAGGCCCAACGCAGAGCGGAAAGGCAGCCTGCCGCCCACATAAGGGAGAGCAGACAGCACTGAATGACCTTCCATTCCAACTCCGAAACCACAGCCCTACGAAAGAAGCCGGTGAATACAGCCATTGTCCAATAAAAGACCAACACAGGCATGCAGAGGAGACCGACCACAGGGCAGATAGCGCATATCACAGAAGAACACAACGGACGGGAAAGAACAAAGAAAACACTCCCCATGTCGGCCCCATGCAAGTTAATTGGAAGGAGTCACACATCACTGACCTTGAACTGTCTGAGAAGCATGTGGGATGAGGGCCCGTGTCCTCCGCACAAGCCAACGGAACACAAGTCCTGTCTCCCTACAACTACACAGAGCTCACAGCAACCTCGGAGCGTGCACATTGCAGACTGCACACACAGTCGGAGCACGCCACCACAACGCACCGCTGCAAAATGGCAACCGCAACACACCTACCCAACTACGCCGGACAGGTCAAGCTGTACAAAACCAACCTGATACATATATTGGGATGCGAACTCCTGTCCCTGCTGAACGTAAGTTACCGACTGACTTACCGCATCACATTGTTCAGCTGCGTCATACCCGTCTTCTACTGTCGGAGGTGTCCCTACCAGCATCCCGTAGAGATGTGTCTCTCCAACCCGGCATGTCTAAAGGCGGACCTGCTAGTACTATTCCTCCCTCTGGACGCACACGACAGGGCCTGCTCTGCCTATGGGGGCATGGCGTATGTGGCCAACATCGCACCCGCACTGAAATGGGACCACTGTGCCTCCACACAACGGATCATCGAGCACAGCTACATCGAATGTCACCCAGCATGCCCCATCATGGTCCTCCAAGGGACAACTTACGAACAACACCTTGACAGCCACCATCCGCTACATTGGCTGGCAAATATAAACACCACCAATGACATGGAAGCCCTGCTGGGCGGCATCGCATACCTGACAACCTGTAAATTCGTCGGACCCCAACGCAGGTTCCCCGATTGACCTATGATGTCCAACCCCGCACCCATGCTTAGCTTCCGCACGGACTGGCCAGTCACCACCACAACAGCCATACCAAACGACCGGCAACAATTACCACACCATCAACGACATCGCCATGACATCGGATATGACCGGGACATGCACACTGTTCCCCATCACATCCAGGAACACCGCATGCATCGTGGGAGGCAGTGGCATGGGGTCTGTGTATCGCACCCACATGGACGGAACTGCACGAACAACCAGGACACGACATGGATCCAGCGCCCATGGACACACACACCGCTCAGTGGACATGAATAGGTCGCCTGGAGTCTGTGGAGTGCTGCACCCCTCCACCCCCGCCCGGGAATCCCATACCAGGACCTTTGCACGGACGACAAGTGCAAACAACAACAACACGACCCCAGTGACTGTGACATGTCCAGTAACCACCACATTGCAACAACAAGTGGCACGCCGCTGCATGCACGCAAGCACATGCCCTGATGTCATCTCACATGCACGCGTGCATGAGGAACAACCGCAGCAAACCTGTCACATGGAACTGAGATGGACTGTGCCCATGATGCCAAGCGGTCTGGTAGGCTACTTGTATACCGTCTGTGTCAAAGTCCGCAGCTCCGCAGCTATACGTAAATGTACATTAGCACAGCCTTGGACAAGCAGATGTAACTCTGAAGCCCACATCCCACATGCAACAGCCAATCACATGTAACCCCACACCCTATCCCATTTGTAATCATGCTCAGTATATCCTCAACATGTATTCCGCTGCCAGTAGTGTCCACTATACTGCATCACAGAGGACAGAAGACTCAATATAATGTTTGAAACCAAAACTGTCTCCGCTGACTCATTTCACAAGTACGAATGAGAGAGGATGAGAGTATGTGAAGTACACGGCAGTCGTGACATGACCATGTAGTCCACTGGTATTGGATGTCAACGCAAATGAGTAGCACAACTGTGGAAGACACACATGTGTCGTGTGAAGTCGTATGGACGCAGTGCTCAGGTGGGTGGGTGCGACGGGTAGATGCGCACATGCCAAGTTGGAGCACGCCGTGTTGGGAGGGGTCATGAACAGTACACCACCGCTTCCCTGGGCATTGTGAGAGGACACCTGTCGGGGGAAGTGAACACGTGTGTGCACAGCAGCCGGGCACACGAACAATGCGGAACCAGGCGCACACGTCAGCCCACCCTCCGTGGACTAGCTGGATCCTGTTGTGCACCTGCCATGCCCCTTGACAAGGCACACACAGCCCCAGTCGACCAGGTGTAACCCCAACATAGTCAATCCGCACAGGCGATACAGGGCACGGGATGGCAGTGGAGCATGGTGTGTGAGAGGTCTCCTCGTGCTCCTCCTGGTCATATCACGCAGGCAATAGAACCTCAACGTGTAGCATGGCACAAGTCAAATGGAAGTGTAGGGGGGACGCACCTCAGCACGAGCAGCACTGACGTCACGGGAGGTGGCTCGCACCATCCCATCCATTTCCCATTATACCAACCACGCCACATGCCATTGCGACTAAGTGCAAGCGCGTGCGCCACCACCCCCGAGCCCTCCCCAGAGAGGCCAAAGAGTGAATGTGTGGGCCATCAGTCACAGACGGACGCGGCCTGGCCGCAAGGGCAGCCACAGCCACTGGGTGTCGCAGGTGGCGGATCCGGAAGGCGAAGACTGTGATGCATAGTCCATGCAGGCCGGGTCTCCATTTGGGGCACCACGCAGGTGGACGGCGTCCCGCCACACATCATACCCTGAGACAGCCCACTCGTGCAACTGGACCCACACATACACTCCTTGCCCTCTCTGGTGCGAGCTTGGGGCTGCCTGTGCAAGCGCTAGCCTCGCAGGTGCACATGCATATTGGGGGAGCGAGGGGAGGACATGAGGGCTGGGGCGAAGATGACTGTATCACTGTCAGTGAGTACAAGGGATGACCCAGATGTGGAAAGGAAGAGACGTGTCCCGTGTGTACTGCAACTAGTCGCCAATCCAACTACCCCCATGTCCGGAATGTAAGCCCGCACCTAGGCCCGCCCATCCGCCACATCGAATATACCACCAGCACAACAACCTTCCCATTCGAAACACTGACTGGGGGTGGCGACCAGTGAACAAACATGTGTAGCCTACCCACGCGTACATGTGGGCCCTCCATGATCCATGTCACCTGCGGCAAAGTCATGACATGCGCAATGAGGGAAGTGAGGTGAGCTGTCCGCCCCACGCACAGAAGGTGCATCAGCTCCACAGACCCAGCAGCGAGTCCAGCAGGGGTCACATGTGCAGGGGCAGCTGTGCCTGGTGTGAAGGCACATGCACATGGACAGCACATCGACCAATGTGTAGTCTGCCCACATCTACAGTCCATCATCATGCGGACATAGGAATTATACACAGGGCAACACATCTTAGTGGGTGCACCCACCGTGACCAACAATGCGCGATCATCGACGTACCCGCCCTGTGCATGGCCCCCCACCCAACGGAGGCACATCCAGTGCCACCATCCCACACACACAAGCCTTCCACGGAACATGCTGTGTCCAATGGTCAGTACAGAGTCAGCGCCCATCTGGTGGATCCTGAACAGGAGACACATGCACACACATGATAGCTCCCACTATGTACGTCTGCCACCTGGCACGTGCAATGTAACCTCTCACCTGTGACGTGTGACTGCAAGCACACAGCCGTCTTGGCATGGGGCTGTCAATGTGGACACCTGTCAATGTTTCGGGAGGCGTGATCCGTACAGTGCTGTACATAGGGTGCAGTGCTGACACCTACTACTGTCTCATATCCCCTCGTGCCACAGGTCCCACTTGTTTTGGCCGCTCAGCCTGTGCCCACATCGTCGTCGTCGTGTGCCATACTCATCCAGCCTCGAAAGCAGTTCCATGCTCAGCAGACATTCATGTTGCCGTGGCGTTGCCGCTTGACGAATATGCAGTCAGTCCCCATCAGCACGCCCCGCAAGTCATTGGGGCCTAGATCCCCATGTGCATGACCATGGCAGTGGTTTGCATCACTAGCCATTGCCATTGGTGGGAGACCTGTGTAAGTGTATTGTGGCCGTGCCGTCCCTGCTTGACAGCTGGGCTGTGACTCATGTGCTTGCTCAGTCATGTCAGTGATGTGAATGCGAAATTGCTATGTGTTGTGTTGCTCTGACATGTGTCCACTGCCATCTTCCCTAGGCGGAGACCGAACATTGACCGCCCATACCAATTGCTGGCGGACATGGAGGATACTGAGGTCATAAGGAAGTTTCGGCTGGACAGGCCAACCCTGCATCGACTGTGTGCCATGTTGGAACCCCATCTCCGTCCCCGCAGGGTGTATCCGACAGCATTCACCCCCACGGCTAAGGTGATGGCTGCCATGCATTTCTTCGCCACTGGGTCATTCCAGCACACAGTGGGCAGTGGAGGAGGGATGTCCCAGCCCATGTTCAGCAAGGTGCTGAGGGATGTACTGGCAGCCATGATGCTGTGCCGAAACAGGTACATCAGATTCCCCAGGGCTCGTGAATTAGCGGCAGTGAAGGGTGCATTCTATGCCCTTGGCAGGATCCCACACGTCGTTGGTGCCATTGATTGCACACATGTTGGCCTTGTTCCACCACAGGCCACAGAGCACCTGTACCGCAACAGGAAGCACACGCACTCCCTGAATGTGCAAGTGGTGTGCCTTGCGGACATGGTGATAACCCACGTGTGTGCAAAGTTCCCAGGCTCGGCCCATGACGCACACGTAATGCGCAACAGCATCTTGCCACGACTGATGTCCAATCTGCAACAGGATCGTGGCTGTATTGTCGGTGAGTATGTGGAGTGGTGTAGCGTGCTGGTTGTGCGATGCTGTCCCCTGTCCAGTTGGAATAGCAACGGTTCTCTGTGTCCCTCACACCCAGGTGACTCTGCGTACCCGAATGGGGCATGGCTGCTCAGTCCATTGAGGAATCCTCGCACCCCAGCAGACGATCGCTACAATGAGGCACATGGGAGGACCAGACGTGTGGTCGAGCGTACCTTTGGCCTCCTCAAGTCCAGGTTCAGGTGCCTGGACCGCACCGAGGGTGCGCTGGCGTACTCCCCACAGAAGGTGTGCCAGATAGTGGTGGCGTGCTGCATGCTGCACAATCTGGCCATTCGGAAGCAGATCCCCCTCATTGTGGATGACGGAGATCAACCAGGGCCCCAGCCCGCAGACCAGGACAGCTCGAGTGAGGAGGACAGCGGAAAGGAGGAAGCTGGGAATGTGCGCCAGCAGCTCATCGCCCGCTACTTCACTTAACGGTGAGTGTCCATGTACGACGGCTGATGTGTCTGTATTTGTGCAGGTGTGTGTGTGCTGTGTCAGGGTGGCCTTTTGTTCACTGCGTGCTGTGTGTCAACGCTCCATGCCCAGGTTAGTATGCCACTGATGGTGGCTGTGGCATTGTGCCCTATTGCTCTGTGCGATGTGTGTACATTGCTTGTAGTTGTTGACATGTACTGTGTGATGGGTGTGTGACACACTCATTGAATGTGCTCCTGTTCTGTCTCCCACCCCTAGGTCCCTACAGGCCCTCCGGTTCCATTGCCATGCCACGCATCAGGTGCCGTTCCGCTCAAGGTGGCCGTTGAATTCCGTACAATTAAAACACAGGGCACAGACAGCAGTTTGTGGAAGAGGTGCATTTATTTCAAACTGTGACATGTGATTGTGTGTAAGGTGATGACAAAAGTGGTGCGTGCAGTGACAATGAGCTGTCGGTCATGGCTGCGTGATGCTCAGGGTGTACCCACTGGTTCTATGTCCATAGTCCAACACACACATGCCATCCAGATGGCTGTGTGGAGTGGGATCGTAGTCCAAGTCAATGCAGTGGGTGGTCAAGGAAGGCTGGCTGGCTGCCTCACTTGCGTCTGGAGCGTGCGAAGTCCTCCCGGGAGATCTGTTTCCACTTCGGACGGCCCCTTCCACGTTTGCGAGGGGGTGCCTGCTTGCGACATGCTGGTGGTTGAGGTGTGCTCACTGGCTGTGGACACAGGGGAACTGGACACTGCTGCTCGACCCTGCGCCCCGGCAGGTGGTGGCGGAGGGGAGCTGCTGTCCCTGGCTGTGACCTCACCGCCACCACCAGCTGGCCCATGAGGTCCACGAGTTGGCCCATACGGGCGTCCATGGACCTCAGCACCCCCAGCACCTCACGCGTGTCTGTAGCTGACCTGGCCCATTGTCCTTGGGCCTCTTCATAGGCCCCAAGGACTCTGGCCATTTGAGGCAGGGCATGGCTCCCAGGGAGGCTGGCATTTCCCTGACCCTGCTCCTCCTACCAGTCCTGCTGCCACCGGCCTGCCCACTAGCCACATTGCTCACCACGGTCCTCGCCCTGGCTCCCAGGGTGGATCCAGTCGTCCGGGCCACCACCTGCGCTGGGGCTGGGGCCAGCGAAGACGTGGTGGCAGTTGCGGCAGTGGTAGTGGCCGCAATGACCGTGGGTGTGGCCGCAATGACCGTGGGTGTGGCCGCAATGCCCGTGGGTGTGGCCGCAATGACCGTGGGTGTGGCCGCAACGACAGTGGCAGCAGGGGGCTGGGAATGTTCAGCAGCCCTGGATGATGGGTTGGTGGGTAGGAGGGGTCCTGGGGAGCGGCTGGGCCCTGCCACACTAGATGGGCCTGCTTGGTGGTCCGTGTCCAAAGAGGAGGACAGATCCTCCACATCCGTGTGTCCTCGTTGGGGGCTTGTAGGCTGGCTGTGCTGGCTGCTGTCTCCATCCCCAGCATCCAGCAGTTCGTCACCTGTGGAGAGAATGAGATTTGTTATTGTGTTGCACCTGGCGAAGTCTGTATTGGTTGTCTGACATTCTCCGTTCGTGCACTCACGTGCACGTGTGTCCCGGAGGCGGGTGTGTGGCTGTACAATCTGTTGTTGTGTGTGCTTGGCAATGGGACTGTGTGCTGTGCACATGTGGCATGGGACGGATTGGCTATGCCGATGGGTGTGTTGCTGTGCTCCTACTTATTGTGACTCTGGTGTATGCGGGCTCCAGGCCCATCCTGGGTCTGGTTTGTACTTTGCTTTTGGGGTGCATATGGAACGCTTAGGAACGCATATGGCAACATGGGGGTCATGTCCCAGAAACGCATTTGGGATGGAATATGCTTTTGGGGTGCAAATGGAACGCTTAGGAACGCATATGGCAACATGGGGGTCATGCCCCAGAAACGCATTTGGGATGGAATATGCTTTTGGGCTACATGCTGTGAGCCATGGGTGCCGAACGTGACATGTGTTGTGGCAGCATGACAGTGCATGGTCTGAGGTGTGTGCATGTCTGACATACCCTGCATATTTGCTGTCTGTTGTGATTACTGGACATGGCATTGGACGCATCGTTATGAGTGTGTGATGGTTGTGTGCCACCCGACGTATTGCAGTTGTCCCATCTCCTTGGTGTGCGTGCTGCCCTGTGCCATGTGCATCACTGCAGTGCTCGGGGGGTGTGGCCCATGTTGTGTGTTGTTGCTCACAGTGTGGCGTGCGCTTCATTGACTTCTGGCACATGGTTGGTCATGGGCATGTATCTTAGCGTGACTGCTGTATGTGTGGCAGCTGTGCGGATGACATGCCTTTCATGAGACTGGGGCTGACGGATGGGATGGATGGTATGTTGTATGTGCATGGTGTGTCTGTGTGTTTGATGGGTTCAGTGGTGTTCGTGTGCATTTATGTTGTTCCGCTCTGTTGCGTCTTGTGTTGTTTGTCTTACATAGGCGTAGTTGTGGGGTGTGTGGTTGACAGGCAGTAGGGGCTACATGGACAGGACTTCAATGGTGTTTCGGTTGTGTGTGATGGGTTGCACAGTGGCTGCCGTGTGGTACTATATTCAGTGTGGCTTGTGCATGCAGACGTGGCTCCTTGGGTGTTGCTGTGTCTGTGATGGGTCATGTGGGGTGTGAGTCTGTGGTTCATGTCCGTGTGCACATTGTTCACTTGTTCGTGACAGTGGGCGGTGCTGCGTGTTCGTCTGCTACGTAACATGTCCCATGTGTTGGTCGTGTTACGATCCTCATGCCTCCAGTAATCCAGCCCTGTCCAGTTTCCCACCTGCAGGTTGTTCGTGCGTGCACTGTACTGGATGCCACATGGTTCTAAGCGGGGGTGCTCCATGTTGCAGGTCTGTGGGGGTGGGGGCGGTGTTGTGGGTCGTGGTGATGGCTGGACACCCACTGACACCGATTGTTGTGGACCGTGATGTCTACCTTTCGGCTGTCGGTGTGCACTGCGGTGGCTGACACGTGGGTGTGGGGTGTGGGGATGCTCCTCCTTGCTGTGCTGTGGGACTAGGGGCCTGGTGTGTGTTGTACTTGAGCTGTCCACCCTCCCACCCACTGCACTTTGTGTTCCTGCCACTTACCTGTTACTTGTCGGTTAGTGCAGCTATGGCGGACACATGGGTGTGGTGGGTGCTCGTTGTGGCGCTTCTGGAATACTTGGGGACCTGTTGGTGGTTACGTGGCTGGCTGAGTGTACACATGCCCCCACGTATCTTACAGTTGTTAGGTTTGGGCTGTGTGTGGTGGTGTCTGTTGCATGTGTGTGTGATGTGTTGTGTATTGTGTGCTGGACATGGGGGTGTTTGTCCCTGGGAGCTGTGGCATGGTGGTAGTGCATGTGAGTACATAGCGGTGTGCTGGTATACATTAGTTTGTACTTACCAGCCTCCACTCCCCCTGCTAATCCGGCGAGGATCTCCGGATGTATAATGACTCGCACCTTCTCCTCCCACGCTTTGAAGGTCTTGAAGAGCGCGGGATTCCCTCCGCCAGTGACGGCAGCCAGCTCTCTGTTCTTGCTCTCCTTCTTCTTGACCAGGCTCTTGACGTCATTCCACCGTTTGTTGATTTCAACTCTGTTCCTGGGCAGGGTCCCGACTGCATTGACCTGGTCTACGATCCGGTTCCACATTCTGTTTCTGGTGGCTAGTGGTGTGTGCTGGACCAGGTTCCCATAGATTTGTGGGTGCACCTTGATAATCTCGTCGACCATGACCGTCAGCTCAATGGGCGTGAACTTGGGCATTCTTTGTGGTGCCATGGTGTTTGTGGTGCTGGTGCGGTGTGTGTTGTGTAATGTGCAGGGGTTTGTGGTGCCGGTGTTTGGTGGTGGTGGTGGTTGTGATGTGTGCGTTTCTGTGGTGTGCTGCTGTCCTTGCTGTGTCACTGTGTCCTCTCCTCTCCTCTCTAGTTTGCAATGTTGCAAGGGGTTGTGGTCTGTGGGAGTGCTGCTTTTGTACTTACCTATGTGGGTGTGTCCTCATGGTCTGTTGTTTTCAGGTGTGTTGTGTCTGGTGTTCTGGCCTTTGTATTTTTTGTTGGTCCAGGGGGTGTTTTCGGGATGTGTACTGTGCTTGTGTATTTGTGCGTGCCTTGCTGTGTGGACTTGTTGGCAATGTTGTGTGCGATTGTTTTTGTCAGCGGATGGTTTCTGTGCAGGGACGTGGGCGCCATGGCTTCTGCCGTGTCAATTCTCATCAGCGTTGTTTGCGCTGGCGGGCGGTATATTTGTGGTTTACCCGCGCTCATGGCGGTGCGATCGTAATTTCACGTGCGGTGTGTCGGCCGTGAGGGCGGGCGGTTTTGTGTTGTCGTGCGTGTTTCCGTCCGTGGCGGGCGGTTTGACTCCGACTCGGACGAGGGCGGGCGGTATCTTGTGTGGTTTTTCCGCCGATGGCGGTTTTCGGTTTGTGTAATCGTAATGGCGTGGTCGGTGTTCAGACGGTGTGTGCGGGCGGATTTTTGCCGCTTTCATGCCTGGCGGATTTTTTCACGCCCGGTATCATAATGGGCCTTTAAGTTGTTAAAAATATCGATGTAAAAAATATCGTTTTTTTTATATATAAAAAATACTGTAAAATAAATTAAATAATACATATAACTTAAAAATAAATATTTATAATTATTAGAAAATGTTAACAATTATAAGTAATAAATGTAATGTAAAAATAAATTAAACATACATATATAAAATATAATATATATATTTACTTAATAATTAATAAATAATTATTTTAATACATTATAAAATGTTAGAAATATATTAAAAATTATAAATACATATGTATATATACATACACCTGTAACATAAAAAAATAAATATATATATGTTATAAATTAAAATATTAAAATATGTATTAATTTTTAAAACTACATTTTACACTACATTAATTGCAACAGTAAGGAACGTGTTGGATAGCGGAGGCGAATAAATTACTATTCCCACTCCATCAAGTGCAACAGTAGTGAAAGTGTTGGATAGCGGAGTGGAATAATTTACTATTCCCACTCCATCAAGTGCAACAGTAGTGAAAGTGTTGGATAGCGGAGGGGAATAATTTACTATTCCCACTCCAGCGAGTGCAACAGTAGGGAAAGTGTTGGATAGCGGAGGGAATTAATTTACTATTCCCACTCCACCAAATGCAACAGTAGGGAAAGTGTTGGATAGTGAAGGGGAAAAAATTGCTATTCCCACTCCAGCGAGTGCAACAGTAGGGAAAGTGTTGGATAGCGGACGGGAATAATTTACTATTCCCACTCCAATGAATACAACAGTAGGGAAAGTGTTGGATAGCGGAGAGGAATAATTTACTATTCCCACTCCAATGACTGCAACAGTAGAGAAAGTGTTGGATAGCAAAGAGGAAAAAATTACTATTCCCACTCCAGCGAGTGCAACAGTAGGGAAAATGTTGGATAGCGCAGGGGTAAAAATTACTATTACCACTCCAATGAAAGCAACAGTAGGGAAAGTGTTGGATAGCGGAGGGGAATAATTTACTATTCCCACTCCAATGAATGCAACAGTAGGGAAAGTGTTGGATAGCGGAGGGGATAAAATTACTATTCCCACTCCAGCAAGTGCAACAGTAGGGAAAGTGTTGGATAGCGCAGGGTTAAAAATTACTATTCCCACTCCAGAGAGTGCAACAGTAGGGGAAGTGTTGGATAGCAGAGGGGAATAAATTACTATTCCCACTCCAATGAGTGCAACAGTAGGGAAAGTGTTGGATAGCGGAGGGGAATAATTTACTATTCCCACTCCAATGAATGCAACAGTAGAGAAAGTGTTGAATAGCGGAGGGTATGAAATTACTATTCCCACTCCATCAAGTGCAACAGTAGGGAAAATGTTGGATAGCGCAGGGGTAAAAATTACTATTCCCACTCCAGAGACTGCAACAGTAGGGAAAGTGTTGGATAGCGGAGGGGAATAATTTACTATTCCCACTCCAGTAAGTGCAACAGTAAGGAAAGTGTTGGATAGCGCAAGGGTAAAAATTACTATTCCCACTCCAGGGAGTGCAACAGTAGAGAAAGTGTTGGAAGGCAGAGGTGAATAATTTACTATTCCCACTACAGCAAGTGCAACAGTAGGGAAAGTGTTGGATAGCGCAGGGGTAAAAATTACTATTCCCACTCCAGGGAGTGCAACAGTAGGGAAAGTGTTGGATAGCGCAGGGGAATAATTTACTATTCCCACTCCAGCGAGTGCAACAGTAGGGAAAGTTTTGGATAGCGGAGGGGAATAATTTACTATTCCCACTCCAATGAATACAACAGTAGGGAAAGTGTTGGAAAGCAGAGGGGAATAATTTACTATTCCCACTCCAATGAATGCAACAGTAGAGAAAGTGTTGGATAGCGGAGGGGATGAAATTACTATTCCCACTCCAGCAAGTCCAACAGTAGGGAAAGTGTTGGGTAGCAGAGAGGAATAAATTACTATTCCCACTCCAATGAGTGCAACAGTAGGGAAAGTGTTGGATAGCGGAGGGGATAAAATTTAAGATTACAGCTATTGAACCTAATTCCCCCAAAAAATAAAAACAAAACAATTACCAAAAATATTTATCAATTAATAAATTAATATTAATTATCAACAAATGATTAATTTATTTTAACTACATTACTTTCCACCCTCTACCCCAAAAGATTCACCAAAACACACACATAAAAATATTTACACAATTTCCATAACTAATTTAACATTAATAAATTAATAACAATTAACAAGATTTTTAAAAATGTTTCTTCCCAACATTTACAACTAAAACCCCACAACTCACACTTCAAGATTATTCCACAATTAGCATATTTAATATTTTATTACTTAATTATCATTAATTTACAAATATTTAAATAATTATAAATAAGTTACCTCCCACCATATTCCATTATAAATCACACCAACAATGTTGTAAAACATGACACAATTAACATAATTAATTAAGAATTAATTAATTTATTGATAACAATTAACAAGCAAAATAAAAACAATTAATAATAAATTAATTCGCACAATTAACACTATAAAATAACATACAAATAAATATTATATTAAAAATATTTAAAAATGTATTAAATTAAATTACTTCCCACCATACTCCCCTATCAACACAGAACCCGCTCCTAAAAAAATGACACAATTAAAATAATTAATAATTAATTAATAATAATTAACAACTAATTAATAAATAATTAATAATATAAACACATTACCACAATTAATAATAAAAAATATTAAATACATAATTAATAATTATTAAAAATTACTAATTAATTAATTATAATTAAATTACTTCCCACCCTACTCCCCTATCAACCCACAACCCGCTCCTAAAAAACTGACACAATGTACATAATTAACAATTAATTTATATTAATTAACAAACAATTAATATGTAATTAATAATAAATTAATTACCATAATTTACAAAAAATCATTAATAAATAAATAAATATTAATTAATAAATATTATTAATTAATTAATTATAATTACATTACTTCCCACCCTACTCCTCTATCAACCCACAACCCACTCCTAAAAAAGGACACAATTAACATAATTACCAATTAATTAATAATAATTAACAACCAATTAATGAATAATTAATAATAAATTAATTACCACAATTAACAATATTAAATATAAAATACATAATTTTTAATTAACTAAAAATATTAATTAATTAATTATAATTAAATTACTTCCCACCCTATTCCCCTATAAACCCACAACCCGCTACGGAAATAAAACGCAAAATTTACTGAAAATAGAATTAATAACTCCTAAAAATTTAATACATTTATTAAAAAACAAATGCAATACTTGACCAAAAAATATAGAACACATAAATTTAGAACACATACTAAAATACATAACACTAATATAAACATCGATATTATTAACAACAATATTTTTACAAACGATATTACTAACTTCGATATTAACAAAAACGATATTTCTTACCTTAAAGTCGAGATTCTGGTCCACGGTATTCTTGCAGTCGATATTCTGTCATCACGATATTTGCAACTCGATATTGTTGTATGTCGATGTTTGCAACTCGATATTATGTCTGTGCACCGTTCTTTAGACTTAAAATTGAACCACTTTCTAATAATTTCAACAAAAGGTCCTCCATGAGAATAATAAGAATTAAGTACAAAATTTAGAGAAAAGTAACTTTAAGTTTTTTTAGCTTTGCCACAAAGCACTATTATTTAAAAACCAATTTAGGGATTAGATATCTGGAGCTTTCTCTCACCCTAGTTCTGCTTTTCAGGTGCTCTCTACATAGCTGTTGATTTTCAAAAGACCTCTCATGGGCCATACTGAAAACTTACAGGCGATTTAGAGACAGCCCATTATTTAACATTGGTTGGCCTTCTTGGCCTTGTCATCTGCTTGCTTCCTATAGGATGTCTTTCCTTCCTCTTGCACTTATTTTTTTCCTGGAGAACAGCGTATTTACCATACTTTTGATTAGATGAAATGTATCTTTCCACTTTTCACATTAGGGAACTACTTTTTACTTTTCACTTCAGCATTCCACAAGAATTTTCTAGCTCATTCCCTCTTCTGCTGTTTCTCCCCTTCAAATATCCCTATTGCCTCCTCAAATCCCCACTCGTCATCTCAAGCACCTCCATTTCTTCCCTGCCGTCATCCCTGTTGCTTTCTCCCTGTTCACTAATCCTATCAAGCACTCCTCCCCCTTCCCACCCCTCTTGCTGCATTGTTTAAAACAAGTTACTTTTTCTATGTTTTGTAGGGTGTGGCAGCTGCCATCTGCCGAATCCCACTCCATTTTAAATTGTGTTTTGTGCACGTTTGAATTGATTTTTATCATGTACCCCTTCATGATTGGCTTCTGCTATCTTGAAGCGCCTAATTAAAAATTAGAAAAATTAAATGGTGGCCGCGTCATGCTGTATGCGCACATGTGTTATGACACACACGTGTGAATAGCATTGACACATATGCATGCATATATTAACATGCTGCTGTGCCGTAGCATCAGGACACATAGGCGCGCAAGCGCCATGCATTCAAGTCATCGCCCCTTTTTCACTCCAATGCTGCACACCATCGCCAAAAAGCTTTTCTCTCGGCTGATGTTGAACTGCTGCAGCAAATAACATTGGCAAAAACAATAAGTCAAATCAGCAATACCTTTTGGCTGTGCCATTGCTAGTTATATGTTGTTGTCATTAGTGTGGGAGTCATACCCCTGTAAAAATGTACTTCTAGCTACTAGCCTGGCAGTTCATGTTCCTTAAAGGAACAGGTAATGCTTTTAAAAAGAATATATTTCCCATTTAAGAAGATATCAGGGAGCAGGATATGGTGCCTAATTCGGTGCCAGGATTCAATCAATGGGTTATATGACTCTACTTGTGACTATGAATAAAAATTAGGAGGGGTCACCCTCTATGCCCCTCCAAAATGAAATTCAGAGTACGTCACAAAAACTCTTCTGAGATTTAGAAAAACATTTCTGACTCACTATAGGATTTACTGGCCATTAAAGACCCCTCTGCAGTCACAAACCCTGTGATTTTGTGGGCTGGTGGTTTGCAACCATAAAAATGGTGTTGTACATCAGACCCAAAGTTCTTCTTTTACGTGCTATGCAAATCCCTATTCAGGGAAAAAATGGATTTTGCGCTCTCATGGGTTAACTGAGTTTTGTGATAATTACCGCACAACTACATTTTTCTCCAGAAACAATGATGGCATTGTCCTAGGAATAACAGCTGGAATGAGTCAAAACATATGGTAAACAAGCGTGCAAGCTCTGGTACTTCATGGTATGTTCGACCTGTGGACCTGAGAATGAGTGAGTAGTAAGTACTGCAACTGGTGTATTCTGCAACCAGTGGTGTCAGCATCTACCAAGTCTGGTAGTAGCACCCAAAAGGCCAGGATGTTTAGAATGAGAGGCCCATTGTGCTATTTGCACCGATAATTTTGGTGTCATGACAGTCAAGAGACAGTGCTCATCATCTCACTGTTATTCCAAACCTTATTTTACTTAATTCCTAATTTTATTTCTCTGCGCACTTTGTCTCAGAAGTTCCATTTTACATCTTGTAATTCCTCAGATTCCCATTCTATTTGCTTTTATCACAGTTTCTTAATCAGAGCTATGTCCTCACCCAACTCAGGCTCATGTCCTGTCTTCCTTCCTTACTTTCTTCTTGATTACTGAAGATTCTTTAGCTCACACATTAACTGTCCATTTTCTTTAGTCCCCAGTTATTTTCCTCTCGTCCATATTTTCGCACCTTACTAACCCATTCTTAATCTGTACACCTGGGCATTTCGTTCTTCATTTTCTGCCTTCCTGTGAACCTTCCTCATTAAAATTTCAGTTCCACAGTATAGCCTGGTACTTTCAGAAGTCCCCTGCTTTCTCTTCTGTTGTCATTCTAACGAGGCAGAGTTCCTACTGTTTTTTCACTACAAGTAAGCAAATGTTTCAAATTCGGTTTTTCTCTTTTTTTATTCTTGGAATAGCAGGCCCCCATCCCAGTGTTTTTTACAGCAGTCACTGGTCCTTAAAGGAACCTGTTCTTTTTGGGAACATATACCTATGCAGCTTTCATACAAAAAATATATTTGGGACTACATATGGAAGGGGCAGGCAGTGGTTCACTGGACCACTGCACTCCCTCTGTCCAAAAGTGATATAGCTTCCCATTTGTGAATCTGTTGAGTTGGTGAGTGACCACAATTGTGGTGAAAACTATTGAAATATACCATTCTAAATTACATTTTATAACTATGATTCAGAATGGCTTGATAAACCCATATTTTGCAAGTCAGAATTGCCTTTCCCATTCGCAAAATGGATTTAATACATGGGAAAAAGGCCATTTTAAGGTTGGGAGCCTTGTGAATATGTAACTCTAAATGTTTACGACCACAAAATGGCTTCATACATCAGAACCAACATCACTATTACCTCACATATTGTAAGCTGCCTCTCCTAGCAATAACATAATTAAATTAAATCGTCACTACTAACTCCACTACTACTAGTATTATTACTATTAGTAATACCACCACTGCTACTATTTCTTTAAAACTAATGATACTAAAATACCATTACTTATACTAAACACATTAAAACTAAGATAATTATACTTAAATCCTTACCCAAATATGTTTGCAGTTATGCTCTATTACTCAGGAAGTTAGGGGCTGATTACGATGGCGGTCGGAAAAGCACGCCGACTGCCGTGCTAGCGGGAAATTGCCGCCCGCAGGTACCGCTGCATTACCGCCGGCCAGATTAGGATGCACCGCCAGAAACTCCCTACCGCGGCGGTCGGATTCCAGGATTCAGCGGCGGAAAAGCTGAAGTCCGTCCGCGGCGGTCGGATTTGCAGCGGAAAGGTCAAAGACCGCCGTTTCCCCAGCGGCCAGGAACACATCAATCAATCAATCAATCACGGCATTTATAGAGCGCGCTACTCACCCGGGAGGGTCTCAAGGCGCTGGGGGAGGGGGTAAGTTACTGCTCGAACAGCCAGGTCTTGAGCTGCTTCCTGAAGGCGAGATGGTCCTGGGTTCGCCGAAGGTGAGTGGGGAGGGAGTTCCAGGTCTTGGCCGCCAGGTAGGAGAAGGATCTTCCTCCGGCGGTGGTTCTGCGGATGCGTGGTACGGTGGCGAGGGCGTGGCTGGTTGATCGTAGCTGGCGTGTGGGCGTGTAGAAGGACATGCGGTCGTTGAGGTACTTTGGGCCCAGGTCGTGGAGGGCCTTGTGTGCGTGGGTGAGGAGTCTGAACATGATTCTCTTGCTGACGGGGAGCCAGTGCAGGTCTTTCAGGTGTACGGTGATGTGGCTGTGTCGGGGATGTCCAGGATGAGTCGTGCGGAGGCGTTCTGGATGCGCTGGAGTCTCTTTTGAAGTTTGGCTGTGGTTCCGGCGTAGAGGGTGTTCCCATAGTCCAGTCGGCTGGTGACGAGTGCCTGGGTGACGGTCTTCCTGGTTTCAGTGGGGATCCATCTGAAGATCTTGCGGAGCATGCGCAGGGTGTTGAAGCATGAAGATGAGACGGCGTTGACTTGTCTGGTCATCGATAGGGAGGAGTCCAGGATGAAGCCCAGGTTGCGTGCGTGGTCCGTTGGCTTGGGTGCGGTGCCCAGGGCCGGGGGCCACCAGGAGTCGTCCCAGGCGGAGGGTGATGAGCCCAGGATGAGGACTTCCGTCTTGTCTGAGTTCAGTTTAAGGCGGCTGTTCCTCATCCAGTCGGCGACGTCTCTCATCCCGTCGTGCAGGTTGGCTCTGGCGGTGGTGGGGTCGTTGGTGAGGGAGAGGATCAGCTGGGTGTCGTCGGCGTAGGAGATGATGTTGAGGTTGTGTCGGCGTGCGATGGCTGCGAGGGGGCTCATGTAGACGTTGAAGAGGGTCGGGCTGAGTGAGGATCCTTGTGGAACGCTGCAGATGACTTCGGTGGCTTCGGATCTGAACGGGGAGAGGCGGACTCTCTGGGTTCTTCCGGCGAGGAACGAGATGATCCATTCCAGTGCTTTCTCTCGGATTCCGATGTTGCTGAGGCGCTTCACTAGGGTGCGGTGGCAGACGGTGTCGAACGCCGCGGAGAGGTCCAGGAGGATGAGGGCAGCTGTTTCCCGTTGTCGGTTAGGGTTCTGATGTCGTCGGTGGCTGCGATAAGGGCGGTCTCGGTGCTGTGGTTGGCCCGAAACCCGGACTGCGAGGGGTCGAGGGATCCATTCGTCTCGAGGAAGGCGGCAAGCTGTCTGTTGACGGTCTTCTCGATGACTTTGGCCGGAAACGGAAGGAGCGAGATGGGGCGGTAGTTCTTGAGGTCGGTGGGGTCCGCCGTTGGTTTCTTCAGGAGGGCGGTAAGCTCGGCGTGCTTCCAGCTCTCCGGGAAGGTGGCGGTGTGGAAGGAGGAGTTGATGATGTCCCGGAGATGGGGTGCGATGGTGGCGTCGGCTTTGTTGAAGACGTGGTGTGGGCAGGGGTCGGTTGGTGATCCGGAGTGGATGGAGTTCATCGTGCGGGTGGTGTCTTCGGTGTTGATCGGGGTCCAGTTGCAGAGGGTGGTGGTGGCGGGCATTGGTTCGGCGGTAGGGTGCGTTGTTTGTGCGTCGAAGCTGTTGTGTATGTCGGTGATCTTGCGGTGGAAGAACGCGGAGAGTGAGTTGCAGAGGTCTTGCGAGGGGGTGATGTCGTTGTTTCCGGCGCTGGGGTTGGAGAACTCTTTGACGATGCTGAAAAGTTCCTTGCTGTCATGGGCGTTGTTGTCCAGTCGTTCTTTGAGTGCCGACTTCTTGGTGGCACGGATCAGCTGGTGGTGTTTGCGGGTGGCGTGCTTGAGGGCGGTCCTGTTGTCTGTGGTCTGGTCGAGTCGCCAGGTTTTCTCGAGAGTGCGGCAGTTCTTCTTGGATTCCTTGAGTTCGTTGGTGAACCAAGGGGTTTTCTTGCTTCCGGGTCTGCTGGGAGGGTTTTTAGTGGTGCGAGGTCGTCGGCGCAGGCGGTCAGCCACTTGGCGAGGTTGCTGGCTGCTTCGTTTGGGTCCGTTGTGTCGGTGGGTGTGTTCTGGCTGAGGAGGCGGTGAGCTGCTCGGCGGTGATCTTGCTCCAGCTCCGGCGGGGAGCCTGTTGCGGGTGGTGGTGGGTCGCAGTATTTCTGAAGCTGAAGTGGACGCAGCTGTGGTCGGTCCAGTGGAGTCCGGTGGCGTGGCTGAAGGAGATGTGCTTGCTGGACGAGAAGACGGGGTCAAGCGTGTGGCCGGCGTAGTGGGTGGGCGTGTTCACCAGTTGCTTGAGTCCGAGGTTGGCGAGGTTGTCCAGCAGGGCGGTGGTGTTTCTGTCGTTGTTGTTCTCCAGGTGGAAGTTGAGGTCCCCTAGGAGGATGTAGTCGGCGGAGGGCATGGCGTGCGGGCTGATGAAGTCTGCGATGTCTTTGCTGAATAGTGTGCGTGGTCCCGGGGGTCTGTAGATGAGGGTGCCTCGGAGGGTGGTCTTGGGGTCCGTGTGTATCTGGAAGTGTAGGTGTTCGGCGGCGGTGAAGGTCTCGTCGGAGTTAGTCGAGATGCGGATGGTGTTCTTGTGTACGATGGCGATGCCTCCTCCCGTCTGGTTGACGCGGTCCTTCCGGGTGATCTTGTATCCATCCGGGATGGCTATGGCGATGTCAGGCGCTGAGGAGGCGTTCATCCAGGTTTCGGTGAGGAAGGCGATGTCCGGTGCTGTTGCGTCGAGCAGGTCCCAGAGTTCCACGGCGTGCCTGTGGACGGAGCGGGTGTTCAGCAGGATGCATTTCAGGTGGTTGCTGCTGTTGCTCGACTTGGCGGAGGTGGTGCACGTCAGGGGGCAGGTGAATCGGCAGGTTTGGCAGGTGAAGGGTCCGTGGGTGCGTCTCGGTGAGGCTCGGTAGCAGGCAGGGTTCCGGCCGGCATTGAGTGCGGTGAGTGTGGCGGCGTCGTAGGTCCGTCGAGTGGTGTTGCATCGGTGGGATCCAGGGGTTCTGGCGCTGGGCGCGGTCCAGTCGCGGACGGGCGCAGACGGGCTTGCCTTGGCGCGCCTTCGGCGCGTCAGCGGCGCGCCGCTGCGCACGTCCGCTGCGCGGCCGTGCAGCGGCCGCCATTTATGGGGAGGTGGGAGGGAGGAGCAGCTGGGAGGCGGGAGGCAGGGGCAGCGAATGGGCAGTCAGGGGGCGGGGCCGCAGGGGACGCAGCGGCGGGAATGGCGATAGGCAGCGAGGGGCACAGAAGGAAAAACGGGGGAGAGCAGGCAAATCACGGGCACAACAACAGTGGGGCAGCGAGGGGCACAGAAAGGAAAAACGGGGGAGAGCAGGCAAATCACGGGCACAACAACAGTGGGGCAGCGAGGGGCACAGAAGGAAAAACGGGGGAGAGCAGGCAAATCACGGGCACAACAACAGTGGGGCAGCGAGGGGCACAGAAGGAAAAACGGGGGAGAGCAGGCAAATCACGGGCACAACAACAGTGGGGCAGCGAGGGGCACAGAAAGGAAAACGGGGGAGAGCAGGCAAATCACGGGCACAACAACAGTGGGGCAGCGAGGGGCACAGAAGGAAAAATGGGGGAGAGCAGGCAAATCACGGGCACAACAACAGTGGGGCAGCGAGGGGCACAGAAGGAAAAACGGGGGGAGAGCAGGCAAATCACGGGCACAACAACAGTGGGGCAGCGAGGGGCACAGAAGGAAAAACGGGGGAGAGCAGGCAAATCATGGGCACAACAACAGTGGGGCAGCGAGGGGCACAGAAAGGAAAAACGGGGGAGAGCAGGCAAATCACGGGCACAACAACAGTGGGGCAGCGAGGGGCACAGAAAGGAAAAAAACGGGGGAGAGCAGGCAAATCACGGGCACAACAACAGTGGGGCAGCGAGGGGCACAGAAAGGAAAAGGGGAGACAAGCAGACAAAACTGGCACCGGGGCCACAAGCGGAAGGCGATCTTACCTACAGGAGCAGCGGGCAGACAGCACAGGCGGAGCTGTGTGGTGGGGAGCGACCTACCTGGCAAGGTCAAGGGTCGCTCTCCTCACCGTGCAGCGGCCGCCATTTATGGGGAGGTGGGAGGGAGGAGCAGCTGGGAGGCGGGAGGCAGGGGCAGCGAATGGGCAGTCAGGGGGCGGGGCCGCAGGGACGCAGCGGCGGGAATGGCGATAGGCAGCGAGGGGCACAGAAGGAAAAGCGGGGGGAGAGCAGGCAAATCACGGGCACAACAACAGTGGGGCAGCGAGGGGCACAGAAAGGAAAAACGGGGGAGAGCAGGCAAATCACGGGCACAACAACAGTGGGGCAGCGAGGGGCACAGAAGGAAAAACGGGGGAGAGCAGGCAAATCACGGGCACAACAACAGTGGGGCAGCGAGGGGCACAGAAGGAAAAACGGGGGAGAGCAGGCAAATCACGGGCACAACAACAGTGGGGCAGCAAGGGGCACAGAAAGGAAAACGGGGGAGAGCAGGCAAATCACGGGCACAACAACAGTGGGGCAGCGAGGGGCACAGAAGGAAAAACGGGGGAGAGCAGGCAAATCACGGGCACAACAACAGTGGGGCAGCGAGGGGCACAGAAGGAAAAACGGGGGAGAGCAGGCAAATCACGGGCACAACAACAGTGGGGCAGCGAGGGGCACAGAAGGAAAAACGGGGGAGAGCAGGCAAATCACGGGCACAACAACAGTGGGGCAGCGAGGGGCACAGAAAGGAAAAACGGGGGAGAGCAGGCAAATCACGGGCACAACAACAGTGGGGCAGCGAGGGGCACAGAAGGAAAAACGGGGGAGAGCAGGCAAATCACGGGCACAACAACAGTGGGGCAGCGAGGGGCACAGAAGGAAAACGGGGGAGAGCAGGCAAATCACGGGCACAACAACAGTGGGGCAGCGAGGGGCACAGAAAGGAAAACGGGGGAGAGCAGGCAAATCACGGGCACAACAACAGTGGGGCAGCGAGGGGCACAGAAGGAAAAACGGGGGAGAGCAGGCAAATCACGGGCACAACAACAGTGGGGCAGCGAGGGGCACAGAAGGAAAAACGGGGGAGAGCAGGCAAATCACGGGCACAACAACAGTGGGGCAGCGAGGGGCACAGAAGGAAAAACGGGGGAGAGCAGGCAAATCACGGGCACAACAACAGTGGGGCAGCGAGGGGCACAGAAAGGAAAAGCGGGGGAGAGCAGGCAAATCACGGGCACAACAACAGTGGGGCAGCGAGGGGCACAGAAGGAAAACGGGGGAGAGCAGGCAAATCACGGGCACAACAACAGTGGGGCAGCGAGGGGCACAGAAGGAAAAACGGGGGAGAGCAGGCAAATCACGGGCACAACAACAGTGGGGCAGCGAGGGGCACAGAAAGGAAAACGGGGGAGAGCAGGCAAATCACGGGCACAACAACAGTGGGGCAGCGAGGGGCACAGAAGGAAAACGGGGGAGAGCAGGCAAATCACGGGCACAACAACAGTGGGGCAGCGAGGGGCACAGAAGGAAAAACGGGGGAGAGCAGGCAAATCACGGGCACAACAACAGTGGGGCAGCGAGGGGCACAGAAGGAAAAACGGGGGAGAGCAGGCAAATCACGGGCACAACAACAGTGGGGCAGCGAGGGGCACAGAAAGGAAAAACGGGGGGAGAGCAGGCAAATCACGGGCACAACAACAGTGGGGCAGCGAGGGGCACAGAAGGAAAAACGGGGGAGAGCAGGCAAATCACGGGCACAACAACAGTGGGGCAGCGAGGGGCACAGAAAGGAAAAACGGGGGAGAGCAGGCAAATCACGGGCACAACAACAGTGGGGCAGCGAGGGGCACAGAAGGAAAAACGGGGGAGAGCAGGCAAATCACGGGCACAACAACAGTGGGGCAGCGAGGGGCACAGAAGGAAAAACGGGGGAGAGCAGGCAAATCACGGGCACAACAACAGTGGGGCAGCGAGGGGCACAGAAAGGAAAACGGGGGAGAGCAGGCAAATCACGGGCACAACAACAGTGGGGCAGCGAGGGGCACAGAAGGAAAAACGGGGGAGAGCAGGCAAATCACGGGCACAACAACAGTGGGGCAGCGAGGGGCACAGAAGGAAAAACGGGGGGAGAGCAGGCAAATCACGGGCACAACAACAGTGGGGCAGCGAGGGGCACAGAAGGAAAAACGGGGGAGAGCAGGCAAATCACGGGCACAACAACAGTGGGGCAGCGAGGGGCACAGAAAGGAAAAACGGGGGAGAGCAGGCAAATCACGGGCACAACAACAGTGGGGCAGCGAGGGGCACAGAAAGGAAAAAACGGGGGGAGAGCAGGCAAATCACGGGCACAACAACAGTGGGGCAGCGAGGGGCACAGAAAGGAAAAGGGGAGACAAGCAGACAAAACTGGCACCGGGGCCACAAGCGGAGGGCGATCTTACCTACAGGAGCAGCGGGCAGACAGCACAGGCGGAGCTGTGTGGTGGGGGAGCGACCTACCTGGCGACCTACATGGAGCTATCCGCAGTATTGCCACCGCCATCCTCGATTGGCCGGATTCTCCGCAGCGGTGTGGTGGGCTGTTTGTGGCATCGTAATACAACAGGCGGTCGTTACTGCATTCCGCACGGCGGTCCCTCCCTTTTGGCTCCCTCCGCCACCGCTGCGGAGGGGGTTTTCTGGCGGTTACCGGAACACCGCAGCGGACGGGAAATGGGCTATCTTTGCCCATCGTAATACGTCGGACGCAAGGACCGCCGATGGAGTGCGGAAAAGGGCATTTTCCGCCACCGCCAGCACCGCGGATGTGCTACCGCCCACCATCGTAATCAGCCCCTAAGAGAGCATTCCACAAAACATTCATAGTTGATATGAATTTCCAGAGGGTGATTGTTAAAATTTAGTGGGCTCTATTCACCAAGGTAAATTTAAACATGTAAATTTACTCATGTATAAACTTACTACAGTACCTTATAATTTCCAAGTGTAAATTTACTACTAGGTGCAGACTTGCATGCCTCCAATCCCTCAAAACGCGGCATGGAGCCTGCTAAAACAGGATTTATGAGTGTAAAGTTACTTTTCAGAGTTCTACATCATCAGGGTGAAGATTTGCCTATGGTAAAATATAGGGGCAAATAAAGTGCATTTAATATGTAATATATATATATATATATATATATATATATATATAGATACGTATATATGTATAAATTATTTTAAAATAAAGTGAAAATGTGAAGTAATTTCACTTAATTTTTATTAGCCTCTAACTAAAAAAGCTAAATCAAATTAATTCATCAAATTTGATGATTAATAAGTAAATAAAATATATTAATTACAATTTGAATTACTATTATTTAAAATTGTTTTTTAAAAAACCCACCCTTGTTTCAATATTTATATTTAATTATTGCTTGCAAAAATTGTATTTAAAATTCTTTGTTTAAATAGTTTTAATATTTTACTAAAAGTTTAATAGCTTTACGTAATTATTTTTAAACAAAGTTGTAAATAACATTTATTTAATATACAAATATTTAAATTGGATATAACTATTAACACTTAAAAATACACATTAATGTGATTTAAAATTCGAAATATTTTTTTTTAACATTATTTCCAATGGGATGCTATTTTAAGTCCTTATCTCCATTATTTTCAATGGGAGTGTGTTCCAGTACGTATGAATGGCCATGTGTGGTACTGGGCTCACTACAACCGTTGGTTGGAATACATTTTTGACTTTTTTGGGTCCTTTGTCGCTGTAGCAACTTTAGAAGTGCAATTTGTGAATAGCAATGATTAAATGTTTTGTGGATTGGGGATTGTATTTCCATGTCCTTCCCAAACCCTTCTTTACTCCTCCCTAAACCGCTCTATACTCCTCCCTAATCCACAGAGATCTCCGCAACTGGGTTGGCGAACTCTTCATAGAAAAATGATAGGAGATGAGGATGCCACTAGCAACTGCTCGGACCACATTCCAACTAATATAGCTTTATAGACCTCCGTAGGGGCTATACAGGCCATTAAAGGCCAGCTCCAGCGTTAAGCGAGGGCCTTTAACAAGGGAGCTGGGCTTTAAGGGCCGGTATAGCCCAGCTATGGTGGCTATAAAGGTATTAGAAAATTCTCCTCCATCGGGCCGACTGTTCTAATTAGTAAAACAAAGGTCTCATGGAGCCCGAGCGAGTTGAAATACCCTTGGGATTCTAGAGGCCTTTGTTTACAGCTGTTGATGTGAATGTTCTACAGCTAACTGCCACGTGCAGTAGCACGGCTGTTAGCGTTTGAAAATTCACAGCAAGAGCTGTGAAAAGGGGCTGAAGTCAGGCCCTAGTTCTCCTTGGCTTGGCTGAACTGCTTTTTGTAGTTCACCCAAGCCAGGGAGAGCCAGGACGCTGAGCAGCATTCCCCCTCCCTCCTTCTGATGCTCAAGTGATTCTGAGCTAGGGAGGAGGGAAGGGGAAGGCTCAGGTGTGCCCTGCAGCACAGCCTCTGCGTTTCACTTTCCCCTGCCCACTCCATGTATTTTGGAGAGGCAGAGAAAGAGAAAGGCAGAGACTGCTTATTAGAACTTTGAAATGTTGAGTGCAGCAGGCCTATACCAGTTCACATAGGCCAGTGCTGCTCCATTGTCTTCAATGGAGCTCTCAACATTCCAATGTTCTAATGGGCGTTCTGAACTGAATAACCTTCTCCCGCATTGTAGTGCACATCACTGGCGTGGTAGATTTACTATGTAATTTAGTTGTGCTTTTACTTATGAATGATTTAGAAATTCAGCTGTTTAGTAAAATTCAGTTCCTAACATAAAGGAGCTAGCTCAAGGGAGCCTAGATTTTGCATGCTATTAGCATTAGATGATCAGGCAGGAAATGTTTTCTTTCATTTCTGATCTTCCAGTCACATGGTACATGGTGTTGGAAAGCAGCCTTTACAACGCAACCGTTACAACGCATGCAGTTACATCGCATGCCGTTGCAACGAAAAAGGTGTGCAGCAGTGGGTAGAAGGTGTTGGATTTAACTCCAACACCTTCCCTACTGTTGCACACACTGGAGTTGGAATAGAAAATTAATCTATTCCAACTTCCAGCGCTCCCCCGGCAGAAAGTCGGGGTAAAGTTTGGCATTGCAACGGCATGCGATGTAATGGCATGCGTTGTAACGTCACATATCCCATGGTGGTATTATAAGTAAAAGACAATCAACGGCTTCGATTCGTCAATTCCTAAGTTAATTATATTTAACTGAAGCGTAATTCATTTAGGCCATTGTCAAAAATGACTAACATTAATCTGAATGTGTTAGTCTTAATAAAACATTATGCCAGGCTTTTATCTTCTGATTAAAGTTTGCATCTTCACTCCTTGACTAGAAAGGAGTCAGAGTGAGTGAGCTTTGAATGCATTTCCCAAAACGGGATGGATAATTGAAAGAGGATTGCTAACATCCTTTTCTTTCCAATGGTAACGTGTCTCTTTTTACGTAGATCTTATAGACCTTTATTTGCTGCATAATGAGCAACACTGCTCCATCTTCAACCAACATTCCAACGCCAGGGTACACGCCTTCTCTCAAACCTCTGTCCTTGGATCTTTTTTCTGACTTCCTCATAATCCAATGTTAGAACGCTCACCAGTCTGAAAAGATTTCTTCACATGCACCAGAGCGTTGTAACAGCTAAATCTCAGGCCCTGAACAAGAACAGAAATCTATTCTTAAACAAAACGCCTATTCATGGTTCAAAATAACTGCTGTGTTGAAGAGGCATCAACCAAAATTATTAAAATCATATGAAGAAAATGTAGCTGAACAGCATCTTCAACAAACAAATCAGCGATGGAAGAGAATGCTTGAATTAATCTCAGCCACTGCCAATCAAACGTTTTTCTCCCTCCGTGCCACTCTAGACAGTGACCAGCGAATGTAAATCAGTTTTGGTAGGTTTGTGCTTTCCTACTATACATAGATGCATCCATACATGTGGAAGCCTATTAAAAACGCGGGGCATATTAGCAAGGGCTGGCGATATAATTATCGCCGCTTTAGCGTCCGTTTTTGGGCGAAAAGCGGCGATAATTATATTGCAATATCATCAAGGACACGCTAGCGCGTGTTTCCTTG
This sequence comes from Calotriton arnoldi, assembly GCA_963921515.1. NCBI lineage: Eukaryota > Metazoa > Chordata > Amphibia > Caudata > Salamandridae > Calotriton > Calotriton arnoldi. The sequence continues at coordinate 1,389,633 of CAWUFW010003063.1, read as the reverse complement.
ATGTAGAGCCCGTTTTTTCACAGCCTCGCATCGCTAATGAGATGCAAAGAAGGCGTGGCTGTGAAAACAACACATGTTAATATCGTGAAGGCAGCTTCGCGATATTAACAAGGAGGTGCAGCGATAAAAAAAATCGCGCTACCTCAGCCTTAACTCAGGAATTTAACGTCTGTTAAATTCCTGACTAAGGCATACTTTTAATGGGAGATGGATTATGCTGATACGACCACAGGGTCGTATCAGCAATAGTTATCGCTGTTTTCAATGGAACATCGCTGGAAAACCAGTGATGTTCCATTGAAAACACCGCTATCGCTGAAATATTATCGCTATGCGTTGTAAATATAGCGTTATCATGGCGATAATATTCAGCGATAGCCAGCGATAATATTTCTATCGCTATGTACGGCCAGCGATAATTATCGCTGCCCGTTGATAATATGCCCCACAGTGCCTTCTTAAATGCCTTTTTACAGTTTAAAAGAAGCCTGATGGTGTTACTCCTAACAGGGGAAATCTGCTTTCATACTTCAGGGACAGTTAGACAAGTGATTCAAACATTTGCTGTAATTACTAACTTTAAAATGTGTTGTTTCGAAACTGGAGATTGGGTGGACCTTTGCCTCGTTCACAGTGGCTTCAACCAGTGGGTTGGCCAACGAAGCACCTGAGGATAACGTATATTTTTATTAACTAGACTTGGCAAAAATCAGAAAATCAACCATCTAATGTAAAAGGATCAGGTGAATTACAGATTTCTCAGGGCAGTGGGCCAAAACATGCGTTGTGACCCCATCCCAAAACCACCCACTCTCCTAGGATGGCCAGGTGAATCGATGTCACTTGGGTACCTCATTTTTAGCAGGAATGCGAAGTTCTGAATCGTGTGAGCCTAGCGCAGTAATAGTCCTCGCGTCGCTCAGTCGGTCACGTACAGCGTGCGTGGTCCTGCCTCCCTGCACCCACCGGCTGCTGCCATTACCCACCCCAGAAGCAAGGAGCGACAGACAGGAATAGGCAGCATGTTTTTAACTGCTCCTCACCTAGGGGGCGATTAGGATGGCAGGCGGATCCCTACCCGAATTACCCCCGCCATATTATAATGGTGGGGGGTATCACGGCGGACGCTTTTCTGCCGGTTGGCAATCATTCCGATTGCCGGCCGGGCGTACTTGGGCCTCAATATGGTGGCGGTGCCTAGCAGGCACCGCCATCCATATTAGGATGCTGGGTTTTAAAAGCCTTTCCATCGCGGCGAAGGCTGGAGGGGATTTGGAATGGGGGCCCGTTGCGGGCCCCCAGGGGGTGGCGGGTGCACTTGGGGGGTACCCATGGTACCCCCCTCCATTCCCATGCACAAGGTGGCAGGCACCGCTCGGTGCCTGCCACGTTGTGCATGGGAATGCACAACATGGCAATTTGGCATTGCGGCGGCTGCTGCTGTAAGCAGCACCCGCCGCAATGTCAGAGATGCGGAATGCGACCGCCAGGGTGGCGGTCGCATCCTAATTAGCGGTGCGGGACCGCCGCACGTCTGGCGGCCGGTCCCAGCACCGCAAGGATGGCTCCGCCCGCCATCCTAATCACCCCCCTAGTAGTGTATAATCGGGACATTCCAGCTCCTGACCATGGACTGGAATTTTCTAATTGTAAGTAGAAATGCACACACTTCATTCATTTCCGAGCAGATGGTTTCCATGAAAACAGACCATGAATACTATTACTAGTATGCACTCATATGTCAATAAAAGCCCCTGATTAGGTACAAGGGGCACTAGTGAGATGGAGTCCTCTGTTCATCATACACCCCCAAATTAATCTACCAGTCCCTAGCTGCCATTGAAGGCACCTCCCCCTAATGTAAGAGTAATTTGTCAGTCTTACTTACGCTGTGCTGAAATAATAAAGTTACATTTCACAATCCCTGACACTATCACATTTATTCCATACAGCAGACACTGTCAAATATCTACACTTTTAAAAAAAAAATATTTATTAATGAAGGGCTCACATTTACTAGCAAAATGTGTTTTTCTCGTGCATTCAATACTTTTGTCAATTCAGGTAGGTTTTTTTTACACTTTGTAGGGAAGGACAGCTGACTACTGCCCTTCACACTTTATTTACAAGGGTAGAATGGCCGTGTGACTTATTACATACACACCAACATGTCCCATTCAGCAGGAACTCTCGATTTTAAGACCAAAACATTTTTTTGCTATCTCCCGCCAAAAATTGCCTGTTTCAATATTGGTTAGTGGGAAAAATAAATTCCCCCGATTTTTTTCACTATCTCCTTCTTTCCTGCTTGCATATGTTCTCTGGAGACGTCAGACCATATAATGGGGAGGGAATTGAACTGAAGCACAGCAACACAAAGTTATTCTCCCAGAATCGCACAATTATATTAATTGGGAAAGCCATATTATTTTAAACAGAGGTGTTTAGTCACAATCTCTACAACATAGGGGCTTATTTACAAGTCCCTTGCGCCACCCTTACATCACTTTTCCCATGTTAAAAATGACGCAAAAGTGGCGCAAGGGGCTTGTAAATAAGCCCCATAGTTTCCAGACACTGCGTCTGATTTAGTGTTTGGGAGGGGCGCAAGTTAATCCTTTACAAATGTGACGGATATCCTGCTTGCTTTATTACAGGTGCCATTGGATATCATGCACTTGTAATACGACAGACGGGATATCTGTCACGTGTGTAATGGAGTAACCCATCCGCAGATCGCAGGCCCTATATCTCCTCCCAAACAACCCGACAACCCTCCAAATGAGTCAGTAATTATGATCCTTGGAAGCCACAGCTGATGAATAAGTTTGGAGCATTGTAGAAATTTGCAAAATGATGCCTGCAAAGGATGAATCAGTTATGTAGTAGCATAAGATCTGGACTTTGAAACAATTTTGGGTGTCATCCATTGGTCTATTAAATTATCATTCAAATTTTTCTTCTGCTCACTTGCAGAATGATCAATGGGACAATGAGTAAGCCCACTTTACCCCTTGGTTTCACTTTGAGTGACAGCACAAAATCATTGTTCATATCCACCTATAATAGTTCCTTTCTCTTCATTGACAAAACTGATTCGAAGTGTACTTATTTAATTTATTTGTAAACTAACTTTAAATATTGGGAATTTATTCTTGGGTGCCCTCTTTTCATCTCCTTTATAAAGCTCTTGTACAAAAGTGTTTAAGTGACAATGGAACAGTGGCCTCAATTTGGAGTGCAATAATAATCAGTAGTAATAAGTAATAATTTTAAAGTGCACAATTGGAAGATTATTTATTTAAAAACCTTTTAATTTAAAATATTTTATTATGAGCATTTGGTAGCCATTTTTTCATGTTATAGCATATGCTTGTATAAAAAAAATTATTAATCACGATCTCAGTGAAAGAAGAGCTATTGGCTTTGTCAATAATTGTTTAAGAGTGGATCTCGGATAAGGTTTTTGGTAGTTGGATCTTTGGTTTTTACTTTTTTTTTTTTTCGGAGTTTTTATATAGCGCGAACTTGACCTGAAGGTATAGGGTATCAGAGCTCTTAACACGAGCACCAGTTGCATTACATGAGGACACATTAATGACTGATTTATTACAAATCTGAAAAAATGCCCTTATTCAGAACTGTTTATTTCTCAAAATTAAAATAATAGATCTCGTCTATGCAAGAGATATTGTTTTTGACAAAGTGTTTAGCCATGTTGTACACCAGTGTGACTGCTTTTCAGCATGTCTAAACATTGGTGATGTAGAAGAGAGTGGCATGGAGTGGAATGTCGTAGAGTGAAGTGGTGTTGAGGGGAGTAGAGCAGGGTAGAGAGGGGTAGAGTAGCATGGAGTGGAGTATGGAGTAGAGTGGCTTAGAGTGCAGTAGAGTGGAGTTGAATAGAGTAGAGTGTCACAGAGTGGTATAGAGTGGAGTGGAGTAGAGCGCCTTAGAGTGGAGTAGCCTACAGTGGAGTGGAGTATAATAGCATAGAGTGGAGTGTCGTTGAGTACCATGGCATAAAGTGGAGGCGAGTGTCATAGCGTGGGTTGAGTCATAGAGTGGAGTAGAGTGGCGTAGAGTGGAGTCAAGTGAATTTCAAAGGAGTGTCTTATAGTGGAGTGTTGTGGAGGAGAGTAGAGTGGCATGAAGTGGCATAGAGTGTAGTAGAGTGGAGTGTCATAGAGTGGAGTAACGTATAGTATTGTAGAGTGGAGTAGTTTAAAGTGTCGTGGAGTGGATTATCGGAGAGTGGAGTGTTGTAGAGTGGAGTAGAGTAGAGAAGTCTAGAGTGGAGTGGTGTAGACTGGTTTACAGTGTTATAGAGTAGTGTGGCATAGACTGGAGTAGAGTACCATGGAGGAGTGGCATAGAGTGGTGTGGCATAGAGTGGAATAGAGTGTTGTAGATTGGAATGGCGTAGAGTGGCATACAGTGGAGTGGTGTGGAGGAGTAGAATGTTGTGGAGTGTCATAGAGTGGAGTATCATAGAATGGAGTAGAGTGTTGTAGCGTGGAGTGTCATAGAGCCGAATGTCATAGAGTGGAGTATTGTAGAGTGAAGTAGAGTATTGCAGAGTGTCATAGAGTGGGTTAGAGTATTGTAGAGGTGAGTACAGTGGAGTAGAGTGTGGTAGAGTAGGACGGAGTGACGTAGAGTGGAGTATAGAGTGTCGTGGAGTGGAGTAAAGTGGAGTGGCATGGAGTGGAGTAGAGTAACATAGAGTGGAGTGTTATAGAGTGGAGTGTCGTAGAGTGAAGTGTCATAGAGTACCCTAGAGTAGAGTGTCATAGAGCGAAGTGTCGTAGAGTAGAGTGTCGTAGAGTAGAGTGGAGTGTTGTGGAGCATCATATAGTGTCGCAGTGTGTTGAAGAGTGTCAAAGAGTAGAGTGGGTTAGAATGGAGTAAAGTGACATGGAGTGGCACACATTGGAGTAGTATAGAGTGAAGTAGAGTGGCATAGTGTGAAGTGTCATAGAGAGGACTGGCATAGAGTGTAGTAGAGTGTTGTGGAGTAAAGTGATGTAGAGTGGAGTGGCATAGAGTGGAGTGGTGTATAGTGGCATAGAGTGGAGTAGAGTGGTGTAGAGTGTCTTAGAATTGAGTGGTGTAGAGTGGACTAGAGCAGTATAGTGGAGTTATGATGAAGACCAGAGAGCTAGAGCTGAGTGGTGTGGAGTAGAGTAGCATAGAGTGGAGTGACATGGAGTGATGTGGAGTGGCATAGAGTGGAGTGGTGTAGAGTGGAGTACATAGAATGGAGTAAAGTGGTGTGGAGTGGAGTGGCGTGGCATAGAGTGGAGTGTTGTAGAGTACAATGAAGGGTCATAGAGTGGAGTGTTTGAATTATCATAGAGTAGAGTAGAGTGGGGTAGTAAGGCGTGTTATAGAATAGAGTGGAGTGTTGTAGAGTGGAGTAGAGTGGAGCAGCATAGAGTGGAGTAGAGTGGCGTAGATTGAAGTGGCGTGTAGTGGTGTAGAGTGGGGTGGCATAGAGTGGAGTACAATGTCATAGAGTAGAGTGGCATAGAGTTGAGTAGAGTGTCATAGAGAGGAGTGTCATCGAGTAGAGTGGAGTAGAGTGGTATAGGGTGGTGTGGCTTAGAATGGAGTAGTGTCATACAGTGGAGTGGCGTAGAGTGGAGTAGAGTCGATCTAAGTGGCTTGTACTGTCATAGAGTGGAGTGGTGTAAAATGTAGCAGAGTGTCTTAGAGTGGAGTGTTGTAGAGTGGAGTGGACTGTTGTAGAATAGAGTGGAGTGGCATATAGTGGTGTAGAGTATTGTAGAGTGGAGTGGTGTAGAGTGTACAGGTCCTTTTTCTGAGGAAGAGGAAGTGGAAGAGCAATGCAGGGTGCTACATTATGGCACCATCTAAGGAAGTAGGTGGCACCATGTAAGGTAATAGGTTGGCAAGGCGGTAAGGCTGGCAATTCCCCCTCAAGGGCACTCTAGGGGTGGATGGTAATAAGAAGGTGGGAATAGGGCCACATTGGTATGGGTGACTGAGGAAAAAACAGCAGTGTGGGCGGTATAAGTAGAATGGATAGTAGCCATGATGGTAGGGCAAGTGGATTTAAATATTGTTTTCTTCAGTTTTTTTGTTTATTTTTGGGGATGAGTCAGGGGTTGTTAGAGGCTTTTTTACCTTAACATAGTTTGCATATTTAGTTTTCAGGATGATTTCAAAGATATAGGGCACAATCATTTAAAGTAGGCCCAAGTAATGCAAATGGTTTACTGGATAAGCACAGGTTTGGATCAATAATGAATTGGCTCTCTTCATTCAAATTCAATGTGATTCTTTTTTCTGGAAACAGATTTAAAATCAAACAATCCAAAGGGGACGATTTTTTCATCAGCTGGAGGAGCATTGAGGAGATTACCCTCTACCTAGCAGGGAACATTAATTGATTGATAATGGGTGTTAAACAAGATGTTACAGGAGGGTGCATCTGGGTGAAAGCTTTAGTAGATAGATCATATTTTAACTTTGTTAATTACTATGGCCCAACAGAAGATGAGATTGGTACCCTCATCCAGCTTTTAGAGATCTCTATGGATGCATTAGGACCTCTAGTCTTTGGTGGAGATTTTAATTGTATTCAAAATTTAAATTTAGATACATCTAATAGGGCCAAAAGCAACTTAAAACTTAAAAAATCAACTTTAGTGTCTTGTTTCAAACTGAATTTCTCAATAGTCAACCCTTGGCGTACAAGACATCCAGGTTTTATCCAATGTACTTGTTTTTCATGGCATTTTAACACTGCTTCTCGTTTGGATGTTTTTCTTTTTTTTGGTTTCACAGGTGACAAGAAGAGGGATGACTGATATTGTTGCTAATCCCTTTTCGGACCATTCCATAGTCTCTCTGGATCTTGAAGTAAATATTCAAATTAGGTTCAACCGGAAATGGCAATTGGATATGCTACTCTTTGTGGATCATGTTTGGAGGGAGGAAATGAGATATCAATTAATGAGTTTTTCCAAATTAACAGGAATTCAGTCTAATTATTTTCTGCTTGTGAATCCTTTAAAGCCCCATTTAGAGTGTGGGTCCTTGCTTATAAATCCAAACTACTCAGGGAATGTTATATGAGAATGCACAAGCTACAAGAGGCTGTTAATACTTTTGTAGAGGCTGCAGTAATAGGTTTGGGTGGGAATAAAGGTGAGCACTCGAAAGCTTCCAAGAAATTAGGATACTTTTTTGTGTTAGAAGATATACAATGAGAAACCTTTTCAGCAGAGAACATATGAAGAGAGCCAGCATATTGGTAAACTATTGACATGGTCCTCTGAGATAAAAAAATAATAATAACACGATTCAGATGATTCTTAACTCTGTTACTGAGGTTTAAATAACTGATGCAGAAAAAATTAATGAGATTTTTCACCAGCATTATAAAGATTTTTATCAGAATGTAGAACAAGTCCCAATGGCCAAGCTGGAACAGTATCTCAGCTAATTGAAATATCAAAATTGGTAAAATCCCAAAAGGAGAGTCTTACAACAAAATTAGCGAGGTTGAGAAGGCACTTAAAGGAATCTCATATGAAAAGGCATTTGGCAATGATGGAATTCTGATAGAACTATATAGGGAATTTGCTGGAGAATTGCTACCTTTGTTAATAGAATTGCTTAATCAAATTATGTTGGAAATTTATATTTTCCACTCTTTTAGTGAAGCAGTAGTAGTCAGTTTCCTTAAAAAAGACAAGCCATCAGACAACGTCAATTCACATCGACCAATCAGCCTCCTAAATTCTGATTGAAAACTATTCCCCAAAATAATAGCAGCACCCATAGCACAAAACATCATCTACAAGGATCAGAATGGTTTTAAACCATCTAGATGGATTGCGGAAAAGACTAGCTAGTTGGTCCAGGTAATTAACTATTTCTCAGGTAATCAAATAAAAGCAGCAATAGTGATGATTGATGCTGAAAAGGCTTTCAATTTAGTTAATTGGGAGGCATTATTATAGCCTTATTGACTGCCGTAGCGGGCTATACCGGCCATTAAAGGCCCGCTACGGTGTTAAAGGCCGAAGGCGAGGGCCTTTAACAAGGGAGTGGGACTTTAATGGCCGGTATAGCCCAGCTACGAAGGGCCATAGGCTATTAGAACATTCTGCCACTAGAGGGCAGAATGTTGTAACAAATAAAACAAAGGCCTCTCGGAGCCCGAGAGTGGCCTTTGTTCACAGCAGCAGCTGTGAACAAATACAACATGGAATGTTGCTCTGCGGGCTTTTACCGGCCCGTAGAAGCACAGAGCACTCCATTGTATTCAATGGAGTGCTCCACATTCCAATGTTCTAATTTAGATTTTAGCAAATGTTCATTTTGCCGGGCAATTTTTAATCATGCGTCATAATGTTTATAAAGCTACAATAACAAAGATAATTGTTAGAAATGGGGGTCTCTAGTTGGCAGCAGTAGGTACCTTTGTCCAAATAGGGACCCTTATCTCTAGTCAGGGTAAGGGGGATACAAACCTAAATTAACCCCAGCTCACCCCCTTGGTAGCTTGGCATGAGCAGACAGGCTTATCTCAGAGGCAGTGTGTAAAGCATTTGAGAACACATACAGTAACACAGTGAAAACACTACAAATGGACACCACACCTGTTTAGAAAAATAAGTAGTCTTTATCTAAACCACATCAAGACCAAATGACAAAAATCCACAATACAGTATCAAAAGTATCCTTAAAAATAGGTTATTCACTTAAATCAAGTTCCTAGCAACAAATAACTCCACCTGGAGTTATTATGACGTTGTGACAGATGAAAATCCCAAAGTACGGTGCCGACTGCGAGGTGCGCGGCGTCGGGCCCGGAGTCAAGCAGACCCACAAAGAATAGTACCTGGAATTGATGAAAGCAAAGACGGTGCACGGCGTTGGAAGGTGATGCTTCATTGGCGCCTGCGGTGTCGGTTCCTTACGACCCCAGGGGAGGTGATGCCTCTGTTCCTTACTGCAGCGCAGGGGAGGTGAGACGTCGGTTCCTTACTGTGTCGGGGAGGTGATGTCACGAATCGCGGCGAGGCGTCGGTTCCTTGCAACGGTGCGATGTTGATGGATTCAAGAGTCACCCACGTTGAGAATCAGCTCCGTGTTGATGAAGCACTGGCGTCTATGAAGTTGGGGCTGCGGTGTGAGTCGGGACGGTGCGTCGTGAACATCACGAGTGGTGTCCTCGGCTCCGGTGCAGGCAGCGGCCTCGATGACGGCTTCGGAGTCGATGTGGCACAGCGTCAGCAGGTGTCGGGCCTACGGTGCAAGTTGGGGCGGTGCATCGTGCTCTTCACAAGCAGTGCCCACGGCTTTGATGCAGGTTACGGTGTAGCTCGCTGGCGTCGGTGTTGCCATTTCCTTCTGTAGCAGCTGAAACAGCAGTTCCAGATGCAGAGAGACAGAAGGGATGAAGTCTTTGTGTTCCTGAGACTTCAGAACAGGAGGCAAGCTCAGTTTCAAGCCCTTGGAGATCTTCTTCTTCAAGCAGGTGGCAAAGCAAACAGCAAAGTCCTTTTCTCCTTTCCTTGGCAGCAAGTAGCCACTGCAGGCCAACCACAAACAGCAAACAGCACAGGGGCAGTATTCCTCCTCAGCTTATCTGGCTCTTCTCCTTGGCAAAGGTTCCTCTTGACTTCCCAGAAGTGATCTAAAAGTCTGGGGTCTGGGCCCCTCTTTTTATACACCAAAATCCTTTGTTCTCTTAAGGCAGAGAGTGTCTGTACCCCGCCAAAACCAGTTCTGTCCTCACTGGTGCAACTTCCTGGCAGGAGGTGGAGACAGCATTGTTGAAGGCAGACCTGGCCCATTCAGGTGAAAAGGAAATCTCCTCCCCCTACTCTCAATGCAGCCCAGGTCTATTCAGCCCAGCCCTGAATCATCAGACTTCTGGAGCCACTGCCCTACTCCAGCCCCTGTCATCCAAAATCCAGACATGCAATACACAAACCTAGCAGAGGCACACTTGATGGTTAGGCAAGAAAATACCTACTTTCTAAAAGTGGTATTTTCAAACACAGAATGTAAAAATCACCCTCACTAAAAGATGTATTTTAACATTCTGAGTTCAGGCATACTAAACTTTATTTTCCAATCTTGTTCCCAGGGTCAGTTATGTTTATAAGATGTTATAAACAAACTCCCCATTCTGGCCTATGGGAACAGGCAGCCTTGCAATAGTGAAAAACGAAATTGGCAGTATTTCACTATCAGGACATGCCACACACATCAGGGCATGTCCTACCTTTCGCATACTATGCACCCTGCCCACAGGGGTACCTTGGGCCTTCCTTAGGGGTGACTAACATGTAGAAAAGGGAAGGTTTAGGGACTGGCAAGTGTGTGCACTTGCCAAGTCGACATGGCAGTCCCAGACTGCACACAGGCTCTGCAATGGCAGGCCTGAGTCACATTTTACAAGCTGCTTCTGTGGGTGGCACAATCAGTGCTGCAAGCCCACCAGCAGCATTTGATTTACAGGACCTGGGCACACATAGTACACTGTACTAGGGTCTGACAAGTAAATCAAACAAGACCATCATGGAACCACTAATCCATAACAATAATTCACAAAGGGAGCATTTGCACTTTGTCACTGGACAGCAGTGGCAAAGTGCCCAAAGCATCTAGACCAGCAAAAATGGAGTCCAACACACAGCAAAACACAGGAGGTAAAGGAAAAAATAGAAGGGAGACCCACGCCAATGGTGCCAGGTCTAACAATAATGATCAATTCTAAGGAAATAGGGTCAGTGGTGATAAAAAGAGGCACCCGCCAGGGTTACCCAATGTCGCTGGATTTGTCTACTTTTTTCATTGGGCCATTGGCGGCTAGGCTACACAATGAGTGTGCGATTGTCACCCCAGTAGATTTGATTTGATTTGGCAATTTGTAGAGCGCGAACAAATGCCCGAAGGCATCAAAGGGGATGTCAAAATAAAACTCTTTGTTGACAATAATATTTTATTTCTGAAGCCCGAGAAAAGTAACATTCAAGGAGCCCTGGATGAATTGCAGGAATTTACTGAAGGACAGGATTATAAGATCAACTACTTGAAATTTTAAGTTGTATTGTTTAATGCAGGAATTAATGATCTTCCGCAACATTTAGATCATCAGTTTGCTCTACAGTTACCAGTTAGCTACCTGGGTTCTGGGTTGCCTCTAATTTTACGGAACTGCTCCAGCTTAATTATTTGGCCATGCTGAAGAAAGTAAAGCAACTTCTGAATAGATTGTCCATGCTTCGTTATCTTTGATCGACTGTGCGTCTCTCAGTAAAATATTAGTTTTACCATTATTGTTATTTATTTTTGCTAATGTTCCAATTAAAGTTAATAATGCATATTTTCAAGACATTTGTTCCCTTTTAGAAAATTCATTTGGAACAATAAGCATCCCAGGGTTCAACTACCGGTACTACAACTATACAAGGAGCTGAGTGGGTTGAACATACCTCAGCTTCAAGACTTCTATCTAGCATCCTTTTACACAGTGTGGTGCGGATTGCTTCTGATGCAGAAATGTATGATAATTTTGTTTGGGGTACAAATGATTAAAGAATTGGTAATAGATTTGCCAGTCTTTTTAAAAACTGCAAAACTACCAAAAAAATCAAGATATAAAGTAGTTCATACTATGGCAGCTTTCAAGTCATTTAGTATACCCCCATATCATGCATTTACATTGTTGAGGGAGTGCAAGTATATGGGGCAGTCCATTCCAAAGGACTGGGTGGAAAGATGGAATGCCAAAGGGGTCTTGGTAGTCAGTGACGTTTTTAGTAATCAAAGATTTAAAAATGTGGGTGAAGATTTGTCCTGAGCTCGAATTCGATGGCTCATTGTTCTTTTTTAGTTTTGAGAAAATAACAAGTTTTCTGAAAGAAAGTATCTTTTTATGTGCAGAGACTCTGCACTTGTAAAGATACTGCTCGCAAATCCCTAGGTGAATAGCAAACAATAGTGAACCTATACAAAAGTGTACGTTTTATTTTATTTATTTATTATTTATTTATTAAATTTATATGGCGCACAGCTACCCAGAGGTTTCCGGCGCCTATGGACATACAAGACAAGAGATAAGGCCCAGAGCTATTGATAAAAAGGCTCTACTGATTAAAAAGCCACGTTTTCAATTCTTTGCGAAATTTGAGGTAGTGCTTTTCAAGACGAAGATGCATTGGAAGAGTGTTCCAAAGGGAAGGAGCCAGATAGGCAAAAGAACGTCCTCCCATTCTGGCACGTTTGATCCTGGGTACCTGTAATTTTAATTGATTAGAGGATCGTAGTAGGCGTGAGGGACGATAATGGTGCACCAAAGCACTTAGATAGTAGGGAGCTGAGCCCATGTTTATTCTGTGCATATAGCAAAGGGCTTTAAATTTGGCGCGATTGTCAATTCTCAGCCAGTGTAGTTTACGAAGTGAACCTGAAGTGCAAGCCATTCTGGGTAGTTGGCAAAGCAGTCTTGCCGTGGAATTTTGGACTACCTGTAGCTTGCGGAGCACTTCCTTACTAGCACCCAGATAGAGCACGTTGCCGTAGTCCAATCTGGACACTACTAAGGCCTGGATGACAGTTTTTTGCGTAGCGGAAGGAAGCATCCAGAGAATTTTCCTAAGCCACTTTAGAATAGCAAAACAAGTGGAGGCAACTTTGATCACTTGCTGCCTCATAGACAATTGGTCGTCAATAATAACGCCATGGTTGCGGGCCGATTGTGATGGAAGGGGAAGATCGCCCATTTGCGGTGGCCAATGTTGGGGGCCCCAGAGAGTTTTATTACCACCGAAGATGAGGAGTTCTGTTTTCCCACCATTAAGTTTATTTGCGTGCATCCAGTCAGCGATCTTTTTTAGCCCCGGCTGGAGAGAGGATGTCTTCGAAGTCTCCTTGGAGGAAAGCGAAAAGATGAGCTGGGTGTCATCCGCGTAGGAGTATATTGTTAACCCTGCTTGCTCTGCTATCGTAGCCAGAGGGCTGACGTAGATGTTGAAAAGCAATGGACTAAGTATGGAGCCCTGAGGGACTCCATATGAGGAAACCTGAGTCTTGGAATGAGCAATAGAGGAGAAGACCTGGAAGGTCCTTTTGGATTGAAAGCTGGACAGCCATTTGAGTGCCATACCGCCAATGCCCTTAGATTGAAGGATTTTTAGAAGAGAAGTGTGGGAAACAGTGTCGAATGCGGCACTTAGATCTAGTAAAATAAGTGCCACCGTATCTCCTTTGTCGACCTGTTGACGAATGTTCTCAGTAACTCCCAGAAGTGTCGATTCTGTGGAAAAACCTGCTCTAAAGCCTGATTGAGACAGATGTAGAATGTTTTGTGCTTCAACAAACTTTGTCAACTGGAAGTTGATATGTTTTTCCAGAATCTTTGAGAACACAGGAAGCAGGGAAATGGGGCAAAAGTTAGAAAGAATCTCGGGGTCAGAGTTGGCTTTTTTGAGCAAAGGGAGCACCATAGCATGTTTCCAGGCCACCGGAACCCTAGCTTCGTATAGTGATGCGTTGAGGAGCTTTGTGAATCAGGCCCTTAGTAAGGTATGATATAGGTTGCCATCTAGTGTACAAAGAATGGTCTCCATTGTATGGTTTTCGAAGTCTGTATCACCAGCTGTTTTTTTGCAGTCGTGTTTACTTATTCCTACTTTGCAGTAGGAATTAACCCACAATTAACAATGATAATCATTTCCCCTTTAAACTGACTTAATTTAACTAATACTAAATGACCCAGAAGCGTTCTTGATGTGACAACAGGAATCATTTATCGATTTAGAAAGAGGCCCGCCTTCTCAAAATAGAGCTCTTTTTTATGTAATTGACCTACATCATGTCACTCATTCTGAACGCTTAATGCACTAAGATATCCGTTCATTGACTGCTTTTCGTAGTACCCGTGGGACTAATATAAATGTACATGACTTCTGCAGATGACAAAGTACTACACATCCCACCACCAGTTTGATTAACATTTTAATGAGCGCGTTAGAATATTGTAGTAGGAGGAGCATCAGTCTGCCAGCGTTCATATTACTCACAACTCGGCACCCCCATGTTTTCTGGGAAGGCCTGAAAATGACAGTTTCGGGAAAAAGACAACCAAGATTTTAATGGATGCCCCACTAGTAAAATCAGTTGTATTATACAGATGCTGTTTATGCAGCACTTCATACTGATGGCAATGTATGGAAGTGCAATTAATGGAGGCTTAGCACACTACAATGTGTAGGAGGTCCTTGTTTGCAACAGAGTTAAAACTGCATGGTGAATTATGTGGGTAAGGTTTTGGTGTTTTACGTCAGAGTGGTGTTTTTATCTTGTCTTAGGTTTATGTGCTTAATTATGTAGTTAGATTAAGAACAGAGTAAGTCAATGTGCTTTCATTTTAAATTCATAAATGTTTACTGTGCCTGATTGTGCCTCACTGAGTGGGTGTCTATATTTCCACAAGAGAGAGAGAGAGAGAGAGATAGAGATAGAGATATAGCGAGAAAGAGATATAGATAGAGAGATAGATAGATAGAGAGAGAGAGAGAGAGAGAGAGAGAGAGAGAGAGAGGGGCAGTCTATGAATATGCTGGATACAGGAGTTCATGGGCTGGGTCTAATTAGTCCCTCAATGGGTAAGTAGAGCAACCCACCGGCGCAGGTCAAAGTCCAGCCAATCATAGTTAATATTTTAGGACTGTACATGGCATGTGCTTGATACAGGTAGACAGCATGCACTGGATAATGGTAGTCAGTCATAGTCAGTCATAATATGGATTTAATATAGACCCCCTGTGACAAGAAGATAGTGGCATGCAGGCAGATGATCTCAAGAGTTTATCAGAGTTATTGGATTGCATTGCATTGCCATGAAATTTCTGTAATACCAGATACATTTAGATGCTTCTAGAGTCCTTCAAGGACTACAAGAACAGACTGACTTGGTTAATCAAGAAGAAACTGAGAAACAACTCAAGAAAGGCCTTCAGTCTATATGACCTCTGTATTCATGCCCACCTGGAAGCAAGAGAGTAGCAGGCAAAAGACTGGTTCCAACAGCTGGAAGTAGTATCCTTAATGTCCCACATTCCCTGTATATTTGAGGTGCTGAGATGTCTGAAAATGCTGAGAGTGAATGATGATGTTATTGAATGTTGGGGTGGGGTGGGTTGGGTATGTTGAGTGGAGTGGAAGCTAGAAGATGGAAGCAGCTGGAGGGAGAAAGAAGCCCTAACAAAACGTACCTACTGTTGCTGTAACCTAAAGGCCTAACATTTATTAAGGAGCTTATCTCCTACTTAAATGTATCTAGACTCTTCAATTTCTGTACTGTATGCTTTTCCTCTAGACCGCCACAAACACAGGAAGGGTGGGTGTGATAGAGAACACATCTGCATTTATTTATCTTCTTGTGAGAAGTTGGCCTGGCATATGCTGTCCACTAATTATAGTGGGCACCTTGCACCAGTCCAAACAACCCCTTATTGGAGATAGGTTAAAGACAACCTTATTGAAAGCTATCCTAGTGGTAGCTATGGAGAGCAGCCTTCAGACTAAGTCTTGAAGGAATGTAAAGCAGCTTGTTTTACCAGTCTATAATCTCTTGAGTGATCAAATGAAAGAGCACCACACCAGGTATATATTCAAAATATATGTATTTATTGCTAAACACACCCCTCTAGTCTCTTTATGAGGCTAGAGTTCGAAGTACACAAGTTATAAGTTATTTAAACACAGTAATAGCACAAATACACGTTTGGGCCCTAGGGGCGTACCAAACCATATACCAATAAAGTGGTATAAGAACCACGACTGAACTAGACACTAGGCCTAGAGCCTCTAGAAGTGCTTGGACCACAAGGAACCACCCAAGGTAGTGACACAGGGGACCCACGGGGGACGCGTGCAGTGTAAATACACAACCGCGATACGCCGTTAACTTCTATGGAGAAAGTCGCGATCAGGAAATTAAAGAAAAGGGACACTTAAAGGAGGACTTGGAGCAAACCCTTTGAGAACTAGGTCGTTCTAGAGTCTCTACCCACGGGAGCACCGGAGTACTCGTGTTACCTCACCCAGGGAAGCCGGGTGCATAGGTGCCTTTCGGGGTCGGGTTTCGTCGTCGATTTGAATGGCAATCTGCAGCAAAGTGCTGCTGGCGACCAAGTGGAAAGTGTCCGGGTGGATCCAAGAGTGGATCGGAGATCTGAAGAACCTGAAAGCAGAGGGGACAGAGTCGGGGTCACTAGCCAGTGACCAGGAAGGCGATGAGCGGATGCCCACCAATGTCGAGTGCTTCAGGTAGGTTGACAGTCGTCTTGACTCTTCAGCCACGAGGTCCAGGAGGCGTTGTCGGTGACCAGGAGCAGGATTCAGGCTGGTACACAATGTCTGTTGAGTGCTGACATGTCGGCGACTGGATTGGACCCAACAAGCCTTGGCAACGGCAAGTCTCGATGAAAGTGAAGAATGACGATGATACAGACCAGCAAGGTCTGAGGAACCCACCCAGCAAGGGTAAGTGAGGGCAAGCCTGGAGCAACCAGGAAGCCCAAGAAGAAAAGGATTGGCCTTCGTGAAGGGCTACTAGCCAACAGGCTAGCAACCGCGAAGGAGCCTCGAGACGTCGCACGTGGAGCTGGCTCACAGGACACTCGTGGAGTGGAGGCCAGTGATCTTCGGTACAGTTGGTGCTGGAGGCTAGGGCTACTCGGAGTCCAAAGCACGACTTCATGAGACACCCAGAAGAGGATGCCCTAGCAAATGCATGCGGTGTCCAGGGGTCACGGTTCCACGTTACCCACGACAGCTACAGGCCTCAGCTTTGCTGGGGACTCAGGGCAGCCTCGGGGAAGTTTGGAAATCCACCTCTGGTGATGCAAAGACTTCGGCGTCCGACGGGAGCTTAGGTGATGCAGACCGGACAATTGCTTCTTTGGTGCCTGCCAAGCAGGGGAGTCACTCCTTGACCCCAAGGGAGATTCTTCTGTCCTCTAGTCTTGAGTAGAGCGTCGAATGTCCAGGATTCAGTGTCAGAGTTTCGTCCAGGGATAATCTAAAGTCCTAAGGACTGGGTTCCTATACTTATACTAAGTTTAGGGGTTGGACTACTCTGTGGCCCCACCTATGGGTGGGTCAGGGCAGAGGGGTGGCTACACCCCTTTCCTTTGTCCAGTTCACGCCAAAGCAGGGGCTGCAAGCCCCTGATCCGGTTTGAACTGGGGTATGCACAGGGACACCAAGTGTGCCCCCAGTGCAGGACTTCAAAGCACCCAAAAGTGCTCCCGCCCAGCCCCAATACACACTATCCTGTCTGGGGAGGTGGTCACACCTCCCTGGGACAGGAAACCTATTGTCCAGGCCTCCCTGCCGGAGTTTCGGTCAGCAGCAGGAGGCCAGACTTGTGTCTGTGGCAGCAGCATCCATTTTGTGATGCCAGGGCTTTAGAAAAAAGTTACCGGCCAAGCCAGGGTTAACATGTCTCTCCCTCTAGAAGGGTGGAATGCTACCCCCGCCACCAGAATTGGCGGGGGGGTAGTATTCCAAGATGTTTGACACCAAACACGACATGTTTCGGTGCAGCCATTCCAAAGTTAGCATTTAACGCGAGGTTATAATGCGCTTAAGAGTATATGGTCAGGCTGCACTACAAACAGCATCAGAGAAGGGTCTCCGAACGCTGCAGAGGGGCCCTGCTCATGCAGGGGCACCCTCTCACATAGGAACCACGCACTCTGCCTTCAGGATTGATAAGGCCTGCCATAGGAGTGACTTATAGGTTTATATGTGTGTATGTATTTAGTGATATAGGTAACCTATATCACAGTAAGGGGTGCATGCACCACCTTACCCAGGCTGCAGTAGCAGACCTGTGGTGTCAGTTTGGATGGCCTTCCAGGGGTGGCATAATACATGCTGCAGCCCCTGGTAGGCCTCTGAGGTACCTATGCCCTTGGTACATAGTATACCATATACTAGGGACTTATAAGGGCACTCCAGATTCCAATCAGAGATGTGCCTAAGGCACATGGAAACCTTTTACAGAGAAAGCAGATAGACTGGGGCCTTGAATAGCAGGATCCCAGTCCAACTAAGTCATAAACCAGCAAAACACCATAAAAAAAGTGGGGGCAACCATATAGTCAGATTCCACCTTCCTACACTTCTGATAAGCCTTCCTGGGCAGGAAGAGGGGAAGGGAGCTGACACTTACATCTGAATAGGCAGTGTCCGGAGCCACACAAAGGGCTGATTCCCGCCCCCCCCCCACAGATAGCCTGGCAGACATAGTTTGGATAAAAGGGGACCTGTGCCCTTCAAGGGCTTGCTTTATAGTCACCGCCACTTCAAAAGCACATTTGAATATTAGTACTGGAGCTCTGACCCTACCAAGACAGTACACCACTGGACCTGTGAAGATCTCTACCCGGGGTAAAGACTGATGTGCTACAAGGATTACCACTCTGCTCGACTGACGAGAAACTGCTTCTCTGCTTTGCTGAGCTGTCCCGCTGCTTGCTGATCTCTGCCCTGCTGAGGACAAGTACTGGACCCATCTCACTTGAACCCAGAGGGCTTGCTGGCTTGCCTCCTGTTTCTGAAGTCTCAGGGTCATCAA
Source organism: Calotriton arnoldi (assembly GCA_963921515.1). Lineage (NCBI taxonomy): Eukaryota > Metazoa > Chordata > Amphibia > Caudata > Salamandridae > Calotriton > Calotriton arnoldi. The sequence continues at coordinate 1,370,993 of CAWUFW010003063.1, read as the reverse complement.
AGACTTCCTACAAACTCTGATGCAGCTGCTGGACTCTGCTATCTGTGAGTCCTCCATTGCCTGAGGTGCCAATCCAGCCCCGGACCTCAGAACTGGGTTCTGCTGTCATGTGTCCAAGTTAGGCCCGGTAGGCATTAGTGCTGTTCTTACATGTACACAATCCTTTTTCCTAAAATTGCCTTCTCTTTGCCACATCAACGTTTGACACACATTAGCATTTGTGACACTTGAACTAGTTTCATGGCAACACTGACCTTGTTGACATGGAACACTTCGTGAGAATACTATCACACTGCCTTGGCATTAGGTGCAAGGCCTCTCATGTGCATACTACAAATGTGTTTATTATTACATCCATATGGCAACACAGATCTCTGTAGAACACAAACAATAGTTGCCTGATCACAATCTCGGCCCGAGGCAAGGATGCTAATTTATTTATATAGCATTTGTTTCCTAGCATAATCAGAGGAGACACTTCTGCTGATCTCAAAGGAATCTTGCATGCTGAAGCTTTCATCTCTGTGAGGGTTGTCCATTTTGTGACCAAGATGAGGTGATACATTCATATCCACCATGTAGGATTATCCAGATGGGTGTTTTCTTGACATATCATACAGTCACACCCTAGACACATAGGTTAGGGTTAGCTTCGTAGGGTATGCTTGATTGTTATAATCTCTTATATGTATGCATACGTAACCTGTCTCAACAAGATGGTAGAACTCTTCGTTTTATTCACTTTGTTGACACTCATTATAACTTTTATCTGCTTCTGTCTATTAATCATCGCAGCCCATATTTTCTATATTAGAATCCCTATGGTTCAATAAATGTAGAATACGCCCCTTCGTATATTCTTTGTATATTTCTCTGAGCAAAAGAAAGCACAAGTGACTGAGCGAAGGTTTCAAGTCTGTCACCACCGTTCCTGAGGGAACAGAGTTGTCATGTTCAGTGGTTGCCAGAACTGTTCGCTCCCTGTTCAGATTTAAGGGGCGCTTACGGTGGCACTGCAAGCTAGCTGGTCCATTGACAACTTATCCTATGGGGGTGCATAGAATCAGTATGCCACCATCCTAAGTTTGTGATGTCCACAAATGCACAGTTCCTACTGATTAGTAGAAACTACATGCCACTGCAGCTATTTTTGCATCAAAATCTACACAGTGATGTCTTTGCACCAGTCAGAATTGATGCATTGTCCTTCAACGCCGATGCAGGAGCCAATTGACAACATCGCCTCGAAGGACTGCGCTGCTCGATGCCCTTGGACAGCGCAGCTCGACATCAACTGCGCGGATCGTCACCGACGCTTCGCCTCCATCCATGGGACCGGCGACGACGCTGCGTCTCCTCGACTCCTCTCATCGATTCCTTGATGTTGACGCTTGCTCCGTCCAAGGTACTTTCTCAGCAGGACCTGTCTGAGTCTGTACCCAGCCTGCCCTTCATCGCAGTCGACCTGAACTTTAGATTTACCCCATTCCAGCGCAACCTCATGTAACCCCTCAGCGCTATTGACTTGAATTTTGTCATTTTGGTCGTGTTTTATTCTTAAAATTATTCTCTATTTTTCTATACCTGTGTGGAGTATTTTTGTGGTATTTTCATTGTGTTACTGTGTGAGTGTGTGTTGCACAAATACATTACACATTGCCTCTTTAGATAAGCCTGACTGTTCTGTGCCAAGCTACCAGACGGTGAGCACAGGTTATCTATTAGTGTGTATCTAGCCTACACTGAATATAGTGGTGGTTCCAGCTTGCACAGAGTGCATACCTCTGCCAACCTTACACCCCAGTTCTAACAGTGAGCGATGAGTTTTATGTCACAATATCTTGGCCTTTAATGTCCCACAAAAATATTGAATCCACTTTATTGTAAAGGTAGATTTATATAGCGAAGCTTATATTTACTATTCATAATTTCAGATATACTTGCCTTGATGTCACAGTTATCATCAATTGTGTGGACATCATATCTTTGTAGGTCAATATTTCAAACACTGAGGGGCCGATTCCGATCTCGGCTGGTAGGGCTCCGAATCGGATTCGGCTTTACCGGATCCGATTCGGAGCCCTGTTTCCCGACCGAACCGTACGCGGGTCCGGCCGAGCGAGTACGATGCGAATTCGCCGACCGACTCGTCCGGGCGTCCCGACCGCTCCGACCGACTCGCTCCCGGCTCGAACCGCTCCGACCGACTCGCTCGGACTCCGACTCGCACCGCGCAATGGAGACGTTCCCCGGCCGGGTAAGTACGATGCGCGCCGCGAGCAGTCCGACCGAGCCGCGCACTCCGGCTCGAAAGAGCTGTCGGAGCCGTACTTTGGGGGTCCGTGTCGGACCCCCTGTACTCGTAGCCGCGCGAGTCGCACACAGGGGGGACCCATGGGTCCCCCCTACCTGTGCGTGTACGGAGCGAATCGCTTCGCCGTGTACCCGCTGTAGGGGGCGCACTTGTCCGACTCGCACCCATTGAGTCAATGGGAGCCCGCGTTGTACGACCGGCTCCCATTGACTTCAATGGGAGTCCGACCGACTCGAGTCCGATAACATACGGACGCATCGTACTCGTTCGGTCGGACTGCACGGGTCCGATTCGGTCGGAAATCTCTCCGGGTCCGGCTCGGTCGGAGAAATTTCCGGCCCGATTCGGAATCGACCCCTATATAGTGACACCCCCATGAGTGGTGTGTGTCAGAGACCAAATCGAAGGTCACATGTTCAGTAAATTGGCCACTGACTAATGGGTGATGGGCTCTGTAACATTGTCTTATGAATTCTCACAGATCCAGAGTTACACTCAAGTCACACTCTCCACTTTCCGTCTGAGTTATAGTTACCACCCATAATGTTGAACAGGCAGTATGTCAATCTGAAGCCGCAAAGGTTGTTATCCTGTAATTTATGGTTACTTGCTGCTGGACTAAGTATCTTGCAAAGTCCATCAAAAAGCATCATTTGTTTTGAAAAAGTGATGTCTTTATTCTTCCTGAATTTCAGATGGTATTGAAAAATGTTGAGAAGGGGCTCTGTAGTTTTCCTTCTTGTATATTGAATGAGATTCTACCAATTGAGTTCCATAACTATGAGTACCATTAAGTTGGGTAACAATAAACATCCATTTTCTGTTAATACAGCCACAAGATCTCACAGAGGTCAGAATGTACTCCTGTTATGTCATGTTGTGTTAAGTTTATGATTCACTTGTTTTTATAGGTGTTTACATATATGTCAGATGCTAGTCAACAGTGAAGAGCTCTGTTCTATCAATATGTTAGAATTAGCTTAGATGAACAAATAGCTTTTGGCTTGGATATCCATGTAGACAAGGGAGGTCAGAGTCCTTAATGACACCCAGATTTCTTGCTTCCATTGAGGACTCTAGGGGCATATCTACAAGGACGGCGATAAGTAAACGCAAAGCGCGCTTAGCGCTTTTCTACTTATCGCCGTCTATCGCTGGATTATATCGCCCTGTTAGCGCGTTATTTACAACGCATTTCCCCAGGGCGATATAATTACCAGCGATAGCGGGGAAATCGCCGTTTTGCAGGGAACATCGCTGGTTTTCCAGCGATGTTCCCTGCAAAACGGCGATAACCTTGCTGATACGACCCTGTGGTCGTATCAGCACAATCCACCCCCATGTTAAGTATGCCTAAGTCTGCATTTTAGCAGACGTTAGTTTTCGGCGAAAACAGCGGTTTTCGCCCAAAACTAACGTCTGCTAAAAGGCGTTGGCAGCCTTGTAAATATCGCGATGTGCACATCAACGATATTTACAAGGTTGTACTGCCCAGTGACGCCCACTTTGCATCTCATTAGAGATGCAAAGGGAGGCGTCGGGTAAAAGGATGCTAACATGCGCTAATGCATGTTAGCACCCTCTTGTTAATAGGGCGATAGTATTATCTCCACTTTTTTGGCTTTGAAAGCCAAAAAAGCGGAGATAAGGCCCTTGTAGATATGCCCCCTAGTTCCTTGGAGCAACTGTTTGTTGGTGAGTGGGGAGATGAAGGAATGGCGGAGGGGATTTGTTACCATCTACATTCTCCTTTGGTACAATTTATGCTTTGTAACTTCATCGCAAACTAAAGAAATGTTCTCTGCAAACTAACTGCTCTAACTAAATTGAGATTTACTGTTGTTGCTTATTTTCTGATTACTGAAAAGGACATAAATACCCTATATTGCAGGAATTATGACACTATTAAACAAATAAGAAAATATTCTCTTATTTCCATTCCTTATTCTTTTTCTCCCGTGACCATGCAAGCGGATTTAATTTCGTAGCAATACATGGTGGCGCGGGAGAGCTTCCCCGCTTTGATCCCGTCACCCTTTGATCTAAGACTGTAGTGCCCAGGTAACAGTACTGAATGCATGTTATGAACCACGGCCCTGCAGAAAAAGATTAAGAGACCACAACTAGCAAAATAAACGAATCATATAGAATAGCCATTTTCAATTTTTTGCCACTCCTTTTGGCTTTAAAAAATTCCTACAATTCCATTTTGGACTCAAGCAAATAATGCACATACTTTAGCTATAACACTGAAATATGCAATAAGCAGCCTCCAGGGAAGTGAACAGCAGCATGGCATAGTGTAACAAATGGACGCCCATACACGGTCTGCATGCTGGAGGGCCGAAGCCTACTTAGGGACTCGTCGGAATGCATGAATATGTAAAAGGAGAACGTGAAAAAAAGCTTTTCTTAGTACTTACTTTCAAATCATGGCTACATTAGGCATGCTAAGTTGGACAAATGAAAGCAAGTAACTGCCGGCAGAAGAGGTAGAAAAAATACCTTAATTCATTTGGAATCCTCTTTGTGCGATGATCACAAATGGACAGAGCATCCATCGTTAGGTTTTATCACACACTATATGGAAAGCAGTCATTATTTATAGTGGTCTCTTGCTTGATGGAATTTCAAGCAGTCCTATCAGGAAGAGGCTCAGTCCTGGCCTGCACCTCTGCACAGGTGCAAAAGTGGTGAATGCACCCTTTAAACAAAGAAGTAGGCCTGGCTGCAGGAGGTGCACTCTCCCGAAACACTGCGAGGGAGGGCAAGCTCTGCAGGCAGCACAGGGTGGAAATATGGAGGGCCTGATTCACAAAGGTCAACTTACACTTTGTGTAAATTTACTCTTTCTCTGTATTCACAAACTGAGATTTAATAGTAACTTTACGACTGCGAAGAGTCTGCAGTTGGTGCGGAGAACTCCACACATAAAAAGATAGGACAGGCCTATCTTTTTATGGGCGGAGTTCTCCGCCCGACTGTGGAGTCTCTTCAGTCATAAAGTTACTATATATTAACTAGTAATGGATCACTAGCTGCTTCTTATTTCTGGGGCCAGCGTCGCAGAAGCAGAGCGAGGGCGATGGACCATAACTCTTTGTTTCCATGCAGCGCAGTCTACAGTGCAGACATTCCCTCGCACAGTTTGCGAGTGAATGCATGTGCTGCAGAAAATGCAGCTTGGAATCAAAAAGTGTTGGCGCATCCCAAACTCCGTGTTTTTCTGGTCACCTGCACAGAAATGCAGAGTGGCGGTGCAGCCAATGCCTTGTGTTTTGGTGATGCGCTGCCCGCAGAGCATGCACTCACTCACAGACTTTGCAAGTGAGTGGAGGCCCTTCAGAAAATGCAGACAGAACCACAGAGCAGTGGATTGTCCTCTGCTGCATGTTTATGTAGCAACCTGCATTGATATGTTTTACATATGTTGAACCTACCTTCTGTGTTGCTGTGGTGCATTGTCTGTAGCATAATAGCACACTTTGGGGCATATCCTCAAGGACTTATCGCCGAGTTAGCGGCACTTTATCGCAGCCAAAGTGGCGATAGATTTATCGCCCAATTCACAAGCTGGCAATAACAGCCGATATCGCCAGTTTTCCTGCGATAGCAGCCGCAAAAAACATCGCTGCGGATGACACCGGCAACTAACGCTAATGAGATGCAGAGTAGGCGTTCCTGTGCAAAAAGCTGCGACAACACCACTTCGCAATATTCCCAACGACCAGCCAGATCGGCGATAAGATCACTAAACAGGCGATAAGGCGCGTTAGCAGCAGGGATTTAACACCTGCTCTTACCTGGTATTAAGTCAGACGACAACCTGCACCAGAAATGGGAGCCCAGCCCACAGCCACACCAGAAGAACAACAGATGCCATGGAGCTACTGATCATGCAGCTCGGACACCCAAGAGGGCCACAAACCCACCGCCACCCCCCCCAGCACCCCCCTCCCCGCCCCCCCCCCGGGGCCCTACCTTGGTCACCCCACCCCCCAGACAAAGATATTTCACACCAACTTTACGAAATCATGAACAAAACAATTCGCCTGATGTCGCACAATTACAACAATTAACATTCATGTGTGGTCCGAAAAGGAGAATCATTCATTCATCTCTGAATTTCCAAACAAATCAATTTATTCAAATTTAACTCAAAACAACTATTTGGAAGAGTCATGGCGGGTCTTCTCTGGACAATCTGTAAGTCACAGCCTGCAAGACAAAATTCAAGACAAGAAGGTGTGTCATGCGCTCATCAAAGGACAGAGAGAGAGAGAAAGAGAGAGAGAAAGAAAGGGAGAGAGAGAGAGTGAAAGAGAGGGAGAGAGAGAAAGAGAGAGAGAGAAAGAGAGGGAGAGAGAGAGAGAGACAGTGAAAGGAAGGTTCTTGGTACATACATGCCAACTGTTGTGTGTGTATCGCTATTGATGCACCATAAGCCTAAGGCCAAGCCCCAAATGCAGCGCGAAAGCCACATCACATTTCCAGAATGCAAGCAGTAGTCAGACTAACATTAGGGATGAAAGCTCCTTTGTCTCAATACATAAGGCGGAAGGACATCTGCACCTCCGACCTTGGTCTTGCATGCCACAGGCACCCCCTGAGAGAGATACCATAGCAGATGATGACGACTCCCAAACTACGCACAGCGCTAATGAAAGACCAACGTATCCACACCCCACACACAGAAGTCCTTGCTCGAGGTACCCTTGCATGGAATGCCCTTGACACTTACGTACACAACAACCCATGCGTCCAAACGTTGCACACACATACGACTCATTGCTCCGAGCTGTGGCATATCATCCACATACATGCCGCAGGTCAGAAGAGTGCCGGTTCTACGAGAGCCACCAACGCAATGGCAGAACATCCCGGGCACATGCACAACCCCTGTCACGTGGAACTGTACAGTGCACGTATGCTGCATTTGTTGGGGGCACTGCCACTGGCAGTTTTGCGCATCAGTTACCGTCTGAGCTTCCGTCTTGCGTACGGCACCTGCGTCCAGCCCTGGTTCCACTGTCGATCATGCATATTCGAGTGGCCCATGGATGTCTGCCTATCCAACACAACGGTAGCTGAACTGGATTATGACTTGTGAGTGCGCCCCCTGTTGGCCCACGACCAGGAGTGTAACTGTGATACCCATTCATGGGATGCCTTGATATTTGGTGTATGTGCTGGAAGTTGGGCATGGGAGATTGCACAAGTCCTCGTGTGCAGTGACCACATCGAAGCGCTCCCCTATTGGGCTGTGTTGCGGATTGGTGAAACGGCATGGACAGAGCACATCTGTCCGGACCAGTTAATGGATTGGCAAGCCCTCGTGTTCGTTGAAGTCGACAACGACATACTCTTGGAACTGATTGCCCAGGAAGCTGCGCTCGCATTCATGGACGAGTAACTACGTTCCTGCAGCCACAACTGCTTGTAACCCAGAGCACAGGTCCCAACACCTTGTTGCATCTTGGAGAAATGGTCACACATTCCACCACAACAGTGGACATGGCTTCATTCGCCTGGACTCAGAATGCATGTGCGTGCACCTACGCGTGTTGACACACACCTGTGCAAGGTGAGGCAGTCCCATGGGCGGAGCTGCACAGCGTCGCTTGGCAAGGTTCCTAAATCTGACATACTGCTGGAGGGAGAGTACACACATGGCAATGTAGTACTACATGTGACCTTGCTGGACCCTTTCACCTGCTCACTGTCAGTAGAGCAGACAGTCTGCGCAGTCCGGTGGTACAGCACTATGCAGATCCCATGGGCTGTGAGTCGTGTCCCTTGACACGGGGCAATGAGCATTCGCCAAACATCACATGACTCGTCTAGCAAGGCAAGGTGGACTGAGACCGTTGCCATCCATAATGATTGGTGTTCATTTTTGCCTCCCCATTTCTTGCACCTCTACATGTTCCCATGCTATGTGTTAGTGTCTGAAGCATTGGTCTGCATGTTGTGGCCCTTGTCTTGCCCGTACTGACACGCACATGCTAATAAAGTCTACGCCACTTCACTAGTGTTCAACTGTGATGAGTGTTGATTAGAATGACAAATCGTGTGCCTCAATGAGCATTTTCTGTACACAGGGAGGGACTGACTGTCGCATTTCACTTAGGGGTGAGTCCCTATTGCCAGCTCCACCTCTGTGAGCCAGACATTGTGGTTGGGATAGTTGCTGGTAGACCTGTGCTCTTACGTGTCTTCAGCAATGTGAGTATGGTGTCCAACTTCATGCCATGTGGATCAATGTGATCCATCAAAACAGGCTGTGTCCACACAGTTGAGTGTGAGTAGGTATGCAAAGAGATGTTCTGTTGTCACATGTGATGGGGGACACTACTTTAGGCCTGCTACCGAATTAGACATTTTTACACACAGCCCCATTTAATACATGGACGTGGGGCTACGTTGGGGCGTTGCGAGATAGTTGTTCATGAGCAATGAGGCCACAGCTAGTTCACACCTTCACAGTCATCTAATTGGCCATGTGGGTCAGGGTCAAACATGCGCATTGATGTCATTTCCCAGAGTGTACCTTTTTGTGCAATCAATGTCCCTACATTCATCCATACTTATATACTTGATTGAACATAGACATGACACATCTGTGTGATTTGGAATGTTTTATTCACATTCTGTGGAGTGTCGGAGCTGGAGCAGTACATGGCCATGCAAACCCCACATTACATGGTTGCCCAGTGGAGGGCCAACCAGAGTCCTTTGGGGAATGACAATTTAATCAGAAGAGGAAGAGTTCAGTCCGCAGCCTGATTGCTGTGTCATTGGTAACCAGAGCAGATATGGCAATCCATGTCGGGGTCCAGGTGAATGTCGCAGAGTGTTTCGCGGGACAGTGGAAGGTGTTGTTCCCGGGCATGATGCAGAGGGCTGAACCAAGCAGGAACAGGCCATATGGCGGGGATGAATGCTACAACCTCCTCTCTCACACAGAGTCATTGCCATCCACATCTTAGTCCTCTGATATGTCTTCTGTGTCAGGTGTGTCAGGTGTGTGTGGTGGTGTTATGGCTGCATCACTGTGTGCCACTGACACATCAGGTGGCGGAGGTGGTATTGCTGCATCACTGTGTGCCACTGACACATCAGGGGGCAGAGATGTGTGTGTTGAAGTTCCTGCAGCAGTCATCTGGGACAGGCTCTGTGGCAGCAATGGCAAGGTGAGGTTCTGCAGGGCATGGAAGATCCCAGCTACATCTCGCTGGTGTACAGCCGTGGCAGCCATCCTTCCAGCCTGCATCCGCTCCATGTTCTCCATTGTCCTCCGCATCTGTGCCAACTCTGTGCTGTCATCGCTGGAGCCTGTCTGACTAGACAGTTCTTGTATCTGAGTAATGGCTCTAGCGAGGTCAGCCAAGGATTGTTGAAGCATTGGAATGGACTGTGGGTGTCCGTTAGGGACTATAAGTGGTCCCTGATTTGACTCATACACCCACGTATGGCATCAAGTTTGGCTGCCATGAGGTCGAAACCCACCTGCACCTGTTCAGCCAGCCCCCTCTGGCAGTTTGACACACGGCGTTGGAATGCCATGTGTCTTTCCGTGAGGTGCTGGGAGCCTGCCATGGTGGTGGGTGCTTCCTGCTGTGTGGGCTGTGCAGGGGGTGGGGTCACCTCAATGCATCTGGGCTGCCCTGCTCCTGGAGGTGGGGTGCGGAGGCTGTCCACGAGCCGTTGGAGAGTGTCGGAGCTGATGGCCAGGGGGTCCTCCTCATCATCACTGAAGAGATGTCTGGTCTGTTCTGCAGGAGGTGTTGATTGTCCCTCTGCAATGTAAAGGGGAGATGCAGGTTAACAGTGTGTTCCATGTATGTTGATGCATTGTACATGTTTACATACAGACTGCATGACAATGTACATTGTGACTGTTTTGGATGAGCTGACTATTTGATGGGAGACAGTGGACATTTCGACTACATGACGGATGTGAGGTTGTACTCGTACATGATCATCTCACAGTTTCCTGCTATGCCAGATGTGATTGGCCAGTTTCTACGCACAAGCGGCACCAGTTGTGTCCTCTGTTCTGTAGTGAAAGTGTTGCACTTTGCACCACATTGTCGTCAATGTTGATGTGCTGTGATTGCTATGTGTGTGTGCTGCATTGTGGGAGAGTTGCCCCTGCAGCTCTGATTTAGCGGCCCCTTATCCCTTTGAGGCGGTGTGCCTTTGACTTGTGTGCTTTTAAGGTGCTGAGATGTTGGCGACTTGGGTCATTTGTGCTCTTGGACGGTTTTTGTACTCTTGTGCATTGTTTGTCTGCAGATGTGTTGTTGACGTCAGGGGTTGTATGTGCATGTGGATGTGTCAGAGTGTGACCTGCTCCTTTGAGGATGTGATCCACACTGGGCCACCTCAGTGTCGTGTCGTGCACCATGTCATGTATTTTGACTGCAGCCATGCTATTGGTAATGCAGTGTCACTTGCATTGTCAGTGTGGCTCACAGAGCCGCTGCTTTGCTGGATTCAGCACATGTGCATGGGTAGGTTGTGAGATTGGTGATAGGGAGGGGGTCCCTTTGTGCACATAGTGGACGGGGGCCTACTTGGTGTTTCTATGTGTGCTGCAGTGTGCCAATGGTATCAGGGACATGTTCCACAATCATTGTGGGTGTGCAGTGTGCTACACATAATTGTGCATCTGTGCCATTGTGCCCATCTCCCCCCATCCCCCCAGTCCCTGGTCGTTACTCACCCTGTTGCTGTTGGGTCAGGTCATATCGAGCTGTGTCCGGACCCCCAACTCCTTGCACCATCTCCACACTGATGACTGTGGCCACCATTTCCTCCAGCTCATCCAGCTCCTCCTGTGGCGCAGGACTCCCACCTCCAGTCGCAGTTGCTGCCTTCTGGTTGGCAGCGAGTTTCTGCTTGGTTTGGCTATTCACATTATGCCAGCGCCTCTTGACCTCCTCCATTGACCTCATCAACACTCCGACTGCATTCACGTTGTTGACGATCGACTGCCATATTTCCGTTTGTGTTGCCAATGACACAGTGGAGGTGACGAACAGTTGTTGGTAGTGTTCTATCACCTCCCTGACGATGATCCTGTTTTCCTGTGGACTGAACCCCGTCCTCCTCTTCTTCTTCTCCTTGCCCTTCCCCGACCCCGAGGTTCCTTGTTGGTCGTCTTTGGGGCTTGTGGGGTTCACGTTGTCCTCTGCACTTGGTCCGGGTGCATCCATGGTGCTACGCAGTTTATTTTTTTTTGTCTTTTTTATTTTCCTGCTTTTATAGTGCATTTTCCCGCATCACGCGTGGGAATTGCAGGCCTGTCGCTGATTTTTGTATCGCGATTTGGGGCATCGCATCTTTTTTCGCGTTTCGCATTTTTTCGGCGTTGCGTTGATTTTAACTCGGTCATTTGGCGCGTTATCGTGAGACTATCGCATGGTGCCGCCGGGTTGAGAATACGTTAACACGGTGTTATTTTCCCGCAATGGACTGCGATGTGCAAAGTTGCGTTAAGCTAATTTTGCGATAATTATCACACGTTCTTGAGAATATCCCCCTTTGAGTGTTTGGAAGTAAGTGCATGTGCTGCAGCAATGTAATGACTGTTTAAGAGACACACAGCCTCACTCTGAAACTTGTTCCACTGCTCCAGACTCTTAAGACTTTAGCAACGGCTTAGAGAGCTGCGAATAGTTCTTTAGTTAGAAAATTAGCTAGAGTCTTACTAGATGTAACATCAGAGTTACAGTCTCTGTCATAACATTTGCCTGTGCACTTTGCAAATCAATGTAAAGGCTACCAGACCTCTTTATTTAAAAACCGAGTAAAGTGTCTTACTTATAAGGAAAACATACATTTTGATGAAGTGACACACTGCAAGGTACACAGATGTGGCCTGCAGATTATAACATTGCCATAAGGTTGGTGTTTACGTTAAATATAAATCTGCAGACAATTGGTATTGAATTGAGTTAGAATAGGAATTTTGTAACACTGTTAACTTTAATATGAAGCATGCCTTTGTGCAGTGGAACCTAACAGTGACCTATGCTGTGTTTGCCTATCCTATTGCCAATTAAAAAGTGTCAGAGACAGCTTTGTTGCTTCTGTAGAATGGCGTAACAATAGCCCCACAGCCCCCGCGGTGCGGAGGGGGGGGGGCGAGCTTCAGGGGGCCCCTTGCTGCAAAGTGCACGGGCGGTGTCTGAGCGCTCCAGGCTGGGTCCAGAGCCTGGGGGGCCACCTCCATGTACTTTGCAAGGGGGCCCCCTCAGATTTCTTTAGGCCGCTACTTCTGTGTGGTTAAGATCAAATTGGAGTGTGCCCATTGGAAGAAGGGGAAACTCCGCAGCTCTGTCCTTAAGTGCCCCTGCTTCGATCCCTCTCCACGATTTGAAAGGTGGAAGCTAGCTCCAGAGGGGAAGTGTCTCTTAAATACTTGTTGGACACAATTTCGCTATTTAGCTCGTAGATGGGTCATGATTCCTATGATGATCAGAGAGTCAATATGGCTTGAGAACCGCCTCCATTCAACCTGTCATCCACCAAAACCGTTAATGGGCGTTGGTGAGCACTGACAGTATTCAGGGGGTATTATTCTCTCTAGAGCAGGGGAAATATGGGCTCCAGCTTCCAAAAAACAATCAAGTGCATCCTACAAAAAGGCAAGATCTCCCTTTTCCACTAATTGTTTAATAAGGGAGGGGTCCTTCTGATGGAAGCTAACCTAGGTAGAGTCAAAGGTCTGGCATAATGGCTTCACAACATTTAGTGATATGTATCTCAACTGTAGGCATGTCTAGTATGAAATGCTATCCAACAAGGCAAGCGTAAAAGTGAAATAACCTCTTGTTTCTAAGGATTAACTCTTCAGGGCACCAGGCGGGCATAAAGTGGCGTCCCATACATATGCAAAGCCTCATGGCAGTAGGCTGTTGCCAGTGAGCAACAGTCTGCATCAAAGAAGTGACATTTGAGTCTACTGACCCTCAGAGTCTTGGGACACCCAGCAGAGATGTTAGTACTCGGTAGTTAAGGGCCTAAAATGTACGATATTCCAGCCAAGATGCTAAATAAAAAGCTATTATTACACGTTTGAGATTTTTCTTTTCCAAACAATAACCAGATGCAGTGATTTCTGGATTTGGATGGTGCTAGGATGGCAATACCCTGGCAGGAATCCCATTAGATGTAAGTGATAACAAAGACTAATATGCAAATTCTCAGCCTCAGCAAAACGTATCCACTTCAGATGCATTCTTTAATATTTGATTTAAATTAGTCAAAGGAGAGAAACATTATTGTGAGGGTTCCAAAATGTGTGTTCCCATTCAGATTCCTTTTGGGGTTTTTGCTCTCTATCATGATGGGGGCTCTCTTCTCCAAACTTTTGAAAGGAATTTCTCTCAGTTATCCCTACAATTGGTGATTGTAGCAGATGCCAGCAGCCTTGGGTTGGGAGCGGTGAGAAAGTCTTTTTTTCCTGTATATTCGGTGTATTCAAATATAACAACGAACAGGGCAAACCCAACGTTGAAAGCAACCTGGGTAATTTATAAAGTCAGATAACAATGGCTGTACATAAAGTTGTATACAATGCGTGGCCGCGCAGCGTGATACAAGGGTGTTTGTTCTGCGTGTTTTTACTGTGCTTTTATTTTGATTACTGTTGATGCTGCTGCACGATCGCACTTTACTCTGTGAAACTTTTAATTGACTGGAAAGTGAATTTGAATTGTTTAAATACTGCCGCATACCTGAGGTTGCTCAATTCATAATATCTTTAATATCTTTACCGGATCCCTTCACCTCGCGGTTTCCGTCTGTTAGAACGGACCCGCCTACTCAGAGGTCAACGCTCTAGTCTTTCCACGCTCTGCACCCATAAAAGCAGCGCGCTGGCGTGGCCGCGCAGCGGACACGCGCAGCGGGCGCGCCAAAGGCAAGCCCGTCTGCGCCCGTCCGCGCATCGACCGCGCATAATGCCAGCCATGCTGCCCTTCTGGAGAAAATCGAGGCTGGATACAGGAGTTATTATTACTCCACGGAACAGCTGCATGAAATTGGAGCAGCAGAGGGTAGGAGAGGCAGTCTCAGGTTAGAGGAGACTGCAGGGCCCGTATCTGACTTTGTGAAAAGAGGTAGCCTTAGATGTGGGTTACTTAATGTTAGATCCCTCCCCAAGCATCATTTGGAAATCCAGCTGTTAATAGAAATGTATGATCTAGATGTGTTGTTCATGACTGAAACTTGGACACACCTTGGGTCAGATTTAGAATTGGGATTGGCGTGTCCTTCTGGATACAAAGCCTTCCACAAGCCTCGAGTAAGTGGTAGAGGTGGCGATGTGGGAGTTATTTTTAAAGAAATTTGGGACTTTGCTCCTCTCAATATCGATGAGCTGGAGGGCATTGAGCTTCTGGGATTCCTACTAAAGGATACTAAAGGACAAGTATTAACTGGTATAGTCAGCTACAGACCCCTTGGAATAGCCAGTCCTCAACTACAGCAGGGGTTTATTGAGGTCCTGAGCAATCTGGCACTGACTCACTCCAGATTGCTTGTTGTAGGGGATTTTAATTTATGGCCCAATGGGATTCTGGATTCAGGATATCATAATCTTATTCAATCCTGTGGAAATTTAAACCTACAACAATGGGTTATGGAACCCACACACAAGGGAGGACACACCCTAGATCTAGTGTTCTCCGAAGAACAGACAATGGGAACAGTTGATGTCCTACCGGTATGTTGGTCGGATCATCACATGATTGTTTTTTAGTTGTATAATCCCAGGATGAATAAACCAATTCCTAAGAAAGGCAGGAATTTTCCAAGCAGGGACTGGAAGGGCCTCCTGGAAAAGGCAAGGGTATCTTCAATATTTCTGCCGAACGAGGGCTATGATGCAAATAAGCAGGTGGAAGAGAATTATGTAACATACTGCGAACAAATAACCACTAGGCTGGATCAAGTTGCCCCGATCAAAAGTCATAAGAAACTTGGTAGACCGTCAGCCCCATGGTTCAACGAAAAACTAAGAAACCTGAAGTTGGGCTGTAAGCAAGCGGAAAGGAAATGGCGTAGGGAATACGCAGATGAGGAAAAAACCTCCTGGAAAATGGCAATAGCGGAGTATAGAAAAGAAATTCTAGTAGCAAAAACAGAGTTCTTTGCAGATTCTATTCGGAAGGCACAAAATAGTACTCGAAGTGTCTTCAGGATAGTAGATAATCTGCTTAATCCAGACTGCTCAAAGAATGAGACTGTGTCTAGCCAGGAATTATGTGATAGCCTGGCTGTTTTCTTTGAGGATAAGATTAGTAATATCATTTATGGACTCAAATTGGATAATATGTCTAAGGAATTAATGCCTACAAAACAGATATGGATGGACAACTCTCATTCCTTAGATCATTTTAATATACTTTCTGTGGAAGAATTCTATAAAATGGCCATGGGGGTATCATCAGGCTCCCCTTCCCTTTGGATCCACTACCACATAAAATTTGGAAGGAGCTGGCCCCTGAACTCTTTCCGGCACTACGGCAAATTTGCAATCAATCACTGGTTAGTGGTTCTGTGCCAACGTGCTGGAAACAGGCGATGGTAACGCCCCTCTTGAAAAAAGCATCACTTGACCCGGCGTGCCCGAAAAGCTATAGACCGATCTCTCTTCTACCCTACCCAGTTAAAATCTTGGAACGAGTAGTTAGCAAAGCACTTTCCCAGTTTTTAGAAACAAACAACATCCTGGACAAGGTGCAATTCGGCTTCCGCCCTGGCCATGGAACGGAGACTGCCTTGGTGACCGTCATGGACGACCTACGCTTGCGTGCAGACAGGGGACAGTCAGCTATTTTGATTCTTCTTGACCTGTCTGCCGCATTCGATACGGTAAACCATGGAATTCTTCTATCCAGGCTTCAAGAGGTGGGGGTTGTGGGCACTGCCTTAAAGTGGTTCCAATCTTACCTATCTAATAGACAACAGGCAGTAGCCCTTCCCCTTTTCGCTCCAAGTTTTCCAATACCTTGCATGGTGTTCCACAAGGGTCGGCGATCAGTCCTATACTATTTAATATCTATATGAGCCCTTTACTTGCTGTTATAAGGGCTCATAATATTAATTTAGTAAAGTATGCGGATGACACCCAGCTTATCCTGTCCCTTGAGGGTGAGCAATCCGTACCCCTAGAAGACTTCCACGCCTGTCTGCAGGACACAGCACTCTGGCTTAGGGAGAATTCTCTTCAATTCAATTCTGACAAGACAGAAATCTTACATTGTGCCGCAGGTAGAATTCCCCTATACTTCCGTCTGATTTCTGGCCTACCTCCACTACCACTTCATTGGTTCCTAGCAATTCAGTACGTAATCTGGGAGTCATGTTTGATGATAAGCTGACACTTGAAAAGCATGTTAATAAAACAGTCGGGTGTTGCTTTACTTTGATTAGAGCACTCCGAAAAATTCTCCCACTGTTCTCAATACAGGCTAGAACACTGATAATCAGAGGTACTATCCTTAGTAGGTTGGACTACTGTAATGCTCTGTTGTTGGAATCACCGAAGTATCTGATTGAGAGATTACAGCGAATACAGACCATGGCGGCCAAGCTGGCATTGATGAGATCACGCCGTTCTTCCGCCTCTCAGGCACTCTCAGAGCTGCACTGGCTTCCAATCTCGCAGCGGATACTTTTAAGGCCTTGTGCATTGTGTTCAAGGCCTTGCACGGCAGTGGCCCCAAATCACTGCAGGACAAATTTGCATGGTATGTTCCCTCTCGGATGCTCCGTTCCTCTTCGGCTAATCTGGTGAAAGTGCCTAGAGTCAGGAAAACTAAATCAGGAGGCAGGGCCTTTAGTACAGCGGCTTCCCGCCTCTGGAACAGACTTCCGCCTGATATTAGACAAATAGACGATCTCCTGCAATTTAGAAAAAGGGTAAAAACCTGGCTCTACCCTCAAGCTGGCCTATCTACATCTTGCTAACCTCACGTTTAGTAAAGGGCTTCCACGGATATTTACACTTAGTCAGGCACTTGTATCACAGCGCCAGGGTACCCGTAGGGTGTTAGTTGCGCTTTATAAATGCTGATAATAATAATAATGCTCAGTGCAAATGAAAGTGCAACTCAAAACAATAGTGAAGAAAAACAATGTACCAAATATCATATTCATGGCCAATAAATGCATAGGCGGACAAAAGGATGAGTTGAGCAGGGAGCCTAACAATTATTTTGTTAACGCATCCAGAAAAATTAACATTTCGTATAAGCTCTGTTTTACAAATTGTGTTAGATCTGCATCTAGTGTGTCCTCCCTTATATTCTAAGGGGCTTATTTAACAAATAGTTGCATCACCCTAGCGCACACAATGGGGCGCAAGGGCGACGTGACTACTAAGTTAGATTTATCAAGCCACACGAGGCCACATTGTGTGGCTTTACTTGGCTTGATAAATCTAGAGTAATGGAACACAGTGCAAATCGCTGCGCTGCATTACTCTGCCCCAGGGAGGCGTTCCATTGGTGGAGCATAGGTGCTCCAACTTATCCCCCAATGGATTATGGAGCATTCCCAGATTTACCATTAGTGGTAGACCTGGGAATGCGTTAAAATGCTACACCTCCCCAGGTGTGGCGTAACAGATGAGAAATATCTTTATTTCTCCTCGTTACTTCCTCTTTCTATAAGATGAAAATGCCTCAAATAATTGTTTCTGTGCAGGAAGGAGTCCCTTCCTGCACAAAAACAATCCTGCTTACTATTGCATTTATATAGCAAGCAAAACCATTAGCTAGATACATTAGTTTCTCTATTATTTATGAGATGACGGATAAAGAGTGTAAACAAATTAACAAACATTACATATTGGTCAACACAGACTAGAATTTTCATATATTTGATTAAATGTAAGCTTCATACATTAATACAGTGTGCAGGAAGGTGTCCATTCCTGCACAAAAACAATCCTGCTTACAACACAGGCACCCTTGCACCATGGTGCAAGGGTGCCTACGTTGGCACTAGGCAGCACATTGTGCTCCAGCGCAGGGAAAAAGCAGGAATGCGCCATGTAATGTTAAATACGATGCATTCCTGCCCTTTCCCCATCATGCAGCACACTTGCTGTGATGTGTTGCGTGCGTTTTTATAAATGTGCCTGACAATATTTTCTAGGATGCCTTGTCCGTTATTGGAGATAATACCTGATAAGGAATTTTAACTTTCTCTGACACCAGCTGTTGTAAAAATTATAATTTTAGAGGAACTACTGTTGTCTTACAATTTATTCATTTAGCAGAGGCCATTATTGGTCTGGACTAACAATATAATGTGCCAAGAATATCTCAAGTGCTAGAGGGGGTTGGTACGACGTTTGGCAGCTAAGGTCTTGAAGGTGATGGATGCCATTTAGCATCTTCAGTGAGTTTTTGGTTTTGAGGCTCAATGTACAAATGTATTTGATCCAGGGATTTATGATTGCCATCATGACTAGAGGTTTGAATTTTGGCGAGTCCACTTAGCCTTTCATCCTTCTGAGGTCAATATAATAAGCACCATTGAGATGGCTAAGAAAAACATTTGTTATTTCAGTGACAGGATACCCTTCAGTGTGAATGTGCACTTTACAAATACACATTATATCCCTTTTTCGTAACTGCAGTACATACCAGATGGATATTTCTTTTTATTGGCATTTATTTAGCGTGCAGCTGTCCATTTAGGGCTTCCCAGCACTAAAGGCAGAAAGATGGTCCACATGAGATGTGCCAAGTCAGTCTCTCTCAAACAACTTCATGATGCTGAGCTCATCTGGGGATCTGCAAAGTTTTAAGGGGAGCAAATTCCAAAGTTTGTCGTCCAGATACATAAAAGTTAACAATCGCTTCTGTTTTTATGGATTTATGGGATACTCTCTTGCAGTGTATTAGAAGATCTTAAGGATCTTAATGGCGCATCATGCTGAATAAGATGGCATAATAGGGCCTGTGTTAGTGAAAGCACAATATGTAACACACAGCGCCTTGAATTACACTATTTTTAGGTCGAGCCTAGGCAGCGCGCATGCACTGTCTGCAAGACCTGGTGTAATGGCTATATAGAGTATAATCCTGCCTGCTGCTTCCCATTGGGTCATTCAGGCGTTGCTCTGCATTCCTAGCTCTCTATAGGCTGGGGCTCCCGAGACGTCACTTCCGTTTCATGGCAGGCAGCACCGACCAACTACAGGTTAGTTGCGCTGCAGGGCTGCATCTGTTTTGTTTTGGGACTACTTCACTTATCATTATGGCGCTTCACAGGCCGCCATGCTTATAAGTTTAGCCCGCATTTATGTTTCTCCATGCCGCAGCCACAATTTTGTATACAATGCAGACACAATGCAGCCTTGTTCCAGTGCTTCCTCATCCTCGGCTACTTCTGCAAGTCCTGAGTAACCACTGCTGGTTCCTTCCAGGGCAGTTTCACTTGAGAGAAGCCTCATTCAGGTGGTCTCTCGCCCAGCCCCTGCAGCCACTGTTTCCTCATGTAGCACTCTCTTGCTCCTGTGCTTCATTAGCATAGCCCACTCCATCTGAGTAATAGAATGTAAATATTATGTCTTAAGGAAAGGGTGCAATACCACAGGATGTTACTAGGTGTCCCTAGTAACAGCCTGTGGAACTGCACCCTTTCCTGAAGACATATTATAAGAAGTCCATTACTATGTGGCTCAAGGAACGAGCGTGAGCATTTTTTCCTTTATTAGTGGAATTTTTTTTTATCACAAAGGCTAAAAAAGATTTAAATGCTCACGCTCGTTTCTTAAGCCTCATGACAATGGCATTCCTATATTATGTCTTAAGGAAAGGGTGCAGTACCACAGGCTGTTACTAGGTTTCCCACGGACACCTAGTAACAGCCTGTGGTACTGCACCATTTCTTTAAAACCTAATATAGGAATTCCATTACCACGAGGCTTAAGGAACAAGCACGAGCATTCCTGTGCAATTTTTTTAGGCTTTTGTAGGCTTTGTGATGAGAACAGAAATTCCACTTATTAAGGAAACAATGCTCGCTCTAGTTTCTTAAGCCTCATGGTAATAGAATGTAAATATGTCTTAAGGAAAGGGTGCAGTACCACAGGCTGTTACTAGGTGTCCCTAGTATCAGCCTGTGGTACTGCACCCTTTCCTTAAGACATAATATAGGAATTCCATTACTATGTGGCTTCAGGAACCAGCGCAGGAATTTTTTCCTACATTAGTGGAATTTATTTATTTTATCACAAAGGCTACAAAAGCTTAAACTGCTCCCACTTGTTTCTTAAGTCTCATAGTAATGGCATCCCTAGGACACCTAGTAACAGCCTGTGGCACTGCACCCTCTCCTTAAAACCTAATATAGGAATTCCATTACCACAAAACTTAAGGAACAAGCGTCAGCACTTCTGTGCATTTTTTTTAGGCTTTTGTAGCCTTTGTGATAAGAACAGAAATTGCACTTCTTAAGGAAAAAAAGCTTGCACTAGTTCCATAAGCCTCATGGTAATAGAATTCCTATATTAGGTCTTAATGAAAGGGTGAGTACACAGGCTGTTACTAGGTGTCCCTAGTAACAGCCTGTGGTACTGCACCCTTTCCTTAAGACATAATGTAGGAATTCCATTACTATGTGGCTCAAGGAACGAGCGTGAGCCTTTTTTCCTTCATTAGTGGAATACATTTTTTTATTGCAAAGGCTAAAAAATATTAAAATGCTTGCGCTCGTTTCTTAAGCCTAAAGGTAATGGAATTCCTATATTGTTTTAAGGAAAGGGTGCAGTACCACAGGCTGTTACTAGGTGTCCCAGGGACACCTAGTAACAGCCTGTGGTACTGCACCCTTTCTTTCATGTGGAATTTCTTTCTTTTTATGTTTGCTACTGCTGGCATAATTTTAAACAAGAAAAAAACATTCACATTTGCAACACCAACAGCTCACATTTTCACTAATGCAAGACCTATTGCATTGCAAATGCTTGTTTTGATTGGAAGCCAATGAAGTTTGGCCAGTGACTTGGAGGCAAAGTAATGCTTAGGTGCCCTCATAAGCAGGTAAGCTGCCATGTTTTGTACAAACTGTAATTTTCTAAGTGAGGTTTGGGAAGTGCCTAGGTAAAGTACATTTCTATAATCAAGATGCAAAGTCACTAAAGTTTGAACCACAGTTCTTCGAGAGGTGGTATGTGAAATCTCCAATAACTTTCTGATGGTTCTCAAGATTCTAAAATAGCCTGCCACTAGTTTCTTGACCTGGACTTTAAAAGACAACTTGTCATCCATCCAGATCCCTAAGTTCTTACTCGATTATGGAGGCTGCGGCTGAGGTCCAAAGCTGTCAGGACAGAAGTTTGGTGCCCAACAACTAGGGTTATTGCCTAAAATAAGCACCTCTGTCTTTCCACTATTCAGTTTTAGACAGAAGCTGGCAATCCGGTTGGCCACTGCCAACAGCATGGCTTGAGCCATGCCACTTTAGAATGATGTTCAGGGTCTTGCCAGATGATCAATTGGGTGTCATCTGCGTATGCCCCCTGTGAGAGTCCATGCGACTGGACTATGTCTGCAACAGGGCAAACATAAATGCTTAACAATGTGGGGCTCAAGAAAGAGCCCCGGGGAACTCCATATTCAAGGGATAGGAGATCTGAATAAAAAGACTTATCCCATATTTGAAAGCTTCGATCATCAAGAAAGGACAATAGCTATTTCAAAGCCTGATATTCCCCTCCAACATTATATAATCTCTACAAAAAGATAATATGGGAGACCATGTTGAAGGTTGCACTGAGATACAGTAAAATAAGGACTGCCATGCAACCCAGACCCGAGTTAATTTAAGGTCCTTAGTTACAGTCAATAGGTTTATTCAGTGCTATGGCTAGGACGAAAACCCATCTGGGAAGGGTGGAGCAGATGGTTGTTTTCTAAGAAAGTTGAGCATTTACATGCTTCTCCAACACCTTTACTAGAAAGGGAAGGAGTGAGATCAGCCTTTAAAGTAATGTTTAAAGTATTTATGCAGCACTCAGTAATAAAGTGAAAACACAACACAATAAAAACCCCAAATCAGTTTAGAAAACTAGAGTACATTTTATTAAATAAGATGACACCAAAATGACAAAAAATCCAATAAGTAGAACTAAAAGAAATAAATTTTTAAGATTTTAGGTGAAAATAGCGCAGAGATGCAGAAAGCACCAATCACGGTTATCTGGTCATGTTGGAAAGAGTCAAAGTCAAAAGTTAAGGCTTACCACGATGGAGCGCAGTTTGGATACAGGGACAAGGTTCATCACAGTGGAAATTTTACCTTTCTGACTTAGTCCAGTTTTCACACAAGAAGCACTCATTGAGAATGTTTTCTGTGATTGGGCTGGAGACTGGATTTAGAGATAAGCTCATTGATGGTGGGTTGCTGAAGTCCTAGGCCTTGATCAGATCCTCATGTTGGTGATGTGGTCACCATCGGTGCAAAGAGCATGACTATGATCGCTACTTTGCTTTGGTGAGAAATGCGGGGTGGTTGATGTCGAGAAGAAGAGCTCTAGGCAGTGAATTCTGGGGTCTACCTGGAAAGGTCACATCAACAAGTAGATGCAGGTCCCGTGTTGGCCTCAGTGAAGTTCGTTCACATTTGTGAAGAGACAGGGTACCTCTAGTTTTTCCATTGGAGTCCGGATCTTGCAGTTTTATGGTTGGAAGAGTATAGTTTAACAGTAGCCAAGGGTCCAAGACCTGGGGGACCCCGCTTGGGCATAAGGACTCACTCAAGCAGAGGACAGCAGCAGTATTCAGGCCGGTCTGGCTGGTATTGGTCAGCTGGACTGTTGCTGTGGAGGGCTCTGGATGCATGGTGTGCCGCTGTAGCTCAAACAGGAGGTCAGCCAACTAACCCCGGAGGCACTTGTTTTCAAAACAAGCAGGTCCAGATTTTGTTTAGGCTTCAGACAGCTGGACAGTCCTTCTTCTGACTCTCCACAGGCCCAGGAGTCTTCTGATGAGAGGTTCTGAGGGTGCCACTTTTATTCCGAGTGCCATCATGTGTGTAGGGTTCACCCCTTTTGCGAAACCCTAAACTGGCTCTGGTCAGTTCTTCCCTCCCCCCTGGGTTTGGCTCCAAACTTTCTAGAGAGACAAAGGGCAGGCATTAGCCAGTGACAGTGCAAGCATCTTCAGAAGTCAGGAAGGGTCTGGGTACAGGCTTTAAGCTACACTTTGAAGCCAAGGAAGGGCTGAGTATGATCCCTGAGGCCATCCTGCTAAGGAGAGGAACTCCCTTCCCAACAACCAAGGTCCCATGTCTGGAATTAATACACATCGCACCACAGGAGAGCCATTAACATACATATGACTTTGAAAGGCAAATTTGGTTTAGGCAGAAAAATGCCAACTTTTGAAAAGTGCTATTTTCAGAATAGTAAATTAAATCTGACCTACAATTAAAAAGGATTTCAAATTACAATTCAAATACGTGGAAGAAGTATTCTCCATCTCCTTCCAAACTTAAGTTATCATTTTTAAGTGTAACAAGGTTACCCAGTGTTACTCTATGGGAAAGCTAGCCTTGTCACAGTGAAAAATGACTTTGGGGAAGTTTTACTGCCAGGACATGTAAAATTTAGGTACATATCTCCAACTTTTTAAATATCATGCATGCCCTATGAGCTTTTAGTAATAACATTAGGATGATTTATAAGTATTAAAAAGGAAGGTTTAGGCCTCGCAAAAGGGTTTTTTGCCAGGTCGATATAGCAATTTCAAAACTTCTCTACAGACTGCAGTGGCAGACCTAAGACAGGTTTTGCAGGGCTACTTTAGTGGGTGGCACAATGAGTGCTGCAGTTCACTTGTAGCATTTACTTTACGGGCTCTAGCTACATGTGGTACCATTTACTAGAGAGTTATAAGTAAATTACATGTACCTATCAGGTATGTACAAGTTTTACCATGTTTGGATGGGAGAGCACAAGCACCTTACCACTGGTTAGCAGGAGTAAAGAATGCAGAATCCTAATGCCAACAAAAGCTATTTTAGTAAAAATAGGGTATTGAAGGCAAAAATCTCGGGAAATACCACACAAAAGATGATCATTACCAACACTGGGCCTCTCATCTTTTGAAATAACCTTTTATAGTTCCTGAACTAAATTCCATAGGTTTTAGCATTTCAGAAGCTACCAAATCTCCAAACAACTCTTGATATCTCCAGATAGCATTTTAAAATAAATTATGACACATGTTGAGTTGTTTTTTGCTGTTTGAAAACTTGATCACTGGACTCCGTGCTGTGTTTGGGACCCTGCGTTTCCATCTCCCTTTCCTGTCTCTCCTCATCCTCCCTCCACTCTCTTCCCTCACAAAATACCCTTTTGTTGTGCTTCAAATGCCACTGCTGTGTGCAAGCGGTAAATGACAATTTGCTTTTCATACCGAAATAAAGAGCAGAGGAACCTAAGCACCACCTTAGCAGCTCTGGAAATATAAACAATGGAGCCTATTCACATACTGTATTTTGTAGTACATTTAGTAGTGCTACAATGGTACTACTCATGTACTATAAAATGCTGGTGAACTTCCTATGTGCGGAGGTCTATGCCTTTGCCTTTCCTATCTTTTAATTACAGAGTTCTCTGCCCTGACTGCACAGATCACTGCATACCTAAGTATTCAATTTAGTAGTAAAAGTGGCATGGATGGGAGAAGTGGTTTGTAAATAGGTAATAATAACTACTAAATTAGAGGGGCTTTAGGGGGATAAAGCAGGGGTTAAGGGAGGATTTGGGAGGCGTTTAGGAAAGGGAATGCACCCAACCACAAAAGAGTGGGGTCCTAATGTATCATGCCATTTATCATGCCACTTTCCAACCACAAAATGGCCTTTTAAAAATCACCAAACCCAATTAGCGATTCGATAGTATGTTTCCGAATCTTACCAAATCACTAATTGGGTTTATACATAGATAGCAAATCGGTATTTGGAAGGGGCATGGTAAGTGTGTCCCTTTCAAATACTGATTCCTGTAGGGATGTATTAATGTTTTGCGACCATAATCTGCTTGCAAAACATTCATATTTTACCACCTCCTCAAAGGCGGTGGTAAGCTATTCGCAAATGGGAAGGAGTCCTGAGGGGACCCTTTCTCCTTTGTGAATTTTCACAACAACATTTTTATGAGTAGCCATTGGTCTATGAGACCACTGCCTGCTCATAAAAAAAGGTCATTTTTCTTTTCTCTTTTAAATGTAGCCTGTTTTCCTTCGGGGAAAACAAGCTGAATTAAAATAAAAAAGATTGCTGTATTTAAAAGCAGTTACAGACAAGAATGAGGAGGGCTGAATTGCGATCCACTACAATTCAATATTTTGACAACCAGCCTATTAATACAAAGGTCTGTTCTCAAAATAACTATGGATTCATTAGGAGTTGGTGCGCAAATTGCGACCACTTCTAATAAATCCATTTTGTACATTCCATTTAAGGAATCGCAAAGTGCGACTCGTTATTTGTCACTATTTAATATTCCTTAAATGGAATCTTGGTACATGAGGACCTAAGCCACATCCTATTCCCAAATTGCACTTCTAAAGTTACCAAAACCGTTGTAAATGTACCCCAGCTCCACCAATGGCCACTTACAGGTACTGCAACACTAATAGAAAACAATGGAGTTAGGAATTTAAAGTAAAAACTAATAGGAAATAAATGTATTTAAACTTTAAAAAAATATATATACATTTATTTTAATGTAAAAAAAGACAATCTAAATACATTTTAGTTTCTCAAAAATATTTTAATAACGTTTTTCAATTAAAAATAAATGTAACATTTAAAAAAAATACATTGAATTAATTGAAATAATAGCTATGCACAGCTTTTAGTAACTTTTAACTCATGTTATGTTATTTTAATTTATTAAGCACACGAATCACCCCCACAGGGGTATCTCCGAGCGAAATCAAGACTCAAAATATTCAATATAAACATTTTAATTTAGGTGATTGTTATTTTTTAAATACATCTTTAAGAAATGTCTTAGTTTAATTTAACTTAGCTAATTTAATTACATTTGTACCTAAAATGTAGTTAATAGTGCAGTAGCGTTGTTTAAAAAAATATTCTTCATTTAAAATTCAGATATAAAATTACATCACCTTTAATTTACAAATATTTTAAATATCTTTTGAAAAATATGATTAACTTTTCAAAATGTTCCCATACTTTACCAGATGGAGATTGCAGCCTTGATTGCAGAGGTCTCTGCCAAGTGTGCAAAACATCAAATACAGTCATAAATGCACTGCTAGTAGTACCTTTTGTGGTTGTATATGATATTTTTGCCTACTCCACCATCTGATTCAGGGTGTGGGGACAAATAATTCCACACTTTTGAGTAACTTTAAAATCTTAAATGGTGAATAGCTAAATGTAGTACAGTTACTCAAAAGTGTAGGAGTAAGCTTACACATCTAGATTTTCTCATGTGTAAGTTCACCTTTGTGAATTGCCCTATATTTTTCTAGAAATTTCTCTTAGTGTATAGACACTGTTTGAGTAACCCCATTTTTTATTCTAATGATTCTTAAATGATCTCTGAGTGAAGGTGGCCGCTCCTTGCTTTTGAAAATGAATGAAGGATGGAGTAGGCACTAATTGTCTGCAATATATTATTACAAGTGACTAGTGGCTTTTAGTTGGAAATTATATGCACTCTATTACTGTACAAACTCTATGATATCTAAGGAAGCTTCACATGCAATATCTTCCCTGTAACTCATATAAAACCTTTGAGCATGACATCAGAGTGATGTCTTGAAAATCTACCATTACATTCGGAAGAGGGATGGTGATCAAGAATGCACAAAGAAATGGCACACATCCTCCATACTTTCTCATGCATTGCTCTTGTAGTCCTTCGTGTGAGTTGGAACTCATCTTCTTACTTATTTTCTATCTTTTCTAAAGGCTGTATTTCTCAAGTGCATCCCATTGACCACTCCTTTGCACTGCTCTCTTTTCGGGAGGATGATCTTATATTCAGTTCCTGTGGGAAAGACTTTGCTGCTAAATCTCCCCAAACAAAGTTCTGACCACATTTGTTCATTTCATGAACGCTAGTGAGAGTCAAGTTATTTACATCACAGGATGCTTATTTCCAACAGGGTGTCTGAGACATGTACTATTCATCTTTGTTATTTTGTAACTTCTATTGTCTTCCCAATGGACTTCATGTATATGACTAAGCATCACTCTCTTTCCATTTAAAGTTGTTGTTATAGTTATAACAAATTAATTTAAAATATTTTCTGTGTCTGTTCTGTAGTGTCTACAGGCTCCAAATAGCTTGTTACTTCCTATTTGAGGTCTGTCTTGCCTGTTATTACCTTATTTTTTGACCTTTGATATTCAGAACACACCACTGAGCTTTTGGGGCCAGATGTACAAAGCTATTTTCCGCTAGCAAACTGTGCAATTGGCAGAATCAGTCCATTTGTGACTGGAAAAATGCTTTTTCATATGTAAAAAATGCAATTATGTAACTTATTACCGAATTGCAATTTGCATTCACGATTCAGTATTTGCAAGGGGCATATTTTGGGCATCTTTTCGAAATACCAAATTGGTATGGTATGTATTAGTGTTTTGTGACCAAATTCCAGTTGCAAAACAGTAATCCTTTACCACATTTTAAACGTGGGAGTAACTCATTCGCAAATAGGAAGGGGTCCCCATGGGACCTTTTCCCCTTTGAGAATGTTGAAATATGTGAAAACTATTTTTTAAGAGCAAGCATTGCCTACTATTAAGAAATAGCACTTCAAAGTTTCATTTCTTTCCTTTTTAAATGCATCCCGTTTTCCTATAAGGAAAACGGGCTGCACATAAAAAAAATGGTTGCTTTATTAAAAAACAATCACAAACATGGTGGTCTGCTGACTTCAGCAGGCCACCATTCCTGATGGCTGAGATTCCTAATGAGTCACAAATTGTGACCTACATCATTATTATTTATGAGGTAGGTTGAGTTGCATCCTACTAGGAATCGCTATTTAGGAATACGAAAATTCATACATTAGGAATACCAATTTCCTAATTGCGATTTGGAGATAATCGCAATTAGGAAATTGGTATTCCTAATGTCTGTATATCTGGCCCTTGGTTACCTGGCTCTCTGTCAGTCTTCCTCCTTGCACAAGTGTAGAACAGGCAGGCATTTGGTGCTAATTTGTCTCTATGACTATATAAGTGTATCTTTCCAAAAATCAATGTACTTGTATATACCCTTCCGATATCCACATTGCACAGTCAATAAATCAGATTGAATCTAGGTTTCCTTCTTTTTTTGCTTCCTATTTGGTCACGCGTTTGGGAGCTATGCTCAATCTCTAGTGCAATTTTACCCTGCTCTAGATAAAAGACTTGGCACCGGATCACATAAAGCGAGCTTTGCTATTGAAGCGACAGTTATGAGCTGATCTGTGTTAAATAAAGATGTAAAGCTTAAGCAATGACATTTCAACATAATTGGCTGTGGTGTTGTTTCCTTTGCACTTGAATGGTAGTGCCATGTCCTGCTTTTAGCTCTAAATATAAAAACACTAGATATACTCTATCAATTGAAGCTGCATAACACAATAATAACAGCACACAATATAGCAATATAAAAGTAAAGCAAAAACAGTACAAGAACATAACACAAAAGCCCAATAAATCAATCACAGACGTGTTTAAGATGGCAAAATACCACTTATCACACCCACAAACAAAAA
This sequence comes from Calotriton arnoldi, assembly GCA_963921515.1. Lineage (NCBI taxonomy): Eukaryota > Metazoa > Chordata > Amphibia > Caudata > Salamandridae > Calotriton > Calotriton arnoldi. The sequence continues at coordinate 1,341,890 of CAWUFW010003063.1, read as the reverse complement.
AATGCAAGAGGGTCAACACAATGCAACAGAGCGCAACGCATCACAAAAAAACCACACAACATAATCACAAAACAACTCCTCACAATTACCATTGTAAATCAACATCAAAACCAAGAGTACAACACAATGTAACAAGAATGCAGCGATATAAAATGCATATTTAACACTGTTGCATCGTTTTGTACTGTCACTTTGTTGTCTTATGTTAACTAGTTATTCTATTGTGTTGTCTTATCACATTGGTGTTTTGGTGCGCGTCTGGGCTGTGATGTAGTTATGTTAAGTTGTGTTCTGTTTTATTTGCATGGTTGTAGTGTGCTGTTATGCTATTAGGTTCTTATTGTTATTGATTATGTAATTGTGTTGTTGAGTTTTTGCGTTGTATTGCTCTTGGATTTTGTTTTGTTATGGCAATGTTGTGCAGTGTGTTGTTACAGTCGTGCCTCAGCTCCTATCTGCATGCTGAAACAAGCACAGTCGTGCCACACAATTCCACTGCCACAAATCAATATTCCTGATACAGTGATAAAAAGGCATTTGAACCAAGCACTGCTCTTTTTACAACCAATGACAAGAAATAGTACTGACAACATTATTGTTGTTGTTTTGTGATCCTGTTCTTGACCTCCTGACATAATGAGAAGCTCTGCACTTGATGCTTGAGTTGAATATAGGCGTCCTGCAATGCCCATGTTCTATGCAGCCGTTCACATCCCATCCTTTCCATCGCTGGAGGCATCAATAACCCACTGGAATCTAACACTAGACGCTTTGGGGGATATTCACAAGGACTTATCGCCGAGTTATCGCCACCCTAACGCATCAAAAGTGGAAATAGATATAACGCCCCATTCACAAGCGGGTGCAAACTGCAGACATCGCCAATATTTCCGCGATAACTGCCGCAAAATTTATCTCCACGGGTGACACCACCAACTAACCCTAATGAGATGCAGAGTAGGCGTTCCCGTGCAAAAACACACGAAAACACCACTACCCCACTTTCACAACGAACTGCCAGATCTGCGATGCGAACCAAAAACAGACGATAAGCCACGGTAGCAGCAGGGATTTAACACCTGCCTTTTGCTGGTGTTAAGCAGGACGACTACCTGCAGTACGAAAGGGAGCCCAGCACAGAGCCACATCGGAAGACCCACAGATGCCATGGAGACAGTGATCATGCAGCTCGGAGACCCAAGAGGGCCACAACACCCACCGCCACCACTCCCAGGCCCCCCCCACGGACCCCCCCCTGACAAACACATACCGTGCACGACACAAGAGCCACAAAAAGCGCATGATGTCGCACAATGACAAAATGAAACACACGTGTGGTCAGAAGAACGAGAAACAGTCACTCATCATTGAAGTAACAACCAAAAACTTTATTGAAATACAACACAAAACACCAATGCGGAAGACTCCTGTCGGGTCTGTCCGGGACAATCATGATGTCACAGCCTGGAAAATAAAGTACAAAATCAGAACGTGTGTCATGCGCACATCAAAGGAGCAAGACAAAGAGAAACAGAGAATGAAAGAAAGGCAGAGATAGAAAGAGAGAGAGAAAGAAAGAAAGGGAGAGGGAGAAGGAGAGAGAGAAAGGAAGAGAGGGAGAGAGAGAGAGAGAGAAGGTAAGGAAGGGAGAGAGAGAGAGTAGGAAAGGAAGGGAGGGAGAGAGAGAAGGAAAGGAAGGGTGAGAGAGAGAAGGAAAGGAAGGGAGAGAGAGAGAGAGAGAAGGAAAGGAAGGGAGGGAGGGAGAGAGAGAGAAGGAAAGGAAGGGAGGGAGAGAGAGAGAAGGAAAGGAAGGGAGAGAGAGAGAGGGAGGGACACTGCCGCCCCCGCGCACCCAGGCACCACTGCTCACCTGCTGGCACCGGTGTGTCTCCAACCAAGTGCCGGTATACACTGCAAGCCACCAGGTCTGCAAACTGTAATCGAGGCAAGAGTCAATCATGGCAGAGTCCATCTCACTGCACACGGCAACAACGCCTGTCCGCCCCTGTGCACAAATGCAGCAGCACCCTACCCCCTCCCGCTGGCCAGCGCTGGCTGTCCGCCCTTGCGCACCCAGGCCCCACTGCTCACCTGCCGCCAACGGAGGGACCACCAGTGGGCACACCATGCGCCCGTGCAAGCTCCAGACCCCGGCCCCGCCACCATGGCGTGCTCCACATCATGCGGACCCGTGCCACGGCCCAGCAGGTCCCACACATGGCGCTGAGTCCTGAGGCATCAATGGCAGAGACCACATCACTGCACACGTCATCATCGCAGGTGGCACACCCGCTCAGCAATTTTGTGGCTACTAACCCTGTGCAACCCCAGTCAGCGCCACATGGTGGTAGGCCCGTGACGGTCGCAAGGCTTCGGGTGCCACTAACCCTGTGCGCAACAACTCATGGGCCCTTCTTGATTGAGACCCGTGGAACGTCCATCATCCAGTCAACGCCAGGAAGTAGGGAATGTGATGTTGTCGGCCCCTTATATTCTCGGGGTCACATGGCCTGTGACGCCTGCGCTGGATGGGTATGGTGTGTGTGCAAACCTGCCCTCAGGGAGTGGCCGTGACATGCTGACAACTAGACCAGTGACCTGCAGACCACTATCGTGTAAACCTGTGACATGTGGTTATGTGGCCCCACCCTCAGAGCGTAAGCGGAGTGGTCGGGCCTGGCGTATGCCGGACCAGCGCAGGGCTTGCAACAATGACTCTGGGGCTCTGGGCGTGGTGCAGTCCATATCCGGACAAGGAAGTGAGTAATGCGGGTGTCCCTGTTGTAGTGTCTACGGCACCCAGAACGCAATCGGCAATGTAGCACACTGTGACTAGAATCCCACTAGATGAGCATCATTGGCGTTAGGGGGAAATCACTGACCCTACATTCATCCACACATTCATACTTGAATGATGAAAGACATGACACAGCAGTGCGTTCCTGAATGTTTAATGCACATCCAGTGGAGTTTTGCAGCTGGAGCAGTACAGGGCCATGCCAACCCCACTTCACAATATGGGCCCGTGGATTGCCAGCCAGAGTCCATCGGGGAATGACAAGTACAGCGGAAGAGGAAGAGTACAGTCCGCAGTCTGGTCGCCGTGTCATTGGTCACCAAACAGGATGTGGCAGTCCATGTCACGTTCCAAGGTGAGTGCCGCAGAGTGTATCGGGGGTCAGTGGAAGGTCATGGGGCCATGTGCGGCACCAAGGAGCAACAGGCCAGGTGGCGGAAATGAATGCTAGTGCCTCCTTCTGATCTCAAACCCAGCCACGCCCTCGCCCTCGGATGTGTGCCCTGCCCCACCTGTGGGTGTTGCAGTTTCGGCTGCAGCACTGTGTGCCACTGTCACATCAGGGGCCGGAGGTGGGTTGTCTGCCGCACTGTGAGGCACTGACACACCTGGGGGCGGAGATGTGGATGGTGTAGGAGCAGCAGCATTCATCTGTGCCACGCCTTGTGGCAGCAATGCCATGATGAAGATCTGCAGGGCATGGTAGATCCCAGCTACATTCTGCTGATGTGCAGCGGTGGCTGCCATCCTTTCCGCCTCCATCCGCACCATGTCCTCCATGAGCCTCCGCATGTGTGCCATCTCCTGGCTGAGATCGCTGGAGCCACTCTGAGCGGACAGGTGTTCTTGTCTCCGAGTCATGACTCCAGCGATGTCAGCCAGGGCTCATTGGAGACCATGGAGCGGCCTGTGGGTGTCCGTTAGGGACTGGAGGTGGTCCCTGATGGGACTTAGACACCCATGGATGGCGTCGAGTTTGGTAGCCATGAGGTCGAACCCCACCCGCACCTGCCCAGCCATCTCCCTCTGGCCCTCCATCACACGGCGTTGGAAGGCCATGTGTTGTTCGTGGGGGTCCTGGGAGACAGCCGGGGTTGTGGGTGCCTCCTGCTGTGTGGCTTGTGGAGTGGGTGGGGTCTCCTCAATGCAGCTGGGCTGCCCTGATCCTGGAGGTGATTGGCAGATGAGTTCCATGATGTCTTGGAGGGCTTCGGTGTCGATGCTGGGGGTGTCCTCCTCGTTATCAGTGAAGAGTGGCTGGGGCTGCTCTGCAGGAGGTGTTGACGGTGCCTCTGCAATGTGAAGGGGAGATGCTGTGTTACATTGTGTCCACATGTATGTAGCCGCATGGTACATGTTCACATTCAGACAGCATGGCAATGTACATTGTGACAGTCTGTAGATCAGGGCCATGATCCAGAGTCATGGTGGATGGGCACTGTGCTCTGCCTGATTATGCATGTGTGCCATTGTGGCCATCTCCTCCCGTCCCCCCAGTACCTGTTGGTTACTCACCCTGTTGCTGTGGTGTTGTGTCATGTCAAGCAGTGTCCGCTCCCCCAACTCCTGCCACGGTCTCCACACTGATGACTGTCGACACCAGCTCCTCCATGTCATCCAGCTCTAGCTGTGGCGCTGGGCTTCCACCTCCAGTCTGCATTGCTGCCTTCTGGTTGCCTGCGAATTTCTCCTTGGTTTTCCGCTTGATGTCAATCCATCGCCTCTTGACCTCGTCCATTGACCTCTTGTGCTCTCCGACGGCATTCACCTTGTCCACGATGGCCCGCCATATTCCATTTTTGGTGCCCAATGACACGTTGGAGGTGACGAACAGTTCTTGATGGTGTTCCATCACCTCCGTGACCAGGATCCTGTTCTCCTGCGGACCGAACCGCCTCTTCCTCTTCTTCTTGTCCTTGCCCTTCCCTGTCCCCGAGGTCCCGGGCTGGTCGTCCGGGGTGCTTGTGGGGTTCCGCTCGTCCTCTGCGCCTGCTCCGGATGCCTCCATGGTGCTTCGGTGTTGGTTATTTTGTGTTTGTGTGTTTTTTCTCCTTTTGTAGTGATTTTCCCGCCTGACATGTGTGTATTGCAGGCCTGGCGCTGCTTATCGCTGATTTCCTCATCGCGGTTTGGCCCATCGCATGTTTTCTTGCGGTGGGATTTGGGTTTTTTTCACCGTCGCAGGCGTTGTATCGCGGACATTTTCCGCGTTTTCGGGAGACTATCGCATGGTACCGCCGTGTTGTGAATTCCACGTTAACACAGGGTTATTTTCCCGCGATGGACTACGATGTGTGAAGTTGCGTTAACATTTTCTGGAGATATTTAGCGCACGTTCTTGTGAATATCCCCCTTTGACTCTTAAAAGTTGCAGAACAAGAACGCTTCAGATTTATCTGGAAGTATGGGAGTTTATCAGATATAAAAAAAACAATAGAAGGGTGGTGTTTCTACACCAGCTGACAGTTTGATGGATTTTCCGCCCATGGAAACTTTTAGGAACAGAAACGATTCCTAGGTGTTTCTGTTGTCCACTGTGTGCTTCTACTGTAGAACGCACGTTAGCAGATCGTACACATCAAGCGTTCTAAAGTGAGCAAGTTTGAAAACATGTCCATCTCCGCCATCTTACTGCTCGTTTTCACTAATCAGACCGGTGCCTGATTATTGCTGCATTCTTGGACACCTCCATTTCTTCTCCGCCCACTTTGCTGTTACAGATTTATCCAAGTAAAGGTAAACGGCGTGAAATATGCAGCATGTGTATTTATTGATTTATGACAATAGCTGCAAATTTTCATTAAGCTAATTACAGTGTTTGCAACCACAGAAGGTAGGTTTTGTGGATTAAAATCTATCAAATGTTTTTTAAGCAGTAATTGAATATATCGCACACATGCTCAATAAACTTGTTGGAAAAGCGGTGAAAGCACCCTAGTTTTTTTGCAAATGTTAAGTAGCGGTATTCATATAATGTAGTAAATCAATATTATGCATGTGTTATGCAAACACAGTGTTTTCCAATGTCCCGATGCTTTGCTTCTAGGTGGTCTTTCCCCTTCAGTGCTATGCACTTTCGAAGCACTGCTCCCTATAAATATATGCAAAGCTTGTGCATTTAAGAGCCCGTTAAGAGTAATGTCATTCCCCATCTCCTGCACTTTTGCGCGTCTAGCTCCTCACAGGCCTTTTGAGCCAGACGATGACATGACACATTCACTGGTTGCTAAAGCTACAAAAGTTGTCTCCAATTTCAGCGTCACAATCTTCTCCATGCTTAATATCCTGGCTTTACATTTATAAAAAAACTTCGGGGCATATTAGCAAGGGCACTATCGCCGCTTTAGCGGCACTTTTTGCCGCTAAAGCGGCGATATTCATATCGCCCTATCAGCAAACTGTCTCTAACAGCAGTTAGCGACAGTTTGCGGGCATTAGCGCCCGTTTCTTTACCGCTTTGCATGTTAGCGATATTTATCGCTAATGACATGCAAAGTGGGCGTTCCCGACGAACAAACCTGGGAAACACTCGCTAACAGGCCTATCGCCTATTAGCAAGGTGGCCATGGCCCCAGTTAGCGACGTGAAAAGTCGCGCTAACCGGGGTCATCGCCATTTATTTAACACCTGCAATTAGCAGGTGTTAGCCATACCTAACATGGGGGTGGATTATGCTGATACGACCACAGGGTCGTGTCAGCAAGGTGTTCTCCCTTCTCCATGCAACATCGCTGGTTTTTCAGCGATGTTGGCCCATTTCCCCGCTATCGCTGGAATATTCATCGCCATAGCGCTAATCGTTGCTAATACAGCGTTAGCGTGGCGATATATTCCAGCGATAGCCGGCGATAAAAAAAATCACGCTAAGCAGGGTTAGCGATGATTATCGCCTCTTCTTGCTAATATGCCCCACCATCTGAAAAAAGTATTTCTAAATTCAAGACGATGACACTTAAGTCCGATTTTTTTAACAAGTTTTTCGTTTCACTTTTATCATCATTTTTAGTCTTGTAAAATCACAGCAATGATTTTCTGAATTTGATGTATTTGGGGTACAAACTAAACCAAGTGCATTCGAGTCCGAGACTAATAATACACAGCTCTAATATAGTTTTAAGTTCTAATCATTATTCATTGCAGGTGTATGCAACCAAAGACATACCACCCCTCACGTAAGTCATGCAGCCAATGCAAATAAGCATTAGCAAAGGCAATACATCTGAGCTTGGCTTCCAGCCTTTTTGCTTAATCAATGCTAGCTTTGTTTTGTCATGGTTATGGTTTTTTCAGAACGATATGATTGGGGAAGATCCCAGACCATTGTCTTTCTGCAAAAGAAAAAAAAATTGGTTTAAAGCAGAAATATTTATTTGGACTTTAAAAAGTATACATGGCCATAGCAGTCCCAGGCACTACAGGGAATTACTTTGTATGAGGATGTGCTGCTTGCAAAAGGGCAGAATGCCAGTACGCACAGTGAATTTAGCCAATGGCTGAAGTAGGCTGACCTATTGCCCCATACTGTGTGCTGTAGTAGGAAGAAGAAAAATGTGAATGACACAATGACAGACCAAAGGATGAAGAGGGCTATGTAAAAAGGGAAGCCCAAATCATGCAGCAGGGTTGATTAAAATATGTTGAAAGGAAAGCCAAATTATGAGGCACAATACAGCACATTTTGTGATAGTATTGCCTCATTATTTTGCACTTTTACCCATTTTAACACTATCCAGGCAAAGGTTTCACCTCAGTTTGACACTAAATGCAGCAATAAATAACAAAAAGATGACAAGTCAACCTTCACGAAAAGCCGTACACTGCACAACAACATATTAATCCATTAGAGCTAGTAGCAATTTTTGTGTTAAAACCTGTAGACTAAGAAGCAGATTGTGGAGTATTTGGCAAATGCAGTAAATCCACAATTATGTGGAATATGCAATGGATGAAAAATTGCATAATTCCAGTGGACCTCCCTATAAGTACATACATTATGGACATAATGTTAGTAAAGTCTAAAGGCCTTTTTTAATGTCAGACCTAAAACGTCTAGGTCACTGATTCAGACATTCATCCACTGCCTTGGCAGCCTTGTGTTTGTGTAAAGTGGTAGGGGCAAAGATCACTTTAAATTGAGGTGGGCATTCTGCGTCCCAGCAGCCCCTGCATGGAAGAATGCAGGTTTCAGTGGGCTATACAAGCTCCTCATCGAGGTCCACTTCCTAGTCGCTCCAATTTTTTATAATGCTTTTTAAGAAAAACAAATAGTGCAGGTAGTCCAGGGAGCAGAGAGAATGGCTAAGGGCAGGAGTGGGGTAGCTTTTTCACAGGGATCTGTGCCATTCAAATGAAGTCAGTCACCCATAAAAAATTCTAAACGAAGTGCCTGCACATTGGGGGGCATATTTATTAAAAAATCAAGCAGCGCAGCAAGTCATCTTACTGCACTACGTGTTAAGGAAAGGGCAGAAATGTGCCATATCTAACATTATACAGCGTATTCCTGACTTTTTCCTGCAGTGGTGCGCAATGTGCAGCCCAGCGCCAATGGCGGCACTCTTGCACCAAAATGCAAGGGTGCCTACACTGTAGGCAGGATTGTTTTTGTGCAGGAAGGGACACCTTTCTGCAAAAAAACAATCCCGAGTCATTTTCCTCTTTCTATGTGTGCTGCAGGTGGGAACTCCTACCAATTCAAGAAATCCACTCTTGTTAGGTCATAACACAGTTCTGTGGGAATCTCTGTTCAGCAGTACCCAGCATATCCAAAGAAGAGAACACAACATAATGAAATTGCCAAATCAAGTTAGAAAAATAGAGAAAAGTTAAATGAGCAAAAAGACAAGTACACCAAAATAGGTTAAGGGAACCAAATAAATGAATTCTAAACCTTTTAAGGCAAAAAGTGGCAAGAAATGTCAAGCATTATGGAAAACAAAAGTTTGTCATGGACCATAACCTAGACGCAATTTTAGGCTGACCGTGATGAGGGGACAGGTCAGATACACCAAGCAGGTTGTCCCAGTCAAAGGTTTTACCTTCAAACTTAATCCCCAACTGTTGGGAAAGCTTCTTCTGGGTAGTCCTGAAATCACTAGCTCATCATGGCAGGCTTCTGTGCACCAGGTCTCTCTCAAGCATTTCTCCAGTCAGGTCTCCTGCAGAGTTTAGTTCTCTTTAGTCAGCTTGGCCCTGGGGAGTCAGGAGTTCTTCTGCTTTTTGTGCTCCTGAAGCAGATGAAACAGAGACCAACCACTTGATCCTTGCGGTGCAGTTTCAGCCTATGGGTGTAACAGGATTCAGGGTTTGAGTCCTTGAGCAATTATGTGAGTCCATCCACCCTCAGGGTCAAGAAGTCACTAGCACATGAAGGGGCTCTATGTCTGCATACTGTTTGTGCTCCTCTTTGATAAACCCAAACAATTTAAAACGTTTAGGAGTGGATGAGTGAGTGAGTGAGTAATAACCCATAAACACTGAGATTCTGTGAAAGGTTTGTTGGACAGGATTAGGGTTACTCACAAAGACAAAACCAGCTTTATTGTGTGCATCTTTTCAGTGGAAAGTCCATATCCTGAGTAAATATACAGCACGAATTAAAAAATGAAAGAACTGAAAACACAACATGAGCATATGCAATTTAAGTGGTAGTAGCAATATGGAAAGTAACAACAAATAGTGAACAAATTACACAGGAACTAGCAAATATATTTGTATAGTAGCAGAAAAATAGGAATATAATACAAGGGATTCTACAATCCCTATATAAAAAGTCTCTAATTTCTTTATAATAGGCAACGTGTGATGCACCCAATTGCCTATTATCAAGAAGACATAGGCACTCAAATGTAATAACGTTTTACAGCTAAGTTTTGACGTCCCAGTGCCTACTGCTAGAGCCTGCAGCTGAGAGGAAAAGCAGGTCACATCACAGAGCATAATTAAAGCAACTGTTTATAGAACCAAAACGAAAGTTGCTTTTCTTTCTTCTGTTCTATTTCTCTAGCTGTACACTGGCAAGCAGAAAGGGGATATTTATGGCAATATGTTTATATTTGCACTCTACACATTCCAAGCTACTGCACCTTTTTGTTAAAAAACTGACTTGAATTAAAACTGATTTTAATATCTTTTTGCAATAAATATCTAACAGTTTTTCTGATGTTTAATTTTTGCACAACATATTCTATTTTATTCTTCATATTTGCAAACCTGTTGTCTATATGAAAGAGCTACGCATCAAAGATTTAAACTGTTTGTGGGGAATGTGACAGCCTGACCATATATTATATGAAATAAAGTACTCACTGCTGTACATGATAAGGATTTTGAAAGTCACCTTGGAGTTCCATAACCTTATAAAGAAATTTGCCCGCCGGCTTTGTTCCTTTATATGGTAATGTTTGTCCTCAGTGACTAGCAATATCCTTTTTAAACAGAAGGGGGATGGAAGCACACTGCCTCACATCACAGCACAGTTCACCCCTTAGCATTATGGTAAATGCAGTACAATGTTTGCGCTTATTTGAATATTAACTGTAGTTTTTCACCAGAGTTGGTGCAGTTAGTGCTGTTAATCTCTAGACACATGTTTCTGGATTTTAACCTTCATCAGTAGAGATCAAAGAAAAGCAATATTCATCAGGGGTTACTGCGAATGCTGCCACAGTCCGCTCCGGTCTCAGTATCTCTCACTGGGGCACAGGTGCATCTCCAGAATCTCAACAGCTTGCTGACTCCTTATAATGTATAGCAGGGTGTACTTTATCCCATATAAATATACTATTGTCCAAAAAAAAAAAGTTTACAACTAAAGGAACTGCAAGCTGTCAGCTTTAATCCCCTCCTAAAAGTATGCCCTTGATAATATAGTCACCTGAACAAATGCATCTGCTAGGGAAGTTGCCTAGGTACAAGCACTGAATGCACCAATGACATGAACATATATTTTGTATGAAAGAACAGGCATGAATTACACAGAAGACACTCGCTCATATAAAGTGTCTTTCGTAAGTTAATATGCTATGTCATTAGCAACATTTTTGATAATACTGCAAATGCGGTTTTATGGCTAATACTTTTTTTGTGGATGGTTAAACGTAATCGTTCCGTTAGGGTAATATTCTCTAATTAGTATGTAGGTTTCTATGCTAATGTCTTAATTTCAAATAGCGTGTACTGTTTCAAGACAGGTATAAATATACCTATAAGAATTGACAAACAATATCTTCATTTGTAGTTAATACCGTATTTCTTTATAGCACATTAAATGCTGTAGCGTACTTGAGTTACATCACTCCATCATCACTCTATGGAAAAAAGAGCACTAGGGGCCCTAATATATATACTGTACACTTTCCCTGTATGCACCATGGCGCACCTTTCAAAAGGTGCACTGGGTGCAAGCAGGGAAAGTGTGCCCTAATCTGCAGTATGTGCTGCCCCAGGACAGCAGCGAACTTGCACTGCCCTGGCGGCAGTGCATTCAAGTGAAATATGAAGTGGCTGCTTCCAAGCCGCCCCGTGTTTCACACTTTCAAAAGGGTAGAGAGATCCCCTTGCAGGTGGGTGGAATGAGGAACTGCACTCGCCTGCAAGGGGATTTTCTGGGGTTGTCCCCTCCAGAGTAATGCCTTTAGGAGGCGCACTAAAAAGATTTGCCACATTTTTGTTGCACCCTTTCAGTGCACCTACTAAAGGCATTTTTGCTTCTGTGGCCGCGTACATAATATGCAGTGAGTGCAGGGGCAAAGTGATTCTCTTATTTGCATGGGTCACTCCACCATGCAAATTGGGTAACACCCTCTCATTATTTAAATTAACCCTCACCCCTCATTTTACCTTTTCGGGGATACTGGTCTATCGCCCCCCAGGGCTATCTGGGCAATGGGCTTCAGCTTTTCCGGACCTAGTTACCCCTTTTCTTCTTAGTTCTATCAATTTTTCCATATTGGGGGATCTTAACCTTCACTTGGATGATCCCTCTTGTGCAATTAGTAACACCTTTATTTCTGATCTGGCAGCAATGAATATGCTGCTTTGTAATTCAGGTCCCACTCACACAGCTGGCCATCTATTGGACCCCATTTTTTCCAATTTACCTAATATTGTTTGCTCCACAGCCATTCCACTCTGTTGGTCTGACCACTTCTCGGTTGGTTTCAGGTTAGAGTTATTAGTCAACTTGCCAGCAGCCACTCCCGTCACACAAAAACCAATTAGGAACTGGGGAAAGTTGGACATTGAAGCCTTTAACAAGCTTCTATCCACTAATGTCCCCACCCTTAATCAAGTGTTTATGTCCGACTCAGTGGCCATTCAGAAGTGGATTCAGAAAGCCATTGATGTTAGCCTTCCACCCTATATTAAGAGGGTGAAGAATCATCTCCCCCCAGCCCCTTGGTTTACGGATAAGTTAAAAACTGAGAAAACAAAATGCAAAAATATGGAAAGACGCTGGAGGAGGGACTATGCACCGGATTCCAAACTTGCCTACATACGAGCTAAGAGAGATTACCACTCTCTCTGCAGGGCAGCCCGTGCTGACTATGTCTCCTCCACTATCATTGGAGCACAGAAATGCTCAAAAACATTGTTCAAAATGGTGAAGGAATTATCAGGCTCTGGTACCCAGCCCGTTCCTCCTAGCCTGAATGAAGGGCAATGTGAGGACCTCGCGCAATTTTTCAATAACAAAGTGGAAATAATATACTCAACACTGAATGGTAATAAAGTAGTCAATTCCATTTCATTACCATCTAATTACCTTCAAGAAGCCGGCACGCTTCAATGCAGAGACACTTGCAACACAGAACCTGCTGGAATCTTGGTCACCATTAGACATTACGGCCCTCAGACAGTACTTAGGTAGCATCAAATCAGGCTCCCCTTGTGATCTCCTCCCTATGTCAGTTCTACGGCAGCTTGAACTGCCTTCTCTTACAATAATGATGGAGCTTCTTAATTCCTCCTTAAAGGAGGCTATCGTTCCCTCTGATTGGAAGCATGCAATGGTCCTCCCTTTGCTGAAGAAGGCCAATGCCGACCCTACCCTTTCCTCGAATTATCGGCCAATCTCCCTGCTTCCAGCACTTTCCAATGTTTTGGAAAAGCATATTAATGGGCAGCTATCCAATTTTGTTGAAACTCAAAAATTTCTCCATCCATCAGAATCTGGTTTTAGAGCTGGCTTTTCAACTGAAACCACTCTTCTCGGCGTTACTGAAATGTTATGCCATCGTTTGGATGCCGGAGACACGGTGGCCCTTATTTTACTCGACTTAAGCGCGGCCTTTGACACGGTGTCTCACGCTGTGCTAATAAAGGCCCTACAGTCTCTGGGGATTGCAGATTCAGCACTCAGATGGCTAATTTCTTTTCTTACCGACCGCACTTTTCAGATCATTTCTTCTGTAGCCACCTCCAGTGTCCACTCCTCTCCCTATGGGGTTCCCCAGGGGTCTATCCTCAGTCCCTTATTATTTAACATCTATGTCAAACCCCTGGCAGTGATTGCAGAGGACACTGGGTTGTCTTTATTTTCTTACGCCGATGACACCCAGATTATTTTCTCTCTCTCTGTGGGGAATAAGTCAGAACCATCTGTTCTTCGGGCTGGGCTGAGCAAAATTGCATCCTGGATGCAGGCCAACTTTCTTAAACTTAATGGTGAAAAAACTGAGGTCCTGATGTTGGGAAAAAACAAAGATCTTTGGGGACCCCACCATTGGCCGGCAGAAATGGGTGCTTTGCCTCGCCCCTCTCATCATGTCCGTAACCTTGGCTTTATCATTGATGACTCACTATCTATGTGTCAACAAGCCGTGAAGGTGGCTGCAACCTGCTTCACCATCTTGAAATGGTTGAAGAAAATTGTATGGATGCTGCCCAGCTCCACCCAGAGAACCGTAGTCCAGGCACTGGTAACATCTAGACTGGACTACGGTAACATTCTCTACTTAGGAGCCAATAAAGACGTGACACGCAAGCTGCAGCTAGTGCAGAATTCTGCTGCAAGATTGCTTTGTCAAGTTCCTAGAGCGGCCTCCATCTCGGGTTCTTTGAGTGACCTCCACTGGCTTAGAGTTGAGAGCCAGATCAAGTTTAAAGCTCTGAGCTACATGTTCAGGGTCAAGCAGGGTACGGCTCCTCAGTATCTGCAAAAACTAGCCAAACCGTATCTGCCTTCACGTACTCTTCGCTCCACCACTCAGGCAAAATTCATGGTGCCTGGGATTAGACTGTCCCGCATGGGTGGTCGTTCCTTTGCCTACCTTGGCCCCTCTTTGTGGAATGCTCTTCCTCTATCACTCCGGAGTGAAACCATTTACACGCACTTTCGTAAATCACTCAAAACCTGGCTGTTCAATCAGTAATTTCTTTTCCTGCTCCTTCTCTGGCTGGCGCCGGGAAACCCTTTTTGGGTAGCTGTTGCGCCTGATATAAATTTAAAAAATAATAAATAATAATAGCACTGTCACTGTTGCTACATGTGCACCACCGCTATCTGTATCACAGAAATTGATGCACAAGCTTCTGCGGCCTCTTCTGTATTACCATTGTGCCCTGGGGGCTTACAAAGCAGGCACACACCCCCTGTTGCATCCCTGAGGCACAATGTATAATATGGCTGTCAGACCTGGCACCATTGACGTGGGTCTCCCTTCCATTTTTATTGCTCTGGGCACTTTACCTCTGCTGATCAGTGCCAAAGTGCAAGTGCTCCCTTTTGTGAATTGTGTAATGGATTCGTGTTTCCATGATTGGCTATTTGATTTACTTGTCAGACCCTAGTATAGTGCACTGGTGTGCCCAGGGCCTGTAAATAAAATGCTGCTGGTGGGCTTGCAGCACTGATTGTGCCACCCACCAAAGCAGCCTGTAAAATGTGACTCAGGCCTGTCATTGCAGAACCTGTGTGCAGTCTCGGACTGCCATGTCGACTTGGCAAGTGCACACACTTGCCAGTCCCTAAACCTTCCCTTTTCTACATATCAGCCACCCCTAAGGTAAACCCAAGGTACCCCTTTGGGCAGGGTGCATTGTATGTGAAAGGTAGGACATGCCCTGATGTGTGTGGCATGTCCTGATAGTGAAGTACTGTCAATTTCGTTTTTCACTATTGCAAGGCTATCTGTTCACATAGGACAGAACGGGGAGTTTGTTTATAACATCTTATAAACATAACTGACCGTGGGAACAAGATAGAAATGTAAAGTTTAGTATGCCTGAACTCAGAATGTTAAAGTGCATCTGTTAGTGAGGGTGATTTTTACATTCTGTGTTTGGAAATACCACTTTTAGAAAGTAGGTCTTTTCTTGGCTAACCATCCAGTGGGCCCCTGCTAGGTTTGTGTATTGCATGTCTGACTTTTGGATAACAGGGACTGGAGAGGGGCAGTGGCTCCAGAAGTCTGATGAGTCAGGGCTGGGCTGAATAGACCTGGGCTGCATTTAGAGTAGGGGGAGGAGATTTCCTTTCACCTGAACAGGCCTGGTCTGCCTTCAACAATGCTGTCTCCACTTCCTGCCAGGAAGCTGCACCAGTGAAGACAGAACTGGTTTTGGCTGGGTACAGACACTCTCTGCCTTCAGAGAACAAAGGATTTTGTGGTATAAATATTGGTGCCCAGACCCCAGAACTTTAGATCACTTCTGGGAAATCAAGAGGAACCTTTGCCAAGGAGAAGAGCCAGATAAGCTGAGGAGGAATTCTGCCCCTGTGCTGTTTGCTGTCTGGGGTTGGCCTGCAGTGGCTGCTTGCTGCCAAGGAAAGCAGAAAAAGGACTTTGCTGTTTGCTTTGTCACCTGCTTGAAGAAAAGATCTCCAAGGGCTTGAAATTGAGCTTGACTCCTGTTCTGAAGTCTCAGGGACACAAAGACTTCATCCCTTCTGTCTCCCTGCATGTGGAACTGTTGTTTCAGCTGCTACAGAAGGAAATTGCAACACCAATGCCGGCGAGCGACGCCGTAACCTGCACCAAAGCCGTGGGCATCGCTCGTGAAGAGCACGACGCACCGTCCCGACTTGCACCGTAGGCCCGACGCCTGCCAACACCGTGCAGCATCGACTCCGAAGCCGTCATCGAGGCCGCTGTCTGCACCGGAGCCGAGGACACAGCTCGTGACGTCCACGATGCAACGTCCCGACCCGCACCGCAGCCCCGACTTCACTGATGCCGGTGCTTCATCAACGCGGAGCTGATCCTCGACGTGGGTGACTCCCGAATCCATCGACATCGCACCGTCATAAGGAACTGCCGCCTCGCCGCCATCCATGACGTCACCTCCCCGACACAGTAAGGAACCGACGTCTCACCTCCCCTGTGCTGCAGTAAGGAGCAGAGGCATCACCTCCCCTGGGGTCGCAAGGAACCGACGCCGCAGGTGCCAATGAAGCATCACCTCCCTGACGCCGTGCACCGTCTTTGCTTTCATCAATTCCAAGGTACTGTTCTTTGTGGGTCTGCTTGACTCCGGCCCGACGCCGCGCAGTTCGCGGTCAGCGCCGTTCTTTGGGATTTTCATCTGTCACGACGCCATAATAACTCCAGGTGGAGTTATTTGTTGCTAGAAGCTTGATTTGAGTGAATAACCTATTTTTAAGGATATTTTTGATACTGTATTGTGGATTTTTGTCGTTTGGTCTTGTTTTGGTTTAGATAAAGATACTTATTTTTCTAAACTGGTGTGGTGTCCATTTGTAGTGTTTTCACTGTGTTACTGTATGTGTTCACAAATGCTTTACACACTGCCTCGGAGATAAGCCTGTCTGCTCGTGCCAAGCTACCAAGGGGGTGAGCAGGGGTTATTTTAGGAGTGTATCCCCCTTAACCTGACCAGAGGCAAGGGTTCCTATTTGGACAAAGGTACCTACCTCTGTCAACTAGAGACCCCCATTTCTAACATGGCCCTAGGTGTCTTTGCCTACCTTTCTATCCTAGAAGCTGGTTTGCTCTCATCATCATTGAAAATATTCATTCACCTGGAATAATTATCTAAATATACTGTAGGATTAAAATCCAGTCCATTTCGTTTTCTAACGGTTTCCTCTCTGTCGCTCCTCATTTATCTTAAGGTATATCCACCAAAAGATGAATTTAAGATGATGGATACTATCCTGCCAAGAAATTAATATTGCAATTAGATTAAACAAAAGATTCCATAACGGAATCAAACCGTAACAGCACACAATACACTCTGTATAAACCCCGCACACTGTATTAAAGTGTGAAGCTAACATTTAATCAAATATATGAAAATTCTAGACTAATGTATCTAGCTAATGGTTTTGCTTGCTATATAAACGCAATAAAGGCCCAGAATTGTACAAGTGGTCATTTTTCAATACTTTATATATTAAAAATTATTATATTTTATAAAAGTGCACAGAGTCTAATCTTATCAGGTAAAATATTATTTTTTAGTATTAAATACATTCTCTTTTTTGGGGGTGGGCTTGGCCAACTTCGGGGAAGATGGCCCAGATCCCCCTTTCCCACCATAAATCCGCACATTTATCTGCCCTTATAGCAAAACCATACTGGAAACATCGCGGAATAGGTTGGCAGCTGCAGATCCGGTCAAAACCGGGGTCTCAACTTCCATCCGAGGCCGGCGGTGAACTGCGGCCTGACTGGGGCAGGGCAGCCGCGGCCTCGAGTAACTGCACGCCCGCGACTGAGATCCGCCCGGAAATGACAGTAAGGAAATCCGGTGCGCAGCGCTACGTGGAACTCGTTGCAATGCAGTGACCAAATCTGGGATGGCGGGGCGCGGTCGAAGTGTGGGCGCCCATCAGAGCACTGTGCCGGATCCCACACTGCGGTATATTGTGGTGCGCTGAGAGTGTAGGGTCGACCTGAATAGCGGTACCCCCCCTCAGCAGAACAATAGGATCGGACTGGCAGCGCAGTGCAGTGCGAAAGAGATCGTTGGCGCCATGGTGTGGGCACGAGAAGAAGGTAATGCCCTGCATTTAACTCACCAGAAGCCCTGGTACTACTAATTTCAGGCTGACCGGCACAGACACATATTGGGCCATTATCACCGGTCCTGACCCTTGGAGTGAGGACTGCCCCTACCCCCAGACGGCCCGGGATGAATTAAAATGGTGGATGTATAAGTGGCACGCAAATCATGTAAGCGGGGGTTGGCACTATCTCTATTAACCACATACACCCCGTGAGGCACACAAATAGCTGGATTCGCCTTCAGCAGGCTGGTGTATGATCGTGCACCGGTGCTCCGTGCTGTGATTGATTGAGGACGGCCCCAGGGGGGGTGGCTGGGACATCAAGAGAGACTGCGCTGATACCATCGTGGAGGAAGTGGTGTGCCCGGCAGAGTAAGCCAACAGGCCGACAGGCGAGATACCAGGCAGGCGGTGGTGAGACCCCCGGGTCACCCTCCCTCTCCTTATATAAACAACCACCTGACGTCGCTGCGGTCGCCGCAATGTCCAGCAACAAAGGGAATCGCGGCTCGCACCAGCCCAAGCTGGACAAGATGACGTGGCTCAAGAACCCAGAAAAGCCCGATGGACAGGCGGAGGCATCGCACGGAATCCAAGATTCAACCTCAACGCAAAACGCTCCCACACTTCAGGACATCCTCACTGCTGTTACGGCGGTGCGCACGTCGCTCGAATCACGTATTGATTCAGTCTCCATAGAAGTGGCCCTAATCAGGGCGGATTTCCGCAAAATGAACGATCGCATGACCGAAGTGGAAGAAGTAACACAGTGGTTAGCTGCCACCTCCAAGGGCCTAGAGAAGCAAGTTCATGATTTGCAAGCCACCATTCGAACACTGATGGAACAGCTTGATGACTACGAAGGGAGGGCCCGGAGGAATAACATCAGAATTATTGGAGTTCCCAAGAATACAGAAGGTCACACTGTGGACCTTTTCATGGAGGAACTAATCACACAACGGCTGCGGCCCAAGACACTTTCCAAGTTCTTCGCTATCGAGCGTGCGCACCGTGTACCGGGAGGCAAACCCAGACCTGGACAGCCCCCCAGGCCTATACTGGCCAGAGAGTTCAATTTTCGTGATAGAGACGTTATTCTGCAAACGGCGCATTGCGAACCCCCGCTTAAAATAGACAATAGCACCATCATGTTCTTCCCGGACTTCACAGTCAAGGTCCAGCAGCAGCGTAGAGGCTTCCTGGAAGTCAAGAAGGCCCTGAGGGAGAGAGCACTAAGGTATGCGATGCTATTCCCCGCAGGACTCAGGGTGGAAGCAGAAGGTAAAGCGTGGTTCTTCACGGAGCCGGAGGCGGCCTGGGAGTGGCTGGACGGATGGCGACAGGTGGGAGAACCGAATAACCTGGACAGACGTCGGAGACGGACAGGCAGAGATCGCAGCAGGACACCATCGGACCATGAAGTGAGCGACAATGCCAATGCAGATCGAATGGGAGCCGGCCATACCGGGCCTGCATGATGTTGGGTGGACAGGGACAAAGCTGGAATACTTGTGTAATACAAGAGTGCCCTGCATAAGACAATAGAGACTTCCTGCATCATCGTGCCATATCTACACCCTGATTGAACACTTCACTCGCAGACCGATGTAAAATCGATGAGGCAGTATCCTGAAGCCGAATCAGCTAAGTACACGAACTGAATTGCCACAACCATCGTTTGTTGTTGTTATATTTATAGTTGGAATCACCGGGGAAGGGGGATCTGGGCTTGTTGGTCCATATCTCCTCCGAAATTGGGACGGGTGGGCGATGGGCACTCTGCAATGTTGGGGTGGTGGGTAGTTTGAAGTCCGTCTTGCAGGGAGGCAGGGTGGGTGGGTGGTTTGGGCAAGTTCAGGGGAGGGGGTTATTTGGTGTTAAATGCGTCACAATGATCATTACTCTGCTGCAACACACACTTGTCATTAGGTCAGGTCCACTCTATCTGATGTATATATGTCTATATAAACCTACTACGTGTCCCTTGTATACGCACGCAGGCCATTCTCAGTCCGCCCACCCTTTCGGGATAATCGGCCCTCATGGACCCCTGCCCGAACACAATGGCAGCTATTAACACCCCCAGTGATATGAAACTGGAAGCTACACTCAATTTGCTCTCCTGGAATGGCAATGGCTTAGGAGATAGGATCAAAAGGGGGGTGGTACTCCAATATATCAAATGACAGGCCGCTGACATAATCCTATTACAAGAAACTCACCTTGTTGGAAATACATGTAAGGCACTCGACAGAAGGGGGTACAAATTTACAGTGCATGCCGGATTTACTACTGGGTCCCGAGGGGTTGGGATACTAATGAAGAAAAATCTCCCATTTATTGTAACTCAAACACATAGATAATTATGGGCGGTTCGCCGTGATGTCTGGGACCTGGGAGGGTCGGAATATAAATATCCTCTTGGTATATATACCCCCCGCTTTGCATACTGTGGCACTGCCGGAACTAAGTAAAGTACTTCTTGTCTTACCAGAAGGCGAAATGGTGATTGGAGGGGACCTCAATATGACGCTCTGTGACCAGGTTGACAGATATCCCCCAAGAGACGCCGCACGTCCCCAAAATACAATGGCTGAGTTCACTGTAGCACTGGGCTTGAGGGATGTATGGCGAGCGGCTCACCCACACACACGGCAATACACCTACTTCTCAGCGTTTCACAAAAGTTATTCACGGATTGATTATATATTAACGCTTACAGACGCTGTGCACCACTTCACTGAAGTCCAGCACCTAGCAAGAGGCATTTCTGATCATGTTCTCATAAAGGCGCGAAACACAGTATGTGCTGCCCCGACCCGCAGGACAATTACAATTAGCCCATGGTGTTTCCAAGTCCTGCGTATAAAAGATGCTCTGATTCAGGACACAGACTATTATTTTACCGAAAATGCAGGGACGGTTCAGTCCCCACAAACTCTTTGGGAGGCCTACAAAGCCGTAATTAAGGGCCGGGCCTTATCCCTCACAGTGGGCCACCGGAAGGAGAAAGACAGACAACTAATTGAATTAGAACAAGACATTCTCATGAGGGAACAGGTATTACGGGAAGCAGGGGACGAGGCCGGAAATCATACTCTGGAACTCAAAAGGAAAGAGTATAGAGAACTAGCACAAGACACAGCCATAGGCAAACACCGTGCCAAACTCTATAGAATTTACGAACAGGGAGACAGAGCTAGTAAACTACTAGCATGGTTAGACAGGAGGGAAAGGACCGACCACTGGATTAGAGTGATTCAGGGGCAGGATGGGACTTGTTTGCAAGATCCACAACATATAGCGGATGGGTTTGCCGAATACTATACACAGCTCTACACACCCGTCGCAACGGCTACCATTGAAGAGGTGCGGGAGATAATAGCTGACTTACAAATTCCAGCCCTGACTTTAGACGACCGGCAACAGCTGGATGTAGATATCACCGTTGAGGAAGTCACTGCAGCCATACTCGGAATACAGTCCGGAAAAGCTGGGGGCCCCAATGGTCTCCCCATTGAACTCCTTAAAATAACAGACTCCAAGGTAGCACCTTACCTCCTCGATATGTACCTCAAAAGTAAAGCTGTCGGGGCCTTACCCAGAGATCAGAGAATAGCCTCTATTGTTGTAATTCGTAAGGCTGGGAAGCCAGAGGAGGAAATCACCTCCTACCGACCAATATCCCTATTGAATGTTGAGGCCAAAGTCCTCGCTAAAGTACTAGCCAACAGGTTACCCCCCCTGATCATGAAGTTGGTTCACCCGGACCAATCTGGGTTCATGCCTGGCCGTAACACTGCTATGAATCTACGCCGTCTAAACAGAGTGCTTGCTAGGAAGCACACTATTAGAGAGAAACGGGCCATACTTTAATTGGTCACGCGTATGGCTTTTGATACGATCAAGTGGCCATACATGATCGCGGTCCTCGAGCATATGGGACTGGGGACGGGTTACTTGGAATGGATCAAACTCCTATATCCTAGCCCCTCGCGCAGGTGGTCGTGAATGGGCATGTGTCCGACACGTTGACGCTGCGCCGCAGGACGAGACAGGGTTGCCCCCTGTCCCCCATAATATTCGCCCTAGCCCTCGAGCCTCTAGCATGTTGGATACGCCGAGATCCATCGATACGGGAACTCAAGTGGGCTGATGAGTGGGAAGATAGAATCTCACTCTATGCAGACGACATCTTATTGTACGCTGCATCTCCAAGTGCTTCCATTAACAGAATACTCCAGATCTGCTCTAACCATGGCAAGTATTCCGGATACACAATAAACTGGACTAAATCAGTTGTGTATTTACTTCATGGGCCGGTGCCAACCCTTCCGGCTAACTGCAGGGTCACGATCGCTAAGGATATTTAGATATTTAGGTATATATGCAACGGCAGATCCATCGATTTTCCACAAGCATAATCTTTCGAGCCCTCTAACTCGACTGCAGAGTGATGTCCACCACTGGCGGACGCTGCCGGTCTCAGTGTTGGGTCGGGCAGCACTATATAAAATTAAGGCTCTGCCCCAGCTTCTATATGTGTTGCAGAATACTCCATATAGAGTCCCTGATGCGTATTTTAAATCGATTGAAGGAGAGGTTAGAAACCTGCTTTGGGATGGGAATTGCCCTGCCAGACATACGTAGTTATTACTGGGTGGCCCACCTCTCAATTATTAATAAATGGGTTTATGGTGAGCAGCAGAACCCAGATTGTCGAATGGACAAATGGCTGATGGGCCGTGGAGGATATAGAACAGCTCTTTACACAAAGCCGCGAGGACAACAGCTCACTTGCCCTACTGCTCTTACGGTTGCCATATGGCTCTCCACCACCGTAAAACTTGGATGGGGTAATAAACTGATGCCAATGACGCCACTATGGCATGCAGCAATGCTGGGCAATTTACGTAAATGCAGAGGCTTTGACAAATGGGACACCATTGGTGTTTCACAAGTTGGTGATCTAATAAAGAAAGCAAAAAATTGACATTTGCGAAACTACACAATGAATACAAATTAGCCCTTGATGAAACTTTCCGATACCTATAGATGCTTTAGTGGTTGCTATCAAAGACATAGATGAGATCCCGGAAGCCACCCCACTCGAAGATAGATTATTGGCTGATCCCATGGAGAGCAAAGCATTCTCACTCACATACCGAAAGATAATTAATAATTCACAAGACCCACTGAAACATTTTTATGCGCGCTGGCTGGCTGATACTGGGGACTTGGAGGAAGAGGATTGGCGCGATGCGCTGGCTTCCCCACGGGAGGTGGCCATACTTTCACGACTGCGGTTGGTCCAACTGAAAGTTTTGCATCGCACATATATCACATGCACTACACTGGTTAAGATGGGCCATAGTTGTTCGGCTGATTGTCGACGGAAATGTGGAGAGGCAGGCACGATCTACCATACACTTTGGGGGTGTCCCCTGATCCAGACGTTTTGTGAGGCGATTAATAGGGTGGCTGGTGAGGTATGTGGGGTTACATTGACGCTATCCCCCAAGATATGCTTGCTGAATATATGGGATGGTAAAGAGTCAGAATATCGAGTAGGAAATGTCGACTTGCACTAATATCGAGTGCAAAAATATTGAGATACAAAAATATCGACTGCAAGAATATTGTGGTCAAGAATATCGAGTTTCAGGTAAGAAATATCGTTTTCTAAAATATCGAAGTAATTAATACTGTTTGCAAAAATATAGTTGTAAAAATATCGTTTTTAGTTAGTGTTATGTATTTTAGTATGTATTTTAAATGTATGTGCTCTATTTTTTGTCTAAGTATTGCATTTGTTTTTTAATATATGTGTTACATTTTTAGAAGTTATTAATTTTATTGTAATTAAATTTTGCGTTTTAGTTCCGTAGCGGGTTGTGGGTTTATAGGGGAATAGGGTGGGAAGTAATTTAATTATAATTAGTTGATTAATATTTTTTATTAATTAATATTTATTTATTTTATATTTTATATTGTTAATTGTGGAAATTAAGGGGCCCATTACGATACCCGGCGTAAAAGAATCCGCCAGGCATGGAAGTGGCAAAAATCCGCCCGCACACACCGTCTGAACACCGACCACGCCATTACGATTACACAAACCGAAAACCGCCATTGGCGGAAAAATCACCACAAAATACCGCCCGCCAACGTCCGAGTCGGAGTCAAACCGCCCGCCACGGACGGAAACACGCACGACAACACAAAACCGCCCGCCCTCACGGCCGACACACCGCACGTGAAATTACGATCGCACCGCCATGAGCGCGGAAAAACCACAAATATACCGCCCGCCAGCGCAAACAACGCCGATGAGAATCGACACGGCAGAAGCCATGGCGCCCACGTACCTGCACAGAAACCATCCGCTCACAAAACCAATAGCACACAACATGGCCAACAAGTCCACACAGCAAGGCACGCACAAATACACAAGCACAGTACACATCCCGAAAACACCCCCCGGACAAACAAAAAATACAAAGGCCAGAACCCCAGACACAACACACCTGAAAACAACAGACCATGAGGACACACCCACATAGGTGAGTACAAAAGCAGCACTCCCACAGACCACAACCCCTTGCTACATTGCAAACCAGAGAGGAGAGGAGAGGACACAGTGACACAGCAAGGACAGCAGCACACCACAGAAACGCACACATCACAACCACCACCACCACCACCACCAAACACCTGCACCACAAACCCCCTGCACATTACACAACACACGCCGCACCAGCACCACAAACACCATGGCACCACAAAGAATGCCCAGAGTACACGCCCATTGAGCTGACGGTCATGGTCGACGAGATCATCAAGGTGTACCCACAAATCTATGGGAACATGGTCCAGCACACACCACTAGCCACCAGAAACAGAATGTGGAACCGGATCGTAGACCAGGTCAATGCAGTCGGGACCCTGCCCAGGAACAGAGGAGAAATAAACAAACGTTGGAATGACGTAAAGAGCCTGGTCAAGAAGAAGGAGGGCAAAAACAGAGAGCTGGCTGCCGTCACTGGCGGAGGGAATCCGCGCTCTTCAAGACCTTCAAAGCGTGGGAGGAGAAGGTGCGAGTCATAATACATCCGGAGATCCTCGCCGGATTAGCAGGGGAGTGGAGGCTGGTAAGTACAAACTAATGTATACCAGCACACCGCTATGTACTCACATGCACTACCACCATGCCACAGCTCCCAGGGACAAACACCCCCATGTCCAGCACACAATACACAACACATCACACACACATGCAACAGACACCACCACACACAGCCCAAACCGAACAACTGTAACATACGTGGGGACATGTGTACACTCAGCCA
Organism: Calotriton arnoldi; assembly: GCA_963921515.1. Classification (NCBI taxonomy): domain Eukaryota; kingdom Metazoa; phylum Chordata; class Amphibia; order Caudata; family Salamandridae; genus Calotriton; species Calotriton arnoldi. Next base: position 1,316,770 of record CAWUFW010003063.1, on the reverse strand, counting down.
GCCACGTAACCACCAACAGGTCCCCAAATATGCCAGAAGCGCCACAACGAGCACCCACCACACCCATTTGTCCGCCACAGCTGCACTAACCGACAAGTAACAGGTAAGTGGCAGGAACACAAAGTGCAGTGGGTGGGACGGTGGACAGCCCAAGTACAACACACACCAGGCCCCTAGTCCCACAGCACAGCAAGGAGGAGCATCCCCACACCCCACAGCCACGTGTCAGCCACCGCAGTGCACAACGACAGCCGAAAGGCAGACATCACGGTCCACAGCAATCGGTGTCAGTGGGTGTCCAGCCACCCCCACGACCCACAACACCCCCCACCCCCACAGACCTGCAACATGGAGCACCCCCCGCTTAGAGCCATGTGGCATCCAGTACAGTGCACGCACGAACAACTTGCAGGTGGGAAACTGGACAGGGCTGGATTACTGGAGGCATAAGGACCATAACACGACCAACACATGGGACATGTCACGTAGCAGACGAACACGCAGCACCGCCCACCGTCACGAACAAGTGAACAATGTGCACACGGACATGAACAACAGACTCACACCCCACATGACCCATCACAGACATAGCAACACCCAAGGAGCCACGTCTGCATGCACAAGCCACACTGAATATAGTACCACACGGCAGCCACTGTGCAACTCATCACACACAACCGAAACACCATTGAAGTCCTGTCCATGTAGCCCCTACTGCCTGTCAACCACACACCCCACAACTACGCCTATGTAAGACAAACAACACTAGACGCAACAGAGCGGAACAACATAAATGCACACGAACACCACTGAACCCATCAAACACACAGACACACCATGCACATACAACATACCATCCATCCCATCCGTCAGCCCCAGTCTCATGAAAGGCATGTCATCCGCACAGCTGCCACACATACAGCAGTCACGCTAAGATACATGCCCATGACCAACCATGTGCCAGAAGTCAATGAAGCGCACGACACACTGTGAGCAACAACACACAACATGGGCCACACCCCCGAGCACTGCAGTGATGCACATGGCACAGGGCAGCACGCACACCAAGGAGATGGGACAACTGCAATACGTTGGCTGGCACACAACCATCACTCACTCATAACGATGCGTCCAATGCCATGTCCAGTAATCACAACAGACAGCAAATATGCAGGCCATGTCAAGCATGCACACACCTCAAACCATGCACTGTCATGCTGCCACAACACATGTCACGTTCGGCACCCATGGCTCACAGCATGTACCCCAAAAGCATATTCCCTCCCAAATGCGAATCTGGGGCATGGCCCCCATGTTGCCATATGCGTTCCTAAGCGTTCCATTTGAACCCCAAAAGCATATTCCCTCCCAAATGCGAATCTGGGGCATGGCCCCCATGTTGCCATATGCGTTCCTAAGCGTTCCATTTGAACCCCAAAAGCATATTCCCTCCCAAATGCGAATCTGGGGCATGGCCCCCATGTTGCCATATGCGTTCCTAAGCGTTCCATTTGAACCCCAAAAGCATATCCCCTCCCAAATGCGAATCTGGGGCATGGCCCCCATGTTGCCATATGCGTTCCTAAAGCGTTCCATTTGAACCCCAAAAGCATATTCCCTCCCAAATGCGAATCTGGGGCATGGCCCCCATGTTGCCATATGCGTTCCTAAGCATTCCATTTGAACCCCAAAAGCATATCCCCTCCCAAATGCGAATCTGGGGCATGGCCCCCATGTTGCCATATGCGTTCCTAAGCGTTCCATTTGAACCCCAAAAGCATATTCCCTCCCAAATGCGAATCTGGGGCATGGCCCCCATGTTGCCATATGCGTTCCTAAGCGTCCCATCTGAACACCAAAAGCAAAGTACAAACCAGACCCAGGATGGGCCAGGAGCCCGCATACACCAGAGTCACAATAAGTAGGGGCACAGCAACACACCCATCGGCATGGCCAATCCGTCCCATGCCACATGTGCACAGCACACAGTCCCATTGCCAAGCACACACAACTACAGATGCTACAGCCACACACATGCCTCCGGGAAACCCATGTGCGAGATTGCATGAACTGTTAATGTCAGACGACAAATACATACTTCGCCAGGTGCAACACAATAACAAATCTCATTCTCTCCACAGGTGACGAACTGCTGGATGCTGGGGATGGAGCCAGCAGCCAGCACAGCCAGCCTACAAGCCCCCAACGAGGACACACGGATCTGGAGGATCTGTCCTCCTCTTCGGACACGGACCACCAAGCAGGCCCATCTGGTGTGGCAGGGCCCAGCCGCTCCCCAGGACCCCTCCTACCCACCAACCCATCATCCAGGGCTGCTGAACATTCCCAGCCCCCTGCTGCCACTGTCGTTGCGGCCACACCCACGGTCATTGTGGCCACTACCACTGCCGCAACCGCCACCATCGCCGCACCGACCACCACCGCCGCCACCACCACCACGTCTTCGCTGGCACCAGCCCCAGCGCAGGTGGTGGCCCGGCCGACTGGATCCACCCTGGGAGCCACAGCGAGGACCGTGGTGAGCAATGTGGCTAGTGGGCAGGCTGGTGGCAGCAGGACTGGTAGGAGGAGCAGGGTCAGGGAAACGCCAGCCTCCCCTGGGAGCCATGCCCTGCCTCAAATGGCCAGAGTCCTTGGGGCCTATGAAGAGGCCCAAGGACAATGGGTCCGGTCTGCTTCAGACACGCGTGAGGTGCTGGGGGTGCTGAGGTCCATGGACGCCCGTATGGGCCAACTCGTGGACCTCATGGGCCAGCTGGTGGTGGCGGTGAGGTCACAGCCAGGGACAGCAGCTCCCCCTCCGCCACCACCTGCCGGGGCGCAGGGTGGAGCAGCAGTGTCCAGTTCCCCTGCGTCCACAGCCAGTGAGCACATCTCAACCACCAGCATGTCGCAAGCAGGCACCCCCCCTCGCAAACGTGGAAGGGGCCGTCCGAAGTGGAAACAGATCTCCCGGGAGGACTTTGCACGCTCCAAACGCAAGTGAGGCAGCCAGCCAGCCTTCCGCCAGCCTTCCTTGACCAGCCACTGCATTGACTTGGACTACGATCCCACTCCACACAGCCATCTGGATGGCATGTGTGTGTTGGACTATGGACATAGAACCAGTGGGTACACCCTGAGCATCACGCAGCCATGACCGACAGCTCATTGTCACTGCACGCACCACTTTTGTCATCACCTTACACACAATCACATGTCACAGTTTGTAATAAATGCACCTTTTACACTAACTGCTGTTTGTGCCCTGTGTTTTATTTGTACGGAATACAACGGCCACCTTGGGCGGAAAGGCACCTGATGCGTGGCATGGCAGTTGAATCCGGAGGGCCTGTAGGGACCTAGGGGTGGGAGACAGAACAGGAGCACATTCAATGAGTGTGTCACACACCCATCACACAGTACATGTCAACAACTACAAGCAATGTACACACATCGCACAGAGCAATAGGGCACAATGCCACAGCCACCAACAGTGGCATACTACCCTGGCCATGGAGCGTTGACACACAGCACGCAGTGAACAAGCGGCCACCCTGACACAGCACACACACACCTGCACAGATACAGCCACATCAGCCGTCGTACATGGACACTCACCGTCAAGTGAAGTAGCGGACGATGAGCTGCTGCCGCACATTACCAGCTTCCTCCTCTCCGCTGTCCTCCTCACTCGAGCTGTCCTGGTCTGCGGGCTGGGGTCCTGGTTGATCTCCGTCATCCACGATGAGGGGGATCTGCTTCCGAATGGCCAGATTGTGCAGCATGCAGCACGCCACCACTATCCGGCACACCTTCTGTGGGGAGTACGCCAGCGCACCCCGGTGCGGTCCAGGCACCTGAACCTGGACTTGAGGAGGCCAAAGGTACGCTCGACCACACGTCTGGTCCTCCCATGTGCCTCATTGTAGCGATCGTCTGCTGGGGTGCGAGGATTCCTCAATGGACTGAGCAGCCATGCCCCATTCGGGTACGCAGAGTCACCTGGGTGTGACGGACACAGAGAACCGTTGCAATTCCAACTGGACAGGGGACAGCATCGCACAACCAGCATGCTACACCACTCCACATACTCACCGACAATACAGGCACGATCCTGTTGCATATTGGACATCAGTCGTGGCAAGATGCTGTTGCGCATTATGTGTGCGTCATGGGCCGAGCCTGGGAACTTTGCACACACGTGGGTGATCACCATGTCCGCAAGGCACACCACTTGCACATTCAGGAGTGCGTGTGCTTCCTGTTGCGATACAGGTGCTCAGTGGCCTGTGGTGGAACAAGGCCGACATGTGTGCAGTCAATGGCTCCAACGACGTGTGGGATTCTGCCAAGGGCATAGAATGCACCCTTCACTGCCGCCAATTCACGAGCCCTGGGGAAGCGGATGTACCTGTTTCGGTACAGCATCATGGCTGCCAGTACATCCCTCAGCACCTTGCTGAACATGGGCTGGGACATCCCTCCTCCAATGCCCACTGTGTGCTGGAATGACCCAGTGGCGAAGAAATGCATGGCGGCCATCACCTTAGCCGTGGGGGTGACAGCAGTCGGATACACCCTGCGGGGACGGAGATGGGGTTCTAACATGGCACACAGTCGATGCAGGGTTGGCCTGTCCAGCCGAAACTTCCTAATAACCTCTGTATCGTCCATGTCCACCAGCAATTGGTATGGGCGGTCAATGTTCGGTCTCCGCCTAGGGACAATGGCAGAGGACACATGTCAAAGCAACACGACACATAGCAATTTCGCATACACATCACTGACATGACTGAGCAAGCACATGAGCCACAGCCCAGCTGTCAAGCTGGGACGGCACGGCCACAATACACTTACACAGGTCTCCCAACAATGGCAATGGCTAGTGATACAAACCACTGCCATGTGCATGCACATGGGGATCTAGGCCCCAATGACTTGCGGGGCGTGCTGATGGGGACTGACTGCATATCCGTCAAGCGGCAACGCCACGGCAACATGAATGTCTGCTGAGCATGGAACTGCTTCCGCGGCTGGATGAGTATGGCACACGACGACGACGATGTGGGCACAGGCTGAGCGGCCAAAACAAGTGGGACCTGTGGCACGAGGGGACATGAGACAGTAGTAGGTGTCAGCACTGCACCCTATGTACAGCACTGTACGGATCACACCTCCCAAAACATTGACAGGTGTCCACATTGACAGCCCCATGCCAAGACGGCTGTGTGCTTGCAGTCACACGTCACAGGTGAGAGGTTACATTGCACGTGCCAGGTGGCAGACGTACATAGTGGGAGCTGGCATGTGTGTGCATGTGTCTCCTGTTCAGGATCCACCAGATGGGCGCTGACTCTGTACTGACCATTGGACACAGCATGTTCCGTGGAAGGCTTGTGTGTGTGGGATGGTGGCACTGGATGTGCCTCCGTTGGGTGGGGGGCCATGCACAGGGCGGGTACGTCGATGATTGCGCATTGTTGGTCACGGTGGGTGCACCAACTGAAGATGTGTTGCCCTGTGTTCAATTCCTATGTCCGCATGATGATGGACTGTAGATGTGGGCAGACTACACATTGGTCGATGTGCTGTCTATATGCATGTGCCTTCACACCAGGCACAGCTGCCCCTGCACATGTGACCCCTGCTGGACTCGCTGCTGGGTCTGTGGAGCTGATGCACCTTCTGTGCGTGGGGCGGACAGCTCTCCTCACTTCCCTCATTGCGCATGTCATGACTTTGCCGCAGGTGACATGGATCATGGAGGGCCCACATGTACGCGTGGGTAGGCTACACATGATTGTACACTGGTCGCCACCCCCAGTCAGTGTTTCGAATGGGAAGGTTGTCGTGCTGGTGGTATGTTCGATGTGGCGGATGGGCGGGCCTAGGTGCGGGCTTACATTCCGGACATGGGGGGTAGTTGGATTGGCGACTAGTTGCAGTACACACGGGACACGTCTCTTCCTTTCCACATCTGGGTCATCCCTTGTACTTACTGACAGTGATACAGTCATCTTCGCCCCAGCCCTCATGTCCTCCCCTCGCTCCCCCAATATGCATGCTCACCTGCGAGGCTAGCGCCTGCACAGGCAGCCCCAAGCTCGCACCAGAGAGGGCAAGGAGTGTATGTGTGGGTCCAGTTGCACGAGTGGGCTGTCTCAGGGTATGATGTGTGGCGGGACGCCGTCCACCTGCGTGGTGCCCCAAATGGAGACCCGGCCTGCATGGACTATGCATCACAGTCTTCGCCTTCCGGATCCGCCACCTGCGACACCCAGTGGCTGTGGCTGCCCTTGCGGCCAGGCCGCGTCCGTCTGTGGCTGATGGCCCACACATTCACTCTTTGGCCTCTCTGGGGAGGGCTCGGGGGTGGTGGCGCACGCGCTTGCACTTAGTCGCAATGGCATGTGGCGTGGTTGGTATGATGGGCAATGGATGGGATGGTGCGAGCCACCTCCCGTGACGTCAGTGCTGCTCGTGCTGTGGTGCGTCCCCCTACACTTCCATTTGACTTGTGCCATGCTAGACGTTGAGGTTCTATTGCCTGCGTGATATGACCAGGAGGAGCGTGAGGAGACCTCTCACACACCATGCTCCACTGCCATCCCGTGCCCTGTATCGCCTGTGCGGATTGACTATGTTGGGGTTACACCTGGTCGACTGGGGCTGTGTGTGCCTTGTCAAGGGGCATGGCGGGCGCACAACAGGATCCAGCTTGTCCACAGAGGGTGGGCTGAGGTGCGCCTGGTACCGCTTTGTACGTGTGCCCGGCTGCTGTGCACACACGTGTTCACTCCCCCCGACAGGTGTCCTCTCACAATGCCCAGGAAGCGGTGGTGTACTGTTCATGACCCCTCCCAACACGGCGTGCTCCAACTTGGCATGTGCGCATCTACCCGTCGCACCCACCCACCTGAGCACTGCGTCCATACGACTTCACACGACACATGTGTGTCTTCCACAGTAGTGCTACTCATTTGCGTTGACATCCAATACCAGTGGACTACATGGTCATGTCACGACTGCCGTGTACTTCACATACTCTCATCCTCTCTCATTCGTACTTGTGAAATGAGTCAGCGGAGACAGTTTTGGTTTCAAACATTATATTGAGTCTTCTGTCCTCTGTGATGCAGTATAGTGGACACTACTGGCAGCGGAATACATGTTGAGGATATACTGAGCATGATTGCAAATGGGATAGGGTGTGGGGTTACATGTGATTGGCTGTTGCATGTGGGATGTGGGCTTCAGAGTGACATCTGCTTGGCCAAGGCTGTGCTAATGTACATTTACGTATAGCTGCGGAGCTGCGGACTTTGACACAGACGGTATACATGTAGCCTACCAGACCGCTTGGCATCATGGGCACAGTCCATCTCAGTTCCATGTGACAGGTTTGCTGCGGTTGTTCCTCATGCACGCGTGCATGTGAGATGACATCAGGGCATGTGCTTGCGTGCATGCAGCGGCGTGCCACTTGTTGTTGCACTGTGGTGGTTACTGGACATGTCACAGTCACTGGGGTCGTGTTGTTGTTGTATGCACTTGTCGTCCATGCAAAGGTCCTGGTATGGGATTCCCGGGGCGGGGGTGGGAGGGGTGCAGCACCCACAGACTCCAGGCGACCTATTCATGTCCACTGAGCGGTGTGTGTGTCCATGGGCGCTGGATCCATGTTGTGTCCTGGTTGTTCGTGCAGTTCCGTCCATGTGGGTGCGATACACAGAGCCCATGCCACTGCCTCCCACGATGCATGCGGTGTTCCTGGATGTGATGGGGAACAGTGTGCATGTCCCGGTCATATCCGATGTCATGGCGATGTCGTTGATGGTGTGGTTACAGTTGCCGGTCGTTTGGTATGGCTGTTGTGGTGGTGACTGGCCAGTCCGTGCGGAAGCTAAGCATGGGTGCGGGGTTGGACATCATAGGTCAATCGGGAACCTGCGTTGTGGTCCGACGAATTTACAGGTTGTCAGGTATGCGATGCCGTCCAGCAGGGCTTCCATGTCATTGGTGGTGTACATGTTTGCCAGCCAATGTAGCGGATGGTGGCTGTCAAGGTGTTGTTCGTAAGTTGTCCCTTGGAGGACCATGATGGGGCATGCTGGGTGACATTCGATGTAGCTGTTCTCGATGATCCGTTGTGTGGAGGCACAGTGGTCCCATTTCAGTGCGGGTGCGATGTTGGCCACATACGCCATGCCCCCATAGGCAGAGCAGGCCCTGTCGTGTGCGTCCAGAGGGAGGAGTAGTGGTAGCAGGTCCGCCTTCAGACATGCCGGGTTGGAGAGGCATATCTCCACGGGATGCTGGTAGGGACACCTCCGACAGTAGAAGACGGGCATGGCGCAGCTGAACAATGTGATGCGGTAAGTCAGTCGGTAACTTACGTTCAGCAGGGACAGGAGATCGCATCCCAATGTATGAAACAGGTTGGTTTTGTACAGCTTGAGCTGTTCGGCGTAGTTGGGTAGGTGTGTTGCGGTTGCCATTTCGCAGCGGTGCGTTGTGGTGGCGTGCTCCGGCTGTGTGTGCAGTCTGCAATGTGCACGCTCCGAGTTTGCTGTGAGCTCTGTGTAGTCGTAGGGAGACAGGACTTGTGTTCTGTTGGCTTGTTTGGAGGACACGGGCCCTCTTCCCACATGCTTCTCAGACAGTTCAAGGTCAGTGATGTGTGACTCCTTCCAATTAACTTGCATGTGGCCGACATGGGGGAGTGTTTTCTTCTTTCTTCCCCGTCCGTTGTGTGCTTCTGTGATATGCGCTATCTGCCCTGTGGTCGGTCTCCTCGGCATGCCTGTGTTGGTCTATTCTTGGACAATGGCTGTATTCACCGGCTTCTGTCGTAGGGCTGTGGTTTCGGAGTTGGAATGGAAGGTCATTCAGTGCTGTCTGCTCTCCCTTGTGTGGGCGGCAGGCTGCCTTTCCGCTCTGCGTTGGGCCTTGTGTGTGAATGTTATTCTTGGGCCACCTGTTATCGGTCCCGGGCTCTTTGGTGTTCCGTTTTATATGTCTTGTTCATATGTGCAGGGTGGTATGGGTGTTTCAGTGTGGTACTGGCGTTCCTCTTCCCGAAGTGGCCCTGCTTCTCCTAGTTGGTGTTGCCGCCGCTGTGTGCTACGCCATGTTTGTTACACTGGGGTGTGTCCTGCTGTTGCGTGTCTTCACTGACATGTGTGCGTCGGTTGTGTGGCGTTGGGTGTTGTCCGTGAATTGGGCGTTGGGGACATGTCTGTGGCAGGCCTGTCACGTGTCATGTGCGTTCGGGGTGGGGCTGATGTGTGTGCTGCTTGGTTGTGTCCCTGTGTCTGTGTGCGACGCATGCATGGCGCTGCGGTTGGCCTCTGCGTTGTGCGCATGTGTGGCGGCGTCATCGGCGCTTTGGGGCCGTGACGGGGTGGTTGGTTCCTAGTCCCAGGTGGTGTGTACACATGTGTTCCGCGATGTTACGATTTGGCCTGTGTGTCATATGTGGATGCAATGGTGGATGTGTAGTGTACACGCGCTGGTGGGGGTTGTCCGCTTTTCCGCCCTTGCACTGTGTGCGCTGTTTGCGTGCACTTGTTGTGTGTGTGCCTACCTGCGTCTCCACGGTACGTTGCGTCCTTGGTGGTGCATCAGCAGGAGCATGGGGAGGGCCTGAAGTGCTGGATTCATGCTCGGGGGAGCCGCTTCTTCGTTGTCCGTGCTCGGCGTCCGTGTTACCGCTTCGGTTTGTCGTACGGTATCTTTTGGCCGTGGGAGCCGTTTGTTTGCGGCATCTTAATTTATGCGCCGGGCGGGACGTGTTTCGTCGGACGGTGTGTGTCAGTTGTGCTGCGCCGCTACGTGTACGGGCGCACTTTGATGGCGGACGGTGTTGCTGGCTTGCCGGCGGTGTTTGGCCTACTTTTCGCATCGTAATTGTGCGGGCGTGTGGACTGCTGCGTGCCGGCGGTAACTGGTGGTTTTTGCATCCGCCAGCACGGCGGTTGTGCTTCCGCCCGCCATCGTAATGAGCCCCTAATTTATTATTAATTATTTATTAATTGGTAAGTATGTTAATTGTGTTATTTTTTTAGGAGCATTTTGTGGGTTGATAGGGGAGTAGGGTGGGAAGTAATTTAATTTTAATACATTTATTAATATTTTTAATATAATATTTAATTAATTTTATTTTATAGTGTTAATTGTGTGAATTAATTTATTAATAATTATTTATATTTTGCTTGTTAATTGTTATTAATTAATTAATTAATTGTTAATTGATTATGTTAATTGTGTCATGTTTTACGAAATTGGTGGTGGCATTTATAGGGGAATATGGTGGGAGGTAATTTATTTATAATTAATTAATTATTTGTTAATTAATGCTAATTAATTAAATTAAAATGTAAATATGCCAATTGTGTAATAATTTTGATGTGTGAGTTGTGGGGTTTATAGTGGTAAATGGTGGGAAGTAATTTTTTTTAAATTAATTAATGATTTGTTGTTAATTGATATTAATTTATTAATGTAAAATTCGTTATAGAAATTGTGTAAATATTTTTAGGTGTGTGTTTTGGTGTTTATTGGGGTAGAGGGTGGAATGTAATTTAGTTTAAATTAATTAAATTATTAATTGATAAATATTTTTGGTAATTGTTTAGTTTTTATTTTGTTTGGGGATTTAGGTTCAGTAGCTGTAACGTTTGGTTTGTACATTAATTTTTACATTTTTAAATGTGTTTTATAATTATTGATATTTGTTTAAATGATAATTAATTGTGTTAATTATAGAGGTACATTTATTTGTTTAATTTAGATGTGTGTTGTAAATTGTGTGGTATTATAGGGTAGGAAAATAAATATTACATTTATGTAATTTTAAATTTTTGATTAAGATTATTTTCTATTACAAAATATGTATTTGTTTGTAAATTGTTTGTTCAATTTAAAAAAATATATATTTATGTCAATTTTAGATTTTTGCTACCTTAAAATATTTTTATATGTTTTGTTAATTTTCATATTTTTATATATGTTTTATTTTTCGGTTTTTTATTATATTTTGTATTGTAGTTGATATTTAGTTTGTTTTTAAATTTGAATTTTGTTCTGTGGGAATAGTAATTTTTACCCCTCCACTACCCAACACTTTCCCTACTGTTGCATTCGCAGGAGTGGGAATAGTAATTTATACCCCTACGCTATCCCACACTTTCCCTACTGTGGCACTTGCTGGAGTGGGAATAGTCATTTTTACCCCTCCACTATCCAACACTTTCCCTTCTGTTGCACTTGCAGGAGTGGGAATAGTATTTTGCTCCCCTGCGCTATACACCACTTTCCCTACTGTTGCACTCATTAGAGTGGGAATAGTAAATTATTCCCCTCCGCTATCCAACACTTTCCCTACTGTTGCACTCGCTGGAGTAGGAATAGTAATTTTTTACCCTCCGCTATAAAACACTTTCCCTACTGTCGCACCAAATGTAGTTTAAAATGTAGGTTTAAAAAATATTACATATTTTAATATTTTAATTTATATTATAATTTTTTTTAATTTTTATGTTACAGGTGTATGTATATATATATTTATCTTTATTTTTAAATATATTTCTAACATTTTATAATTAATTAAAATTATTATTTATTAATTATTTTTAAGTAAGTATATATATATATTACATTTTATATATGTATGTTTAATTTATTTTTAAATTACATTTATTACTTGTAATTGTTAAAGTTTACAAATAAATCTAAATTTTTTTAAGTAAAATGTATTATTTAATTTATTTTACATTATTTATAATACATATTAAAAAAACTATATTTTGTACTTCGATATTTTTAACAACGATATTTTTTTTCGATATTTTTGTACTTACCATTATGAAGATAGGAGGGCGATATTTTTGACAACGATATTTATGTCCCGATATTTCTGTAGGTCGATATTAGTGTTGTCGATATTCAGTCAGTGATCCATATGGGATGCCACGGATCTCAATCGAATGGACCAGCTATGGGCAGCCAATGGCTTTATACTTGCGAAGCGTAATATTGCACGTTGATGGGGGGTCCCTGAGCCGCCAACGATCGTTGAATGGGATCGAGATGTTGATTGGTGCATGTTGGCCGAACGGGCGGTCTATATAAATAGAGGATGCCCCAAGAAGTGGAACAAGGTATGGGGGAAATGGAATACATATCAAGGTAACATCTGCACCTCCCCATCAGCACAAATGCATGGACCTGGAATGTTCAGTCAGGAGATGACTCTTAGATGAGGGAAGGGGAGTGGGGCGTCACTTGAATGATGTCTTGTGCTGGGATGTAATTGGTTGTACATGACTTGTTGTGATGCATAAGTTTTGTTGTAAATGCCACTTTAATCAATGCTAATAAAAAGATTTTAAAAAAAAAAAAAATACATTCTCTTTGGTTACCATGAGCCTACATCTCATTGCCAGAATAAGATATGTACCTGATTCGCTAATTAGGCTGGCAACGCCCACGGCTTCCTGGTCGTACACTAACCACATGGCTTTCCAAACACTTTTAAATCTCTGGGGCATATTCTCCAAGGACTTATCGCCGAGTTAGTGGCAGTTTATCACAGCCAAAGTGGTGATAAATCCATTGCACCATTCACAAGCTGGTGCTAACAGCCGATATCACCAGTCTACCTGCGATAGCAGCCGCAAAAAACATCGCCACGGATGACACCGGTAACTAACGCTAATGAGATGCAGAGTAGGCGTTCCCGTGCAAAAAAATGCGGAAAAATCACTACGCAACATTCCCAACGACCAGCCAGATCGGCGATAAGAATCAAAAACATGTTATAAGGCGCATTAGCCGCAGGGATCTAACACCTGCTCCTACCTGGTGTTAAGTCGGACGACAACCTGCACCATGAAAGGGAGCCCGGCCCAGAGCCACACCTGAAGACCAACAGATGCCATGGAGCTACTGACCATGCAGCCCGGTGCCTCAAGAGGGCCACAACACCCACCGCCCCCCCCCCCAGGCCCCCCACTCCCCCCGGACCCTCCTCCGGGGCCCTACCCCGGGTACCCCCCTCCCGACAAAGACATTTCTCATCTACCTTACAAATTCATGAACACAACAATTCTCCTGATGTCGCACAAGTACAACAACCAACATCCATTTTTTTTTTTTTTTTGTCCTCATATGTGACAACTTGCAAAGGCATATGATCAGGTATTCTGTGGTACTGGCGCCCCAAGCTCGCAGCCTACCGGGCAAAATTACTCCTGATGTACCTTCTGCTCCATTACGAGAGATAATAAAATCACCCGCCCAAGGTCTCTCTGGAGGCGAGTGTCTTAATCATTGGACCGATTTTTGCCAAAACTATATGTGTGCTAATTCCAATATGTATGCAACTAGTTGCTCCCAAGTTTTAATTCGATTTAGTGAACCACTTAAGCGATCAAGATTGCCAATATGTTCAGCAGTTGTTAACCATTCAGCGCAGGTTTGAGGTAATCGTGAAACCCACATAATACAAATTTCCCTACGCGCAATAATTATCAAAGTGAGTAAAAGTTGTTCTTGGAATTTCCTAGCTCTCCCCATAAGATCGTTGTCTTCTAAAACCCCAAAGACAATAAGTGATAAGCTTACCTCGATTCTTCTTTTCAATAAGATGGTCAGTATCTTACTCACTTCTTGCCAAAAGGGTTGAATTTCCGAGCATTGCCAGAACATGTGAATGTCATCTGCTTTATCGTTGTCTCACTTCGGGCAATGCTTAATCTCTTCTCCTATTTTAGACAACTTCAAGGGAGTCCAATATACCCTATGGGAGGCAAACAAATGGTTCTTTCTTAATGGGGCATATCTGAAAAAGGACCATAGAGTAGCCATAGATACTTGCCACAAGGATGGTATATCAGCTGCAGGGAGATCTCTCTTCCATCTTTCTTCTGGTAGGGTGTTGGGCCATCTTCTGCTTGTATCAACATCAAGTACCAGGTTGAGATCTCTTTTTTTTGTACATTAATGTCACAGATTTTTTTTACCCAATCCATGGCCTGACCTGCATCTGGTTGTTCATGGGCCCAGCTTGTTAGTTGTAAATATTTAAACCTTGAGAGCGTATTGTTTGTTTCTTGAGCGAGTTGATCCCAAGAGATAATGTTCTTGTCCCCTAGCAGTTGGCCCCATTTTTCTATCCCGGCCTGAATAAGTGGTGTTGCCAGTGAGTCCACTAAGCATGCTGGAGTTCCTGGGGATTTCCAGATTGGAGCCAAATGGCAATAGTAAGATATTCCAAGAAGTCTTCTGACCTGTATCCATGCTCTGCATGCTGTAATCAATACCCTGAGTCGCACCTTTTTAAAATATTTGGGATGCCTAAATTTGAAAAGAAACCCATATCTTTGGTCTGGCAAGCCTTCCGTTAAGGCTCCGTAACAGGACGTCCCCAGTTGATAGTTGTCCGATAGTAAAACTTTAAAATGTTTTAATTGGAAGGCCCAGCAGTATATCTGGAGGTCTGGCAAATTCACTCCACCATCAATTTTCTTTTTCCGCAGCTTCTTCTAAGAGATTCTAATAGCTTTATTGTTCCAAATAAAACTACTTAGCTCACTCTGTACCTTTCTCATCCATTTGGCCACAAAATGAAGAGGAAGTGCATTAAACAGAAAAGTAAATTTCGGGAGGAGATTCATTTTAATTAAATTGATTCTGCCTATGATCGAGAGGGGAAGGTGAGATCAAAGTTTTAGGAGCTTGCTGGTTTCTTTAGTAATTTTTGCCCAATTGATCTGTGCCATGATGTCTATATCTTTCGTAATTTGTACACCTAGGTAGCTAATCTCATTCTTCTCTAGCTTTTTCAGTGTTGTATCTAATGAGGTGTTCCATGCCATTATCTCGGTTTTCCCTTCAATTATCAAATATCCAGACACTTTCCCAAAGTCTGTTAATATGTCCATAATAATGGGATAAGCGCCTACGAGATCTTGTGTAAATATCATTAGGTCGTCGGCATACAAAGCCTCTTTCTTAGCCCATTCTTGCTATTGAAATGGTGAGATTTGCTGTTCCCTTCTAATTCTTATGGCCAATGGTTCAATGTATAGATTGAACAATAGTGGTGAAAGGGAGCAGCCTTGCCGGGTGCCTCTGCCTATCTCCATCACAGATGTTAGTGTGCCGTTAACCAGAATTCTTGCTTTTGGAGATCTGTATATATTTTGAATAGTTTGTAGGAAATTTTTGCCCACCCCATTGAGCTTAAGAACTTCATATAAGAAGGGCCAGCTTACCCTATGAAATGCTTTTGCGGCATCGACCATCATTATGGCTAAAGGATGTTGTTGAGCAGTGGCTAAATCAATCGCACAGACCAGGTCGTGAACCAGCTCGTGTAGGTGTCTCCCTGTCATGAACCCTTTTTGAGAAGTGCTGATTTGCTCGCCTGTAACTCCACCCAGTCTTTTTGCCAGGATATTTGTGAAGAACTTGTAATCGTTGTTAAGTAATGAGATTGGCCTATAAGACTCACATGCTTTGGGGTTTTTATTTGGTTTGAGAATTAAGGTGATTGTGGCATCATTCCACGTGTCAGGAATAGTGTTGTTGTCTATATAGATATGATTAAACAGCGAGATCAACTCTGGAGCTATTTCCTCCGCTAGGGCTTTATAAATCTCTGATGGGATGCCATCAGGGCCTGGGGCTTTCCCCCTTTTTGAATTCTTGATGGCTTAAAGGACTTCTTCAGGGGTTATTTCGTTGTTAAGGTATTGTTCCCTATCTGCTACAAGTTTGGGGACAGATTCTAGGCTTAGCCAACTCTCAATCTGGGATTTTGTCGCAGGACAGTCGTCTCTATACAGGTTTTGAAAGAAATCAGTGAAGGCTCTCCCAATATCTTGATCATTTTGAGACATTTCCCCTGTTTCTTCAACTATAATTTCTTTGATGGTATTTCTGCTCAACTGCCCTCTTGCCTTCCACACCAGTAACTTTCCACACCCCTCCCCATATTCGTAATGTGCTAGTTGACTAGCGTTCCACTTTTGTTGTATGATCTCATCTAGATATTCTGAGAGTACTTTTTTGGCTTCATCTAACTGTTTTTGAATTTTGATAGCCTCTTTGCCACCAGTTGCGTTTTTCAAGTCAGAGAGCCCAGCAGCTATTACCCTCTCTTGGCTAGTTATTCTTAGGTTAACTTCCCTTCTCTTATGTGTGGCATAGCTTATAAATTTCCCTCGCAAGAAAGCCTTGTATGTATCCCAAATTATACCTGGCTGAGCGGAGTTTTTATTTATAATAAAGAACTCTAGGGTGTCCTGTTTCAGGCTCGCAATTATGTTTTGGTCCTCTAAAATTTATCTGTCTAACGTCCATCTCAGATTCGGTGTTGCGCTATCTAGAGATAAGACAAGTCTCACTGCAGAGTGATCCGACAGGTGTTCAGGTTGATGTGTGATTGCTGCAATTTTATTACCTAGCCTGGTGTCAATTAAGAAATAATCTATGCGAGATGCATGCCCATATTTTTTGTTGTGGAAAGTATAGCCCTTATTGCTACCCACCTTACTCCTCCAGGGATCTATCAGCCCCATACTCTTCATTAAATTTTTTATAGTCTTGCTCATTTTTGGTGTGTTTACCGTAGGTCGTATAGAGGATTTATCTAAGACAGGATCAAGTAATGCGTTAAAATCTCCAGCCATTATGATAGTATTTTCATTTTCTAGTAATACTTGAAATAGATCATGCAGGGAGGAGGGGTCGTCGACATTTGGGCCATAATAAGTGATCATAGAGTATTTAATGGTATTAATATTTACAATAACTATCAGCCATCTTCCCTTAGGGTCTGCAATGACCTCTAATATTTTGGCCTGCGCTGTATTTTTTATTAGGATCGCTACCCCCTTTACATTGCAACTTTGATTTGTGCATGCATACTGATTGATCCAACTCTGACCTTTGACAATCTCTTCCCACTCTGCTTTCCGAAGGTGTGTCTCTTGTAACATTAATATGTTGTTATTTGATTGTTTTAAAAACAGCAAAATTCTCCTTCTTCTGGCTGGCACCCTTAACCCATTTACGTTCCAGCTTAGTATTCTGAGGTTGCGGGTAGTGTTAGTGTTAGTTATTTTGAGAGGGACACCCTTCCTTTGCACGCTTTAATCTCAATATATTTGCTACACATGAGGACCTATTTTTTTTTTATTTTTTCCCACTGCTCCCCACCTGGTGAATTATTTACATTAGTGTATTTATAGTCACCCCTCCCCCCTGAGGAACCCTCCCTTTGACCAAGTTGGGCATTTCTATTCTGCCCTTTGCCCTCACCTCTCCGTATTAGTTATAATAGATTCATTGTGTTGACTGCACCTAGCCCTAAGCTTTTATTTTTACTATCAGGTTTGCAACTTCATTAGGATCCTTTACATTAAACATCTTGTTGTTCCACATTATTCTTAATGTGGCAGGAAATTTTAGTTGGGCCGTAGCGCCTAATGATCTCAGCTCCTGTATGTGTTTCCCTAGTTCCCACTGCCGGTTCTGGGTCTCCCTGGCTAGGTCTGACCGGATTCGGAAGGACCAATCATCTTTTGTAAAAGTGCCCACCTTTAAACCTTCTGCGAGCAGCTTTTCTTTTATCACATAAGTGTTAAAGTTTACCAGGATTTTTCTAGGCTTAGTTATGTTGGGGTTTTTCCTAAACGGATCCCTATGTACCCGTTGTATGTCCTGGTGAAGATCAAGTGTCTTAGCAGAGGGTATTAACTCTTTTATCAAGGTTATGACGAACTCTTTTAGGTCCCCCCCTTCTTTTCCCTCGGGAATATTTAGGATCCTTAGTTTGTTTCTCCTAGAATGATTTTCTAAAACCTCAACTTTTTCCTGGAGTAGCCTCTCGCTAGCTTTAAGATCTGCTATTTCTCTAGTATTGTCTGCAGATTCCTCACGCACTGTCACCAAAGCTGCTTCTAGGTTCCCTATTCTTTCTGAGAGACTCGTGAGTTTATTTTCTAAGCTTTCCAAACATCGCAAATTTTTGCTTGATTTGCCTCAGAGAGCGTAAACCTGGTTTTTATCTCTTCCGAGAGAGCATGCAATTGACCTCCAGTGTCTTGCAGTGGGTGGGAGACAGATATGTTTCCTTCTGCTGTAGTAGCAGTTGCTATTTCCGGTTAAACACGGGCCGCTGCTGCTCACCTCTCCGTCATTGAGACGCCTAAACCGCTCTTAGCCCAATCGCGCTGCAGACCCCAATGGAGACGCCAGAGGACGCGGCTTGCAGAAAGCACTCTATAGCCCGTCAGGGAAGAGGGCAACACGCCCTGGAGCCGCATTTTGCCATTTCTCCACAGCAGCAGCCTGCCTCCCGCGGTGACCTGTGGTTGCTGGAAGCCTCGCAGCTACGTCGGGATCGGCGAGCTGCAGCCCAGTTCCACCACCAGGTCACGGGTGGCAACATCAGAACAAGTTTCCGGGTGTGTGTGTCATCGATAGAGACATCCACACCTCATTCTATGTGCCCCAAAAGGACCCCTCTCACAGGCGCAAATGGGAAAAGACTGGAGAAAACAACGAAGATAACAAGCAAGGTGGATAAGACAGGATCCTCCTCAGCTACAGAAGGGAAACCTCCAGGTATTTCTCGTTACACACTAAGGAACTCAAGGGCAGATTTCAGTTTAGGGTTTTCTAGAGTTGAAGACCCCAAAATATCTCCCCCAATAACTTTTCCTATTTCTGTACCCACATCCTCATGCACTATATTTCACAGCCCACTGCCTTATATAACTGAAGTAACCCCTTCTTGAGCGTAAACAAAGAAAAAAGGGTGGGAGAAAACCGGTACCCCCTCTAGACCCTCTGCCCAGGAAGATTAAAATTACTCCATCACTAAGATCATATTTTAAGGTTCAGGGGGAGGAGGAACTCTCTACACCCACTACACTTATTACACGCACTATTGTGCCCCAAACAATCACCTGTAAAGAAATGGCATCTTCAACAACAGACCACAGAAATTCTAGAGGTCAGGAGGGGCTCTTGCTTTCTAACCAATTCCAAATACTAGGGGAAAACTCAACATACCCTGAGACTACACCAGAGGCGGAATCAGAGGTTCCGGAAATAACAACCAACATCCATGTGCGGTCCAAAAAAGGAAAAACATACATACATCTCAGAATGCCAAAAATAATCAATTTATTCCAATTCAACTCAACATCAATAATTGGAAGAGTCATGGCGGGTCTTCTCCGGACAAACCGTAAGTCACAGCCTGCAAGACAAAATTGAAGATAAGAAGGTGTGTCATGCTCTCAACAAAGGACAGAGAGAGAGAGAAAGAAAGGGAGAGAGAGAGTGAAAGAGAGGGAGAGAGAGAGAAAGAGAGAAAAATGGGGACAGGGGTAGAAGGAGAGAGAGAGCAACAGAGGGAGAGAGAGACAGTGAAAGAAAGAGAGGGAGAGTGAGAGTGAGAAAGAGAGAGAAAGATAGAGAAAGAGAGGGAGAGAGAGAGAGAGAAAGATAGAGAAAGAGGGAGAGAGAGAGAAAGATAGAGAAAGAGAGGGAGAGAGAAAGAGAAAGAGAAAGATAGAGAAAGAGAGGGAGAGAGAGAGACAGTGAAAGGAAGAGAGGGACAGGGAGAGACAGTGCCGACACTGCGCACCCAGGCTGCTGCACCCCAGCCCCTCCCGCCGCCCAGCGGGGATTGCCCGCCCCTGCGCACCTAGGCCACACTGCTCACCTGCTGCCACCGGTGTGTCTCCAACCACGTGCCGGTTCACACTGCAGGTCACCAGGTCCCTCATCTGAAACAGAGTCCACAGCTAATGATGGCAGAGTACATATCATTGCACACGGCAACATCGCTTGGCCGCCCCTGCGCACACAGGCTGCTGCACCCCAGCCCCTCCCGCTGCCCAGCGGGGATTGCCCGCCCCTGCGCACCTAGGCCACACTGCTCACCTTCCACCACCGGCGTGTCTTCAAGAGGGCCCACCACGTTTTGGTGCAAGCTCCAAGCCCGGGGCCCGCGACCTTGGCAGCCTCCACATCACGCATCCCCGCAGCGTGGGCCACCAGGTCGCACCCTTGATTCTGGGTCTTGATTTTGCAATGGCAGAGATCATATCAGTGAACACGTCATCATCGCAGGCTGCACACCCGCTCAGCTCTCTAGGTGCCACTAACTCTGTGAAACGCGAGGCAACGCCACGTGGCGGTAGGCCCGCGCCGCCCGCTGGCTCAGGCCTACACTGCGGTCCACCAGGCGCACACTTGACTCTGGGTCTTGATATTGCAATGGCAGAGACCATATCAGTGCACACGTCATCATCGCAGGCTGCACACCCGCTCAGCACTTTAGGTGCCCCTACCTCAGTGCACAGTAACTCACCATCCCGTGGCGGTAGGCCCATGCTGGCCGCAGTGCAACCGGTGCCACCGACTCCGTGCAAAGCAAGTCATGGACCCTAAATGATTGAGTCCTGTCATCGGCCAGGCAGATGCAGCCATGTCACCTCAGGCAGTGGGGAAGAACTGGGACACGTAGCGTCATCGTCCCCGCCTTTATACGTAAGCCGAGTGGGCTGGCTCGGCGTACGCCAGGCCAGCGTAGGGGTGTGAACAATTATCCCTGGCCTCTGGGCGTGGTTCATATCTGGGCTGCACAGGAAACCAACTGATGCGTGTGTCTCTGTTGCAGTGTCTGCGCCACATGGCCCGCAATCGACAATGTTGCAATGTTGCATGCAGCCGGAGGGCGTCCGCGCATGAAGGGACTGTACAAGCGGCACAAGGCCGCTCGGGGTCTTGGCTCATACATGGCAACTGTTGTGTGTGCATCGCATTTGGTGCACCATAAGCCCAAGGCCTAGCCTCAATTGCAGCGCGATAGCCACATCACATTCCCAGGATACAAGCAGTAGTCTGACTAACATTAGGGATGAAAGCCCCTTTGTCTCAATACAGAAGGCGGAAGGACATCTGCACCCCGACCTTGGAAATGCATGCGGCAGGCACCCCCTAAGAGAGATACCATGGCAGATGATGACGACTCCCACACTATACACGGCACCAATGAAAGATCAACGTCTCCACACCCCACACACAGACGTCCTTGCTCGAGCTACTCCTGCATGGAATGGCCTTGACACTTACATACAGGACGACCCATAAGTACAAACTTTGCACACTCATACGGCTCATTGCTCTGAGCTGTGGCATATCATCCACATAACAGCCGCAGATCAGAAGAGTCCCAGTTCTACGAGTGCGAACAACGCAATGGCAGAACATCCCGGGCACATGCACAACCCCTGTCACGTGGAACTGTACCATGACCGAATGCTGCATTTGTTGGGGGCACTGCCACTGGCAGTGTTGCGCATCAGTTACCGTCTGAACTTCCGTCTTGCGTACGTCACCTGCGTCCAGCCCTGGCTCCACTGCCGATCATGCATATTCGAGTGGCCCATGGATGTCTGCCTATCCAACACAACGATAAATGAACTGGATTATGACATCTGTGTGTGCCCCCTGTTGGCTCACGACCAGGAGTGTAACCGTGATACCCGTTCATGGGATGCCTTGGAATTGGGCATATGTGCTGGCAGTTGGGCATGTGAGATTGCACAATTCCTCGTGTGCAGTGACCACATCGAAGCGCTCCCCTATTGGGCTGTGTTGCGGATTGGTGAAACGGCATGGATGGAGCACATCTGTCCAGACCAGCTAATGGATTGGCTCGCCCCCGTGTTCGTTGAAGTCGACAACGATGTACTCTTGGAACTCATTGCCCACGAAGCTGCGCTCGCTTTCATGGACGAGTGACTACGTTCCTGCAGCCACGAAAGATTGTAACCCATGGCACAGGTCCCAACACCCTTTGGCATCTTGGAGAAATGGACACATATCCCACCATGACAGTGGACATGGCTGCATTCGCCTGGACTCAGAATGCATGTGCGTGCAAGACTGCGGGTCAACACACACCTGTGCAAGGTGAGTGGACAGCGGCGCCTGGCAACGTTACTCAAACTGACACACCGATGGAGGGAGAGTACACACATGGCAATGTGTTACTACATGTGACCTTATTGGACTCCTTCACCTGCTCACTGTCAGCAGAGCACACAGTCAGCGCTGTCCGGTGGTACAGGACTATGCAGATCCCATGGGCCGTGAGTGGTGTCCCCTGACACGGTGCAATGAGCATTCGCCAAACACCACATAACTCCTCCAGCAAGGCAAGGTGGGCTGAGACCGTCGGCAACCATCATGGTTGGTGTTTATTTGTGCCTCCCCATGTCTTGCACCTCTACATGTACCTTTGCTGCCTGTTGGTGTATGATGCATTAGTCTGCATGTTGTGGCCCTTGACTTGCCCGTACTGACACGCACATGCCAATAAAGTGTACGCAGCTTCACTAGTGTACAAGTGTGATGAGTGTTGATTAGCATGCCAAATCGTGTGCCTCAATGTGCATTGTCCGTACACAGGGAGGGATTGACTGACGCATTTCACTTAGGGGTGAGTCCCTGTTGCCAGCTCACCTCTGTGAGCCAGACATTGTGGTTGGGAGAGTTGCTGGTAGACCTGTGCGCTTACGTGTCTTCAGCAATGTGAGTATGGGGTCCATCTTCTTGCCATGTGGATCAATGTGTTCCATCAAACCAGGCTGTGTCCACACAGTTGAGTGTGTGTCGGTATGCAAGGAGATGTTCTGTCGTCACATGTGATGTGGGACACTACTTTAGGCCTCCTAACGACTTTGACATATTTACAGACAGCCCTATTTAATACATGGACGTGGGGCTACGTTGTGGGGTTGCGATGTTGTTGTTCATGAATGAGGCCACAGCTAGTTCACACCTTCACAGTCATCTAATTGGCCATGTGTGTCACGGTCAAACATGCGCATTGATGTCATTTCCCAGGGTGTACCTTTTTGTGCAATCAATGTCCCTACAGTCATCCATACTGTCATACTTGATTGAACATAGACATGACACAGCTGTGTGATTAGGAATGTTTTATTCACATCCTGTGGAGTGTCGGAGCTGGAGCAGTACATGGCCATGCACACCACCACATTACATGGTTGCCCAGTGGAGGGCCAAACAGAGTCCTTTAGGGAATGACAAGTTGATCTGTAGAGGAAGGGTTGAGTCCGCAGCCTGTTTGCTGTGTCATTGGTAACCAGAGCAGATATGGCAGTCCATGTCGGGGTCCAGGTGAATGTCGCAGAGTGTTTCGGGGGATAGTGGTAGGTGTTGTACCAGGGCATGATGCAGAGGGCTGTACCAAGCAGAAACAGGCCATATGGCGGGGGATGAATGCTACAACCTCCTTTTTGACACAGAGTCATTACCGTCCACATCTTCGTCCTCTGATATGTCTTCTGTGTCAGGTGTGTGTGGTGGTGTTATGGCCGCATCACTGTGTGCCACTGACACATCAGGGGGCGGAGGTGGTATGGCTGCATCACTGTGTGCCACTGACACATCAGGGTGCGGAGATGTGTGTGTCGAAGTTCCTGCAGCAGTTATCTGGGGCAGGCTCTGTGGCAGCAATGGCGAGATGAGGAACTGCAGGGCATGGTAGATCCCAGCTACATCTCGCTGGTGTTCAGCCGTGGCAGCCATCCTTCCTGCCTGCATCCGCTCCATGTTCTCCATTGTCCTCCGCATCTGTGCCAACTCTGTGCTGTCGTCGCTGGGGCCTCTCTGCCTAGGCAGTCCTTGTATCTGAGTAATGGCTCTAGCGAGGTCAGCCAAGGATTGTTGTAGGGCATGGAGCGGACTGTGGGAGTCCGTTAGGGACTGTAAGTGGTCCCTGATGGGACTAAGACACCCACGTCTGGCATCTAGTTTGGCTGCCATGAGGTCGAAACCCAGCCGCGCCTGTTCAGCCAGCCCCCTCTGGCAGTCTGACACATGGCGTTGGAATGCCATGTGTTCTTCGGTGAGGTGCTGGGAGCCAGCCGTGGTGGTGGGTGCTTCCTGCTGTGTGGTCTGTGCAGGGGGTGGGATCACCTCAATGCAGCTGGGCTGCCCTGCTCCTGGAGGTGGGGTGCGGAGGCTGTCCACGAGCCGTTGGAGGGTGTCGGGCAGATGGCCAGGGGTTCCTCCTCCTCATCACTGAAGAGATGTCTGGTCT
This sequence comes from Calotriton arnoldi, assembly GCA_963921515.1. Lineage (NCBI taxonomy): Eukaryota > Metazoa > Chordata > Amphibia > Caudata > Salamandridae > Calotriton > Calotriton arnoldi. The sequence continues at coordinate 1,292,607 of CAWUFW010003063.1, read as the reverse complement.
GCTCTGCAGGAGGTGTTGATTGTCCCTCTGCAATGTGAAGGGGAGATGCAGGTTAACAGTGTGTTACATGTATGTGCACGCATTGTACATGTTTACATACTGACAGCATGACAATGTACATTGTGACTGTTTTGGAGGAGCTGGCTATTTGATGGGGGACAGTGGACATTCCGACTACATGAAGGATGTGTGGTTGTACTCGTACATTATCATCTGACAGTTTCCTGCTATGCCTGATGTGATTGGCCATTTTCTACGCACATGTGGTACCAGTTGTGTCCTCTGTTCTGTGGTGTTGGTGTGGCACTTTGTACCACATTGTCGTCAATGTTGATGTGCTGTGATTGCTATGTGTGTGTGCTGCATTGTGGGAGAGTCGCCCCTGCAGCTCTGATTTAGCAGCCCATTATCCCTTTGAGGCGGTGTGCCTTTGACTTCTGTGCTTTTACGGTGCTGAGATGTTGGCGACTTGGGTCATTTGTGCTCTTGGACGGATTTGGTACTCTTGTGCATTGTTTGTCTGCAGATGTGTTGTTGACGTCAGGGGTTGTATGTGCACGTGGATGTGTCAGAGTGTGACCTGCTCCTTTGAGGATGTTAACCACACTGGGCCACCTCAGTGTTGTGTCGTGCACCATGTCATGTATTTTGACTGCAGCCATGCTATTGGTCATGCAGTGTCACTTGCATTGTCAGTGTGGCTCACAGAGCCGCTGCTTTGCTGGGTTCAGCACATGTGCATGGGTAGGTTGTGAGATTGGTGAGGGGGGCTTTTGTGCACATGGTGGATGGGGGCCTACTGGTGTTTCTATGTGTGCTGCAGTGTGCCAAGGCCATCAGGGACATGTTCCACAGTCATTGTGGGTGTGCAGTGTGCTATTCTTGATTGTGCATGTGTGCCATTGCGCCCATCTGCCCCCGTCCCCCCAGTCCCTGGGGGTTATTCACCCTGTTGCTGTTGGGTCAGGTCATATCGAGCAGTGTCCGGACACCCAACTCCTTGCGCAGTCTCCGCACTGATGACTGTGGCCACCATTTCCTCCAGCTCATCCAGTTCCTCCTGTGGCGCAGGACTCCCACCTCCAGTGGCCGTTGCTGCCTTCCCGTTGGCAACTAGTTTCTGCTTGGTTTAGCTTGTCACATCATGCCAGCGCCTCTTGACCTCCTCCATTGACCTCCTCCACACTCCGACTGCATTCACTTTGGTCAAGATGGACTGCCATATTTCTGTTTGTATTGCCGATGACACGGTGGAGGTGACGAACAGTTGTTGGTAGTGTTGGGTCACCTCCGTGACGATGATCCGGTTTTCCTGCGGACTGAACCCCGTCTTCCTCTTCCTCTTCTCCTTGCCCTTCCTTGGCCAGGGGTTCCTGGCTGGTCGTCTGTGGGGCTTGTGGGGTTCGCGTTGTCCTCTGCACTCGGTCCGGGTGCGTCCATGGTGCTACGCAGTTACATTTTTTTGTCTTTTTTTTCCTCTGCTTTTATAGTGCATTCTCACGCATGACGCATGGGAATAGCAGGCTTGTCGCTGGTTCTCGCAGATTTTGGGAATACTGCGTTGACAGTGTTATTTTCCCGCGATGGACTGCGATGTGAGAAGTTGCGTTAAGCGAATTTGGCGATAGTTAACACACGTTCTTGAGAATATCCCCCATAGTCTCCAAACACTTGCACCTCAGGGGCGATTTCTGTACAGTGCTTCATTGCATCCGATCACTGAGGTTAAACATGCTGGTGCACTAGAAATCAACGTACCTCTTATTCAAAAGTACTTCTTCCGGGTGACAAGACCATCAGACGTGGCCAAATATATAAACATTTAGGCACATTTATCTTCAGGGGATGAACACAAAAGTTTCAATAAACAACCTGCGATAATGGCATTATGTCCTGGTAGATCGCCTTTACACGACGAATATAAATAAACTGTTGATGTTTTCGGTGTGGTGTCCTTTGTTTCTACCTGTAAGGAGCAAGTCTGGCTTTGCAACTTCTAGAGGTCAGACATGCATCACGAACTGTAAATGATGATCCATATGAACATTTTGAAACAAAAGAAAACAGCAAAGGAATTTGGCAATGTTTTATGGGACCTTTTCTCAAAATAACTTGCATCCTAATCTTGTAATTTCTTAGAGAACCTAGACCAGTATTTCCCCATGGACGGTTTTTGTGTTTATTCCTCACATTTTTAAAGACCCATCAGCCTCTTTTAGCCTAGTTGGCTGACAGCACCGTCGCATTAGTCTGACACATTGTGAAAGAGCTCAGAAAAGATTTTATTGATCAAGTTCATGAAAGAAATTGTGGGGCATATTAGCAAGACCCACGTTAAAATTATCGCCGTTTTAGCGGCAGGAAACTGCCGCTAAAACGGCGATAATGGGCTTAATAATATGCGCTATAGAATTCCAATAGAAGCCCAGGTTAGATGTCCTGCACATCTAACCTGGGCTTCTATTGGAATTCCATAACGCATATTAGTAAGCCCATTATCGCCGTTTTAGCGGCAGTTTCCTGCCGCTAAAACGGCGATAATTTTAACGTGCGTCTTGCTAATATGCCCCTGTCTCTTTCAAACAGGAGGAGAAATGCACATTACTCCATCCGTAGATGGAATTTGTGCTGTCCTCTTTGAACTCTTTTTGACATCGTCAGGGCTTTTGTTGTGATCGATTCGTGATTAGCGACTTAACTGTACGCCACGTAAGGGTTTTATTGCACTTCAGTGCTGATGCCAAAATATTTTACCTAATCAGGGAGCTCAATTGGGCCACACACAGTGTCCATAATATTGAGAAAGAAGAAGGGCCACTATTATGTACCTTATCCACTCAGTGAAATCAAAAGTGGTGGGTAAGTGACAACTGTTCTTTAAATCTATTGAAAGTGATGGTGAGAAATGTAAGCCTCATTTAAAACAAAATGCATCTAACATGTTCTGTGAAGGGCTGGGGAACTATTGCATAATTTTGGTCCCTTTCTTTGAGTCGATCATTTCATTGATGTGGGAGAAAGAAATACATCCTTCTAGTTTCTGACCTTTGCCTGCGAGTACAGTAAGGACAGAGAAGCAACAAACAACAAGGACAATACAGCAGAGATTGATTCAGGTTTTGCTGTCACAATGTTTTCCCAGTGGCTCACTCTTTTGACTTGAAATAATTGCCTGTATAATTGACAATCCCATGCCCAGGTGTCATTAGTCTGTATGTAGAACAAGGAAAGGTTTTAGGGAACATTGTAACAGAGGAATTTTGTCTAATATGATCTTATTCAAAATCTACTGGAATCTCTTTATGAAACTCTGAAAAAATTAAGAATTGGTGGGGAAATCAGGCCCAGAATTATGGATTCTTCCAATCAATCAATCAGGGAATTGTGAAGCGCACTACTCACACGTGAGGGTCACAAGGCGCTGGGGGGGAGGGGGGAGAACAGCTGTTCTATTCAGTCAAAGAGCCAGGTCTTGATAGCATTTCTGAAGGTGTTCAGGGAGGGGGCCTGTCTGATGTCGATCGGGAGCTCTTTCAAGGTCTTCGCCGCGAAGTGGGAGAAGGAAGGATCTTCCCCCTGTTTTGGCTCGGCGGATGTGTGGGGTTTTGGCGATGGCGAGGTTGGTAGATCGGAGGTTTCTTTTGGGTACGTGGAAGGTGATTCTCTCGTTGAGGTATTGGGGTCCAGTGTTATATAGGCATTTGTAGGCGTGGGTGAGTATCTTGAAGGTGACTCTCTTCTCGACGGGGAGCCAGTGGAGGTTCCGTAGGTGTCGGCTGATGTGCTCGTGCCGAGGGATGCCGAGGATGAGCCTTGCTGTGGTGTTCTGTATCGTCTGGAGCTTGCAGAGTAGAGACTTGTTGATCCCGGCGTGGAGGGCGTTTCCATAGCCCAGTCTGCTGGTTATGAGGGTGTGTGTGACTGTCTTCCTTGATGCGGGGGGGATCCATTTGAAGGCCTTACGGAGAATGCGGAGGGTGTTGAAACAGCTTGAAGCGACGGCGTTGACCTGTCAGTCCATGGAGAGGGATGAGTTGAGTACGATGCCGAGGTTTCTGGCGTGGTCCGTTCTGGGGTCGGGGGACTGCCAAGGGCTGTGGGCCACCAGGTGTAATTCCATGCTGACGGGGTGGTTCCGAGGATGAGGACTATTGTCTTCTCTGGGTTTAGTTTCAAGCAGCTGCTTCTCATCCAGTATGCAACATCCTGCATTCCTTCCTGGAAGCAGACTCTGGTGGTAGTGGGGTCCTTGGTGAGGGAGATGATGAGCTTTGTGTCATCGGCGTAGGATACTATGCTGAGGCCGTGCTGTCTGACGATGGCGGCGAGGGGGGCCATGTAGATGTTGAAGAGAGTTGGGCTGAGCGATGAGTCCTGGGGAACACCGCAGTTGATGTTCATGGGTTCGGAGAGGAAAAGTGGCAGTCTGATTCTTTGGCTTCTGCCGGTGAGGAAGGAGCAGATCCAGTCGAGGGCAGTTCCTTGTATGCCGGCGTCATGTAGTCTGGCAGCGAGTGTGCAGTGGGAGACGGTGTCGAAAGCTGCTGACAGGTTGAGTAGGATCAGGGCCGCAGTGTGGCCTTGATCAAGGAGGGTGCAGATGTCGTCTGTGGCGGCGAGTAGGGCGGTCTCGGTGCTGTGGTTGCTGCGCAATCTGGATTGAGAGGGGTCGAGGATGGAGTTGTCTTCGATGAACCTCGTTAGCTGTGCATTGACGGTCTTCTCAGCAACTTTTGCCATGAAGGGGAGTAGAGAGATGGGCCGGTAGTTCTTGAGGTCCGTGGGATCTGCTGAGGGCTTCTTAAGCAGGAGCCTGACTTCTGAGCGTTTCCAGTTGTCGGGGAAGGTGCCGGTCTTGAAGGTGGTGTTGATGGTGTGTTGTAGTTCTGGTGCGATGGCAGTGGCAGCTTTTTGGTAGATGTGCAGTGGGCAGGGGTCTTTGGGGGCCCCTGAGTGGATGCCTTTCATGGTCGAGGTGGTCTCTTCGGTCGTGACCGGTGTCCAGTAGGAGATGGTGGGCTGGCTGGTGTCGCCGGAGGGCGGGTTGGTTCCGGTGTTAGGAGTTTGGTCATTGAAGTTGTCGTAGAGGTTCTTGATTTTCATGTGGAAGTAAGATCCGAGTTTGTCACAGAGGTCCTGGGAGGGGGTGATATCAGTGGTTTCGCTGTGAAGCTTGGTGAATTCCTGGATGACGCTGAAGAGTTCCTTGGAGTTGCTTCAGTTGGCGAGGATTTTGTTGTGGATGAAGGTTCTTTTGGTGGTTCTGATGTGTTGGTGGTATTCTGTCATGGCATTCTTGTAGGTGCTGTGCTTTTCCGGCGTCTTGCAGTTTCTGCAGTTTTTCTCCAGGCGTCTGCAGGTGCGTCTGGTTTCTTGGAGGTCGGCAGTGAACCAGGTGGCTTTGCTGGGGTGCTGTCTGTCGGAGTTGCGTAGTGGGGCGAGTTTGTCAGCACAGTTGGTGATCCATGTGTGGAGTTCCCTGGCTGCAAGGTTGGCGTTGGTTGTGGCGGTGGGGGTGTCGGGTTGAGGGTGGAGTTGAGCAGCTCCTCACTGACTCTGCTCCAGTTCCTTTGCAGAGGGCGTGGAGCAGGTTGGGCGGCTTTGGTTTGTTGACGAGGAAGTGTACGCAGTGGTGGTCAGTCCATGGGGGTTGCGTGGTGTGGCTGAAGTGGATGTTGTTTTCTCCTGTGAAATCGGGGTCGAAGGTGTGTCCTGCCTTGTGGGTGGGAGTGGTGACGAGCTGTTTCAGTCCGATGTTGGCGAGGTTACCCAGGAGGGCAGAGGAGTTGGGGTCGCTGGGGTTGTCGAGGTGGAAGTTCAGGTCTCCGATGAGTATGTAGTCCATGGAGGTGATGGCGTGGGGTGCGATGAGGTCGGTGATGGTGGTGGCGAAAGGTGCGCGGGCCGGGGAGTCTGTAGGCGAGGCTACTGCGGAGAGTGGAGTTGTGGCTGGTCTATATCTGGAAGTGTAGGTGTTCGGCGGTGGAGAAGGTGTCGCTCATGGAGGAGAGGTGGAGGGAGTTTTTGTGTGTGATGGCGCATCCTCCTCCCGGGTGGTTGGGTCGGTCCTTCCTCTGGATCTTATATCCGTCCGGTATGGCGATGTCGAGGGTGGAGGAGGAGTTGGTCCAGCTTTCTGTAAGGAAGGCGACGTCTGGTGAGAGGGTGTCTAGAAGGTTCCAGATCTCTATGGTGTGTCTGTGCAGGGAGCGCACGTTGAGGAGGATGCAGTTTAGGGCTCCGGAGGTGTTGGCGTTCGTCGTGGGGGCAGTGTCCACAGGGGCATGGTCGGAGGCAAGGGAGGAGAAGGTCTGGCGGCAGTGGCGGCAGGAGAACTGGCCGTGGGTATTCTTCAGCGTGGATAGCTGGCAGTGGTAGTTCCTTCTGGGGTTAAGTGTGAGGAGGGCAGCTGAGTTGTAGTGGTGTATGATCGGAGATCCAGGGTTCCTGGTGCTGCCCGCGGTCGGGTCACGGACAGGCGTAGACGGGCTTGCCTTTGGCGTGCCAGCGGCGCACCGCTGCGCGCGTCTGCTGTGCAACCGCGCAGCGGCCGCCATTAAATAGGGAAGGGGAGGAGGGATGATCAGCTGGGAGGCGGGAGAGGGAACCGGCAGGAGGGGAGGGGCCGCAGGGGCAGCAGCAGCGGAGAGGAAAAAACGAGCAGGAGCAACAGACTAAGCAGGGCACAATTAGCTGGCACAAATTACATCAAAAACAGAAAACAAGGCACAATAATACTGGCAATGGCACAGTCTCACTACGTGAGAAATGGAAAACAAGGCACAATGATACTGGCAATGGCACAATCACACTCACAGCAAGCAGTGAGACCGAAGCAGGAGAACGGGCACAATCGCGGGCCTGGGGCAGCCTCAAACACCTCCTCCTGGAGGTTCTGGGAGTCAGCGGTGGCTGCGCAGACGGTGGAGCTGTTGGGGAGAGAGCAGATCTCAGACCAGAGGTCAGAGGTCTTGCTCTGCTTCCAATTTCCCTCATTTTTTAGTTGACCTCTTGTGGTATGTGAAGAAGGGTCATATGTTTTGGCGTTCTTCCTGATGTGTGTATTGGTACATGAAGGTGGTGTTGTGGGACTCTGGAATGTAGGGGTGAGTATAATGTTAGGAATTGAGAGAGTGAGCGTTGGAGATTTCCGGGACCAAAGATGGCTGCTTAGACAAGCGGCTCCTTCAACTGAATTCATAATCCTTCATAATATTCCACCCCCTGGTTAACCTGCCCACCAATAATGAAGAACGGCAACACACTGAGGATGAGGCAGCTGCCAGGCAAGAACTTGGAGTGTCATCTTACACAGAAAGTGACACAGGGCTCTGGCGGAGTGGTGCGGTTCCCCTGTGTCTCCAACAGTGAGTGCAAATTCCCAGGGAGCAGCAGTGTGCTGTGAGCAGATGGAAGGAGACATGCAATCCTGGCCTGACCATCAGAGCAGCAGTGGGTCCTGTGTATCGAGGCCCTAGTTGTGCACCTGTTGGGATTGCATGGAGGAGTGAACTGACTAGCTGGTCACTGAAATCAAGCCGGGTGATCAAGCTATTACTTCGTATTATTTACTAAACCACGCAAAGTGACATTACACGGCTTATTAAATGCAAAAAAATCATTTTGCATCAGGGCTGCACTACAAAAGTGATGCAACCCCTAACGCAAAAACTCATTAATTTTCTGCCCCCAAGTGTTCAGAAGTCAGCCCTGAGAAGCTTGAGGTTTCTAGACTGATAAGAAGGAACTTTCCCAGCAGTTGGAGAAAAGTGGGACTTAGTCATGTATTTTTTATTTCTAGGAAAATCGGAAAAGATTCTGAGATTTCCCCAAGAAGGCTGCACCTTGTCCAGGAAGGTTGTGCTCTTTTTGGACAAGAAAACCAGACTCATCCTGCTCAGAGCCTTTTGCCAGGTTGAAAACATCTTCAGGATGGATCTTGTGGTAAAGCTATCATGCTATGTGGAGCTTTGCTCCGCAGAGAGTTCTGCTGTAGTGTTCTTATCTAGCAATATCTAATATTGCTTGAAAAGGTAAAACTTTAGTTCTTTCTAGAAGTGGAGAATGGATGACCCATCTCTGATTTGGAATGTGATGAAATAACTGCTCCTGTATATTATTTTGCAGAACTACAGGCTAGTTTAACTAAAGCCAACTCTGAGGTCAATTGTAAAGGAAATGCTGGAACAAATTCAGAAATCCTTTGCTTGAATTTTGATGCCCCTCTATGACAATGAGCTGTAATTATATTGCCATTCTTTTGAAAGTAACATTTTGTGGTAGAAAGCCACACTTGAAATAAAACAGGTTATAGCACCAGGATGAGTCCAACTTTAAGTTGTAATCTACTTAATTTGAAATCATTATCACATTGGCTTTAATTCAAAGACTATTGTATACATCAAATGTATTTTGCTTTTACTGTGAGAACTTTAGTAAAAGCATTTTACAAAATGCATTTAACATGTTCAGGCAGAATTGTGGCTGTTTTTTCTTTGCAAAATAGGAACTCCTACCTTAAAGACAATTCAGAAACCACTTGCTCAGCAATGAGGGAATTGATATAGCGAGAAGGTATAGTGCCCCTTGATCTTTCTTTTCCTAAACTGTGACCTGCAATTAGATTGGAATGTATTGGGCTCTTGTTTCCCAGGGAAAAATTAAAACCCAAAAAGGGCCTAGAACTGCATGTTGTCTGTTACCGATATGTGTGTGATTGATGACATGACAAAGTTGATCACACAGTACTAGGACATTACTGCAAAAAACAAAAGAAAGTGCTGGAGAATACATCAACATCCAAGATACAATTATTTTCCATGAGTGGTAGGTGCCACCATGTACACATAAACTATCAAATCATAATATTGCATATTTTTCTCAATTTTGCTGCAGTTGTGGGGCACTGTTCTGTGTCCAATTAGAAATATTAATATATTAAAAAGAGGCACAATATATTCTTTAAAAAGAGTGCCCACACAATGACTGAATGCCTAAAAACTATTTTAGAGTGTAGGTGCATCTAATTATTTTATAGGACAAACCTACATATGATTAAATATTTAATTCTGCATCTCAGCCTGGGAAAATACTTGAAAGCTCATTCATACTTATTTCACACTTAATTTTCAAAAGACTATTGAATTGTAAAATCGCATATTGGATAGTGAGCTGAACATGAACCTTATAAAAATGTACGTTAAGAAGCCTGAGCCAGAACTGTCTTAAAACCGATTCTTTGCGGTCTGCCTAAATCCAAGTTGGCCCTACTAAGGGCACCCCTCAACTCTGCTGCAAGGCTCATCACTGGATCCAAAAGAAACAACCATATCACCCCTGATCTGAAGTCGCTGAACTGGCTCCCATATGAGGCAAGGATACAGCTGAAAATTGCTTGCATGACCCATAACGCCCTACTCTTGAACAAACCAAAGTACTTAGCTGAAAAACTAGAGGTGGCTGGCGGCTTTAGATCATCTAGAAGCTCCAACAACCTATTGTTGAAACCTCAGAAATTTCTGGGAGAAAAACCTACAGCCGAGCTTTCTCAGAAATGGCCCCAAGAATCTGGAACTCCTTGCCCCCTGATATCAGAATGAACCCTTCAACTGCATCATTCAGCAAAGAAGTTGAAGTGCTGCTGATGAACCAATTTCTACCCTAGGACCTACTTACTTATTTACGGGCACTGAGATATCGCAAAGTCTGGTTTTTACACTCTTGCTATGTCCTTGTTTATTACTTAATGTCCTTGCCTGTTTTACTCTGTACACTGCCAGCATATATATTTATTGGTTGTTTTTACATGTTTTTTCTTGCCCAATCATTTATAATGCACTCTGATACCCTCAAGGGTCAAGTTCACGCTATATAAAACTTCATAAATAAAAAAAAAAAACTCCTCCATAGCTGTAATACACATCCTCAGCTGGGAGAGCTAATGACCATGGGTCAGAAGACAGTGCCCTACCTTTGAGTCCTGAAAGGACAGCATGATGTGAACTGCTGACTGCTTAGAAGGAACTATCTACCTGGTAGTGGACAGGAACAGGTAGCCGAACAAAGGACAGCCTTAGCACTAGCTCTTTTGACTTAGAGATGTCATGGATGGCTTTCTATATTCCTCTATGGAGGAAGGAGGGTGGTATGGTGATATGTAAAGATTGGGAGTATATTGTAAGGTGGTTCATATGCATAATTATCGGCATATGAAGATGGAAATCTAGAATGTGAAGGTTAGCAGAATGTTAGGGTTTGAGAGGATGGGCAGTTACTGAGGAACAGTTAGTAGAAAGGGAGTGTCATGTTTATTCCATAAGATTCCACGTACCCTTGTTTGTTAGAAGAAGAAATAACACCTAATAAGCATCATCACGTATGCCTGCCTTCTGAGTAATAACCTAAGTAACTGTGCCTGCTGGAAATGACCATTTTTGCAGGGTTACCCCAAACGTTTTGCCTTCCTCCTCCTCTTTTTCTGACCTTGTTTTTGTTGGCATTAGTATGCTTATGCTCTGTACTTCAAACATGGCAACATTGGTTAATAGACAATTGGCATATCTGATTTACTTACAGGTCCCTAGTAAAGTACACTGCTTGTGCCCAGGGACTAGAATTCAAATGCTACTAATGGGCCTGCAGCACTGATTGTGCTACCCACCTAAGTAGCTCTTTAACATGTCTCAGGCCTGCATCTGCAGAGCCTGTGTGTGCAGTTTTAAACTGCTATGTCGACATGGCAAGTTAACCTACTTGCCAGGCCCAGACCTTCCATTGTATTACATTTAGGTCAACCCTAAGACAGGCCCTGGACAGCCCATGGGCAGGGTGCAGTGCATTTATAAAGTAAGACATGTACTTTTAAGTTTTACATGTCCTAGTAGTGAAATATTCTTAAATTCGTTTTTCACTACTACAAGGCCTATCTTTCCAATAGGATAACATTGTGATTGCCTTATTGCATTTTCTAAGAGTCATTTCCAAATAGGAAGAGATGGAACCCCCCTAAATTTGATGTCTGGACTCACAATTTAAAAACACAACTGATGGTAAGTTGGTTTTTAAATTGCAGCTCTGAAAATGCCACTTTAGAAAGTTAGAATTTTCTTACTTAAAACATTTGGTGCCTTCTGCCTGTCTCTGAAATAAATGCCTGGGGTGGGTAGCAGATGACTTCCTGCATTCCTTCTAGACAGCCACACACAAAGGAAGGGTAAGTGTGACCAGTAGCGGCTCGCCGAGGGAGTGGTGCGGGGTGGTGGGGGGGGGAGGGGCAGGATGGGAGGGTAGTGAACTCGGACATATGACGGACAGAACTCAGAGGGAGTTCTGTCCGTCGTAAGTCCGAGTCCACTACCCCCCACCCTGCCCCTCCCCCGCCCCGCCTCACCGCCCCGCACCACTCCCTCGGCGAGCCGCCACTGGGTGTGACTGAGAAGCCATCTGCATGTTGATGAATCTTCCTGAGCAGGATGGGAGGGAGGAGCTGACACTTTACACCTGAAAGGGTTGTGTCCTGTACCCACACAAAGGATTGCATAACCTCCTTGAGTGAGTCTGGAGCCAGGGCAGGAAAGGCAGGGTCTTGTGCACTTCGAAGCATCTCTTTTGAAGTCTCCCTGCTTCAAAGGCCCAACTGGGTATAAGTACTGGACCTCTGACACCACCAAATCAGAACACTGCTGGAACTGGTGACATTCTGCTGGGAAGAAGGTCTGCTGTGTTGTGAGGGGTCTGCCACTTTGCTGAACTGCTTTGCTGAGTTGGCCTGCTGCTTCTTGCCTGGGAGTGAGAAGGACTGGCCCTGCATCTCTACATCCCAGAACCTATGTTTTTCCAAGGACTTGTTGGCTTGCCTCCTGTTGCTTAAGTCTTAGGGATAGCAAAGACTTCACGTCCATCTTCACACAGCACCTTAACTTTGCTTGCTGTAAGTGCTGCTCTCCCAAGTGGTGCCAACGCAGTCCAGCGCCCTTGGAAGTGAGTATAAAAGTGCTACATCTGCCAGAGCCTGCGCATAGACGCCATTGCACCAATCAGAACCGATGCAGCGCCTGCTGCTGCGATATCAGGATCGACATATCACGGCTGTTGCAGGGCCCGGACCGGTGCATCGCCCTCAGAACCACCGCATCTCCTCCACTGCATGGAGAAGATCAATGCATTACCCTCGAGTGTGGATTAACCAGGCTCATCACATTCAAAGCTGCCGCACTCGGAACCCACGCTTCGCTCAATGGAACCGAAGCATCGTCGCAGTTGTGTGGAGGAATCAGGAGCAACACCCCAACTGCATGGGGATCCTCGACGCATCTCGTGCTGCTACAAGGATTAAGGTACTTTTGCTCAGTGGGTCCTTCATGGGTCCTGTAGCCGGCCTGCGCTCTATCACGGGCAGCCTGAACTCTTGACTTTGCCCCGGTCCAAAGCAACCAATTAACTCTTTGAGCGCTATTTGCTTTTAAGCTCTATTTTAGCATTTAATCTTTAAGAATTCATATCTCGACTTCTACTGATTGGAGTTTTGTTGTTTTGGGCTTGTTTTATTTATATAATTATTCTCTATTTGTCTGAACTGGAGTGGAGCCTTTTTGTGCTGTTTTGACTGTGTTTCTGTGTGTTTTTTCTACATATTACCTCTTAAGTTAAGCCTGACTGCTCTGTGAAAAGCTAACAGAGGGTGAGCACAGGTTAATTTAAAGTGTGTTTCTGACATACACTGAATAGGACTGTGGTTCCTGCTTGTACAAGGTGCATACCTCTGCCAACCAGAAACCCAATTTCTAACAATGCCCCATCTAGAGTTGCTGCAACCTTTCAAGTTACCAGAAGGATTCCTGTTGCCATTTGTAAGGAGAGCCTAAGTTGACACCTTGCAGTCAGGAAGCCTTCATCTGGCCTGATGAATACAGGTAAGCAGATAGAAAAAACTAAATATTCAGGCACCGATTCTAAGTAGGGCAGAATACAGTTGGACCGTGTAAATATTAACACCCAGTGGTGTGTCTTTTACAGTGTTTTGCAAATACTTTATATTGCGAGTTTGGCACCTCCGATTGAGGCATAACATGTGGACTCAGCATTTATTGCACCAAAATCTGCCTTTGAGCTATTTTTGTACCCTATTGCTTGGATTTTTTTTTTGCCTGGTTTTACCTGGCTAAATTTGTCAAGGGAATAATGTTGGGCATCGGTCCTTACCACCAAAATCAGAATTCATATTCATGAGCTAACACAGTTTATGCAGAGATCGGAATTTAAGCCCGGATTTCAGAATCAGACCCTTGGCCTACACAGTGTTCTGTAGAAATTGTATTGAGGAATCAGGCTGTAAGGTGGGGAGAACGCCTCTGGTATTTGGTTCCATGTTCTGATTTTCACTATTTTCAAGGTGATGACGTGGAGTCGGTCAGCATGTTCAGCTGATGGCCGAGCAAAGTCCAAAGAGTCACAAACATGCTATGCATTGGTGCATTGAGTCTCTTTTAGGCGGGCCAGACATGTCCATTTAGTGGTGCTGACCAAGGCGAGGTGTGGTGAGAAGTGACTTTTGCTGTGCTATTGGCCAACTTGCATATCCCTTAAGATTTGTGGAGTGCCCGTGGAGGTGCAATTAGTGGGTACCTACAGAGAAAGTCACAGTCACAGATACAATCATGAAGTTAAACAAAAAAATAGCCCTTCAAAATAAAAGCGTCGTAGAGACTTAAAATGTGCCCCGGATTTACACCGAGCATATTCCTCACTTGGTGCCTTCGAGTTTAGTTTCCATGACAACAGCAGTGATGCTCAAGCGGTCAGATGTCATCATATCCAGGATGCCTCTGTGGTCGCGGACACTAATGAACTGGCCAACTTGAAGTAATCAAACCTGATGACTAATATCTATCAGGTTATGAACACTGTTCCCGAAGAATGTTTGTGACACGGTTCTAGCGGCAGCGCCGTGACCCCTTGTTAGTTATTATGTTTAATGGCGTGTCCGCTTCAGTGTTTAAACATTACTCACTTGAGATCTCATTTTGCTTTAAGCCGCTTTCACTCCCTCCATTTTTTGTATTCAATATTCACTGTGTGGCTTGGCTTTTAATACATCTCCAATAGCTGTTTCTTTGTGGTGTGTGTTGGAACTGAAACCTGTAAAAAAGGATCTCCCATTGCATGCCTCGCTTGGACAGTGCCATTTTGATGCTCTCGGCTGCAAACCCCCAGCACAGCAGGCGCTGCATGTCCTTGCTGTATGATTCAGCTAGCATAAGTACACACAACTGCTGCCTGTGCTGTCGCCTGAACACTCCTCTGTTTTTATTAAAGTGCATGAAGGTGAGAAAGGAGAAGAGAAAAAAGAAAACAGAAAAGGAAAGAGAGCGAGAAATGGTAAGAAAAGGGACTGTGCCATCCTGGGAGGAGAGTCAGTGGGAGTGAGAATGATTTTGAGACGGGGACAATTGTGAATTGACACCCCAGCCCCTCAAAGCACCACATTGGATCCCACAGCTCATAGCGCAGTTTAAGCCAGCAGCGTATGAACAGTTTGCTACAGAGGGTACGCAGTCATTTTTTGAGTAGCACCACTTTACCATGGAGGCAAATGCTGCTTGAGCAATCTATGCATGGTGCTTCCAATGTACATTAGCATTACTTAGTAAACATAATCTGCAAGGGGCAAACGTCATGATTGGAATGTGCATGTGTGGGTCATGGAAGTATGTGGGAAGTGGTTGAAATATAAATAGGGCTCCCAATTGTATAGTGTTTATGGTGTTTATGTTTTTAACATTTCCGTTTCTATTTATTCATATTTATACTTTATCAGTATTTAACAGCATTTCGTTTTTTCATGTTGAGAAAAGAAAAGGCTGCAATTGGTATTTTTCTACATTTAAAAAAAAAGAAAATACCTAGGTACTCAGTTGAATTAAGATTCGTGGAGGCTTGTTTGATTTCATGCAAACTTCCCACATTTTAACATTTTGTCTCATCCTCACAGAGGACAAGCATGACCACGTTTAGATCACAACATATATATTGTGACATTCTGTCTCTGGGTGCATCCAGGTGTTCTAATAGCCTATCAAAAAAGTAAATAAGGGTACATTTCTCACTAGTGACAGGAATGATGTGAAACTATGGGTTTGATTTACAAAACAATCTTGCACCTTTGAGTAAGTTTACAGTTTGGAGTGAGTTTGCTACTTTTGTTATTCATAAACCCCAAGTGCAAACTTACTACAAAAGTGTAAGCTACATGTCTGCACTCCCAGAGTAATGCAATTGGTTGTCTCTTGTGTGGGTGGGTGATGTCTTTCCTTAAACTTTTCTGTGACCCTCCCTAAACCCCTCTTACTCATCCCTAATCCCATCCCCTTTGTAGTAAGTCTGCCCGTTCCACCCCACTCCCTCAAGTCCCACCCATATTTACTACTAAAACATATATTTAAGTGTGCGAAGACTCCTCAGTTGTGGCGGAGAAATTCGCGCACATATGTATAGGTAATGTGAAGTCGTGAAAGTCCCCCATAGTTTGTGAATTGTAATTAGTAGTACGTCTTGTAGTACTACAAAACATACTAGGAAATGCAGTTTGTGAATCTGGCACAGAGTATTTGAATGTAAAATGCTTATATGCATGAGAATCCTCAGGGGTCAGTGTGTCAAGGACATATCCAATACCATAAAACATCAGAGTGAAACATAGTCTTCCAAGGACAGTGGAATACAAAGGTAGCAACTTAGTTTGGCAAAGACCTGATGGCTCTCTTGCAGAGAAGCTTTTCACATTCAAAAACGGTGCTTCACAGCATTTTTTCCAGTTTTCACTTGGTTATATTTTAATGAGCTAGATGGAGACTAGGAGAAGACAGAGATAACATGTCACTATATGTCTGCTAGAGTTAAATTCACGTTACACCACATATTTAACATAAAATACACAAATTTGACCTCATCCAAACACACGCATATTTTTGTGGCAAATGAATTATCCAGCTAAGCTGTTTTTCTAGCACTTGCACCATTTGCATGAAGGTTACACACAGATCTCTGCAGCAGTAGTCTGTATTCCTCTGTTGACTGTTTCTGTGGGAAGTGTTCAACTTCACTAACCGATTTCTGAAGCTGTTGTCTTTTAACAGGCATACCTTAAAACATGGATAGATATTACTGGCTTGAGAAATGTTGTCACCTCCTCCCCCCCTGGCACGAATATTCCGATAGCCTTCACCTCTCCAACACCCCCCCTCACTGAAAAATAAATCCTGCTTTTTGGTATTTTCTATATGTTCACATTTATATAAATAAATGTAGGCAAAAACAACAACTGTATACATCCATAAAAGTGGTAAATCAGGAGCATTAAATATATATCAACCCTCCTCTTGACATACATGACTGATAGCAGTCTGTGGGTGTCAGTGGGACTCCTCGAACACATATGAGTTAGAGTTGCTCAAAGTTGAAAAATAAAGCTTAATTCCAATGGTAAAATAAATGTGGGCACGGAATTGGGCAATCTCTTCAAGAAATTTTATGTCCATTAGTGCCAGTGAGCTGTACTCATACTGCCACTGTCCAGAAAGATGCAAGTTGTGGAAGTAAGTCAAATTCCAAATAAAACTACAAACAGCGCCAAAATTATTCCAACTTTAACTTGCAATCTACCTAATCTGAAATGATTCTCTAATTGACAATAATTGTGAGACAACTTTCTATGTTAAATTTATTTTTCTTTCTCCTCTAAAATGTTTTTAGGCAGAATTGTTGTTTCTTTTTGGCAAAACCCTGGGGCATATTTACAAGGGCTTTATCTCCGCTTTTTTGGCTTTTAAAGCCAAAAAAGCGGAGATAAAACTATCGCCCTATTAACAAGAGGGTGCTAACATGCATTAGCGCATGTTAGCACCCTTACTCGACGCCTCCCTTTGCATCTCTAATGAGATGCAAAGTGGGCGTCACTGGGCAGTACAACCTTGTAAATATCGCTGATGTGCACATCGCGATATTTACAAGGCTGCTAACGCATTTTAGCAGACGTTAGTTTTGGGCGAAAACCGCTGTTTTCGCCGAAAACTAACGTCTGCTAAAATGCAGACTTAGGCATACTTAATATGGGGGTGGATTGTGCTGATACGACCACAGGGTCGTATCAGCAGAGGTTATCGCCGTTTTGCAGGGAACATCGCTGGAAAACCAGCGATGTTCCCTGCAAAACGGCGATTTCCCCGCTATCGCTGGTAATTATATCGCCCTGGGGAAATGCGTTGTAAATAACGCGCTAACAGGGCAATATAATCCAGCGATAGACGGCGATAAGTAGAAAAGCGCTAAGCGCGCTTTGCGTTTACTTATCGCCGTCCTTGTAGATATGCCCCCCTATCACTTACCCTTAAACCACGTCAGAAGTCATTGCATTAACGGCGAGGGAGTCGATATAAGGTGAAGGTATAGCGACCCCTTCATATCACGCTTCCTAAACTGTGACATGGAATTAGATTGGAATGAATTAGGTCCTTGTTTCCCAGGGAACAATTAATCCCGCCCAAGAGGCCTTGAAATGCATTTGGTCTGTTAGCGATATGTGTGTGATTGATGACATGACAAAGTTCATCAGACCGTACTAGCGCATTATTGCAAAGAAGAAAAGACAAGTGCTGGAAAATATATCAACATGATAGGCAAAGATATGTAGTATGAGTGGACGCACCGCTCTGTGCACGTATTATGCTCATTGAGAATCGAAGCCTAATATTGCAAATTCGAATAAATATAACTGCATTCCTGGGATACTGTCTTTGTCCATTTAGAAGTAATGAATGATAATTATTAAAGAAACTAAACTGAACGCTATTTTTCCACTGCAATTCAAAGCCAGGAATACCAGTCGTAATTTGGAGTTAAAACCATTTCTTGTGTATTTTGGAAACTGTAATGAAACCTGCTCAATTTTTGTTCATATACATAAATAGATGAACGGGAAAGGGACAATGTGTAGACCATTACCAATCCAATGAGGCCAATTCTATTCATTTTGACATACTTCACAGACCACAATATCATTTATTAGGTCGCCAGAGACACCACGTTAATGAAATGTATTGATAAACTAAATGTCACAGAATTAAAAATCTATTTGCACCAGAGCTTTAGTTGGAAATGAATAAGTTATTGTATAATTTGTCATGATGAAAAATATTAAGACATCATTTGAAAAATAACTGCATGCCATGACCAATTAATTGTATGCCTGCATTAATCGTGAACCAAGGTTAATGTGCAATATCACCTTTGGCCAGTTTTGCAAGTTGTAAACTGTAAAGGAGGTCCTGTAGTGCGAGGGGGGGAGGGGGGGATGGGCTGCAGTTGACTGCCAGCCGATAGGTTAAAGTAGGAGAGGCAGGTCTTTAATATTTTTTGAAGAGAAAAATGTTGATTGTGGTAGATGTTTGTTTAAACATGTTCTAGGGTGCTGGGCTGTGATGATGAATGACTGAGTACCTTTGCCAATCAGTGACCTTCTGCTACTTTTAAGAGAAAGGTGTATGTACTACTTACGACCTCTTATATTACATCACTCATGACATGTCAAATGACATCAATGATGACATCATCCAAGCTACTGCTCCTCAAAATACTCTATAAAACCTTAGATTATTTTAGAAAATAAAGTAGGTAGAAAAGGGACCAGAAAAATTTACAGCAAAGACTATGGGGCCGATTCCGATTCGGGCCGGAAATCTCTCCGATTGAGCCTGACCCGGAGAGATTTCCGACCGAATCGGACCCGTGCAGCCCGACCGAACGAGTACGATGCGTCCGTATGCTATCGTACTCGAGTCGGTCAGACTCCCATTGAAGTCACTGGGACCCGGTCGTACAACGCGTACGCGGGCTCCCATTGCCTCAATGGGTGCGAGGCGAACAAGGGCGCCCCCTACAGCGGGTACACGGCGAAGCGACTCGCGCCGTACACGCACAGGTAGGGGGGACGCATGGGTCCCCCCTGTGTGCGACTCGCGGGGCTACGCGTACAGGGGGGTCTGACACGGACCCCCGAAGTACGGCTCCGACTGCTCTTTCGAGCCGGACGGCGCGTGTCGGTCGGACTGCTCGCGGCGCGCATCGTACTTACCCGGCCGGGGAACGTCTCCATTGCGCGGTGCGAGTCGTGTCCGAGCGAGTCGGTCGGTGCGGTTAGACCCGGGACCGAGTCGGTCGGAGCAGTTGGGACGCCCGAACGAGTCGGTCGGCGATTTCGCATCGTACTCGCTCGTCCGGACGCGCGTACGAATCGGTCGGGAAATAGGGCTCCGAATCGGATCCGGTTATGCCAAATCCGATTCGGAGCCCTACCGGCCGAGATCGGAATCGGCCCCTATGTGTTCATGTGTGATTGTCCGAAAGAGAAGTAGTGTAATACTGGAGAGAAGTCTGATTCACTGTGGTAAAAGATGTATGGCGCACTGTTTAACTACCAGTAAACTTTTAAGTGCAAACAGTACATTCATTTAAACAAGATAGAGACTGTGCACACCTAGTGTGAGTTGCAGACGTACATTAGAAATAGAATGCAGCTTAAATCAAATTCCTGTTGCCGAAATATATCAGAAAAACTAAAGCTTAACCTTACTATACATCATTCTCCTGTGGATTTCTGTGCACATGCTGACAGTAAAAAGTTGTCATCAACTGCTAGCGAAGATTTATATATAAACTGGAAATTTATAAGCCACAGATATTTATTTCCAGAAGTTCTGTGAAAGTTATTAGACATTATACATTTCTGAAATATATATATTATATGGGGGACTCACTTGCCAAGGGTTCAACTCACAGTATGACTGTAAGCACTGTCCTAAAGGTGTACACCATTCTGCTAATTTCAAGAATATGTGTAAACTGTTTTTACAAATTACAGATGGTAATGAAAAGGACCTGGCTATGCAGGCCTAATTGGTGACTAATGCACAGATGTGAAGCAGTGACTTAGAATTCTATGTCAGGTGAGGTGTTTAACAGGTGCGCCTTATTAAGGTAAATAGTCAACAAAGACTCTTTCGAAAGGTATTCAAGGTTTAATAAATTGCTGATTGCATTAATGTCTACAGACACATTACTGGGGCAATTCAAAAAGGTAGCTTACACTTGTGAGTAATTTACACATGTAAGTTTACTCTTACATAAATTGCTGATCACAATAATATCTACAGAGACATTACGTTTCTTAGGTACCTGAATATTGGTTAAAAGCCTACAATATCTACTAAATATGGGTGATTTCACAGAAGTGCTTCTTGGGCTGCATGTTGTGAAAGGTGACCCCCTTTAACACTACAGAGGTTTTTGAAAATTGTGCCTGGATGTACCTCACCAAATACCTTCCAGTAAGAAAAGCGTATAGCAAACTATCAAATTCATTGGACGATGTCATCAGAGATGTCATTAACAATGTAATGTGAGACGTCATTATTGATGTCATCAATGATGTCCTTTAGCTTGTCATGAGTGATGTCTTATGTGAGGTCATAAGCAGTGCATGGTAGGGCGGAAGTTATAGTTAGTTTACTGAACCGCAACTGGCAAATTCCAGTGATTTCTTGATTTAAAAATGTAAGGGGGATATTCACAAGGACTTATCTCTGATTTATCCCCACCTTAACTCATCAAAAGAGGAGATAGATTTAACACCCCATTCACAAGCGGGTGCAAACTGCAGACATCACCAGTATTCCCGAGAGAACTGCTGCAAAATGTATCTCCACGGTGGACACCACCAACTAACCCTAATGAGATGCAGAGTAGGCGTTCTCATACAAAAACACACGAAAAAACCACAACACCACTTTCACAACGAACTGCCAGATCTGTGATGCAAACCAAAAACAGGCAATAAGCTGCGGTAGCACCAGGGAATTAACACCTGCCTTTTGCTGGTGTTGAGCAGGACGACTACCTGCAGCATGAAAGGGAGCCCAGGCCAGAGCCACATCTGAAGACCCACAGATGCCATGGAGACAATGATCATGCAGCTCGGAGACCCATGAGGGCCACAACACCCACCCCCACAACCCCCGGCCCCCCACCCCCCCCAGACAAACACATACCGTGCACGACACAAGAGCCACAAAAAGCGCATGACGTCGCACAATGACAAACAGAAACACACATGTTGAGACGGAAGAACGAGAAACATCACTCATCATTGACGTAACAACCAAAAACTGTATTGAAATACAACACAAAACACCAATGCGGCAGACTCCTGTCGGGTCCGTCGGGACAATACTGATGTCATGGCCTGGAAAATAAAGCCCAAAATAAGAACGTGTGTCATGCGCACATCAAAGGAGCGAGACATAGAGAAACAGAGAAGGAAAGAAAGGCAGAGAGAGAAAGAAAGAAAGGGAGAGGGAGAGGGAGAGAGAAGAAAAGGAAGGGAGAGTGAAAGTGAAAGTGAAATGAAGAGATAGAAAGAGAGAGAGAGTGAAGGAAGGACACTGCCGCCCCCGCGCACCCAGGCACCACTGCTCACCTGCTGCCACCGGTGTGTCTCCAAACAAGTGCTGGGATACACTGCAAGCCACCAGGTCTGCTACCTGTAACCGAGGCAAGAGTCAATCATGTCAGAGTCTATCCCACTGCACACGGCAACAACGCCTGTCCGCCCCTGCGCACACATGCAGCCGCACCCTACCCCCTCCCGCCAGCCAGCGCTGGCTGTCCGCCCTTGCGCACCCAGGCCCCACTGCTCACCTTTCGCCGACGGTGTGTCCACCAGTGGGCACACCACGTGCCTGTGCAAGCTCCAGGCCCCGGTCCCGCCACCATGGCATGCTCCACATCATGCGGACCTGCACCGTGGCCCAGCAGGTCACACACATGACGCTGAGTCCTGAGGCATCAATGGCAGAGACCACATCAGTGTACACATCATCATTGCAGGCTGCACACCCGCTCAGCAATTTCGGTGCCACTAACCCTGTGAAACCCGAGTCAGCGCCACATGGTGGTAGGCCCGTGACAGCCGCAAGGCTTTGGGTGCCACTAACCCTGTGCAACCCGAGTCAGCGCCACGTAGTGGTAGGCCCGTGACGGCTGCAAGGCTTCGGGTGCCACTAACCCTGTGCACAACAAGTCATGGGCCCTTTATGATTGAGAACCGTGGAGCATCCGTCATCCAGTCACCTCCGGCAGTGGGGAATGTGACGTTGCCGTCCCCTCATATACTCAGGGTCACATGGCCTGTGACGCCTGCGCCGGATGGGTGTGGTGTGTGTGCAAACCTGCCCTCAGGGAGTGGCCGCGACATGCTGACAACTAGACCAGCGACCTGTAGACCACTAGCGTGTAGACCTGCGACATGTGATTATGTGGCCCCCCCTCGGAGCGTAAGCGGAGTGGTCTGTCCTGGCGTACGCCGGACCAGTGCAGGGCTAGCAACAACGACTCGGGGGCTCTGGGCGTGGTGCAGTCCATGTCTGGACAAGGAAGTGACTAATGCGTGTGTCCCTGTTGTGGTGTCTACGGCACCCGCAACGCAATCGGCAACGTAGCCCACTGTGACTGGAATCCCACTAGATGAGCATCATTGATGTTAGGGGGAATCACTGACCCTACATTCATCCACACATTCATACTTGAATGATGAAAGACATGACACAGCAGTGCGTTCCTGAATGTTTATTGCACATCCAGTGGAGTTCAGCAGCTGGAGCAGTACAGGGCCATGCCAACCCCACTTCACAATATGGGCCCGTGGGGGGCCAGCCAGAGTCCATCGGGGAATGACAAGGACAGAGGATGAGGAAGAGTACAGTCCGCAGTCTGGTCGCCGTGTCATTGGTCACCAAACAGGATATGGAAGTCCATGTCGTGGTCCAAGGTGAGTGCCGCAGAGTGTATCGGGGGTCAGTGGTAGGTCATGGGGCCATGTGCGGCACCAAGGAGCAACAGGCCAGGTGGCGGACATGAATGCTAGTGTCTCCTTCTGGACTCAAGCCCATCCACGTCCTCGGATGTGTGCTCTGCCCCACCTGTGGGTGGTGCAATTCCAGCTGCGGCACTGTGTGCCACTGACACATCAGGGGCCGGAGGTGTATTGCCGGCCGCTCTGTGTGGCAGTGACACATCAGGTGCTGGAGGTGGAATGTCTGCCGCACTGTGGGGCACGGACACACCAGGGGGCGGAGATGTGGATGGTGTAGGGGCAGCAGCATTCATCCATGCCACGCCTTGTGGCAGCAATGCCATGATGAGGACATGCAGGGCCTGGAAGATCCCAGCTACATTTCGCTGATGTGCAGCGGTGGCTGCCATCCTTTCCACCTCCATCCGCACCATGTCCTCCATGAGCCTCCCCATGCGTGCCATCTCCTGGATGAGATCGCTGGAGCCACCCTGAGCGGACAGGTGCTCTTGTCTCCGAGTCATGACTCCAGCAATGTCAGCCAGGGCTCGTTGGAGACCATGGAGCGGCGTGTGGGTGTCCGTTAGGGACTGGAGGTGGTTTCTGATGGGACTCAGACACCCATGGATGGCGTCAAGTTTGGTAGCCATGAGGTCGAACCCCACCCGCACCTTCTCAGCCATCTCCCTCTGGACCTCCAACACACGGCGCTGGAATGCCATGGGTTGTTCGGGGGGGTCTTGGGAGACAGCCGGGGTTGTGGGTGCCTCCTGCTGGGTGGTTTGTGGAGTGGGTGGGGTCTCCTCGATGCAGCTGGGCTGCCCTGGTCCTGGAGGTGATTGGCGGATGAGCTCAATGA
Organism: Calotriton arnoldi; assembly: GCA_963921515.1. NCBI lineage: Eukaryota > Metazoa > Chordata > Amphibia > Caudata > Salamandridae > Calotriton > Calotriton arnoldi. The sequence continues at coordinate 1,268,848 of CAWUFW010003063.1, read as the reverse complement.
TGTCTTGGAGGGCTTGGGTGTCGATGCTGGTGGTGTCCTCCTCGTCATCAGTGAAGAGTGGCTGGGACTGCTCTGCAGATGGCGTTGACGGTGCCCCTGCAATGTGAAGGGGAGATGCTGTGTTACAATGTGTCCTCATGTATGTGGCCGCATGGTACATGTTGACATTTAGACAGCATGGCAATGTACATTGTGACAGTGTGCAGATCAGGGCCATGATCCCGAGTGATTGTGGGTGTGCACTGTGCTCTGCTTAAATGCATTGCATGGTGCTTCTAATTAGTTAAACTAATATACCATAATTGAACATTGCAAGGGAAAATAAATTTGCACACAAACAATATACAAATCGCCCGCCATCATGGGAATGTTTGTATATAAATTGCGCTGCCAAACTTCTCATAATGCCTAAAACTACAAAATGAAATGTGTTGAATATTTAAAAGAACGTGCTGTTCAGCGTCACTAAATTTGCCAGATGAAGACAGTCTCTGTCCCGGAGTTATAGCCCAAGCTGAATTCAAGTCCACTGGTATGTAACCTCTGACCTGTGTTGCAAGATCAGAAATAGCTTCTGCCGTGATGTGAATGTCACAATCCAAAACATAAAGCGGCACAAGAACAGGATAAAAGCAGCTGCAACCCGGGGTCAATTTACACACAGTGTGTGAACTCTCGACATCAATGTCAATCCCCGAGCTCATGCTTAAAACCCCATGGGACTACTGATCCCATAATGCCACTCGATGGTCCCATGCATTGCAGAAGGGAACAAACAAAAATCCGATGCAAAATCAATGTCAATGTGCATAAAACCGGGGCAAAGGCAAATATCACAATGTCATAGTGAACGGGCAGCATTAAAATAAAGTTCTATAGGACACAAATTCGGGGTTGATGGGGACCGATGAATAAAATGAGTACCAGTTTCGTTACAGAAGGACACATTCATTTCTTTTTTGTTAGGCACGGGGAGATTAAGTGATTTGCCCAGAATCACAGGATGTTGAGCATCGTTGCCGAGACTCGAACCCGGTTCCCCAGCTTCGAAGTCGATAGCTCTAGCCGTAAGGATATATACATATATATATATATATATATATATAGATAAAACCTACTGGCAGTTGGTAGTTATAATTATGACCAAAGTTTCCATAGGAAAAGGGTTTTTTGTTTTGCCAATAACTTCATGAAATTTTCAAAAAACTTTCTCTTTTTGGTTCAGCTGCTGTGTTGAAAGTTTCGGGGTGATCCATTAAGCGGCAGCCTAGAAAAAAAGGGGGTCCCAAAACGCATTTTCCCGATATTATGTCTATGGGAAGTTTTCATTTTTTGACCATGACTACAGTCCGATCGGCTGAACGGAATGACACCAAATTTGGCAAAAACCTAGATGTTGGACCATAAAGCATGCTTTTTTGTGATTTTGTGTAAATCCATTCAGTAGTTCCAGAGATATTTAAGTAAAAAAAATCTAGATATCTGAAGACTAAGGGGCATATTATCAAGAAACGGCGTTAAAATTATCGCCGCTTTAGCGGCAGAAAACTGCCGCTAAAGCGGCGATAATGGGCTTGATAATATGCCCTTGAGAATTCCAATAGAAGCCCATGTTCTGGTGTCAACATGGGCTTCTATTGGAATTCTCAAGGGCATATTATCAAGCCCATTATCGCCGCTTTAGCGGCAGTTTTCTGCCGCTAAAGCGGCGATAATTTTAACGCCGTTCTTGATAATATGCCCCTAAGTCCTTGTAGTGGACTTGTGGATCGTACTCAAATTTGATTGGTTGAAGTGTTGGCACCCATCTTGGGACTCGACTTGAAGCCGAGTCCCACAAAAAAAGTAAAAAATAAAGAAAAGAAGGCAGGGTAGGAATACCCTGAGCCCCAGATATGGTGGGGGGAACCACAGGGATCCTGCCGGGGGTTAAAAGTGTTTTTTAATATTTAATTTTGCTGCCAATTCACAGATGGACCTGTGGATCTGTGTCAAAAGAAAAAAAGCCTTCATGTCTTTTTTATGTAGCCCCTGGGTAGGCCAAAACCCAGGGGCATTGTTTATTAATTAACTCCCTGGGGGAAAAAATAAAATGAATTGGGGGGCCCGCACGGCCCCCAGCAGCCCTGAGGACTGCCATTACCCGGGGCTATGTATAAAATTAATGCGGGGGAGGCCTGTATGTCCTCCCCTGCAGCCCCGATGACCGCCACCTCCCGGGTGACATTTCTTACAATTTATGCGGAGGCTGCCCTGGGCAACCCCTGTGCCCTGGGGACCCGACCAACCCAGGGCTAATGTATTAATGCAGGAGGCCCACTAGGCCCCCCCACAGCCCTGGGGACCACCACCTTCCTGTGGCTAAATGTCATTTTAACACTAGGGCTAAGGCCCCTTCGTAGCCCTGATGACCGCCACCTCCCTGGGGCTAAATAAGAAATTAATGTGGAGTGGCTCATGCCCCCCGCAACCCTGGGGACCACCACCTCCCTGGGGCTAAATTGAAAAAATGCAGGGGGCCCCTGGGGCACTCCCCAATCCCCAGAGAACTCCACCTCCCCAGGGCAAATGTAAATAACCTCCCGGGCTGTGCGAATGATTGAATTTTATTTTTATTGCGCAGTTACTTAAAACCATTTGCAACATGACTTACATGCATAAAAAATCTGTTTAAAAGAAAAAACAAGATTACAATTGTTTAAAAAAATTCATATAAAAATGAGTTCACGTGGGGCATTGTCTTGTTCCAATAAAAGAAAGAATAATATATTATATACATTAAAAAAGGTGAAAGGTTACCATTTCAATCTTATGGTAAAATGTAGATTTTCCCTAACCTTGATGGTCAGAAAATCTGGATTTTATTAAAGACTCGGAGGCTAATATTATTGCAATCTTCCTTTTATTAGCATACCACAGCCACTTTAAAGAACTTAGAACGTTGTAACAACAAGAAATTCCAACCTAATAAAAGGCCAGAACACTCATAACTCTTCCTTCTTTTTTTCAATCAAACGTAAAATAAGTAAGACAAATAAAACACTATTAAAACAAGAACAAGGAGTGTTCAAATCCATTGGATCCTCATCAAGGGAGAAGGAAAAACTTGTCAACATTAGAGGCCAATAGAAGAAACTCCAATTTAATAATCCTTCCCTTTTATTGTTGTGCACGACCTAAAAGATAAAGAAAAGACAAGTGAGCACAGCGTTGGGATTAGGGAGGGAATAATATTAGCCTCCGAGTCTTTAATAAAATCCAGATTTTCTGACCATCAAAGTTGGGGAAAATCTACATTTTATGTCAAGACCGGAGGCTAATCTTATTGCAAGTTTAAAGCATTTTCAATAGATATGAAGCAGCATTTTCAACAGGTCTAAAATAAAACTTGCGAAACACCATATCATTTGACCAATCAGCACATTTAAGCATATCATTTAAAGAACCTACTTGCATGAAGGCTTGAGAGGCAGAAGCGCCACGAACAGAGTGTGCGCCAAACATGCTAACATCAACATCAGACATTCTCATCACTACTTTAACCCATCTTGCCAGAGTTGAAGGTGATACACCTTTGTGAGGTTTCCTGAAAGAAATCAGTAATTGTTTGATGTTAGAACGTAATAAAGAAGTTCTCTTTTCATACTCTTTAACACATCTGACAACACATACATTGACAAAGTCATCAAAATAAGGATAGAAAATTGTTTGAGAATTAGTTTTGGTTCTGTTGTTTAAATAAAAACATATGCCTTCAGGAGAAAAAACTCTGTTAGATATTTCTAAAGCTTTGACATCGGAGACTCTTCTAAAGGAGACTAGGCAGAGGAGAGTAGTAAGTTTGAAGGAAAGTAATTTAAGAGATAGTGAATCGTTTGTACCCAGACTATCTATGAGTTTCAGGACTTTAGAAACATCCCATAGGGAGTTATACCTTGAAATTGGCGGTTTTGAGATCTTAATGCTTCTCAACAGTCTCTTAATAAGAACATTTTGACCTACAGAATAACCATTAACCAAAACATGACCAGCAGCAATGGCAGAGCGATGAACATTGATAGTCCTATAAACTAGACCTCTCCCAAACAATTCTGACAGATAGTTAGCTATCTCAACTACATCCACCGAAATGGGATCAAAATTCCTTTTTTAAATTTTTTATTTGTCAATGATTAGGTAATACATAGTACAATCAAATCAAACCAATATCAATGCCGCATACCGCCAATATCAAAACATAATATCACAAATAAAATAAGTAAGCAAGGGGCACATAAAAAATAAATACCAAAATTCATTCTAGGACCTCACCCACTTATTTACACCCTATTAAGTATCCTAAAATTTTCAGGAGAGTATCTAAAGCCAAGACCCCCATATTTTATTACATTTAATGACTGATCGTATGCCTCTTGACTTGGCCAATGCCTGTTCCATATCATATGTCTGTCGGACTAGAAGCCACCAATCCATCACATTTGGAGGCTTTGGCGATATCCATTCTCGAGCAATAATCAGCCTTGCCGAGACTAACAAAATGGTTAATAAACCGCTACTTTTAGATCCAGCATTACTACAGCCCAGCATAATTTCCCCTACTGTCAGGGGTATATCTAACCCCAATTTCTGATAGATAATATTCTGAACATCCTGCCAAAATGTTTTTAGCTCTAAGCACGTTACAAACATATGTTTGATATCTGCCTTATATATATCACATCTTGGGCACTTCATCCTATCTGTAATTATATTGTTAGCCGCCCACTTGGCTATCCTCTCGGGTGTGTAATAAAGAAGACAGATCGTCCGATGTTGATGTAATCTCAGATTAGTAGAATGCACCATCTCTTTTATAGTGCCCAGTGCTTGTGTTATAGTGCTAGCCCCTACAGATGTCTCCAATATTTTACTCCATTGATTGGTCAATCTTCCACAATCATCTACTCTGTTACTACTCAGCCATTTATAAACCTTACTAATCATAGATTCCCTTACTTCGTCATATATGAAGTCCCAAACCTCAGACCCAATTATATTAGTCAACTTCAGGTGCTTTAAAAAGTAGTCTCGAATCTGGTAATACTTTAGCAGCATATAGTTTGGTAATTTATATATAAGTTGTAGTCTCTCAAAAGCAATAATACCATTATAATCGAAAAGATCACCCAAGCATCCTACTCCCAATCTGACCAAATTTTTCCCCACCCCATCATGAAATATACTAGGTAAGGCAGGGTTACAATACAGAGGGAATTTATCATGATATAGAGATATGTTGCCTTTATGTAAGATCGCCCGCCAGATATATATGCTGTCCCGAGCGGTCTTGAATTTAACCCTTTTAAAATAATTAGGGTCCATTATTCTATACAGAAACATCTTACTTTCTTCCCCCAACATAAATGTATGAAAAAATAAAATACCCGCAGGATTAATCAGACTACGGAAGCGGCCGAAGAAAGCTGACCAAAAATACATCTTAAAGTTCGGTAGCTCCAAGCCGCCTTGACCAAAAGGTAGTTTTAATTTTCCTATCGCTCTCCTAGATTTCTTATATCCCCATATAAAGCCACCAATGGCCCCTTCTAATCGTTTAAAAAGGAATTGGAAACCCGTAGTGGAATAGAACGAAAAAGATATAAGAACTTAGGCAGGACTTTCATTTTAATTATATTAATACGACCAATGATGCCAATCGGTAGCTTATGCCAATTTTTAAATGATCTAATTGTATCCTTCAACAGTTCCTCATAATTAGGAAAAATAATTTTCTCTATTTGTGCTGATATCCGCACCCCCAGATAAGTGACGACTGAACATACCCCTGTATAACATCTAACGGTTTATGATTAATTAATATTTGGGTCTTATTAATATTTAATTTATACCCTGATATCTGTCCGAACCCAGCAGCCGCCACTATTATTTCCCCTAATGCTTGCCCTGGGTCTGTGGAAAATACTGCCAAGTCATCCGCATAAGCGGTGACCTTTAAAGAAATTGTTCCATTACTATAAGCACTTATTCGGGGATTATTTTGTAAAACACAGATGAATGGTTCTATATATAGAGCAAATAATAAGGGTGAAAGAGGGCACCCCTGGCGCGTGCCACAAGAAATCGGGAAAGCAGATGATAATAAACCTGAATACGCTAATTTAGCACTGGGTTTATCATATAGGGCTTGTACCCATTTCTTAAAACGAATGCCAATCCCGAAGGCATTGATTACAGCCCAAAGAAACTCCCACCCCACTCGGTCGAACGCTTTCTCAGCATCTAATAGAATCATACCGAGTGGGGTAGATGTAATATTGGCCACATCAAACGCTGTCACCGCCGTATTTACATGAGTAGTTGTATCTCTATTTTGAATAAACCCATGTTGTTGGAAAGAAACCAGACTAGGCATCACCGGTGCAAGCCGGTTAGACAGTATTTTTGCAAAAAAATTTGCATCAGTGTTAATGAGAGAAATCGGTCTATATGACCCACATTCCTCTGCTGGTTTATCCTTTTTTTTTAAAAAAAAACAATTTTTGTCAAATTCCAGGAATCGGGCACTTGCCCATTAACACTGATTGACCCTATCATCTGACTAAAAGGCAGCCTCAGATCGTCTTTGAAGATTTTATAAAATTCTAGGGGAATAGAGTCTTCCCCCGCAGCCTTACTGGTGTGTTGGAAGGGATCAAAATTCCTTCCAACACACCAGCAAACCCATTTCTCCCAAGCCAATCAATAGATTTTACGTGTTCCTGGTGCCCAAGATTCTTTAATGAGGTTTGATGCCTCTTCAGAAAGTCCTGGCACTTCCCATAAATTCCTGAAATTCTCCAGGCCATCATTCTCAGTTCTCCTCCTAAAACTAGATCGTGCAGTTCTCCTGAAGGACCTTGAAGAATTTCCGGGAATACCGGTAGTAAAACCGGATAGTCCACTAGCATTTCTAACAACATAGGGTACCACACCTGAGACTTCCAAAGGGGGGTCACAAGAACCAGAGAAACCTTCCATTTGTGGACCATTGCAGCTACTCGAGTAATCATCGAAAAGGGGGGAAACGCATATCCCTTCAGATTCCCCCAATCTTGCCTGAAAGCATCTACGCCTGCGGATTCCGGATCCGGATGCCAACTGAAGAAAGTCTCTAGTTGGGTATTGAGTCTGTCTGCAAAGAGATCTACTTGGCAAGGACCCAGAATGTCCATCAGAGCTAGGAAGACTTCCCTGTTCAGATTCCAATTGCTTGAGTCCCTGTGATTCCGAGAAAACCAATCTGCTTCCAAATTGTTCAACCCAGGGATGTGTTCCGCCTGAACTACAATATTCTGTTTCAGACAATAATCCCAAAATACTTTTGCCAAATCTGCCAGATCCTTCGATTTCGGACCTCCTAGCTTGTTGACATATCTTACCGCTGAGACATTGTCATTGCCATTCTTAAGAGAATTGAACATCTGGCAGAGTCCCTCGCAAAACTTTTTATAGCAAAAGAGCCTGCTAGGAGTTCCAAACAGTGTATATGTAGACTCATTTCTTCTTCCTTCCAAAGACCACCAGTAGAAACTGAGCCACAGTTCGCACCCCATCCTGACAAAGTTGCATCTGATTCTATCACCAGGTCCGGGAGAGACCCAAAGATAGCTCTCCCATTCCATGCCTCCATATTTTTTAACCACCAATCTATTTCTTCCCTTGCTTCTTGAGAGAGTGTTATTTCCTCTGAATAACTCAAGCCATCTCTTAGGTGTTTGCTCTTCAGGCGCTGGAGCGCCCGATAGTTCAAAGGACCAGGAAAAATGGCTTGGATCGTAGAGGACAGCAAGCCTATTACCCTTGCTAGCATTCGAAGAGATATTTTTCCAAAAGTTAGGACATTCCTTAATTCCTTTTTTATACGTTTAAATTTTTCCCATGGAAGTTTTAATTGACCCTGGAGAGTGTCTATCATAAAACCTAGGAATTGAGTAACCTGGCTTGGAATTAGGCAAGACTTCTGTCTGTTTACCACAAAGCCTATCAATCAATCAATCAGGAGTTTGTTAAAGCGCGACTACTCACCCGTAAGGGTCTCAAGGCACTAGGGGTGGGGGAGGGTGCAGGTTCCATTCCATCAAGGAGGGGGTCTGTCGAAGAGCCAGGTTTTGAGGTTTCTTGCGAAGATGGGGAGCGATGTTGTCTGTCTGAGGTGGAGCGGAAGGGCGTTCCATGCTTTGGCTGCGAGGAAGGAGAAGGAGCGGCCTCCCGATCTGGTCTTTCTGGTGCGGGGGACCACGGCGTAGGAGAGCTGGGCTGATCGTAGGGTCCTTTGCGTGGAATTTGAGTCGGCTGTTCAGGTATGCTGGTCCGGTGCCGTGGAGGGCCTTGTGTGCGTGGGTGAGCATCTTAAAGGTGATTCTCGCCTCGACGGGGAGCCAGTGGAGTGTGCACAGGTGCTGGGAGATGTGGCAGTGTTTTGGCAGGTTGAGGACCAGTCTTGCGGCGGCGTCCTGGATGTTCTGTAGCTTGCGGATGAGGTTTTTGTTTATTCCGGCGTAGAGTGCGTTGCCGTAGTCGAGTCTGCTGGTGACCAGGGCGTGAGTGACTGTCTTTCAGTGTTCGAGGGGGATCCATTTGAAGGTCTTACGAAGGAGGCGGAGGGTGTGGAAGCAGGAAGACGAGACAGAGTTGATCTGGCGGTCCATTTTGAGCTCGGAGTCCAGGATGATTCCAAGGTTGCGTGCGTGGTCTGTGGGGGTTGGTGGGTTTCCGAGGGCGGGGGGCCACCAGGTGTCGCTCCAGGCGTCGGGGGTTGGGCCCATGATGAGTACTTCTGTTTTGTTGGTGTTTAGTTGTAGGCAGCTGTTTTTCATCCATTTGGCGACGGCTTCCATGCCTTCTCGAAAGTTGCGTCTGGCGGTGTTGGGCTCGTTGGATAGGGAGAGGATGAGCTGGGTGTCGTCTGCGTATGACACGATGTTGAGTCCGTAGGTTCTCACGATGGGGGCAAGTGGAGCCATGTAGACGTTGAAGAGCGTCGGGCTGAGGGAGGAGCCCTGGGGGACTCCGCAGGTGGTAGGTGTGGGGTCCAAGAGGAAAGGGGGGAGTCTGACCCGCTGCGTCCTGCCGGAGAGGAAGGAGCAGATCCAGTCGAGGGCCTTGTCCTGGATTCCTGCGTCGTAGAGTCTGCGTATTAGGGTGCGGTGGGAGACTGTGTCGAACGCCGCTGATAGGTCGAGGAGGATGAGGGCTACTGTTTCTCCTTTGTCCAGTAGGTTGCGGATGTCGTCTGTTGTGGCGAGGAGGGCGGTTTCCGTACTGTGGTTTTTTCTGAAGCCGGATTGGGAGGAGTCGAGGATGTTGTGTTCTTCAATGAATGTGGCGAGTTGGCTGTTGATGGCTTTCTTGATGACTTTCGCTGGGAACGGGAGCAGGGAGATGGGTCTGTAGTTTTTGAGGTCGGTGGGGTCCGCTGAGGGTTTCTTTAGGAGGGGGTTGACCTCGGCGTGTTTCCAGTCGTCGGGGAATGAGGCGGTCGCCAGGGAGCGGTTGATGGTGTGGCGGAGCATGGGTGCGATGGTGTCGGCGGCTCTGTTGAAGATGTGGTGGGGGCAGGGGTCCATGGGGGCCCCTGAGTGGATTGACTTCATTGTCTTCAGTGTGTCTTCAGTGGTGAGGGCTGTCCAGTCATCAATCGCTGGTTTCCGGGTGTCGGGGGTGGTTGGTGAGGGTTCAGTGTGTTGGTTGTCTTCGTCGAAGTTGTCGTAGATGCTCTTGATTTTGTGGTGGAAAAAGGTGCTGAGTTTATTTCAGAGGTCTTGTGAGGGAGGGATGTCGGTAGACTCGCTGGTGGGTTGGGCGAACTCCTTGATGATGCTGAAGAGTTCCTTGCTGTTGTGCGCGTGGGTGGAGATTCTGTCTTCAATCGCTTTTTTCCTCGTTTCTCTGATGAGTTGATGGTGGGCGTTGGTGGCGGCTCTGAAGTTGTTGTGGGCTTCTGTGGATTTGGTGTTCCTCCAGGCCTTTTTGAGGCGGCGGCATGTGGGTCTGGACTCTCGAAGTTCGGTGGTAAACCATCTGGCTTTCTTGGCGTGGGTATTGTTGTTTTTCTTGAGGGGGGCTATGGTGTTGGTGCTGTCCGAGATCCATCTATGCAGGGTTCGGGCTGCGGTGTTGGGGTCGTCGTTTTCCGCGATGGTTGGGGTGGAGTTGTTGAGTGAGGAGGTGAGCTGGTCGTCGGTGATTTTGGTCCAGTTTCTTCATGGAAGCAGGTGCTGGTGTCTGTGGATGGTGGGTGTTCTGAAGGTGAAGTGGACGCAACGATGGTCGGTCCATGGGAGTTCGGTAGTGTGGCTGAAGGTGATGGAGTTTCCTGTAGTGAAGAGGGGGTCGAGGGTGTGTCCTGCTGAGTGCGTGGGCTCGGTCACGATCTGGCGGAGTCCAATGTTGTGGAGGTTGTCCAGGAGGGATGTGGTGTTGGGGTCCAGTTGGTTGTCGATGTGGAAGTTGAGGTCTCCCAGCAGGGTGTAGTTAGTGGATGCGATGGCCTGCGGGGAGATAATGTCCGTGATGGAGTTGGCGAAGGGTCCGCGGTGTCCAGGGGGTCGGTAGATTAGGGTTCCTCGGAGGGTGGCGGTGGGGCTGGCCAGTATCTTGAAGTGAAGGTGTTCCATCAGTTCTGTGGGCTCGTCAGGGAGTGTGCTCAGGCGGAGGCTGGATTTGTGGATCCTAGATCCTCTAAAAGGTTTATTGCCAAAGTAGTGTGATCTGCCACTCTTGATTTGACTTGATCCATTATGAGTATGTCGTCTAGATAGATAATTAGACGTACCCCTCGTTCCCTTAAATAAGCTGCCACTGGCCTGAGGACCTTGATGAAACACCAAGGTGCCGAAGAGAGACCGAAGGGTAGGCATACAAACTCCCACAGTTTTCCACCCCATCTGAAACGGAGATATTTGTGGTGATTTTTGCAAATAGGTATTGTTAAATAAGCGTCTTTTAAATCCAATCTTGTCAGCCAATCTCCCGGCTGAAGAATATCTCTTATTAAATGTAGACCTTCCATTTTGAAGTGGTGGTATTCCACCCAATCGTTGAGGCTCCTTAGATTTATAACTGGTCTCATACCCTTTTCCTTTTTCTGGACCAGAAAAACATTGCTTATAAACCCTTTTGTCAAACCTAGAGATTCCCTGATGGCACCTTTCTCCAGAAGGTCTTGAACCTCTTTGTCTACTAATTTTGATAATTCTTCGTTGAACCTTATGATCTCCGGGACATGATCTTGAATGGGAACCCCCACAAAATCTATTTGGTATCCCATAACAGTCTCCAACACCCAAGGGTCTTGAGTTACCGATAACCAATTTTCTGCAAATTGAGCTAGCCTCCCACCTATCTTTATAGGGGTAACAGAAGGGTCTTGACTTACCTGAACCTCTCGAACGACGGTCACCTCGTGAGCCTCTTCCTCTAAACCCTTGCCTCTGAGGGTAGAAACCTGAGTATGAGTATTGGGGCTGGATCCTCTCTGGAATGTGGTCCTTGAAATTGGTTGGCCCCGGCCGGGAAATCGACCTCTTGATCGCCCGGCCCCGCCAAAAACACGTCTATTGAAGACCTTTTTCATGTCACTCTGTGATTTTTGAATGGAGCTAAATGCTCCTACGTATTTGGACATTTCTTTGATGAAGTCATCTCCAAAGAGTAGGCCATTAGCCTCCAGCCCTCCTTCATTGTTTGCAAGCTCCACCAATTTCGGATCAATTTTTAGAAGGATGCTCTTCCTCCTTTCAACATTTAAGGCGGTATTAGCATTGCCTAGGAGGCATACTGCCCTTTGTATCCACTGTCTTAGCTCTTCCAGATTAAGAATTGAATTGCCAACGATGGCCTCTTCGGCCATGTCAAAAATTTTAGTCAAGGGGCCAGACAGGTCTAGGAGTTTGTCTTGGCACATCTGTAAGCCCTTGTCCAGGCCTTTCCTGGGATCTCTACCACCTTTAGCGATGAAAGCGATTATTTTGGGATCCAAATCAGGGGTTTGTGCAACCTTATTGGGAAGAGATGGTCTAGGACATTCAGATCTGAGACGCAGTCTCACGTCCTTCGGTATTTGCTTTCTTAGCCAGAACTGCATGTAATTGGCTACATGTGCAGCTGGAGACCATTCGGGAGATAAGGGGTGTTTTAATAAGGACGGATCAAACATGAGTTCCCTGAAGGGGTCAGTTAGTTCCCCAGAATCGTGATCCTCCAAACCAGCCTTAATTCTGTCCTTTGGAGGCAATGTCTCAGATCCGTCTGAGTCGAAATCAGAGGAACAACTCAATTCGACCTCAGCGCTCCCCGAGGAGTCATCACATAGCACAACCTTGTGTTTGCGAGCGTTAGTTAGTTGTATTTCTGATTCTTTAGATGGACCCTTTCCACGGTCCCCTTGTGTGTCCTCAACACTACCAATATTCATGTGGACAGAAATTTTCTTAGAATCAGAAAATGTACCCCTTTTGTGACTAGGGCCGGTTGCTTGTAAGTTTTTACGCTTCCTATTAGCCTTACCTCCACTCTTAGATAGGGGGTCTTCATTGGCTGACCAAAATTTCTCTTCATCGGAAGCTCTATTTTTATCTTGAGATAAAATTTGTAACTTCTTGTCCATTTTCTTTTCCAAATCCCTAGAAAAGTATTCCAGTATTTCTTTAAATTTGTCCTCAAAGGACATTTGGGAAGTAGAAGGCATTGCCTTATTTGCAAGATCTTGTTGATCCATAATAGACTAAGTCAGATAAATTAATTACCAACAGCAGGTCAAAGCAGGGACTGACCTGGGAGGTAGAAAGGGCAAATCAGCGCAGAAGGGCAAACTGTCGAATAACTGTCATTACTTATTGAAAGCTGGAGCGACGTGCCGAGCTTTAAAGGTAATCAGCGAGATCCCAAGCTGTCAAAATGGCCGCCGAGACTACGAAGGCACGTAGTCTCGGCGCCCGACGTTGTCCTACAGCTATTTCCCTTGTTTCTAGGGCAGGCGGGAATGCTGAGAATGCCCAGTGCAGTGCGAAGGAGCACGGAGCAGCTAAGGGGAAACCGGCCCTCAAGTGAAACCGGCCTTGGAAAGGGACAAGGTAGGAGAAAAAACCCCCACGCGCGAAATAGCGCAGAGCCAGTTATGCCGATGTGGTATGAGGCATGCGATCGCACGGCCGCGCTCGGAGCATTATTGAAGCTCCTAGCAACGCGGCCGTGTGACGCATACGGTAACCAGGGAGGCTACCATGGCGCATCGCTCACTATCGGAGCGGCGATAAGGGGCTTATTCAAACGAAAGCAATGCAAGAAATAATGAAACTCACCATATTACCCCCAAAACTACAAAGCAGAAGTAAAGATGGGCAGAAAAACAGTTTGCAGAGCAAGAGGAAGCGAGCGAGAGCCAAGGGAACCACGAAGGAGAAACCGGGTATAAAGGGCAACAAAGGGCGAAAAATAAGCAAAGCAAGCAGCCCAATTGGCAATAGACAATTAACAACACTATGTTAAAGCGAGAAAAGTGAAAGACAGTTTGAAAAATTGAGATAATTGAGAAATAAGCAATACAGATAGGAGAGCTTAAGGCAATACTTATCTCAGCTGCGGCAGCCAAAAAAAGAAGGAAGAGTTATGAGTGTTCTGGCCTTTTATTAGGTTGGAATTTCTTGTTGTTACAACGTTCTAAGTTCTTTAAAGTGGCTGTGGTATGCTAATAAAAGGAAGATTGCAATAAGATTAGCCTCCGGTCTTGACATAAAATTAATATGTCCACTGAGGTTAGCATTTAAAGCAGGCATCTTCACAAACCAATTGCTGGAGGCATGACTTTTTAGCGGACAAAATGGCCTTCTATATTGCCAGGACCCTCTTCTTCAATAAGCCTAAGACGCAGCTCAGCCATGTATCTCCTAAATCTGGTCAAGTCTGACGGCAGGGTGCAGGAAAATAAAACCAAAGCTGCTTCTTTCACTGTCCGGACCCCGTAGCGTAGCCATATTTGTTTTAAAAGCTTCTGACAGTGCTGTAGCATACCGGGACAACAACAAATCAAATGTAGCAGAGATTCTGATTTAAAGTTGCAGATTCTACATCTGATTTTGAGTTCCAGGGACTTCCACCCTGGGTTTAATTCTTTAACCCCTTGGGTGCTCATGACGGCTCCACGCCGTCATGAGTCACGGTAGGCGTGTGCTCATGACGGCGTGGAGCCGTCATCCCGCTGCCGCTCCGCCCACTCGGGACTAATTCCCCGCCTGTGCGGGCGAATTAATGAGTGGGCGGGGTCATGACGGCGTGGAGCCGTCATGAGCACCGAAGCGCCACGCCCACCCCCTAGCCCCCCCGCGCCGCGGTGGAATTCGCAGCGCAGGGTAGGGGTTAATTGGGAGGGGCACTAGTCTGGCCCATAGAATGTTTTTTAGTGCTTTCCTTCCCAGTGCTTTTTATTTATTTATTTATTAATTAAACTTATAATGCGCAACAGCTACCCAAAAAGGGTTTCCCGGCGCAAACGCAGATTCAGAGGCTGATGTCAAAGCAAAGGCAGCAGGCTAATGATTAAAAAGCCATGTCTTCAAGGATTTACGGAATTGGATGTAATTAGTTTCGGTACGAAGAGCTAAGGGCATAGCATTCCAGAGTGAGGGGCCAAGATGTGAGAAAGACCTACCGCCCATCCTCGCTAGTTTGATTTGTGGGACAGAAAACCTCCCCTGCGTAGATGAGCAAAGGTCACGAAGAGGGACATAGGGATGAACCAGTGATTGAAGGTATTTGGGGGCCGTTCCACTTTTGATTTTAAACATGTAGCTCAGGGCTTTGAACTTAACTCGGTTCTCCACCCTGAGCCAGTGCAAATCACGAAGATGGCCGGAAACAGAGGAAGTTCTGGGGATCCGGCATAAAAGCCTAGCTGCAGAGTTTTGAACCAGTTGCAGCCTGCGTGTCACCTCTTTGTTAGATCCCAAGTACAGAACATTGCCGTAATCAAGTCTTGAAGTAATCAAGGCATGAACAACAGTCTTCTGAGTGGGTTCTGGTAGCATCCAGGTAACTTTTTTTAGCCACTTCAGGATAGTGAAGCAGGTAGCAGCTACTTTAACGACTTGGTTGTGCATACTTAGTGTATCATCCATAATTATACCCAAATTTCGAGCTTGGCGGACCGGTATAGGAAGAGCACCCATCTCGCAGGGCCAATGTTGAGGACCCCAAAGTTCCCTATTTTTCCCAAATATAAGAACCTCGGATTTTCCTCCATTCAGTTTGAGGTAATTAGATTGCATCCATGATGCAATATTCCTCAACCCTAGCTGAAGGGGAGAAATCCCTGTCGTGCTCTTCATAGATAGAGAGTGCTTGACTAAGGTAGGGCTGGATTTTATGCCCTGCATATGCTGTGATCAGCCCAGGTTGTCCTCTTCCTGTTACGTAGACTGCTAAATCATTTTTGCGTGACAGTAGGTAGCATTGTTTATTAATTGAGTTTTTAATGGCCAGATAGTTTATCACTCCTTGATCCCAATTTTGTATTGCTAAGCCCAACTTTTCCACTGCTTTCTCCATATAACATTGCCATGGGTTAGTTGACCCCCCGTAGATCGGTTTCAGCATGCTCTTTAGGCTTCCGGCAGGGGCTGTGAGTACTTGATAGTAGTATTTAACATGCATTCCAAAACATTCTTTATTTTGTTGCTTCAGACCAAATCAGGCTGTTGCGGGTATATTTTGGCAATTTAAAAAAGCGTTTATATGCCTGGCATTGGGCTTTTTCTAACATTGATTCCATTTTTCCCGGGAATGCCTGCTGAGCATACCCTGCAATTGCCCTGATTTTAGCTTGTAATACTTTTCTGATGGGGACTGTCGTTGGACTTTGCATTAGCTCGTGTAGTTTGCACAGGGCATAGGTTCTTGACTGTGCTTTGGCCTTCATTTTATGCAGATGTAGCGTTGCTTTACCCGTTTCGCTTAGCCAGCACCCAAGGTAGTCTTTTGAGCATTTATTATTAATTCATTTCTTTCGTTATAGGTATTGAGGGCGTTTAGACCCCTGTAGCCCAATTTTCGTGTGGTCCATCACCACTAAATCATCTGCGTATTGTAGCATTTGAAGTTTATTGGCTCCGATTTTGGGAATTACAAGACTGGCATTGTGGAGCTTCTTTCCCAGATCGGCAGTATGTAGGTTAAACAATGTAGGTGCAAGTACGCATCCCTGTTTTAGTCCACGATTTGTGAAGCACTTCTTTGTTGTGGTGTTATCTACTAGTTTTACTTTAATCCAGGTATTACTGTACAACGAAATAATGGCGTTGAGGAGACCTACTGGGATTTGCCAGTTGCACAGTTTAGCCCAGAGCTTGTATCGAGGCACCCCATCAAAGGCAGCTGAATAATCTACAAAGCACGCAAAAACTGTTTTTTTATTTTTGGCGTTTGCTTGCTGGCTTAGGTACGACATGGCCACGATGTTGTCAATTGTAGAGCAGCCTTTGCAAAAACCAGTTTGATAGGGGGGGAGGATTTCGTTCTCTTTGATCCATCTATTTAATTCTTTCAATAAGGTGCTTGCATAGGCTTTTCCTTCAATGTCCAAGAGGGCAATTAATCTATAATGATTTGGATCTGTATTATCTCCTCTCTTGAATATTGGATGTAGAAATGACCCACGCCATGAATCGGGCACCTTAGCTTGTAAACGACATTCGATAAACAGATTGGATAAAATTTTTCCCCAATATACAGGGTCTTCTCTAAAGATTGCTCCTGGAAGAACATTAGGCCCGGGTGCCCCGCCTTTTCTTATCTTTCTTATTACTTTTTCAACGGCAGTGCAGTCTTGTTCTTTGCCCATCAATTCCGTTGAGGCCTCCACATCTATATTAGTATTCGCCATGGGGCATACTACGGTACTTCCAGGGTCAATGCCACCTTCCTTCTCAATATAAATTGTAGATATGTGTCTCTGCCATGCATCTGCGTGTACGGAGTTACGCCTGTCTACTTTACCTTTTTCCAGACGGGCTATGTATTGCCAAAGTTGACGTTGTTTATGAGGCTTTGACAGCTCGTATATCGTTTTCCAATCCTTCTCTATTTTATTTTGTTTGAGAGACCATAGCAGATGTTTGCGCTTTTGGATAAATCTTTGCACTTTTCCCTTGTTTTTTGGGTGCCCGCAAACCTATGAGCTCTTTTAGCCCTCTTTAAGTTACGTATTATTGTACTTAGTTTTGTGTTGTTATATCTAAGTTGTGATGTGTTCTTCATCTTTGCTTGAAGGCTAACTTTGTTGTTGTTGATGAGTGTAGATTTTAAAGCAGAAATCCACATCGTCCAGTTATCCATACTAGGTTGGCTTACAGGATGCTTACCTTTACACACTTGTTTATCTTTCCATGCATTAAATAGAGTGGCCTGGTGCGTATTCCATTTTAACCTTCTAACTAATGTGTATTCCTCATTCCCTATTGAGTGGGATACTGTGGCCGCTTGTTCCCGATGTGTGGTGGTAATATTTAATTCAACATGCGGCAATGTGTGGTCACTGGTTTCATGTGTTTTTACTTCAAAGTTAACTATTTTCGGATTAAGCTGGTTGCATAGAAAGATATAGCCAATTGTGGAGCAGTTCTTAAATGTGGCCGTTCATGAGTGTTTGGGATCTGAACTTTTCCAAATTTCATCGGTGGACATTAAATCATAATTTTGCAAGAAGATATTAAAAGTTCTTTCAGAGCTGATTGGATGCATCCTGTTACTCATATTTGTTCCCAAATGGTGCAGATTGAAATCTCCCACAATCACTTTAGCTGGTAGCAGATGAGTGTGTAAGATTTCCTGTATTGAAGTTATAATGTTTTTTGTGGCTTCCAATTTTAACGGACCATGCGCATTTAAGTATACGTTTATAACCAGGATTGAAGAACTGTCTTCTCTGTCCCCTTTCCCCTCGACTACGAGTGCCTGTAACATATCTGACTCGGTTTTTATCTTCTTTACTGTCAGCTGTTTTAGATGTTTTACATAGATAGAGATTCCGCCTGATGGTCTACCATACCGATTATGTTTGATTGCTAGTTTGTGAAAACCAAAACACACAAGATGATGGACGGAATGCTGCACATTGGCAAACATTCACCCCCAGTCACAGATCTGGGTTTAATCCATCGTCATTTTGCTTCACCACGCCACCCCAGTTCAGACATAGCCATATGCAAATCAGTCTTGACCCTGTGCCTCATGGGAACAGTCCAGACCGAACTGCCAAGCCATGTCTTCCCTGGACCGGAAACAAGCATCCTAGGACCGGTTTCTGGCTATCAGCCTTCATCAGCCAGGATAGCTTGACTCCAGTGGCGTAGTGAGCACGGGACCCACGTCTGGGCATACCCTTCCCACTTAGGGCGAAATGCAAACACACAAGATGATGGATGGAATGCTGCACATTGGCAAACATTCACCCCCAGTCACAGATCTGGGTTTAATCCATCGTCATTTTGCTTCACCACGCCACCCCAGTTCAGACATAGCCATATGCAAATCAGTCTTGACCCTGTGCCTCATGGGAACAGTCCAGACCAAACTGCCAAGCCATGTCTTCCCTGGACCGGAATCAAGCATCCTAGGACCGGTTTCTGGCTATCAGCCTTCATCAGCCAGGATAGCTTGACTCCAGTGGCGTAGTGAGCACGGGACCCACGTCTGGGCATACCCTTCCCACTTAGGGCGAAATGCAAAACACACAAGATGATGGACGGAATGCTGCACATTGGCAAACATTCAACCCCAGTCACAGATCTGGGTTTAATCCATCGTCATTTTGCTTCACCACGCCACCCCAGTTCAGACATAGCCATATGCAAATCAGTCTTGACCCTGTGCCTCATGGGAACAGTCCAGACCGAACTGCCAAGCCATGTCTTCCCTGGACCGGAATCAAGCATCCTAGGACCGGTTTCTGGCTATCAGCCTTCATCAGCCAGGATAGCTTGACTCCAGTGGCGTAGTGAGCACGGGACCCACGTCTGGGCATACCCTTCCCACTTAGGGCAAAATGCAAAACACACAAGATGATCGACGGAATGCTGCACATTGGCAAACATTCACCCCCAGTCACAGATCTGGGTTTAATCCATCGTCATTTTGCTTCACCACGCCACCCCAGTTCAGACATAGCCATATGCAAATCAGTCTTGACCCTGTGCCTCATGGGAACAGTCCAGACCGAACTGCCAAGCCATGTCTTCCCTGGACCGGAATCAAGCATCCTAGGACCGGTTTCTGGCTATCAGCCTTCATCAGCCAGGATAGCTTGACTCCAGTGGCGTAGTGAGCACGGGACCCACGTCTGGGCATACCCTTCCCACTTAGGGCGAAATGCAAAACACACAAGATGATGGACGGAATGCTGCACATTGGCAAACATTCACCCCCAGTCACAGATCTGGGTTTAATCCATCGTCATTTTGCTTCACCACGCCACTCCCAGTTCAGACATAGCCATATGCAAATCAGTCTTGACCCTGTGCCTCATGGGAACAGTCCAGACCGAACTGCCAAGCCATGTCTTCCCTGGACCGGAATCAAGCATCCTAGGACCGGTTTCTGGCTATCAGCCTTCATCAGCCAGGATAGCTTGACTCCAGTGGCGTAGTGAGCACGGGACCCACGTCTGAGCATACCCTTCCCACTTAGGGCGAAATGCAAAACACACAAGATGATGGACGGAATGCTGCACATTGGCAAACATTCACCCCCAGTCACAGATCTGGGTTTAATCCATCGTCATTTTGCTTCACCACGCCACCCCAGTTCAGACATAGCCATATGCAAATCAGTCTTGACCCTGTGCCTCATGGGAACAGTCCAGACCGAACTGCCAAGCCATGTCTTCCCTGGACCGGAATCAAGCATCCTAGGACCGGTTTCTGGCTATCAGCCTTCATCAGCCAGGATAGCTTGACTCCAGTGGCGTAGTGAGCACGGGACCCACGTCTGGGCATACCCTTCCCACTTAGGGCGAAATGCAAAACACACAAGATGATGGACGGAATGCTGCACATTGGCAAACATTCACCCCCAGTCACAGATCTGGGTTTAATCCATCGTCATTTTGCTTCACCACGCCACCCCAGTTCAGACATAGCCATATGCAAATCAGTCTTGACCCTGTGCCTCATGGGAACAGTCCAGATCGAACTGCCAAGCCATGTCTTCCCTGGACCGGAATCAAGCATCCTAGGACCGGTTTCTGGCTATCAGCCTTCATCAGCCAGGATAGCTTGACTCCAGTGGCGTAGTGAGCACGGGACCCACGTCTGGGCATACCCTTCCCACTTAGGGCGAAATGCAAAACACACAAGATGATGGACGGAATGCTGCACATTGGCAAACATTCACCCCCAGTCACAGATCTGGGTTTAATCCATCGTCATTTTGCTTCACCACGCCACCCCAGTTCAGACATAGCCATATGCAAATCAGTCTTGACCCTGTGCCTCATGGGAACAGTCCAGACCAAACTGCCAAGCCATGTCTTCCCTGGACCGGAATCAAGCATCCTAGGACCGGTTTCTGGCTATCAGCCTTCATCAGCCAGGATAGCTTGACTCCAGTGGCGTAGTGAGCACGGGACCCACGTCTGGGCATACCCTTCCCACT
Organism: Calotriton arnoldi; assembly: GCA_963921515.1. Classification (NCBI taxonomy): domain Eukaryota; kingdom Metazoa; phylum Chordata; class Amphibia; order Caudata; family Salamandridae; genus Calotriton; species Calotriton arnoldi. The sequence goes on along the minus strand of CAWUFW010003063.1, from coordinate 1,248,166 downwards.
TAGGGCGAAATGCAAAACACACAAGTTGAGGGACGGAATGCTGCACATTGGCAAACATTCACCCCCAGTCACAGATCTGGGTTTAATCCATCGTCATTTTGCTTCACCACGCCACCCCAGTTCAGACATAGCCATATGCAAATCAGTCTTGACCCTGTGCCTCATGGGAACAGTCCAGACCGAACTGCCAAGCCATGTCTTCCCTGGACCGGAATCAAGCATCCTAGGACCGGTTTCTGGCTATCAGCCTTCATCAGCCAGGATAGCTTGACTCCAGTGGCGTAGTGAGCACGGGACCCACGACTGGGCATACCCTTCCCACTTAGGGCGAAATGCAAAACACACAAGATGATGGACGGAATGCTGCACATTGGCAAACATTCACCCCCAGTCACAGATCTGGGTTTAATCCATCGTCATTTTGCTTCACCACGCCACCCCAGTTCAGACATAGCCATATGCAAATCAGTCTTGACCCTGTGCCTCATGGAAACAGTCCAGACCGAACTGCCAAGCCATGTCTTCCCTGGACCGGAATCAAGCATCCTAGGACCGGTTTCTTACTATCAGCCTTCATCAGCCAGGATAGCTTGACTCCAGTGGCGTAGTGAGCACGGGACCCACGTCTGGGCATACCCTTCCCACTTAGGGCGAAATGCAAAACACACAAGATGATGGACGGAATGCTGCACATTGGCAAACATTCACCCCCAGTCACAGATCTGGGTTTAATCCATCGTCATTTTGCTTCACCACGCCACCCCAGTTCAGACATAGCCATATGCAAATCAGTCTTGACCCTGTGCCTCATGGGAACAGTCCAGACCGAACTGCCAAGCCATGTCTTCCCTGGACCGGAATCAAGCATCCTAGGACCGGTTTCTGGCTATCAGCCTTCATCAGCCAGGATAGCTTGACTCCAGTGGCGTAGTGAGCACGGGACCCACGTCTGGGCATACCCTTCCCACTTAGGGCGAAATGCAAAACACACAAGATGATGGACGGAATGCTGCACATTGGCAAACATTCACCCCCAGTCACAGATCTGGGTTTAATCCATCGTCATTTTGCTTCACCACGCCACCCCAGTTCAGACATAGCCATATGCAAATCAGTCTTGACCCTGTGTCTCATGGGAACAGTCCAGACCGAACTGCCAAGCCATGTCTTCCCTGGACCGGAATCAAGCATCCTAGGACCGGTTTCTGGCTATCAGCCTTCATCAGCCAGGATAGCTTGACTCCAGTGGCGTAGTGAGCACGGGACCCACATCTGGGCATACCCTTCCCACTTAGGGCGAAATGCAAAACACACAAGATGATGGACGGAATGCTGCACATTGGCAAACATTCACCCCCAGCCACAGATCTGGGTTTAATCCATCATCATTTTGCTTCACCACGCCACCCCAGTTCAGACATAGCCATATGCAAATCAGTCTTGACCCTGTGCCTCATGGGAACAGTCCAGACCGAACTGCCAAGCCATGTCTTCCCTGGACCGGAATCAAGCATCCTAGGACCGGTTTCTGGCTATCAGCCTTCATCAGCCAGGATAGCTTGACTCCAGTGGCGTAGTGAGCACGGGACCCACGTCAAGTTTGTGAAAACCGGCATAGCCTTCAAGATGTACATGGTCTGTGGCCCAGGTCTCTTGTAGGCATATGATGTCTCCTCCTGCAATATTTTTATTGCTATTACTTGTTTAAGAGCTTTATGTATGCCTGCCACGTTCCAGGAAATGATTTTAAGATTGGAATATATATTTTGATTAAGGCAAGATGTACCAGACTTTTCCGGTACTAAGGGGTTTCCGGTAGGCAGCACTTGTTGATTCGGCGAAATGTCGGAAATGCCCCTTGAACATCAGGAATAGAGAGTACTATGTTGTGACTCTCTACTTATCCTACTGGATTGATCATTCCATTGGATTTTCTGCAGTGCGTCATCTTTTACTGTCCTATTTATGGTCGTATCCTCCTGTGTCCTTACTGATATGGTGAGATTCTTATAATTCTGATCTGAATGTATTTTCGATGTGCCTCTCAATATCCCCTGCGAATGTTCTTTAACTTTCATTATATGGTTTGATATGTTTGCTGACTCAAGTAAAATTAATGTATACTTTTCTTGTTCTGGTTCTGTTACAGCGATACCCCAGTTTTTAAAAATTTACTTTTCTCTAAGCACCGCTTCTGACATATGATGGTTTGTCCAGGTCACTATGGTATCTTCTTTGAGGATATCTTCATCCTTTGGTTCAAATTGAACACTAACTATATCTTCGCTTTTTATGTGAGACAATGAAGGTATGTGTTGAAGGAGCCTTAGTAGATTCCCCCTGTTTAGTGTATCATACCTACCTTTTGATTTGTATTGTGGTTGAAAAATGGTTTTACAGGTGTTACTAGTGTGGGCAGAGTTTGATGTCATGCCCGACACGGGTTGAGGGTGTATTGTTCCTTTACGCTGTGTCTCTCTGGGTGTGTTAGAAATATTAATGTTCACAGGTTGTTGTTTTTTTTTTTCCATCACCAGTTGTCTCTTTAAGAAAACCGCATTCAATTTTGTCCATAGCAGTTTCAATTATGGTTTGGAAGACTTTCTTTACTGCCCCTCCGTTTTCAATGGGCATTGATTCTCGAATCGCTGGTGGGTTTGATGTAGTGTTTACTGTATAAGGACCTTCACCCAAAGGTTTATTTTGTTTTTGAGTCTTAATAAATATCGGATATAGTTTATTAGACAATTGCCTTTCCTGGTTTTGAGGCGATTTAATTGCTGACTCTGTCGGGACGTACGTAGGCTGCCCCCAGCTCCTTCTGATTTGGGTAGTCTTTTGGTGCTTCAATTGTTTTTTTAACTTTTTCTTCATACGTCGTGACAGATTTGACTCTGTAATGCTGTTTGGGTTTTCATGTTTACCTTCCTTATCTGGCTTTCCACTATTTACTATCAGTTGATTAGTAGTTATTGGGTCCGTATTTGTGTTTGTGTTTGTATTTGTATGGCCCTTTTTTGGGTCTTTTTCTTTGGTGATCTGCTCGGTTGTCGCTAATATTCTATCACCCCCTATTTGGGCTGCTTGTGTCTTTAAGTCCTCGATAAGAGTAGAAAGCACTTCCGGGATTGATGCCAGTTTGTCAATTGTTGGACCACAGGCACAGTCTGTGTTTAATGTGGTTGCATATACTTGGGCTCGTGTTATTAATGTGTTCAGATTAGCCAATTTTTGATCAATCCCTGATATTGTTTTTGCCATGATGTTGAGCAAGTCTACTTGGACATCCTTCTTATTTGATTGATAGTTCAGTGCTTCTAGTGTGAGTTGAGATGTTTTAAAGAAGATATCCCATATTGTTCCTGAGTCGGTTATTACTACTGGGTAATTGCTATCAAGATTTTGGCTAGGCTTGTCCTTTACCGGGGTATTATTGAAGGATTCACTTTCTGTGTTGGGTGGTTTTGTATATTGTCTTTACTGTTAGGGGACCTGTATTCCGGTGTCTGTGCCACCATAATGTGGAATTCGGCTCCCTCACGACCTTGGTTTTTTCCTCCCAATAAGTCATTTATAGTGATATTTTGTATACTAGGCGACGGTGCTGTACAAGTCAGTGGTTGTATTGTACTTACTAGGACCTTTTCAGTTTGACTTTTTTCCACATGTTGAATAAGGTTTGAAGATTGCTTATTGATTTTTACTTGTACCTCGATTGGTTGGTGAGCCCCAGTGTTCTGAAATTGCTCTCGGAATTTTTGTGGCATTTGCTTAGCAGATGATTCGATGGAATGTTTGTCCTGTTGTGAGGAGTGGTCTCCGTTTGTCAGTAGTTCCATGTCCATAATAGACCCCTATGATTGATCCATATGTTCTTTATGTTCTTGTTCCGGCTGGGACCCAGTTAGATTTATGGGCCCTGCATTGGCCCTTTTATTGATATTGGTTTGACCGCTCCTTGGATTTGTTTTCCCTATGGGTATAGACGGTGAAATGGGTGATGGTAATTGATCCTGTCCCTCATGATACGATAACATTGCGCCTGCTGGATCTATTAAAAAATCAAATTTGCTTGGTATATTGATGGATTTTGCAAACATTCTATATACTGGTGAGATTAAAGGCTGAGCCACTCCCTCTGCTTTCGCTTTGTTGTTCTTTGCGGTTAAACCTTGAGTTTTTTTCTTCCTTTTTATTGATGGGAAAATGGCTCTCTCTTGCCCTGACCTCATATTTCACTTTATTCCCCTGGTAGTACCGGTTGATTGTCAAATTATTTGTCAAATTCACCCAATTTTGAAACTACCTGTTTGCTTGTTTGCCTATTTGCCACTGCTTCAGGCTACCACTAAGGTCACCGGACACCGGTCACCACTTTTCTCTTTGGGCTTTTGCTTTCGCTCTTTGGACTGTCACCAAAGGCCTGTCTCCAAAGGCCTGTGTGTAGCCTGTGTAGCCTGTGTGTAGCTGCACTGGCGGGGGCCCTGGCTTCCTCCTTGTAGGGCCTCCGCGTGCTACTGGGCAGTACAGTTATTAGAACAGTAATAAAATGGTGCAGTCTGATGTGGGGTTTCGGGTTCGGGCCCGATCTAACCCGATACCATCCACGGGATCCTCAATGTGCTGCCGGCCCACCACGCCCTAACACGCCCCTCGCACCCTGTGCAGTGAACTGTATACACACCTCAGGGACCACAGCCAACCAGTGCTGTAGGCTGTAGGGTGTACGGTGTGGGCTGTGGGCTGTAGGCTGTAAGCTGTAGGCTGTAGGCTGTAAATTGTCGCAGCCACCCAATGCCACCCTGATGCCTCAAAGGACGAAAACAGGGGTGGCCGTGAACACCCAAACTCGCCACTCACCGGTCACTGGTCTTCTGTTTCGGCCGGGCCTTCCAAGCGCCACTCGACAGAGGCGCGTTCTCCGCTGTGCCGCATTCCGCCTAGGAATCGCGACCGCTCTCCGCTCCTCGCTATCCCTCTCCCTGCGGCCCACGTGGAGTTGGAGATGGAGACGCAGTCAGCTGCAGTCGGCTCCGACCACAGTGAAAAGAGAATCACCGCTGCAGCCCTCCGTTGCTTCCCCTGCTTCCCCCTGCTTCCCCCGTGGCACGCTCACTAAGGCAGGGGTTGTAATGTCGACGGGGGCCAAACGGGGGCCAAGAGCAAGGAGCCTCGAACCGCGAGGCAGCGATTCGGCGTTTTCATTGTGGCTTCTTCCTCGCTTGCTTGCTCGCTCAGTGCTCAGCGGTGGTGATCGGTGTAAAAACACGGAAACCCTCCCGGGCTGTGTCCTGCAATGGAGGGGGCCACGTGGCCCCCTCAAGGAGCCATAGATTCCCCCCTCCCAGGGCAGACTCCTGCTATGCCCCGGGGTGCCCACCCCCAGGACATAGCTGTTACAAAGCGGAGTGCAGCGCAGTTTGCTATGGTTTGGCAGGAGTGGTAAAGCTCCCATCAAGCCATAGCAAACTGCGCTCCGCTTTGATCAAGTGAGAGCCTTTTGTTCTCACTTGGACAAAGTGGAGCACAATTGCTTTGACACACAGGGAGCTGCATGTTAGCAGCTCCCTCTGTGTCAAACTAATGCTGGCAAATGCAGGAGGCGGGGAGCTGCTAGGGCCCGCTGGGGCCTTGAGGCTCCCCCTGCGGTGTCATTTCTTGATGAGTGGGTGCCCTGGGTGGGACCAGGGCACCCACAACAGAGGCTGGGCCCTGGAGGATAGTGTACCTGGGACCAAAATCGGCCCGGGAGGGAGGCGGCGCGGCCCTCTCCCATTATTTCTTTTTTTTAAATATTTTTAAAAAGTGGCCTTGCCCCGGTGGATGGGGTCCCCGGGGCCAAAATCGGTCCAGGAGGGTCACCACTCGCCCCCCCCCTCCCTTTTAGTTTAAAAAAATTAAAATTAAAAAGGCCGGGCCTTAGGAATGGGGTCCCCAGGGCTGAAATTGGCCCAGGGAGGGGGGCCGCGCGGCCCTCCTCTCCTATTCAAAATAGGCCTGGCCCCGGGGGATGGGGTCCCTGGGGCTAAAATTGGCCCTGGGAAGGTGGGCCACAGGGCCCCCTTCCCATAATAAATGAAAAAGAAATACATTTTTTAAAAAGACCGGCAGGTCGCCCGGAGACCCTGCCCCCTTTCTTTACCTCCTTGTGCACTGTTAGTTGGGGGATGAAGTCCCCTTGGCTGTTGAGGGTCCTTGGGGGCCAACAAGACCTCCTGTTACCTCCAGTAAGTCCCACACAGAGGAATTGCTGAGAGGTCTTCGTCGGCCATTCCCCCTTTCCCCACCACTCTGCAAACGAGCCTCCTAGTGTACTACTTGTTGGGGAACTCGCCTTCTGGCACACTACTAGTTGGAAGATGAAGTCCCCTTGAATGCTGAGGGTCCTTGAGGGCCAAAAAGCCCACCTGTTACCTCCAGCAAGTCCTAAACAGCAGGATTGCTGAAAGGACTTCCAAGACCACGCCCCTTTCTCCACCACTCTGCAAACACACCTCCTGATGCACTGCTGGTTGGGGAATGAATTCCCCTTGGTTTTAGAGGGTACCTCTCCTGTTACCTCCAGTAAGTCCCACACTATGGGATTGCTGAGAGGTCTTTGGAGGCCACGCCCCCTTTCTCCACCACTCTGCAAATGCAACTCCTGGCACACTGCTGGTTGGTGGATGAAGTACCCTTGGCTTCTAAGGGTCCTTGGGGGCCAACTACCCCACTGTTATCACAAGTAAGTTCCACAGAGCAGGATTGCTGAGAGGTTGGCAGAGACCACACCCCCTTTCACCGTCACTCTGCAAATGCTCCCCTGGTGCGCTGCTGGTTGGGGGATGAAGTCCTGTTGGATGCTGAGGGTCCTTGAGGGCAAGGAACACCTTCTGTTGATTCCAGTAAGTTGCTGACAGCTGGATTGCGAGAGCTGGTCGGACGCCCCGCCCCCTTTCTCCACCACTCTGCAAACGTGACTTCTAGTTAAAATAGCCATAGAAATTCATGAAAAAAACAAAGGTTACAGTGACATTATAGTTAGGAATTAGCATTTAAAAAACCTTAGAAATTCTATGAAAAAAGAAAGGTTACAGGGAAGTTATAGTTAGGCTCAGATTTTGCTCGTACAAAACCAGTAAAATTCAGCAGTTATAGTTAGCTGAGTTAACTATAACTCATGCCCCCACAATGCACTGCTGATGACCTCACAAATTACATCACAGATGATATCATCCACAGCCTCACTGACGCACCCACTCACACCCCTATAGACCCTTTTCATACACCCACTCCCACACATCATTCACAGACCCATACCAGTACTTACACAGCCACTCACTAATTCATACATCTACACACACATCCACTCACTGACCCATACAGCAACTCATACACCCACTCACTCACTAATACAGCCACTGACATATCCACTCATGCACCCATACAGCCACTCACATACTGAGTCAGTCACCCATAGAGCTACCCAAACACCTAGTCACTCATCCATACAGTCAATAACACAGCCACTTACTCACCCGTACAGAGGCACACACCCATTCACTTACTCATACAGATACTAACACATACTCACTCATCTATACAGTTGCTGACACAAGCACACAATCACCCATACAGCCACTCTCACATTCACTCACTCACTCATACAGTCACTCATATACCACATTACTCACCTATACTGCCTTTCACATACCCACTCACCCATATACCACTGACACATCCACTCACTCAACTACAACCACACAGCCATACACACACTCACTTTGTGCTCCCCTCAATGTTGACTGTAGTGTTACACCACACTCAGTGTTGACTGTAGTGTTTCACCAAAATTATAGGACTCAGGGACTTAGAACAGTGTCCTGAAAATGTTTTAAAAAAGAGATATAAGGGGGTTTATCCCTACCTTTAAAAAACATTGTTGATTTCTCTGATATCTTGCAGTACTCCTACTAGGTCACAGGAAATGAAAAAACTAATTGACAGCAGCCATTATGTTTTTTTAAGTAAAATAACCCCTGGTGTGAGCCATGGCCCGGGGGAGGTCATACATTTTTAATATGTGGGGAGGGGTTGTGCATGCAGCCCCCCTCATGCTTAGTACTGCCTTAGGGACCACATCCATAGAGGTAACTTTATTAATGAAGGGGAGAAGGCAAGCAGTCATCCATCCCGATATTAGCATGTCCTCAGGGTTTCCATGTCCCAAGGACCCCAGGTTTCTTTTTAAAGGGCAGGGGGCATGTGTCCCCCCTCTCTAAATAGGGCCTATGGACTCCATCACCCTGGGACTGATGATTTTTTTTAAAGGGGAGGGGCCTTGAGGCCCTCTTCCCAAGCTGAATTTGGGTCTCAGCGACCCCATTCCCTAGGCCTTATGCTTTATTTTCTAAATCAGGGAGGTAGGAATGCACCACACTTCCCCATGGTGAATTCGATCCTCAAGGACCCCCCTCTCCTTCGCTGAGTTTGGTCAGTGCAGGAATGGGCACCCCGTGCTGCCCACAATAGTTCTTTTAAATGGAAGATTGGGCAGCGCAGGAGTGGGTTCCCTGTACTGCCCATAAAAAAATAAAAAGAGAGATTGGGCAGTGTGAGATTGGGCTCCCCCCTCTGCCCACAAGGAAAATTAAAAGACAGGTTGGACTGCGTAGGAGTAGTCTTCCCACACCATCCATAAAAATGAAAAAGAGGCAGCACGCGAGTGGGCTGCCCGTGCTGCACATATAAAAATATTTTTTTTAAAGAATGGGAGAGAGTGGGCTCTTGTGCTGCGCATAATAACATATAAAAAATTAAGTGCATAAATGGGCTCCCCACACTGCCTATATTAAAATATTTTTAAAAAGGCAGCACAGGAGTGGAAGGCATACCAAGTGAATATAAAATGTGTGAAGTAGCTGCTCATTTCATATTCACTATCTCTGACAGGGAGCACCCACATAATACCCTGTGAGGGCTTTACACAGATTTTCTTGGGTTTCTGTTGGGGCCCCAAAAAGGGGCTTAGGTACCAGCAAACATTTTTTAATATTGTGGGGAGCTACAGAAAAAGAAGCAGTCCTTCAGCAACAGTAAAAAAAATCAGTAAGTCTCCTGGGTCATTAAATCCATACCATATTTAGTAATTTTAAAGCACTTCTAGCTGGAGATGTATGCTTTTCACTTGAAGTGCAGAGCCCCCTCGTGGCTGGTTCTATTGCTGCATTTTGTAGCTTGAAAATTGTTTACAAAATGATTCAAAGACACGTTATTTTTTTAATAAAACTTTAATAATTTCTTTTATGACAGTAACTTTTATTTCATGTTACACTGGGAACTAATGAAACATACATTTGATTATATTTTTGGTGATTTTTTGACAGAGACATTAGGTGTGCTTTATATGTTGATATGCTGACCCCTTCAAAAAGCCAATAGTACACTATTTTATATATTTGTGTTCTGACCCCTTTGACAAAGTCAGTGCTAAAAATGATACAGCTTATATTGTAATATCTATAGTCAGCCATGGGCCTCCACAGGGGTTTGGGCGACAGGCCCTACGCCCAACTGCCTACCAGCCCCAAACCCCTATCATAGGCCATGCCCTGCAGCCAACCCCATGCTGTGCATGACCAAAGGCCATGCGTGTATGAGGGGTTGGCAGCCCATGAGGGTGTTGGGCCTCACAACAGGCATTGGGTTGGCTTTACATATGGTAATAAAACAATACTTTACCATAAAAAAAAATAGAAATTAACTGAAAAAACAAAGTTAAAGTGACGATATAGCTAGGAATTGCAATTTTATCTTACTTTACATTTTTTTTAAACTTAGAAATTCAATGAAGCAACCAAAGGTTAAAGACTTATTATAGTTGGGTGAAAATGTTAGTTAAAACATACCGTTTTGAACTAGCAAAACCACTGAGTTATCTCAAGTAACTATAACTAGTGCCCTAAAGTAACTAAAACTCATGCCCTTGCCATAGCCTTCATATTTCAAGACTCAGGACACGATCTATGACATCACTGATATGCATGGTGTGAGCACAAGTTATAGTTACTTTATGGTACAAGTTAAAGTTGTTTGAGATAACTATAAATGATGAATGTCAGTGTTTTGTTTAGTTCAAAACATTATGTTTAACTGACATTTTCATCTAACTATTACATCCCTTTAACCTTTGTTTTTATCAGGTAATATATATATATATATATATATATATATATATATATATATATATATATATATATATATATATATATATATATATATATACACATATATATATATATGACCAAGAGCTGGATAGCTCGAAACGCGTCTTTTTGCCTTGAATTAATAAATATTACTTTGCCAAACTTGGATCGGTGTGGCTCGTGCTTACACGAATCAGTAAGCTATTTGGTGGATATATATATATATATATATATATATATATATATATATATATATATATATATATATATATGATCAAGACCGTGTAGGTCGAAACGCATTGGTGATGGTGGCAAGTGAATTAAATTTGCTGAAATCAAACCCCTGGAGTGCGTCGTACTTACTTTGATGGAAAATATATATATAGACATATATATATTAATATATATATCTATCTATCTATATATATATATATATATATATATATATATTCACTGCAAAAACCATAGGTTTCAGGGACGTTATAGTTAGAAATTAGCATTTAAAAACCTTAGAAATTCACTGAAAAAACGTCAGGTTTCAGGGACGTTATAGTTAGTTGGACATTTCACTCATACAAAACCAGAGAAATTTGGCCGTTATAGTTGATTGAGCTAACTATAACTCGCGCCTCCGCAATGCACTGCTGATGACGTCACATATTACATCATTCATGACATGGTCAGTGACATCACTGATGACATCTCAAATGACATCACTGATGACATCATCCAGTGACTGTGTGTTTCTGTAAAGTTTAAATATGTTTTATATATATATATGCCAAGGTGTATTGAAGAATGATTGGGTGTATAGGTGTCTAAATGGATGATTTAGTAGGTGCGTGACTGACTGTATAAGTGAGTGATTAAACGTGTCTTACTGAATGCATGGGTTAGTGACTAAATAGTGTGAATGTCTGTATCAGTCTGTCAGCTGGTGTGTAAGCGGCTGCATGGGTTGGTGAGTAGCTACATGAGTGTCTATATGGGCTATTGATTGGTTGTCTGAGTATCTGTTTGGGTGCCTGAGTGTCTGTGTGGGTGGGTGGTGGGTGTGTGACTGTGCATAGATGTGTGAGTGGGTGATTCACTGGGTGTATGGGTTCAAGAGTGCATCTGTGATGGGCTGTATGGGTGGGTGAGTGTGTGTATGGGTGTATTGCTGAGTGAATGGATGTCTCAGTGGTATATGTGTGAGTAACTACATATGTGAAAGGCAGTATATGTGAGTGTTGGAGTATATACATGACTATATGTGAGAGTGAGTGATTGTGAGGGTGGCTGTATGGATGAGTGTGTGCTTGTATCAGTGATTGTATAAGAGAGTTTGTGCTAGTTTCTGTATGAATAAGTGAGGTGGTGTGTGTATAACTGTATAGGTGAGTAAATGGGAGTGTGATTGATTCTTTGCATGACTGACTAGGCGTGTGACTAACTCTATGGATGAGTGGCAGTGTGTGAGTGTCTGTATAGGTGTATGAGTGCATATGATAGTGATGTATTGATGAGTGACTGCGTGTATGAGTGACTGTATGGTTGAATGAGTGGATGTGTGTGTAGACCTAGGAATCAGTGAGTGGGCATGTAGTAAATGGTATTGGTGTGTCTATGGTTTCAAAAATGTAGTCTGTATTTTAGAGTGGGTGTATCAAAAGTTATATTAGGGTGTGAGGAGGTGCATCAGATTATCACGTGGATGATGTCATCAGTGATGTCATCAGTGCTGTCATTTGAGATGTCATCAGTGATGTCATCAGTGAGGTCACTGACCATGTCATGAATGATGTAATATGTGACGTCAACAGCAGTGCATTGCGGGGGCGTGAGTTATAGTTAGCTCAACTAACTATAACGGCCGAATTTCTCTGGTTTTGTACGAGTGAAATGTCCAACTAACTATAACGTCCCCGAAACCTGTGGTTTTTTCAGTGAATTTCTAAGGTTTTTTAAATGCTAATTTCAAACTATAACGTCCCTGAAACCTATGTTTTTTTCAGCAAAGGTTTTTTAAATGCTAATTTCAAACTATAACGTCACTGAAACCTATGGTTTTTTTTGTGAATTTCTAAGGTTTTTTGAATGCTAATTTCTAACCATGCCTACAGAGGTAGGACATGTGCAGAAAGAGGAAGAAAGGCGCAGAAAGAAGCAAGAGAAATGCAGAAAGAGGCAACAGAAGTCCAGAAAGAGGACGAAAGGTGCAGAAAAAGCAAGAGATATGCAGAAAGAACCAACAGAGGTGCAGAAAGAGGCCTTGTTGCAAAGTCATCCTGTGCCCTGGGCACCCCCCAACTTTTTGCTGACTGGTACTGGTGGTAACTGACTCTGACTGACCCTGGGCTCTGCCTAACCAGGCCCGGAGCCAGTGCTATGCTGAAAGACACTTAGAATACAGCCAAAACACTTACATACACTATGGTACACTATGGGTTGGGGAACCCTGTGATTGGCATGACCTCCCCTGTAAGGCCTTGGTATATAATAGGGCAGGGGGATTAAAGCTACCTCTAAGTCCCTAGCATATAATAGGGCATGGCAATTTAGAGGCCAGCAGCCCTTTTCTGCACTTGCACGTGTGCACTGCTGAGCCTGAGGTCAGTTTAAAAGTAGCCCTGTGTGTGCAGAAAGAGGCAAGAGAGGTGCAGAAAGAGGCAAGAGGGGTGCAAAAGAGGGAGGGAGTAAGGGTACAGAAAGAGGCAAGAGTGGCACAGAAAGAAACAAGAGAAGTGCAGAATGAAGCAACAGGGGTGCAGAAAGAGCCAAGGGGGTGCAGAAAGAGGCAAGAGGGGTGCAGAAAGAGGCAACAGAGGTGCAGAAGGAGGCAAGAGAACTTCACAAAGAGGCAAGAGAGTTGCAGAAACAGACAAAAGAGGTGCAGTAAGAGGGAACAGGGGTGTAGACAGAGGCAAGAGAATTGCAGAAAGAGGGAAGATGGGTGTAGAAAGAGGCAATAGAGGTGCAGAAAGAAGCCAGAGCAGTGCAGAAAGAAGCAACAGAGGTGCAGAAAGAGGCAAGAGGGGTGCAGAAAGAGACAAGAGGGGTACAGAGAGAGGCAAGAGCAGTGCAGAAAGAACCAAGAGATGTGCAGAAAGAGGCAAGAGAGGTGCAGATAGAGGCAAGAGATCTGCAGAAAAAGGGAAGAAGGGTACAGAAAGAAGCAAGAGAAGTGCAGAAAGAGGCAAGTGGGGTGCAGAAGGAGACATGAGAACTGCAGAAAAAGGCAAGAGGGGTGCAGAAACAGGCAAAATGGGTGCAGAAAGAGGGAACAGGTGTGCAGACAGAGGCAAGAGAGGTGCCGAAAGAGGGAAGAGGGGTACAGAAAGAACTAAAAGAGGTGCAAAAAAAGGTTAGAGAGGTGCACAAAGAGGCAGGAGAGGTGCACAAAGAGGCAAAATGGGTACAGAAAGAGGCAAGAGGGGTACAGAAAGAAGCAGGAGAAGTGCAGATAGAAGCAACAGAGGTGCTGAAAGAGGCAAGAGGGGTGCAGAAAGAGGCAAGAGAAGTGCAGAAAGAAGACACAGAGGTGCCGAAAGAGGCAAGAGAGGTGCCGAAACAGGCAAGAAAGGTGCAGAAAGAGGGAACCGGGGGGTACAGTAAGTGGTAAGAGGGATAGAGAAATTTGCAAGAGAGGTACAGAAAGAAACAAGAGCAGTGCAGAAAGAAGCAAGAGAAGTGCAGAAAGAAGCAAGAGAGGTGGAGAAATAGGGAGGAGGGGTGTAGAAAGAGGCAAGAGGGTTGCAGAAATGTGCAGAAGAGGTGCAGAAAGAAGCAAGAGCAGAGCAGAAAGAATCAACAGAGGTGCAAAAAGAGGCAAGAGGGGTGCAGAAAGAGGTAGGATAGGTGCACAAAGAGGCAAGAGGGGTACAGAAAGAGGCAGGAGGGGTGCAGAAAGAAGGAAGAGAAGTACAGAAAGAGGCAAGAGAATTGCTGAAAGAAGCAACAGAGGTGTAGAAAGAAGCAAGAGAAGTGCAGAAAGAGACCCGTGAGGTGCAGAAAGAGGCAAGAGAGGTGCATAAAATGGCAAGAGAACTGCAGAAAGAGGCAAGAGGGATGCAAAAAGGGAAGAAGGGTGCAGAAAGAAGCAAGAAAGGTGCAGAAAGAAGCAAGAGTAGTGCAGAAAGAAGCAAGAGAGGTGCAGAAAGAGGCAAAAGATGTGCAGAAAGAGGCAAGAGAGGTGCAGAAAGAGGCAAGAGATGTGCAAAAAAAAGGGAAGAAGGGTGCAGAAAGAAGCAAGAGAAGTGCACAAAAAGGCAAGTGAGGTGCAGAAGGAGGCAAGAGAACTGCAGAAAGAGGCAAGAGAGTTGCAGAAACATGCAAAAGGGGTGCAGAAAGAGGGAACAGGTGTGCAGACAGAGGCAAGAGAGGTGCAGAAAGAGGGAAGAGGGGTACAGAAAGAGGCAAGAAAGATGCAAAAATTTGCAACAGAGGTGCAGAAAGAAGCAAGAGCAATGCAGAAAGAACCAACAGAGATGCAGAAAGAGGCAAAAGAGGTGCAGAAAGAGGCAATAGAACTGCAGAAAGAGGCAAGAGAGGCACAGAAAGAGGCAGGAGAGGTGCACAAAGAAGCAAAAGGGGTACAGAAAGAGGAAAGAGGGGTGCCGAAAGTAAAAAGAGAAGTGCAGAAAGAAGCAACAGAGGTGCTGAAAGAGGCAAGAGGGGTGCAGAAAGATGCAGGAGAAGTGCAGAAAGAAGCAACAGAGGTGCCGAAAGAGGCAAGAGAGGTGCAGAAACACGTAACAGAGGTACAGAAAGATGGAACAGGGTGCAGAAAGAGGTAAGAGGGATACAGAAATTTGCAAGAGAGGTGCAGAAAGAAGCAAGAGCAGTGCAGAAAGAAGCAAGAGAAGTGCAGAAAGAAGCAAAAGGTGGAGAAATAGGAAAGAGGGGTGCAGAAAGAGGCAAGAGGGATGCAGAAATTTGCAAAAGAGGTGCAGATAGAAGCAAGAGCAGTGCAGAAAGAACCAACAGAGGTGCAAAAAGAGGCAAGAGGGGTCCAGAAAGAGGTAGGAGAGGTGCACAAAGAGGCAAGAGGGGTACAGAAAGAGGCAGGAGGGGTGCAGAAAGAAGGAAGAGAAGGACATAAAGAAGCAACAGAGGTGCTGAAAGAGGCGCAAAGGGGGCAGAAAGAGGCAAGAAACATGCATAAAGGAGCAACAGTGCTACAGAAAGCGGCAAGTGAGGTGCAGAAACAGGCAGGAAAGGTGCAGGAAGAGGGGTGCAGAAAGAGGCAAGAGAGGTGCAGAAAGAAGGAAGAAGGGTGCAGAAAGAGGCAAGAGGGGTGCAGAAAGAAGCAAGTGAGATGCAGAAAGAGGCATCAGAGGTGCAGAAAGACGCAAGAGGGAGGTGCAGAAACAAGCGAGATAAATTCAGAAAGAGGCAAGAGAATTGCTGAAAGAAGCAACAGAGGAGTAGAAAGAGGCAAGAGAGGTGCAGAAAGAGGTAAGAGAGGTACAGAAAGAGGGAACAGGGGTGCAGAAAGAGGTAAGAGGGATACAGAAATTTACTAGAGAGGTGCAGAAAGAAGCAAGAGCAGTGCAGAAAGAAGCAAGAGAAGTACAGAAAGAAGCAAGAGAGGTGGAGAAATAGGGAAGAGGGGTGCAGAAAGAGGCAAGAGGGATGCAGAAATTTGCAAAAGAGGTGCATATAGAAGCAAGATCAGTGCAGAAAGAACCAACAGAGGTACAAAAAGAGGCAAGAGGGGTCCAGAAAGAGGTAGGAGAGGTGCACAAAGAGGCAAGAGGGGTACAGAAAGAGGCAGGAGGGGTGCAGAAAGAAGGAAGAGAAGGGCATAAAGAAGCAACAGAGGTGCTGAAAGAGGCGCAAAGGGGGCAGAAAGAGGCAAGAAACATGCAGAAAGGAGCAACAGAGGTACAGAAAGCGGCAAGTGATGTGCAGAAACAGGCAGGAAAGGTGCAGGAAGAGGGGTGCAGAAAGAGGCAAGACAGGTGCAGAAAGAGGGAAGAGGGGTGAAGAAAGAGGCAAGAGGGGTGCAGAAACAAGCAAGAAAAATGCAGAAAGAGGTAAGAAAAGTGCAGAAAGAAGCAAAAGAGGTGCAGAAAGAGGCAATAGAACTGCAGAAAAAGGCAAGAGAGGTACAGAAAGAGGCAGGAGAGGTGCACAAAGAGGCAAAAGGGGTACAGAAAGAGGAAAGAGGGGTGCCAAAAGTAAAAAGAGAAGTGCAGAAAGAAGCAACAGAGGTGCTGAAAGAGGCAAGAGGGGTGCAGAAAGAGGCAAGAGAAGTGCAGAAAGAAGCAACAGAGGTGCCGAAAGAGGCAAGAGAGGTGCAGAAACAGGTAAGAGAGGTACAGAAAGAGGAAACAGGGGTGCAGAAAGGGGTAAGAGGGATACAGAAATTTGCAAGAGAGGTGCAGAAAGAAGCAAGAGCAGTGCAGAAAGAAGCAAGAGAAGTGCAGAAAGAAGCAAGAGAGGTGGAGAAATAGGGAAGAGGGGTGCAGAAAGAGGCAAGAGGGATGCAGAAATTTGCAAAAGAGGTGCAGATAGAAGCAAGCAGTGCAGAAAGAACCAACAGAGGTGCAAAAAAAGGCAAGAGGGGTCCAGAAAGAGGTAGGAGAGGTGCACAAAGAGGCAAGAGGGGTACAGAAAGAGGCAGGAGGGGTGCAGAAAGAAGGAAGAGAAGGGCATAAAGAAGCAACAGAGGTGCTGAAAGAGGCGCAAAGGGGGCAGAAAGAGGCAAGAAACATGCATAAAGGAGCAACAGAGGTACAGAAAGCAGCAAGTGAGGTGCAGAAACAGGCAGGAAAGGTGCAGGAAGAGGGGTGCAGAAAGAGGCAAGAGAGGTGCAGAAAGAGGGAAGAGTGGTGCAGAAAGAGGCAAGAGGGGTGCAGAAAGAAGCAAGTGAGATGCAGAAAGAGGCATCAGAGGTGCAGAAAGACGCAAGAGGGAGGTGCAGAAACAAGCAAGAAAAATGCAGAAAGAGGCAAGAGAATTGCTGAAAGAAGTACCAGAGGAGTAGAAAGAAGCAAGAGAAGTGCATAAAGAAGCAAGTGAGGTGCAGAATGAGGCAAGAGCGGTGCAGAAAATGGCAAGAGAACTGCAGAAAGAGGCAAGATGGGTGCAAAAAAGGGAAGAAGGGTGCAGAAAGAAGCAAGAGAGGTGCAGAAAGAGGGAAGAAGGGTGCAGAAAGAAGCAAGAGAGGTGCAGAAAGAGGGAAGAAGGGTGCAGAAAGAGGCAAGAGGGGTACAGAATAAGCAAGTGAGGTGCAGAAAGAGGCAACATAGGTGCAGAAAGAGGCAAGAGAGGTGCAGAAAGCGGAAGAGATGAGCAGAACGAGGCAAAAGAAGTACAGAAAAAGAAAGAAAGGTACAGAAAGCAGCAACAGAAATACAGAAAGAGGCAAGAGAGGCGCAGAAAGAAGCAAGAGTGGTTTTCACACCATTAGTGCCAATTTAATACCCAAATTTAGCAATAAGTAACAGGTGACCATTCTAGGTTTGCAAAGGGCCTTCCACCATGCTGTAACACTTGTCGCTGCATTCTTGGTAAAGTTGGAGCCAGAAACCAGTTTTTTTTTCCAAATCTGCAGATTATGCAGCAGATGATGGATTATGTGGCAAATGCGGAAAATGTATAATTGTGCAAAAGTCGGTGCAGCCAAGCAGTCGCATAATTCCAGTGGCGCTGCTCATACCTCTGACTAGGTACAGAAGTGCTCCTCAGTGGTTCCTTCATTTTTTTGTCTCATTGAGTTAATAGTTAAGATTCTATGGAAATGAGGAAGACTAAACCTGAGGTTACCACTCCACAACACAGACTATCATACCACACAATTACTCTCCATAACACATAATCCGACTCTACATAATTCCTATACACTAAATACCACATACTTTCTATCCACATAATTTCACTGCACAACATACCACATAATTCCACTACACACAACCTGCATCCACTCCACTCCAAGAAACATTAATAAAAACACTTTTACATTTACAACGCCAATAGCTCTAACTCTGGCAAATGCGGAACCGATTACCTTGCAAATGCTTCTTTAACTTTTAGTCGCATTTGCACAGAGGTGGAGAAAGGGGGCTGGACCTCTGACCACTGCTCAGGAATTCCACTGCGTAGGACTTACAGGAGGTACCAGGAGGGCTTCTTGGCCCCCAAAGTCCCTAAGGAGAAAGGTGGACTTCATCCCCCAACCCGTAGTGTGCCAGGAGGCGCGTTTGCAGAGCGGTGGAGAAAGGGGGGCATGGCCTCCGAAGACCTCTTAGCAAACCCACTGTGTGGGACTTACTGGAGGTAACAGGAGGGGTAGTTGGCCCCCAAGGGCAACCTTGGAGGCCAACTACCCCTCCTATTACCTCCAGTAAATCCCACACAGCAGCATTAGTAAGTTCTCATAGCAGGCCATGCCCCCTTTGCCCACCAGTCTGCAAATGCACTCCCTGGGGCGCTCTTCGATGGGGATTAAAGTTCCCTTTGCTGCTGGGGGTGGTTAGGGGCCAACTAGCCTACCTTTTACCTCCATTAAGCCACACACAGTGGGATTGCTGAGAGGTGGACACAGGCCATGTCCCCTTTGTTCACCACTCTGCAAACGCACCTCCTGATGCGCTCTTGGTTGGGGATGAAGTCCCCTTGCCTCCTGAGGGTCCCTGGGGGCCAACTAGCCCTCCTGTTACCTCCAGTAAGCCCCACACAGCTCGATTGCTGGGAGTGGTCCGAGGCCATGCCCCCTTTTTACGCCACTCTGCAAACGTGCTACCTGGCGCACTGTTGCTCAAGGGATGAAGTCCACTTCAGTCCTGAGGTCCTCAGGACATAAGAGGACCTCATCACCCCACCAGCAGTGCGCCAACAGGCACGTTTGCAGAGTGGTGTAAAAGGGGCGTGGCCTCGGACCACCTCTCAGAAAACCCACTGTGTGGGGCTTACTGGAGGTACCTGGTGGGCTAGTTGGCCCCTAAGGACCCTTAGCATTCAAGGGGACTTAATCCCCCAACCCAGAACATGCCAGGAGGTGAGTTTGCAGAGTGGTGCAGGGAGGGGGGCCTCCGGTGAGATGCCGGCTTATCTTTTCTTTGGCCCCTGGGGACCCCATCCCCCAGGGCCTGACCCTTTTTTTTTACTTTAAAAAAAAACAGGAATGGGGCTGCACGGTCCCCTCTTGAGGCCAATTTCGGCCCCGGGGACCCTTCCCCGGGGCATTGCCTCATTTAAAAAAAAAATTATATTTTTTTAAATTATGGGGTGGGGTCGTGTGGCCCCCCTTCCCTGGGCCACTTCTGGCCCCGGGGACCCCATCCCCGTGGCCTGGACAGCCTTGTTTTTTTTGGGAGGGGGGCTGTGTGCCCCCCTCCTGAGGCCAATTATGGCCCCGGGACCCCATCCCCTGGGACCTGGCCAGCCTTGATTATTTTTTTTTGGAGGGGGCCACATGTCCCCTCTCCTGAGGCCAATTATTGACCCCGGGGACCCCATCCCCCGGGGCATTGCCTCTATATTTTTTTTAAATTAATGTTACCAGAGGGGGCCGCGTGGCCCCCTATCCCTTGGCCACTTCTGCCCCGGGGACCCCATCTCCCAGGGCCTGGCCTCAGCATTGGGGACTGTGGGGGGAGCCCCAAGGCCTCCACGGTCCCAGCTGGCTCCCCGCCTCCTGCAGGAGCCGGCATTGCTTTTGGGCAAGGGGAGCTGCTGACATGCAGCTCCCCTTGTCTAAAAGCAATTCTGCTTTGCTTCTTGGAAGCGAGAGCAGGTTTCCTGCTCTTGTTTCCAAGAAGCAAAGCAGTGTTTGCTATGGCAGGGCAGAAGCCGTGCTCCCCCCTGCCATAGCAAATGACAATGTCCCAGATGTGGGCACCCCGGGACATTGCAGGAGCCAGCCCTGGGGGGTGCCGGTCCCCAGGGCCATGGAGGGCTCCAGGAGGGGGGCTGCATGGCACCCTCCCAACTGTTTAAAGCCCCGGGGAGATGGAGCCCCTCCCACACTTCTATAATTTATTTGGAGGTGGCGGTTCCCGGGACATGGGGGGGACCACGAGGCCCCCCACCCCCATTAAATTAAAGCCCCTGGGAGGTGGCGGTCCCCGGGGCAGCGTGGGGGGGAAGGAGCCCCCCCTCGCATTTGTTTTATAAATAAGCCCTGCGGAGATGGCGGGCCCCCGCTACATAATTAGGTATTGCCCCCGGGAGCTGGCCCACCCGGGGGCTTATAGAAAACGAATTGCGGGAGTTTGCGCTTCTTTTTTTTTTTCGCCCTGATTTGCGTACCCAGCGTGAATTCTGCCAATTTGTTTTTTAAATGCTTTATTTGGCTCTGGGGGTTCTTGTGGGACCCCCTGAGCAGGCCTAGGGGGTCAGGGTGTTTCTACCCTGCCCCCTTTTCTTGTTTTTTATCTTTTTTTTACTGTTTTCTTGTGACTCGGTTACCGAGTCACAAGATGGCTGCCAACACTTCTTGGTTTGGAGTGTTGGCAGCCAATCAGAATGAAGCTCGTGCTCGGGAGGAGTCGCGAATCCTCCTCGGTGCTCAGATATCGATATTTTCATTTTTTGAATTTCTCAGCAACTACTCAACGGATTTACACAATTTTAAAAAAAAGGTCTCTTTCTGAACCAAGAGCTAACTTTTTGTCAAATTTGGTGTAATTCCGTTCAGCAGTTCGGGCTTAGCCGTGTCTAAAGTTCCTATGGAAATGAACATGGGGAAAACGTGTTTTGGTACCCCATTTTTTCTCGCCCCTGCTTGACGAATCACCCCGAAACTTTCAAGACAGGAGCTGACCTGAGTGAACCATTAGTTTTGAAAATGTCACGAAGACTCATCAAACGGCGCCAAAGATATTGGCAAAAGAAAAACGCTTTTTGAATAGAAACAAGGTCCTAACTATAACTACCTACTGGCGACCGCCAGTAGAGAGAGAGAGAGAGCTATTTAGATATATATTACACAGTGTGTAGTTATAGCTACAACCTAGTTTCTGAAGGAAATAGATTTTGTGGTTTGCTAATAACTTTGGTGCCGTTTGACGAATTTTCATTACATTTTCCCAAAAAGTTCATCCACCTCAACTCTTTCCTGGAAAGTTTTGCTGTGATCTGTCAAGCAGGGGCTGAGAAAAAGAGGGGTTCCCAAAATGCTATTTCCCCATGCAATTTCCGTAGGAAATTTTAAACAATGCTACAGCCCAAAAAGCTGAACGGAATGACACCACATTTGGCAGAAAGCATGATCTTTACTCAAGAAAGTGTGCTTTTTGTGATCTGGTGTAAATCCGTTCAGTATTTTTTAGAAATTAAGGTTAAAATTGGATAGATATCTAGATGGTTGGGTAAGTAGGTGCACTGCGTGAGTCCCACGGGCATGTAACTTCAAATAATAAGCACAATCTGATTGGTCAAGGAGGCTTGTTTCTCCCATGGAAATGGGAAGCTTCCACAAGTCCCATGGGAGCTCTCATTGTGATTGGCTGCTCACACATGAAGAGTAATGTTGCAGCTGCCTTTACAGGATACTGGGACTCAATCCCTGTGTCCTGAAAATGAAAAAAATAAGGTATAAGGGGGCAGGGTAGGAAAACCTTCAGACCCTGGACCTAATGAAGGGTCCCAGAGCACATGGTGCCAAATGTAGTTTCTATTTTTGAATTGCTGTAGTCCTGTGTGTCTCTTGCAGAAGCCAGTGCAAGCCCCATACTCCCGATGGGTCGAAAAACAATTTAAAAAAAAGTAGAGTGGGTGTCACTTGGGGAAGGCCAGGCCATGTGGCCAACTCCACGCTGTGCACCCCTGAAGGCTATGCTAGGTGAGGGATTGGCCGAACTTGGGGGTTTACATCTATATCTACATATATATATATTCACTGAAAAAAACAAAGGTTAATGTAACGCTATAGTTAGGTGACTATGTCAGTGATTATGTTAACGTTTTGAACCCAAAAAATAACACAAAAATTCACCAGTTATAGTTAGCTGTACTGTCTATAACTTGCGCCCCTGCCATGAACTGCTTATAACCTCACTCATGACATGTTCTATGACATAATTTGTGACAAGACTGATGACATCTCAAATGACATTGTTGATGACATCACTAATGATATCTTCAAGCTTCGTTTCCCGCATATTTATCTATTGATTACTATGGCATTAGAGGCCTGACAGTAAGTACAAAATAGTTCAGGAGAATGTCAGCCATTTTTACTGCCATCACAGTGACAACTCACTTAGGAGTAGAAAGCATGCATTATGAGCAACATTGACCCTATACCATACACTTTACAGCTAGATTAGTTCACATTGACAATCAACCACAGATGTTTAAGAAACCCTTATTAGGTATGGCGTTCATTCTGTATACAACTGTTGGGAGAAATCCAAGTTCCTAAAAAAAAGTGAATGTCAGTTCCAAAACAAATGACCAACTACAGACAGCTTTTATCTGTATCAAACACCTGAAACTCACCGAACCTACATTGAGAAATGAAGTTAATATCAGTAGTGAACTGGGTACTGTAAACTGTGCTTACTCTATGGAGAGAGTTTATTTTATACCGCACTGTTTGCAAACAGTGAAACTTTCACAAGACACATACCACAGAGTATTAAAAAGTATCTAGTAAAAACAGAGTACAATCTATGCAATAGTTGTCGAAAAGACAGTATTTGCTAAAAATAAACAAGATCTGAAGGTGCTAAACTTTCTACTATCTCCATCCTTTATACTGTTGTGAAAACTTTGCAGGTAGCTCATCTTCTCAAGCAAAAACAAGTACATGTATATAGGTTAATAGCTGGTGCATACAGTCTTCTACGTTATGTAGAAATATTCATGCTGACATGATTCTGTCAAATAACTCAAGACTGCTTACAATCATAGAATCATCATAGAATTTTACTCCTGTTGAAAACGTTTTCGGCAGTACCCAAAAATATGTGCGGTAAATAATAAACACAAGTCATAAACTGTCACCTGCACACAGAGCTAATCTTGAATACAAAGATTTATAATGTGTTCAATACCTCTACACATCTAGGGTGCATTAGGAGCAGATGTGTTTTGTAAACATTTACACCCTTTAGCTGGTCCAATTCTGTATCAAATTAGGTAGGCAATTTATATGGTACTTACCCACCACTATGTAAACTATAAAACAAACTAGCACACTCATTGGATGGTGTCATCAATTATGTCATCAGTGATGTCTTGAATGATGTAGTTTGAGATGTCATCTGTGATGTCATAAATGATGTCAGAGAACATTCCATCAGCGATGTTCTATGTGGGGCCCCCTGTCCGGGCTGATTTTGGCCCCGGGAACCTCACCTCTCGGGGCTCAGTGCATTTTACATGGGGAGGGGGCCAGGCACATTTTTAATGCAAGGTGGCAAGGTCACCTTGCATGCAGGGCTATTCAAGGTGGCCTTGCGTGGCTTGATAAACCTCACTTTAGTGTTCCATCGCCCTTGCACCCTCTTGTGCGGTGCAAGGGCAACACAATACTATGATAAATCTGGCCTGCAATTTTTTTAAACATTAATTGCTCCAAAATTACTAAACAGATTCACACCACATCACAAAAGGCACTCTTTTTGGGAAAAAATGATCGCTCACAAAAAGACTTGGTTTTGCGAGGGAGTCCCCTGCGTTTTTGGTCCCTGGCTTGGTGGGCATCTAGGAAAACCTACTAAACCCAGACATTTCTGAAAACTAGACACACTGTGTTGTCCAGGGAGGTGTACCTTGCATGGATCCTCCAACGTTTTCCTACCCAGAATCCCCTGCAAACCTCAAATTTAGCTGAAAAACTAATTTTTCTCACATTTCTGAGTGGGGAAAGGTGTGGAATCACCGGGCTGACACAAATTTCCTACCACCCAGCATTCCCACATGTCACTGGATAAAAATGGTACCTCACTTGTGTGGGTGGGCTAAGTACCCGTGACAGGGAATGGCCCAAAACGTATTTTGGAGACATCAAAATTATCTATCACAAAACACCTTGTTTTGCAAGGGGGGCACCTGTGTTTTTGGTCCCGGGCTGGGCGGCCATCTAGGGAAACCTATGAAGTCCAAACATTTCTGAAATCTAGACTCCTGGGGGAGTCTAGGGAGGTGTGGCTTGCTTGGATCCCCCAACATTTTCCTACCCAGAATTCCCTGCTAACATCAAATTTAGCTTACAAAATCACAATTTCGTAACATTTCTGTGTGGGATCCCAGCACTGGCACAAATGTGGGTACATGGGTAAAAGGAGGAGTCCTTTCTGCCCAAGTGGGAATGAACAGTTATCAGGGCTGAGCTGCACAGGATGCGCCTCACCGCCGCAGAGTTCTTCCCAGACTCTTGAGGCGGCAGCAACAGATCAGTGCCTTGCTCTCAGAGAAGAGGGGCTGATTTGTCCTGTTTTCTCCTTGCAGGTGGTGATCCCCCCCCCATACATAATTTTAAGTGTCCCGGGGAGGTGGCAGTCTCCGGGGCTGTCAGGGGGGCCATGACAGTCCTCAGGACTTTCATAAGCCCTAGGAGGCTGTGCACCCCCCTCATTTATATAATTCCTCATGTCCCAGGGACCTGGCCCACCTGGGGGCTAAATATTACAGAAGCGCTGCCAAATTTGGGGTAATATATATATATATATATATATATATATATATATATATATATATATATATATATATATATATACAGAGAGAGAGGGGGTAGGGATAGTTATAAGGTGTACTGTTCACAAATCATTGACAGTTAGAGTGCAGGTATTAATCCATGTTAAACAAAATAAAGGGTGAGCTCATCTGATGTTGGCTACAGAGGTATGTTTCAAAGTAGACTGTGGCTTAAAGCCAGAGCCTGTTACAAAAAATCTGTATGAAAGGCCAAATATTCTGTTGCCAATAGATTACCCACAAGTGGATATCTGGGTATTGTGCCCATTTTAAATAGCTGTAATAAAGTTCTATAGACGAATTCTATATAGTGAGGATTTTGATAAGGTGTTGATATTTACTTCCAGAACTTTGCTTTTAGGCATAGCAGGTTGTTGAATAATGTAGAATGTAGGGGTATCCCACTTAGAGGTGGTTTATCTCACAATGGTGTTCTAAGCATGACTCCAAGATTGTATGCAGTTATGCTCATCTCAGGAATATCTGTATTGTATTTTATCAAACTACAGAGTGTTGTCCACTGGGCCTGGAAGATGTTGTCTTTTCAGTGGCAATTGCCTACCTGTCAAGATCTTTACTTAAAATTGCGGATCATGTGGCGTCTTTAGGACAGTGATCACATTAAGATGAATGGAAAATTGTCACAGGTGTAGCATGTTAAGTTATTTCAAGTCCACAAACTCTATAGGACTCTCTTACAATGATTGTATGATGTTATCAGTGATGTCATCAATGATGTCATCTAACATGTCATGCGTGATGTAACTTGTGAGTTCATAAGCAGTGTGTGGCTCGGCGCTTCTTTGTTAGGCAAAGTTTAAGTTAGTTGAACTGATTTTAGAATTTATACTGTCACAGGTTGTTCACACTTTAACACTAATGTAATTCTGGTGCCCGCCTGCTGGCAGTGAAGGGTGTCCAATCCATTAGCAGAATGATGTTGTTTCCTATGTCCCAGAATTAGACGCGCTCATTTTTTTTATTTAGGCTTTTTGTTGATATATACATTTCTTTTGGTATCCTGGGTACATGATAATTACAAAGTGCTCTGTAGTTCATTCAGATTTCCTTTTCAAATATGGTTGAATATGTTTAATAACCACTTTTGAAATGCACTTCGAAAATGGCAGCAATTTGTTATCTTCCTTTCAAATATTACCTTGAGGTTTCTGACTACAGTAACAGACATTAATTCATGGTAATTAAAAAACGGCACAAATATATCTAAGAAGCCGTAAGTGCCACATGATTTTGGTGGACCAAACTCGATGCTGTCTGTTATCTTAGCACTAAGATTCCCATTATGTATAGGCTTGAACATAGCCCGAATTTCCTTTCCCACCAGGGTATTACCAATGCCACAGGCATTGTCCACTGTTGGTGGGGTGGATTTTCCCCCCATAACAAAACTTGACGGAATAACATGTAGAAATTAGAGTTTCTGCACTGCTCTACTGTATGATTTTACCCGGTATGTCACCCATTCCCTTAGTCTGCTTTCAGCTTATGACTTGTTCAGGTGAAAAATGCTCAATTTGTGGTGTTTTGCAGAATATGTAAGCAGGATGGGAAAGACTACTATTTTTATCAGGATTACCATTCCATATGTAATTAGGATTCACACGTAATTAGGATCTAAATTGTTTACTACTGTTATCTCCGGATTTTGTTACTGTTTTGTTACATCCTCCTCAGAGACCTGAACTTCCACCTCGAGAACAACAACAACACCAACTCTACCACCCTGATCGACAACCTCGCCAAACTCGGACTCAGACAACTCGTCACAACACCCACCCACTCCGCCGGCCACACGCTTGACCCCATCTTCTCCGCAAGCTCCCACGTCACCTTCAGCCACACCACTGAACTCCACTGGACCGACCATCGCTGCATCCACTTCACCTTCCAGAAAGCCACCACGCACCACCGCACCCAACAGATACCTTGCCGATGCTGGAGCAAAGTCACCGAAGACCGGCTAACCACCACCCTCGCCCGGTGCCCACCCGCCGACCCCACCAACCCCGACACCGCCGCCCGCAACCTCAGACAGTGGATCGACGACTGCGCCAACACCCTCCGCCCGCTCAAGAAACCCTCCAACAGCCACACCAGCAAGAAAGCCAGCTGGTTCACTGAAGACCTCCGGGCCTCCAAGCAAACCTACCGAAAGCTAGAGAAGAACTGGCACCATGAACAAACACCGGACAGCTACGCAGCCCACAAGAACGCCACCCGCAGACACCATCACCTCATCAGATTCGCCAAAAGGGCCTCCTTCAAAGACCGCCGAGACAACAACGCACATAACACCAAAGAGCTCTTCAACATCGTGAAGGAACTCTCCAACCCCAGCTCCAACACCAACGACATCCCACCTTCGCAAGACCTGTGCAACTCGCTGGCCACCTTCTTCCATCGCAAGATCGCTGACATCCACGACAGCTTCAACACCACGATCGCCCCGACAACCACTGAGTCCTCCGCCCCCACGACCAACATCCGCACCAACCGCCTGCTCTCCTGGACCAACATAAATGACGACGACACCATCAAGATCATGAACACCATCCACTCCGGATCTCCGTCAAACCCATGCCCACACCACATCTTCAACAAAGCCAGCACCGCCATCGCACCCCATCTCCGGAAAGCCATCAACATCTCCTTCGAGACAGCAACCTTCCCGGAAAGCTGGAAGCACGCCGAGATCAACGCCTTACTCAAGAAACCCAAGGCGGACCCCAAGGACCTCAAGAACTTCCGGCCCATCTCCCTGCTCCCGTTCCCGGCGAAGGTCATCGAGAAGACCGTCAACAAACAACTGACCCACTACCTCGAGGAGAACAGCATCTTGGACCCGTCCCAGTCCGGGTTTCGCAGCAACCACAGCACCGAAACTGCCCTCATCGCCGCCACCGATGACATCAGGACCCTGCTAGACAACGGAGAGACCGCGGCCCTCATCCTCCTGGGCCTGTCAGCCGCCTTCGACACGGTATGCCACCACACACTACGCACACGCCTCCACGCCGCTGGGATCCAAGAGAAGGCCCTGGACTGGACCACCTCCTTCCTCTCCGGCAGAACACAGAGCGTCCGCCTCCCCCCCTTCCGCTCCAAAGCCACCGAGATCATCTGCGGCGTACCCCAGGGCTCATCCCTCAGCCCAACGCTGTTTAACATCTTCATGGCACCACTCACCCACGTCGCCCGACTGCACGACCTCAACATCATGTCTTACGCCGATGACACCCAGCTGATTCTCTCCCTCACCAAGGACCCCCACACCGCCAAAACCAACCTCCATGAAGGAATGAAGGCCGTCGCCGAATGGATGAGGAACAGCTGACTGAAGCTGAACTCGGACAAGACGGAGGTCCTCATCCTCGGATCCACCCCCTCGGCCTGGGACGACTCCTGGTGGCCGCCCACACTGGGAACAGCTCCAACACCCACTGACCACGCACGCAACCTAGGGATCATCCTCGACTCCACCCTCTCCATGACTAAGCAGGTCAACGCCATCTCTTCCTCCTGCTTCAACACCCTCCGCATGCTCCACAAGATCTACAAGTGGATCCCCACCAAAACGAGAAGAACGGTCACCCAGGCCCTCGTCAGCAGCAGGCTGGACTACGGAAACGCCCTCTACGCTGGAGCCTCTGCCAAACTCCTGAAGCAGCTGCAACGCATCCAGAACGCCTCTGCACGCCTGATCCTCGACATCCCTCGCCGCAGCCACATCACTCCCCACCTGAGAGACCTGCACTGGCTCCCCGTCAACAAGAGGATAACCTTCAAGCTCCTCACCCACGCACACAAGGCACTCCACAACACCGGACCTGCGTACCTCAACAGACGACTCAGCCTCTACACCCCCGCTCGCCAGCTTCGCTCCGCCGACCGCGCCCTCGCCACAATCCCCCGCATCTGAAGAGCGACCTCCGGCAGCAGATCCTTCTCCCACCCCGCCGCCAAAACCTGGAACACCCTCCCCATCCACCTACGGCAGACCCAAGACCTGCTGACCTTCATAAGACTCCTCAAGACCTGGCTCTTCGAGCAGTAGCAGCACTCCTCCCCCCCCTCTCCCCCCCAGCGCCTTGAGACCCTCACGGGTATGTAGTGCGCTCTACAAATGCTATGATTGATTGATTGATTGATTGATTGGAGTATTTTTTTAATGTACTTATATAGACTTGAGTCTCCTCGGTTCAAAATTAGGAGTGATAGTTTAGCTTACAGCCTTCCACAGTGAATTCTGACTAATGCTGACATGCCACTTCCTTCCTGTAAGAAGGGCTTAAACACCTTCATACAGATGTGGAAATCTGTGCCATTGTGGGTAATCTTTACAAAAAACTACCATGGCCAGCTGTCGAAAATAGCACTTCATTCAAATAGTAAACAGTACGTATTATGAAACATATTTATTATAAACTCATATATGAATTTGCATCCACTTCAATGAGAAAGACGACAGAGAGAATAGAAATTGTCTTACATTGAGGGAAATGTGAAATTCATGTTTCGAAATGCCATCATTTTGCTCTCATTTTCAGACAATGTTGTTTCACTTTCGTTACAATAACGGGTCAAACGACGGAGAGAGGTGAATATAAACAATTCTGAAAATGTCATTAGATGAAAAGAGTGGAACCTACTGACTGGCAGGAAGCTAGGCAACAGTAGAATTTGACAAGACCATGCAATATTTACTAGGGAGTTTGAAATATTTAAAGACTCATCGAAAAACACTTAAGAGGGACATCAAACACCGGGACGTCACAAACAGTCTATGCCACCTGAAATATGCTTAATGCTAGCCTTGGGGAAGCGTGCCTCTGTGACACGGTACTGAATGGTTCTGAGTGATGCCATGGAGACCGCAATGGCATGTCGATCCTCTTCCACACATCAATATTTTACTAAATTGAGAGAGTTGCTTTAGATCAACATATTCATGTGGTGATTCAGCTATCATGAAAGTGATGATTTATTTATTCACATCTCTTGCCCAGGTTTCGCCACCTGTGCCTGTCTGCCCCCGTCACCACAGCTGTACCTCTTGACTGGATACCATGGAAAACTGGCTATCCTCCAAGTGGCACAGATGCCTCATGAGCAGAAGAAGCCAACAATTTGAAAGTAAAAATTGGCACATACAGTGTTGTAGAAGATGGGGAAAGCTAGTCCTTGTTTGCTGCCCATTAATATGTCTTTTCCTACCACCACAGGCTTCACCAGGGGGCATATTTATGAAGGTTTTGTGTTGCACGTACGCCACGCAGGGGGGTGAGGGGGCAGGGCAACACAAAAACTAAGGCAGATTTATCAAGCCACGCAAGGCCACCGTGCTTGGCCCTGCATGACTTGATAAATCCAGAGTAACGTAACACAGCTCAAATTGCTGCATTGCGTTACTGTGCTCCATGGAGGCCTTCCATGGGTGGAGTGTGGGTGTTCCTATGCATCCACCCATGGATTTTGGCACATTTCCAGATTTACCAACACTGGTAAAACTGGGAATGCATCGAAATGCTATTCTTTCCCAGAGGAGGGGTAACAAGGAGAAATATGTTTATTTCTCCTTGTTTTTATACTCTTTCTATGTCTGCTGTATTCTGCAGCACATGTAGAACGAGGAAAATGCCTCAGCGGATTGTTCTTACCGCAGAAAGGTGCCCCTTCCTGTACAAAAACAATCCTGCTTACAACAAAGGCACCCTGGCACCAGGGTGCCTGCATTGGCACTAGGCAGCCAAAAGGTCGCAAGCGCAAGGAAAGGACAGGAATGCGTCGTATTATGTTAAATATGGCACATTCCTGCCCTTTCATGCAGGACAGTAAAGTGACTTTCTGCGCTGCACAGCGTGAAAGCTACATAAATATGCCCCCAGATTTGTAGCCTTGCCCCGGCCGTCTATACAAAATGCCTTATCTCTGAACCCATTTTTCATTTCGCTGAATGCAATATTTGGTATTTCCATTCTTTCACTGATGTTGATATTGAAGCACTCTGTCCCATAATACCTCTGACCAACTCCTCTGATCTTCATGCTGGTATTTTTCAAACTGATTCCTATTTCATGAACTACTCTTTCTCAAACTATAAAAATATTTGTTTCTGTGTGACCCCAAAAAGGAAGCTGACCTCTGTGGAAAAATAGGGGTTTTCAAGTTCCAAATTACATTCGGCTTTTCAAATCACTGACATCTAATATGCTAAAGCCTTGGGTCAGCAGATATACCTCATTTCCTTAGTTTTTTCTGTGCAACGGATGCACCACTATAGTTTTATAACTTAACATAAATGAATGTATCCTTTTAGCAGAAGTTCAAATGATCAGTAGATCAATCCGTTATTGTCATTTTCAGTCCAGCTGAATTAAATCGTTGGCACAAACCATTAATTACAGGTATATACCAACAGCAATGGGACCTTGTCCATCCCATTCGAGTGAATGGAGCCAAAAACTACTGCAGTCTCTGTAGTAGTCTCTGATACACATTTCAGATGTAAAAAGTGCACAAAGTGCTACCCTATCTGACAGCCTAAAGAGCTCTATACTAGATTACTGCACAGCTTTCTATGTGGGGATTCCAAAGATCTCACTAAGTCACCTTCAAATTCTTTAAAACCAAGCTGCCAACTTGTTGTATGCGTATTGTATGGAAGGTGCCCCCTTTTCCTTTTCTCTCATATGGCTATATCTGCCACATTGGATGCTTTTCTGACATTCAGCAGGGCTAAAAGTTCTTCTTTCAAGAAGGCATGTTTAGGTGGCTTTTCCTTATCGATTTTTGCATGACTAATTGGAATGGTCCTACTACTGACGTGAGATTAGATTAGATTAGCAGTTTATAGAGCACCTGGTTACTCCAATGGAGTGTCCCGTGCTAAGAATTCTTCCTCCTTGTCAGAAGCAAACCCCTGTCCACTTCCTCAACACCAATCGGCTTGGGATGACCTAACAAAACCAAGTTTTTAATTTCATACGGAACAGCACTTATGAAGGCTGCATCCTAAGATCCAGCAGCAGTTGGTTTCATATTTTTGCTGCTAAAAAGCCAAACGATCTACCTCCCAACTGGGATCTTTGCACTTATGGAATAGTCAGCCTAGCGGTGCCCACAGACCTAAGATTCCTGATAGTAGAAGGGGAATATAAGGGAAATAGATAACTAGGGACTTTCTCATTTAAAATTCTATGACAAATGCATAGGGAATTTAAAAGTCACTCTGTCCTGCACCCGAAGCCAGTGTAGTTCTAGGAGATCCGCCCCAACAGGGGCTCGCCTTGAGATGTTCAATAACAAACGGGCTGCTATATTCTGTACTCTCTGCAGCATTCTCATTCTGCCTTTAGTAACCCCTAAATATAGAACATTGCAGTAATCCAAGGGGGAGGTAATCACTGTCTGGATGGTGATTTTTTTTGCTGCCAGAGGTAACAGATCTAAGATTTTATGTAACATTCTCAGTAGGCCAAAACACGTACCGGCCAAGCCTGATATATGTTCCTTAAACGATAGTGTGGTATCAAACCACACCCTTACATTTTTGATCTTGGGTTTAGGGACCGGGGGTCGGATCCAATTCAGACGGTCACCAGACATGAGACCAGATGGAGGGTTGTGTACCAACTACCACAATGTTGGTTTTAACTGCATCTAATTGCCGACAATTGATTTTCATCCAGTTGGCCAGATCTAGTAGACAAGCTCTAAGCTTAGGAGCGGCCTCAGCTTTATTCTGTTCCAGCATGATAATCAGATGAGTGTCATCAGCATAAGTTACCACCCCATGTTTTGCTACTACATCAACAAACATTGAACAAAGTCGGGCTTAAAGCTGAGCCCTGTGGAACCCCTTGCAGCAGAGATCGGGTCTCAGAGTTGAAAGGCTGCTGAAAAACTTGGAATAATCTTGAAGAAAATTATTAATCCAATCCAAAGTACCACCTCTGACTCCAATATCCCACAGTCGTTCCAAAAGAAGGCTGTGGGATACAGTGTCAAAAGCAGCACTCCGGTCCAGCAGGATCAAGGCTGCCGTCTTACCTTCGTCTGCGGCCATTTTCAATGATTCAGAGGCTAAAAGTAATGCAGATTCAGTGCTAAACAAGGCTCTAAAACCAGATTGAGTCTCGTGTAGCACATGGTTTTCTTCAATGAATTTGATCAGTTTAAGATTAAAAAATTATTCTGCTATTTTAGCAAAAAAAAGGAAGCAAGGATACAGGTCTCAAATTTTCTGGAAGTGCAGGATCCAGGGAGGGTTTTTTCACCAAAGGGACTACCATCGCATGTTTCCAGTGACTTGAGACTCGCCACAAGTAAAAAGAGGAATTCATCAGGTTCATAAGCACCGGAGCGATAGCTTCCTCCCCTCGTAACAGCATGTTAGAGGGAATAATATCTGTGGGAGAACCAGATTTTACTGTAGAAAGAAGCTGAAGTGTATCCCTCACAGTAGGTGCTTGCAAATTTAATAGCCCTTCATGTGGTAATTCATCCTTAGGGGGGAAGAATTTAAAGTTTCTATTGGCCTCTGGGAAAGTGCATGAATTTTATCTATTTTTTCGGCAAAAAAGCTAGCCACTTGATTACAATATTCTGTGGAAGAAGGCATCAGTGCTGTGACACACTCGAGGGGAGTGATCTCTTTCACAATAAGGAAGATGCCTTTGGGAGCACCCTTAGAAGGTGCAATTCTATGCACATAAAATTCCCGGTATGTTCTAATCTGCTTGTGATCATTTTTTAAAGCTTCTAGGTAACCTATTTTGTCCTTAGACTGATAGTTCCTCCTCCAGAGACGTTCAAGATGTTTGCAGTCTTTTTTAAGAACTAATAATTCCTCCATAAACAATTCCGCTGAAGGATTGTGGCGAGAACTATTACAGGGTTTCAATGGCGCTAAGGAGTCCAATACTTCTGTAATCCAGGAAGTTATTTGTTTGCTAACTGTCTGTGGACAAGCATCAAGCATCGGAGTACTTAAGGTCAATTTGCTGTAAAGGCATCTGGAGATAGTTGCAACCATTTCCGGGTCATTTTAGGTAAAGTATGTTGTTTCAACAGGTCTGAGCCCTTCCAGGATTCCATGATCTGAAAAGGAAGGATGGAATGGTCAGACCATGAAACAGGAACCGGGGCAGGGCTTTTATCCGAGCACTATTTGAAAAGATATTGTCAAGGGTGTGCCCTCTAATGTGCATAGGGGAGTGTACTAACTGAATCAATCCTAAAGCCTCTAATTCTGTAATAAGCACTGATGCTTCATGGCTGAGCTTGTCCTTAAAATGCAAATTCAAGTCCGCTAGGACCACAAGGGTCGAGTATCTGGAGGCATAAGGAGGTAGCGCCTCCGCCAATGCATTAACAAATGCTCTAGCAGGGCCAGGCGGCCTACAAATTAGGAAATCTGCCACCGACCAAGCACTAATAAAAGATATAGAGAAAGATGCCGCTTCACAACTAGAAATCGATCTTTCTGTTACTTTAACTTTAAAGTCCTTCTTGAAAATAACTGCCAACCCCCCACCCCTCTGTATGAGTCTATCTATTCTTAAAATGGTGTAGCTCTCTGTTAACGCCTCCAGCACATCAGGTGCTGACTTCGCGTGAAGCCAGGTTTCCACCAGGAACAACAGAACTGGTTCTTGGTTAGTTAGTATCTCTAAAATTTCAAACTTATGCTTACTAAGGGACCTACAGTTCAACAACAAACATAATAGAGAACTGATTCCATGCCCTATATCATTTACACTCCTATCCCGCTTATGCGAGATGTTAAAGTAAAAATGGCACCTACCACAGCTCCTAAACCCATCATCGGCATCTATGGAATGGAGACAGTCCTCGGCCACTGCTGTTCTGAGTGATAAGATCTCCGAAATCGAACAGCAGTCTGGACCTCTACTTGAACAGGCAGGGGTCCTGGACCCTGGCACTGTCCAGGCATGGACGGACAGAGATAGGCTTGCGTTTGGTGCGCCTTCAGCATGCCAAAGGCGCAGCCGCGCATCTGCCATGATTTTGTAGCCCATCTCTAAGGGTGTGGCTAGGCTCCAACTACAGAGATCGAGAAGGCAGCCAACTGCAAGTCCCATTGCCACCCACACGAGAGAAGAATCGGCAGGTAGGCAAGGTATGCAGCAATTAAAAACTGAAAAGGCTGAAATAAGTATCTAACAGAGCAGGATAAAAGCAATGATCACTTTAAAAAAAGACAGGGGAGCCAGGCACCTCCCAGCGCCTAGTGCGCTACAATAAAAGAAAAAGCTGATTTAGTGTATAACTTGGGAGCCAGGCAACTCCCATCGCCTAGAGTGCTACAAGGAAACCAAACATACAAGTTGAAAAACTAGGCTACCAAGGCTTGGGTAGGCATTACGTGTTCTCACCACAGAGAAATAGTCCGCTGGGGCTGCGTAGCTGCCATGATTCTGTAGCCCGCTTCTAAGGGCATAGCTAGGCTCAGACTACAGAGATCAAGAAGGCAGCCAACTGCAAGTCCTGTTGCCACCCACACGGGGGAAGAATCGGCAGTTAGGCAAGGTATGCAGCAACTAAAAACTGAAAAGGCTGAAATAAGTAATAAACAGAAATAGATAAAAGCAATGAGCATTTTTAAAAAAGAGAGGGGACAAAGGCACCTCCCAGCGCCTAGTGCGCTAGAAGGAAAGAAAAAGCTGGGGCAGTGTATAACTCAGTAGGCAGGCAACTCCCAGCGCCTAGAGCGCTACAAGGAAACCAAACATACAAGTTGAAAAACGTCCCTACCAAGGCTCGGTTAGGCACAGCCGCGGCCGCTGCAGGTAAGAACAGTGGGGCCGGGTGGGGGGGATTTTGAGAGACGACACGAGGGAAAATGTATTATTTATTTAATTTTCCCTCGTGGTCGTCTCTCAGAATCCCCCCACCCGGCCCCACTGCCCAGCTGGCGGGGCTGGTTAGGCAATACACGCTCTCACTACAGAGAAAGAATCCGCTGGGGCCACGCAGCTGGCATGATTTTGTAGCCCGCCTCTAAGGGCATGGCTAGGCTTCGACTATGGAGATCGAGAAGGCAGCCAACTGCAAGTCCCGTTGCCACCCACACAGGAGAAGAATCGGCAGGTAGGCAAGGTATGCAGCAATTAAAAACTGAAAAGGCTGAAATCAATAATAAACAGAAATAGATAAAAACAATGAGCCCTTTAAAAAAAGACAGGTGAGCCAGGCACCTCCCAGCGCCTAGTGCGCTACAAGGAAAGAAAAATCTGGGCCAGTGTACAACTCAGGAACCAGGCAACTCCCATCGCCTAGAGCGCTACAAGGAAACCAAACATACAATTTGAAAAACCGGGCTACCAAGGCTCGGTTAGGCAATACACATTCTCACCACGGAGAAAGAATCCGCTGGAGCAGCGAACTGCCATGATTTTGTAACCTGCCTTTAAGGGCGTGACTAGGCTCCGACTACGGAGATCGAGAAGGCTGCCAACTGCAAGTCCTGTTGCCTCCCACACGGGAGAAGAATCAGCAGGTAGGCAAGGTATGCAGCCATTTAATACTGAAAAGGCTGAAATAAGTAATAAACAGAAATAGATAAAAGCAATGAGCACTTTAAAAAAAGACAGGGGCGCTACAAGGAAAGCGAACATACAAGTTAAAAAACCGAGCTACCAAGGCTCGGTAAGAAAAGTTTCTCTCTACTTCTTCCATTTAGAAAAAAAAGTAAAAACTCATCTTTTCACCATTGGTTCAAACTTCTTTGCTAGCTGTTTTAGCTATGATAGTCTCTACTTTCCTAGTTTATAGACCGTATGTTGAACCAGGGCTTTTCAAGTTTTATAAAACATACCATAGCAAAGTGAAATACTAGGAGGACGATTTACTAAAGACTCACGCAACACAGTGCAACAACCAATGATGTACACCATGTACACACCTTTGCTCCATAGTGCTATGCGGTCTATGTCATATCTAGCATGGGTTTGTACTGTAAATGTATCCTACAAATACAAAATATTATGACTAGACAAACTTTAAAACTTTTCCAAAATTGGATGAGTGCTGTACAGTGCAGCACACTCTCAAAATCAGAAATGTTAGAAGAATTAAAAGCACTTCTCCAAATTAATGCCAATCTCAAAATAACCCTAATCTCAAAGGGCATTATTTTGTTTGTGCAAAACCCTATCTACTTGTCAGTAAATAGGGCTTTGCACCAAAATCTATGGGTGCCTGCATGTGATGTCCATGTACCACCAACGGAATGCCCAGACTCAAAGTAATGGCAAATAGCACAATCACTGCTTTGCGTTACTCTCAGGCGGATTTCCAGTGCAAAACAAATTTTGTGCTAAAAAGAAAAATCCCCAAAAACAATTTTCACCTGTTTACATCACTTTTTTGTTGCAGAAGCCCAGATCTAAATGTTAGTAAATCTGCCCCCTATTCTTTAATATGAAACAGGGTTCTCCAAAGTCAGTCCTGGAAGGCCAGATCCATGCCAGATTTTTACCATATCCCCATTTAGATAAATGTGATTATCATAAAAATCTGGCATTGATCCAGCCCTTCAGGACTGACTTTGGAGAACCTTGATATAAAACATAAGATTCTTCTTACTAATGAAGGCTGAAATCCCAGTCAATTCTAAAACAGTGGTCACACAAAAGCCAAACATTTTGGGGGTTAACGGATGACAGATACATTTGCTGCACTGATGAAGAAAACACCAACTAATGATTCTATTGTAAATCATCATGAAGGCTTGAATTATTTTATCCTGTTTCTGATGGTGGGCCCGGGTACCATGTCCCGACAATCAAGCATGGGGATCTAGGTCAGTACATTCTGTTAAGATCAGTTGCACATCCGGAGATTTCAGCAGAGGATCCAACATGACATCCTTAAGATTCCAGATGAATATCTGTCCATAGCCAGAGCTTCATAATAATCAAGTCATTAGCAGGCGCCCTGACACTCAATGAATAAGTCAGGAGGGTGAATGGGTTCAATTAAAATCATTTATTCTAATAAGGATTTCTCTAATATAGAGGGAGCACATTTAAATTAAATTCCTAAAGGGAGATAATTAGAGTAAACGTTAAACCCATGTCAGCATCTTTAAAATGTTCAAGGTATCTATATTGTTGATTGAAAATCAATTGTAATTTCGAGAGCTATTATTATTTATTTGATATGTCCGCTGCTGGAAATGCAGTAACCATATTTTTTGCAACATAAAATGTTTATGCTATTTTCATTAAACGATGTCTAATTTCCAATATATTGTTGCATACTAAACCACAGTATTTCACACTTACATTTTATTTTACCTGTATTCTATGCCATGCTCTAGTTTGTACTAGCAGATTTGTACATTTTTGAACTGCAGAAATGTTACTTCTTCCTGCAACTTGCAGAAGTACTGATATATATCTATAACATGCTCTTTGGTAGCGTATGTATCTTCGAGATATGAATATTCAAACCCTGACTTTGGCAGATGCGCACAGACAAATTTGGGAATAGCAAGATTTAAAGGTTTTGTAATTTGTAAAGACCTCTGCAATCACAATCACCACATCACTAGTCATTGGGGACAACACACTAAAAGCTGGCATGGACTATTTGCTATATTACACATAATGCTTCAGTGGGACATGGCTACTTGGTTTGTTGCAAAGGTTTCATTGGAAGCTTCAATTGATTATTTGCTATATTATACAGAATGCTTCAGTGGGACATGGCTACTTGGATTATTACAATGTTTACTTTGGAAGCTGTCATTTACTATTTTCTATATTATACAGAATGCTTCAGTGGGACATGGCTACTTGGATTATTAAAATGTTTACTTTGGAAGCTGTCATTTACTATTTTCTATATTATACAGAATGCTTCACTGGGACATGGCTACTTGGGATTATTACAATGTTTACTTTGGAAGCTGCCATTGACTATTTGCTATATTATACTGAAAGCTTCAGTGGGACATGGCTACTTGGATTATTACAATGTTTACTTTGGAAGCTGCCATTGACTATTTGATATATTATACTGAAAGCTTCAGTGGGACATGGATACTTGGAATATTACAATGTTTACTTTGGAAGCTGTCATTGACTATTTGATATATTATACTGAAAGCTTCAGTGGGACATGGATACTTGGAATATTACAATGTTTACTTTGGAAGCTGTCATTGACTATTTGCTATATTATACTGAATGCTTCAGTGGGACATCGCTACTTGTATTATTACAATGTTTACTTTGGAAGCTGTCATTGACTATTTGCTATATTATACTGAATGCTTCAGTGGGACATCGCTACTTGGATTATTACAATGTTTACTTTGGAAGCTGCCATTGACTATTTCCTGTATTTTTCTGACTGTTTCACTCGGACATTGCTACTTTGATTATTGCAATGTTTACTTTGGAAGCTGGCACTGACTATTTCCTATATTATACTGAATGCTTCAGTGGGACACGGCTACTTGGTTTGTAGCAAAGATTGCACTGGACAGCGCCTCCTGAATGAGGACACAAACCATTCACAATATGCAACGAGCCCTCTGCCGATCATTTGCAAACACAGACCACAGTTAGGAATAGCAGGCTGAAGAAAGTTGCCCCCAAAAACTATTCGTGAGCTTGCATATTACTACAGTGCCGAAAGAGCCCCAACACGGTGATATAGAAAACTTCAATGTTGGGCACTGATTACTTTACAGAAATATATAGTCTTACTGTGCAGTACGTTGTCTTACATTAGAATTGTGCTTCTTTTTACACTAGGAGGTCTACTGTCTGCTAAGCCCACAGCATTTAAATACCATACACTAGACCAGTGGCGTAACACAGGCTCCCGCAGCCCCCGTGGTGTGGGGGGCCCCCAAGCTCCAGGAGGGGCCCTCAGCTCAATACTCTGGCTGGAGAGCTCCTGATAAAGTCCGGAGGGGGCCCCTTCACTTACCTTGCAGGGGGGCCCCCTCAAGTTTCGTTACGCCAGTGCACTAGACATCTCTTTCATGTTGACTTCTACATAACACAAACCAGCCTTCATGTTAATTTTACTGTGCAGGTCGGTCCAATATTGAAGTAATTACAGATAGAGGGCCTGGCCTCAAGGTATGCTTGAGGCCCTCGGATTTACCGACCTAGGATGGAAAAATACAAGATACAATCCATTGTATTTGTCTTCCATTCCAAAACTCCAATCGCCTATAAATTGTGGTGATTATAGGGAATACCACTCACCTAAAATATCATGTGATAAAAATACATACACACATTTTCATTACAGGCTGTGTCTTGTTGGACTAATTAACTAAGAAGATCCTATTAATCAAAAACTAAGCTTTCTCATAATATAGGCAGATGATAATTAAAAACGTGAACATGAACAGTGCGGTTTGACATATACTGGGTATTGTTATTGAATAGTAGATGAATTGCAATCTCAATGTTACTTTCAAACAGTAGATAGGTTTTAAATACACTCATAGGCTAAAATATACATTAAAATCATTTTGCATTGCATGCTTTTTTAATTGCCCTGCCATTTCAGATGAATCAGATTTGTTTTGCTCTACCTGCTACCAACCAGTGAGCGTGTGTGACTGTAACAAGCCCTTGTCACCTCTATGAATTGAAAAAATTAACCTGGTTTGACAGGAGTATCGTCGTACACTCTTCTAGAAATTTACAACCTCTTTTAGACAGAAGCACTTGTAACGTAAAGTGTGTGATTACAGGGAATGCTATGATCACAGTAATGCTTTTAAGCCACCTTACTCAGGGCCTGATTTAGAGTTTTGCGAATGGGTTCTCCATTCCAAACATAACGGATATCCTGTGTGCCTTATTACAAGTGCATTTTATCCTAATGTATATTGGTCACATTAGTGATGGAGTACCCATCCGCCACACTACATCGGACCCTCAGTCTTCTGAAAACATGTATGGATCCTTTACTTAGGTGTCATTTTGACTTCCTAGAGGCTAGGAGAACACTAAATTCCACTCTGTAAAATAGGAGTACATTTCAAATCACACATGGTTAACCTAGGTGGTACATTTCTTACCCAAAAAAGGACTCTTTTCTTGGGTAGTGGTAAATTTCCCCCAACTGCAATTGTAGCATTTCTCTGCATCGCTTTGTGACACAGGTTATGAGATCTAAGGGAAAGCCCGGCAGCCTTTAGTGCAGTCTACACCCACAAAATGATCAACATCAACAATGAATGAAGATCACAATTGCAGGATTCTGTGGCTGTTACAAAGAGACCAGCGTTGCAGAACAAGGGTGGAGGGAGGACATTCACGAAGATTTTGAACTGCCTTACTCTTGTGGTAATCCTGACATATTCAAGAATTCAATGAGGAAATCAAGAGTGAGCCACATCTACCAACAGCAAACGGCCTGATTCATAAATATAAACTCGACTTTTGTGTAAATTTACTATTTTTTCTGTATTCACAAACTGCAAGTTAATTTTGACTACTATTAATTTTATGACTGCGGAGACTCCGCAGTCATGGCAGAGAACTCTGCACGTAAATATATATCTTTTTTCCTTTTTTTATGAGAAGTGTTCTCCCCGACTGGGGAGTCTTCCCAGTTGTAAAGTTATTAGTAGTAAAAAATAAACTTGTAGTTAGTTAATACAAAAAAAACACAAAAGTGTAAGTTTACCTTTGTGAATCAGGCCCAAAATCTTTGTGATTTAGGCCCTGGTAAGTACATCCATTTTCACAAATTGCTGTTCTAACCAGAGGTGGGGCAAGAGCAAGATAGAGGTTCGAACAAAGTGAGCTACACAAAAGAAAGGAAACTCAGATGAGGATGTCATAGCCTTGTAGCTTCATCACAAGTGTCTGCACAGAGTTAGAGCTCTTTACTGTGCTTCCATGCTGATAGGCCCAAGCCTCCCTGAAGCCCAGATTTATTGGTACTTGTATGTTTAACACAAACACGTGCATACAGGCCATGGGGAAACAGGAAAAACGGAACAGAAAAGGAAAAATACTGGAATACATGCTACTCTCGGCCAAGTTCATTACCTCTGATCAAAAGGCATTTGACAATCATAATGTAATATGTTCTTAAAAAATTCAAAATTTCAATACGTTTTCATTATTAAGCATTCAGTCTCCATATTGCAACTTTCCATCTGGAGGCTACGGGTAAGCTTTGCCCGCAGGGTGAATCCAAGGATTCCAAAATGAATGAGGTGAGAGAGCAACAACAGACAATAATTCTTGCCTAGTGCACACCACCCGCAGGAGTATGAGAAAACAACAAAAGTGAGATGGAGGGGATTGTGGATGAAAACTATAGCAAAGAGTGAGGAAGTCCACTAACTCTTTTAGTTGCAAGGTGATGTCCTTTGGAAAACACGACCAATTGTTCCTTCCTGCCTACAGTGATTTGGGAGAGCAACCCTATCAGTGGCGGCATGCATGGCTTGCAGGTGGTGGGGCAGGGGGGTGTCGCAGGGGGGGAGTCATGCGGGGGGTGCGCAATATTTAAAAAAATTTACTTACCTTGCCGTCGGGTCCCGCGTCTCTGCTCCTGCTCTCCTCATCTTGGAGCAGGAAGCACAGCCAGGCCCCACCGACCTATTACAATGCTGCAATGCAGCGTTGTGATTGATAAGCACCCAGGCTCCCCTGAACAATCACAACGCTGCATTGCAGCATTGTGATTGGTCTCAGTGCCGTGACATGGTGCTCAGCCAGGCGCTGGGCGGGTGGGCATGTTCTCCATGCAGGCTGCAATGCAGCCTGCATGGAGAACAGGGAAAGTGAGCATGACTGGTTTGGGAGACCCAAGAGGGTACTTAGGAGTGGGCAAACCACTCCTCCCCTGCCCTGCTCCGAGAGCAGAGCAGCCGGTAAACCTGTCCGCCCGCCTGCATAGCAGCACTAAACATAAAATGATAATAGCTCAAAGTTATTATCATTTGATGTTTCGTACTTTGTACTGCTTAAAAACAGTGGGGCAGTGCTCCTCTGCCATAGCGGAGGAGCCGCCACTGAACCCTATTCAAAATGCAGTGAACCATCGTCATCTTAAAGTGGTTACAACTCTGAAACTGCCATAATCTCCATCTCACCTTAGTCGTAGATGCCATGTTCTTTCTCCTTGATTTTCTTACGCACCCATAGCCCAATGGAGTTCAAAGGAGTCTGTTCTCATGCATTTCTCACAGTTATGGCCCAGGCCTGGGTCAAAAAATGGTTTTAATTGCCCACCATTCATTATGGACCTGAAATGAAGGCGAGGGTGTATAAAGACAGGTTAGTCAATAATGGTATTAGCAACCCACCTTCACCAAAATCTGTTATGATTGCTATTTGATTCCCACCCCTTCAAACCACGCACAGCCTCTTGGCCCCACCTTTCCACAGAGCTCAAGTTCTTCGCCTGAAGACTCCCTGTATTTGTCACCCTCTTGCCAGTTGTTTGAGACTTTTCTTTCTAATAATATATGGTGAGATTTAGAACTAAGGCCTAGTGTACAAGTTCATGCATATGATATGCGATACTAATT
The DNA here is from genome assembly GCA_963921515.1 of Calotriton arnoldi. Taxonomy (NCBI): domain Eukaryota; kingdom Metazoa; phylum Chordata; class Amphibia; order Caudata; family Salamandridae; genus Calotriton; species Calotriton arnoldi. The sequence goes on along the minus strand of CAWUFW010003063.1, from coordinate 1,204,777 downwards.
TGGTACATTCCCTACCAATGTGTAATTCTAACATTCTCAATCACTATCTCAAACTGTAAACTTGGTTATGTGAAGTACCAACACTATTGTTCCCACTTAATATTTATCATGTTTCCTCTCATTAGCACTTTCTTTCTCTTCTCACTCCACACTCCTCGCAGATTCTGTTAGAGGGGCTTCTGCTGCAAGAAAAATGTCCTATGCACAGTGCACTGCTGCTGTTTTCAGCTAGGCCTGCCAGATATCAAATATAAGAAATAAAACAATTTAATGAGAAGAATAGCTTACAAGCCACTATTGTATGTATCAGCTTCCTATGAATATTTTGAACTGCAGGGATAGGTTTTCAGAATAGGTGATTTTTCACTGTGCACATGTGTTCTTACTCGGTCAAATACTGTACCAAACAAATCAGTGTGAATCATGGTTTCTACTCAAAGAACAACCTGCTGCTGACCTGCTACCTGCATGCATGCCTGAACTGTCAAGGAAACTTTGAGTCTCCGTGCCAATGTGCCAGTGTTTTCAATTTTAGGAACTGCGTAGGAATGGGTATTTGGGCTTTGGCTTCGTCCTCCCTTTTCTTGGAAATCAAGATTAGGTCATCTTTCCTGCTCTACACTTACTGAGAGAGCTATTAGAGAAGACATAAGGGCTTCTTTACAAGCCCCTAGCGCCGCTGGTACATCAATTTTTCCTATATTAAAAGTGACACACCGTTGGCGCAAGGGGCTTGTAAATAAGCCACATAGTCTCTTGCATAGGCAATACTGAATATAGACGATAGGATGTCATACACATCTCTAGCACTCATAACAAGAAGCGTTAGCTCATGTACTGAACTAGTTCGTGAAAACGTAGGTGCTGTACAACATATACGATGACATGAGAAATTGTGTTCCAGCCAGTAGTCGAAGTAGATTAAAAAAGTATGGGAACTCTGATGCTGCATGCAATGGGGGCGGGTTAAAGGCTTGTCTTAAAAAAACGAAAATATTCTGTAACTTTTTTCGGACTTTCACCTTCAGGTAACTACATATAAAATAACGCAGAGCTTAAATGAAAACTAAATGCACGTTATGTTAATCAGTGGGAAATACACCATCGTACATTATGAAAACTCTATTAGTTAATGACTGCACAAGAGAGTCACAGAATGGAATCCTCAAATTTCAAATTTAAGATCTTTATTGCTTGAATAATAAAAATCATTGCATTCAAAACATCATCACAATCACACAATATATAAAAAGGATGTACCAAGAATATTATTAATAATTCACCAAAACATTCATAGTTATATCATAAAACCAATTCAGTTCACCATACATTATATATCCCAAAAAGAAATTATAAACTCTATCAAACATGGCCTTAAACATGCAATAAATAGTAATCCAACATGTCATAAAGTGCATCAATAGTTACTATAACAGGATATTGCACATATTGCATATTAAAGTGCAGACGTGCAATAATTCATAATTCCATTGTACAAAACAATTATAAAGTGCATCAATAATTACAATAGCAGAGTAACTTCAAATATTACATTTCCAATTGTTACCCTAGCAACATGAACCCTACATTCTACAAAAAAATGTGCAGAAGTCTCTTAAATACAACCAATATAGATCTAATACATCTCAAACTGACTGTATAAAAAAAGTTCGGCAGCATTTAAACTTTTTATTAATTGGCATAACAATGGGATCGACTCGCCCAATAGAGACATAATGAGTGCCTGGCGAACTGATCTAACCTCGATCTTCAAAAATAGAGGTTTCAAGAAGATACGCTGAATGTTAATCAATTTGGGACACATGCATACTGTGTGAACTAATGATTCTTGTGGCCATCCGCATAATCTACAGTTAGTATCTGGCCACTGCTGAATCCAGGGCTGCGTGCCCTCTTTTGATAGATTTATTCCCATTCGTAGATTTAAAAAAATATTTTTTATTTTTGCAGAGAAATGAACAGTCAGATATGGCTGAATACATAGAGACTGGTATGAGTTAATCACATACCATGCATATTTTTTCCCTACTAGTACGTTTTTATCCAACTTAAGTGATTCAGCATTGATTCGTTTTTTAAGAGTTAACTTATAATTGGGCATTTTCAATTCTTGGGGCGCTATTTCCAGACCAATAGGCAAGTTGAGATATGAGATCTCCATTTAACAGCATAAGAAGACTTATTTATTTCAAGACAGCAATTGTTCCCTAGGGAAGGAGGAGCAGAAGAGAACATAGAGTACATACATTTCAAAAAAGCTCCTTCTGACACCAAACACTATCTTTGGAGACCAAACTCTAATGTTATTCCTGCCTGACCTACTGAACTGGGGATTCCAAAAGTTGATTTAAAAGCCTTAACTACAAGTAAATCTAAAAGCTTTGCATCTTTCCCTCTAGTAATGTGTGAACCATATAGAAGGGTTGGCTGTAACTTGGCTTTCATGACATTAAGAATATGATCGTAAGGTTGACAACTCAATGATTTTTTCAAACCTTTAAAAGCATGAATTAAAACCACAGTTTTTGCCCATAGGTCTTTAAAATGTTATTTAAAAGATACTCGGTTATAGAACACCACCCCTAAATATGTATATGTTTTAACAACTTCAATTGGCCCAGCTCTGGCCCTCCATGTGTTAAGCTTTTGTTTTGCAGGCCCAATTTTCATGATTTTAGTTTTTTAACATTCAGTTCAAGGCCATTTGTTTGGATATAGTCATCAAAAGCATTTATGAGTCTTTGTAGACCAATAGGAGTGTGGCTCAAAAGGATAGTATCATCAACATATTGGAGGTAGCTGATTTGCACCTCACCCAACCTTGGGGCATAAGCATTAACAGAGCCTAATTGATGAAGAAGGTCTTATAAAAATAAGTTAAAAAGGCAAGGAGCAAGAACACAACCTTGCTTTAGGCCATTATATGTTCTAATTTTCCTTGACAAAGAATTACCATCACCCATCCTGACTTGAACCCAGGTATCCGTATTCAAAAGGATAATAGCCTTCAACAGTTTCCCTGGGATACCCCAGCCAAGCAATTCTTTCCATAACAAATTTCGTGGCACTGAATCGAAAGCTGCCTTTAAATCTATAAAGGCAATAAAAAAAATAGTTTTTTAAGACAGCTCGCTCCGCAAGTAAATTAAAGTAAGTGCCAACAGGTTGGTAGTGGTAGATTGGCCCTTCCGAAAACCCATTTGGTTAAGCGGAATGATGTTTTCCTGCGTAGCCCATTTTTCCAATTCTTTCAACAAACTTGAGGTGAAAACCTTAGCATCAACATCAGTTAATGAAATTATAAACGGTAGTTAGCGGGATTATCAACCGGAGCACTTTTATAAATAGGTTGCAGTATGCTACCTTGCCATGATGCTGGCACAATTTCCAATGACAATACTTCATTGAACAATTTGTGTAGAGTTCCAGCCCACATGTCAGCATTGGCACGGAACAAAGCATTAGGCAGTCTATTAGGGCCGGGAGCACCATTTGAGCAAAGCCCACGCAGCAGAATTAATATTTGATCACAACTTATACCTTCTAAATTAGTACTCAAATCAAAACTGGAATCACTCGGTTTCCCAGATATACTCATCCCCTGGCAAATACCGCTCACCATATCATTAGTTGATGTACTATTATATGGATAATCGAAACACATATCAGGTTGATTTACAGCTTGATCCACCGTACCGTACAAATTAGTAATAAAAGTTACCCAAACAGTTTCCGATATATTTACACAAAATGCTCTGTTGCCTCCCCTTTCAAGCTTATTAATTATTGCCCAAAATCTTTTTGCATTATTTTGTTTGGAGGCAGATAATAAGCTGTTCCAAAGCCCTGTTTGATAATTAAATCTAACCTTCCAAACTTCTTGTTTATAGACTTTTCTAAGTTCCTTCATATTTTCTTTGTAGACAGAGTAGGATTGATGGAATCTTTGGGCATAGGCGCCCCGAACAGCTCTATTAAGGGATTTTTTAAACTTAAGTAGCCTAGAAGTGTACCATATGTTCGAAGATCTTAATAGATTATTTGGTTTCCTATTCTGTTGGACTGCAAATTTCGACACTAGGGATGTTGTTATGAAGTTCCATTTGTTAATCATATTAGAATCCCCCTGCTCGCACAGATCACCTTCCTTTATTAATGTTTTAGCAGTTTGTGTTATTTCCTCTTCTTAATTCATATGCCAAACTAACCTCTTCAGACTATATGAGGAGTGGGTCATGTTGGAAAGTTCATTAGATCTAGGGTTACACCTTACTAAAGAATTAAATGATACTATCTGAGGATTGTGATCACTTTCGAGCCGAGGGAGTACCGAATATTCAGACAATTTTGTACTCAAATTATCTGAAACAAATGTATAGTCAATAATTGATCCTTGTTTCGAACAAATGAGCCTAGATTTTTCTTTTAACAAACTAAACCCAGCCTGAGACATAACATCCCAGCACTCTTTTGCAATTCCGTTAGTCCTGCCATTTACTGAAGGAAACGGAATCAAATGCAAATTAAAATCACCAGAGACTATAAGGCCGGCTTCAGGGTGCTGGATTATTAAAGTACTTAAGATATCTCGCAAGACATACAGCTGAGTAGATTTACTTTTCCTGGCACTTAGATATACATTAAGTATAATTAGACTAAATTCAGTATTATATACCACAAAGCATTGTAACCAGTCCAGATCAAAATCTACCATTTCCACTACTAAATTCAGTTCGGCCGAAATGTAGCACGAGAG